>OY759214.1:44392592-45592592 GCA_963662175.1 Aradus depressus | reverse complement strand
ATGACAGTATCCCTCAGAAAACAGATCTGGTAATAAAAAGGAACAACTTACAACTCTGTTGGGAAGGGATGAACAACACAATACGAGATAATTCATGCGTTAGACGGGACGAACTGGACAGACGGTCAAACATGGACTGGGGGTAGGCCAAGAACGCCACAATTCGAGTTTAGACAATGTAACATGTGATATCGATCTGATATTGATGATAGATCGATAGTTGTTGGTCTGACATTGAAGCCTAAACATAGAGACACATTCATGACAGGAACTTGGCTCATTAAACAGAAACAAACACAAGACGCATAGCTACATATGTTTGTCCTACACAATGACAACAGTATAGCCAGGTCAAACCCAATTATATTAGTTATTGAGAATCATGCCCGGGCTATAACTCATACCCCCTTCTACCAATGCGCTATTTCGTCACTCTGGTGGAAAGGAGGGAGTCATACGTAGGTTTATGCGTCTACATATAGTGTATTCGCCTAGGGTAGTGATCTAGAGTGATATAGATACATATAGTGTATTCGCCTAGGGTAGTGATCTAGAGTGATATAGGTACATATAGTGTATTATCTAGGGTAGTGATCTAGAGTGATATATGTACATATAGTGTATTATCTAGGGTAGTGATCTAGAGTGATATATGTACATATAGTGTATTCGCCTAGGGTAGTGATATAGTTACATACAGTGTATTCTTTATAAAAAAAAAGAAACTCTCCATACTTGGTGAGGGAAAAAAATATCGGGTTTTTTTCCATTCGATGGAAAAGCTAAAAAAGCGATGACCACAAAGGAGTTGATAAATAATGAATGAATCTTTTAAAGTAATTCTTTATAAAGGGCTTTGAATTCTGTCGTCATACCACTTATTTTGATTAGGATTTGGCAAAAACGTGATAAAAACAAATCCTCGGTTATTCACCGACAATGTACTTCCCCAACAGGAATTAATCAATTCAGTTTTCGCTCTCCCTCAAAAAGCCCTATAACTGCCGATGTAATGAATATATCGACACACTTTAGTAAAAGGACTCAGAAGCCCCTATGTGTCAAATACACATGTTTAGTCCAAACAGTCGACAGGTTTTGGTAGAAGATAGAAAAATTATTTGATTAATTCGTGCTGGGGAAGAAGGTTGCCTTTTTTTATTTATTATAAATTTCGATAAGTCCTCGTGCTGGGGAAGAAGGTTGCCTTTTTTTATTTATTATAAATTTCGATAAGTCCACGTTTCTTAACTTCGAATTTCTTACTAATTAGATAAATTCCCGAGGTCGACACATCCATTTCCAGTCAAATCAGTTCATGAAGTACATTGCCGGAGATTCATCGACCACTTTTTCAATATGAGAGCAAAAACATTTTTTTCCAAGAATATCCACGAAGAGAAAGGAGAACTCTTCCTTTCTCTATCAAGTTAATAACATGGGAAAAAATTCTTATAGAATTTCTCCTTCCAGAGGACCATCGCTTAACATACCATCCGAAGGACGGCGTGCTTAAGTTTATTTTACCTCCCAGATAAAATAAACTAAGGTCCTCGGCCAGGTTTCAAACCCACGATCTTGAGCTCAGAAGGCAAGCACGAATACCACTGAGCTACCGGCGCCCTCACCAGGTTTATATGTATGGAAAGTACATTCCAATATTCCACACATGGTATGAATAAATAAAATACCAAATAAAAATACATAAAAGCTGGAATGTGAGGACATGGGTATGTTCCAAACGACTCGCTTAGTTTTTGTGTATTCATCTCCAGTTCATTGTATAAGAAGATGATAAACGAACATATCGTTATTCTCACTGTTCAAAAAGAATAATATAATCACAATAAAGAATCGTGTTTCATATCCAAAAACATAATTTGATACAAAGCTTTCATTTTTATATTTTGGGCAGAATTCCTCCACACCTTCAAGGTCAGTGCAATGTACCTTATTGTTTTATTTATTCATTTATAATTTTTTATATATTTAGACTTTTTTATACATTCATTTATAATTGATTAATATATATATATATTATTTTTCATATATTGTTATAGTTACATTGTTTTCTATATCTCACACATTGGGACCTGATGATGGGACGTAAGAACGTCCCGAAACATTGTTGGTATAAAAACACATCTGAAGAGTTTTTCTTGAAAAATAGTTATCATAATTTTTATTAAATTGAAAAATGTTTCAACTTATTATAAACGTATCATGTATTAATTTTGTTTATGTACTCATATATTTTTAAGTATTTATTTGTTCAGTTTTTATCAATTTAATTTTACTTTTTTTTGAAAGTTTTGTTATTACTCTAATCATAGGTGTATTAGACTCAAGTAGTTTTAAATCTCATTTATAAGCTAACTCTAATCATAGATGTATTAGACTCAAGTAGTTTTAAATCTCATTTATAAGCTATCTTAATGTATAAATTCTTTTGACGTATCCTATTACCATGTATTGGTTTAACGAAAATAAACTTATTATTATCAGCTGCGGATATTTAGTTCGGTTTACAGTAGCCTAATCTTCGATGGTTATTCTTTCGAAATTTAATTTGAATTCTTGATAAAATTATAATTACTCTTCTTGTTACTGAGTCCTTAAATAACCTTAAAAAGTGAATGAATAAAAGCTGGAAAAAATTGTTGTCAAAGATAATTAATTTTTTTATAGTTTGAAAGGCATTACGGTTGGTAGGACTTGAGTTTAAGTAGGTCTAAAAGTGCATATTCACCAAAAAAACATTTTCCCTAAATACTTGTGAATGTTTGCAACCAAATTTTGTCTTCACCATTGGCAGCCGGTCACTCGGCGAAGATAATAAAACAATAGTTTACATTACACAATCATATTTTTAGTTTAAGTTTAATTAAACTTAATAATTAACAATCAGGTACCATACACAAAATATTAGTATGTTTTAAGAAAATTATCAACAAACATTTTAAATAACAATCAACATTTTCATTATCTAGTCATCCATCCAGTCTTATGCAATAAGTAGTAGTAGTAAGTATCCTCATTTAAATAAACCTTAATTGTCTTTTTTTTTCAGCAAATCGGTCCAACACTTTTAAGGCGAAAAGTTATTTTTTACTATTTCATTCTCGTTCAGCTGATAGCACTAAATGTACTTTAAAAAACAATTATTTTCACTTTTTACGGCTCTCATTGAATATATTCTAAAATATGCAGTTAGTCTGAAGAGTATTTTTTATTTTAGGTAAACATTGCGCCGCCGTGCGGAGTTTTTGTGACTCGCATGACGATAAACTCTCATACTTCGCCGATTGGCAGCATTCGTTGGAGTCCAATCTTTAAGAAAGCGTCATTTGAATCCGAATGACTGGGAACTGAAGCTTTCTATATCCTTGTCTTGACTGTAATGTTTGTCTGCGGTGGAGTTGTCCTAGTATATTGTAATTTTTTTAAATTAGGTACATTAGATCCCACTTTTCTGGGGGGGCACCAGGCATTCCGGGGGGCGTGTATTCAGTTAGTTCATGCTAGTACAGCTAACACTAACTAACTATAAGAATCTAAATAACAAAGACTGAAAGAAAATTCGAGGTCCCCTCACGTATTTTCCGCAATTTGGGCAAGTTACCTACCACTCAAAGAAAGTCTCAAGTTAGAAGATTTCTCCAGAGAACAGGTTACGGGCCCAGCATCATTTGATCAAACTCTTGGGTGGTTATTTTCTTCGTTTCCTTCATGACTATCAACTAGTTTTCATTCTGTTTACTTTTCGTACCGCCGGGGGCTCTTTAAATAAAGAATAGAACAATACCCAGATGGTGTTGTGAGTACAATAAAACAATAATTGCTTAATTATTAAGATAAATAGATATTGTTGAAAAAATTAACAAAAAGAGCACAAAAGAAACCATTGTATATGTATAATTAATCGTTAATTTAGAAAGTAATTAGAATTCGATTTGGTTTGTTATTACTGACTCATGCCCGGGCTTTAATTACGAGATCATAGCGCCTACTACCACAGCGCTCTTTCGTCACTCTGGTGGACCTGAGCCCGAAAGTGGAAGTGGGCACATCAAGAGGCTACAACAGACACTGGGAGGCACAGGGATTGGATACAGAGCCTGGAGATGGACGTAAACGTCCCATTTAGACACGGGGATGATATGCGTGTAGACGAATAACGACCAGTGACATAGATGAGATGACGATTTTAGGATCTGATCGAAGTTGTCCATACCGCGCTGCCATGAAAGTAGTAATATATTTATGAACTGACCTTGCAGTAGTCACTAAACATATTGCTAAAAAGAATTCTGGGAGCCATGGTGGCCGTGCGGGTTAGAGCGTAGTGCTCTGGTTGCATGGTCTCACCATGGTTTGCGGGTTCGAATCCCGTCCGGGAGTGAGTTTTATTTAGTAGATAGAACTCCCTCCCGGGGCCATGGATGTCGTAAATAACTAGATACACAGTGACATGGCTAATATGCATCGTACATAAGGCCAAAAAAAAAAAATATATATATATATATAAAAAAGAATTCTGAAATCTCCATCTTTGGCGGACCCCTCCCCCGTGGGAAATCAAGAAAGCTAAGTAGCCGGAAGCCTCCCTAAACGTAGTTCTTCATCTCACGTATATTATATTTTATTTCCCCATCTACACTAAATATAGGGGAGGTTACGTAAAATTCGTAAATATATAATATGAATCCGAAACCCTCCAACGACGACAGCTATCGATTTTTAGCCAGATCGGCCTGTTGTAAAATTACGTCTCACTACAGCACCCATCATCTGTCTCCAGCGTCTTGCTAGACTCATTAAAACGGGCAAAAAATAAAGGAGCCAAACTTCAGAAATTTGCGACTTCGAAGTATGACAAAACCTCTATAATTCGAAATATTTTTTCTCTCTTGAGTCACCTTAGTTTCTATTACTATCACGTCAATATTCCTGTGGTGAACAATATTCGAAATCCAAGAAATTGTAGAAGTTTCAAGACTAAATGTTTTAATTAATAGGCCGTAACTCTCTAAAACCGGGGAGGTTTCATTTAATACAAGGTCTACTTTGTGATTAACAAAGACAAAAGTAAATACTAATCTCCAGTAAGAATTCAATAATGATTATGAACTCAAAGAGAAGGGGAAGTCGGTGATTATTTGAAACGATTTCCTTTATGATTGTTTCGTAAATAGAGGACAAAATCCGAAATGGTTTGTGTTGAAAATATGTATAAATTTTGGAGCCGATACAGTGAGGAATGATGTTAAAGAAGACATTAAGACAAGGATAACGACCAGGAATAGATGATACCGGTCACTGCAGAAGAAGGTGCTCCGCATGCGAGAGCAGTACAAGATCCCGAGCCTGGTGGCCATCATGAAGCAAGTGCTGCTGTGATAGTTGGGATATCTACAGAGGATGACGCCAGAGAGAGTATCGAGTAGAATACTAGAGGGGTACTCCAGAGGACAGAGAAGAAGAGAGAGAGACCTCTTACGTTGGTTGAAGGAAGGGTGTGAGAAGGTGGAGACGGCAGGCTCTACAAGACAACTATAGTACGAGGGAACGTAAACTAAGTTGTCCCCATCTGTGACATTTTTTAATTTTTTTTTGTACCCCAAAGTTTGAGTCCGTAGGTCCCTTGGTCATTGGACGTATAATGGTATTGTAAATCTTAAGTTTGTTGTTAGTAGTCAGTATCCATTTTGGTCCAAATAGTCGACGTAACAGTCCATACCTTCGATTCAGTTCTTGTCGTTTAAGTCGTGTATCGTGGGAATCAGGATGATGACGGGAGAACAGGAATGACGGCGTAGGGTAAATGTGACTTGAACACATTTTTGCTCATTTAATTTAATTCTCCAGAGGTTGCACCACCTCTCTATTTCAGTGAGGTGCTCCTGGAGGATGAGTGAGGCTACAGCAGGATCAGGATTGGTGGAAAGGATTGCTGTGTCGTCAGCGTAAGTCGTCAGTAATGTCTGAGGATGGATACAAATGTCGGGAGTATATGTATTGTAAGGGATCTAGGATACTATCCTGTGGGACACCGGCCCGAATTGGTATGAGTTCTGAGTGCACAGAGCCTACTTGGACTTAAAATGGCGATCACTAAGGTAAGATTTCAGGACGAGTAGGTATTGGAAAGAAAGTGTTTCAGTTTGAAGAGCAGCCCCGGGAGAAAATAAATAAATAAATAAAGAAGAAAATAATGAGGAATAAAGTATTTTTTTGAATGTGACGCATGTTTCAATGTCAACAAGTTGAAATGAGATGTATATTATAATTGACACCATTGGAGTCAGTTCTGTCAGCAGCTCACTGTTTACGGCAAACTCAACATTATGCAAATGTTAGTACCCCCCCCCCCCCCCCCCCCCTCAGAAATCACGTTTTTTCGTTGTCGTTATGTTAATTTTAACTGTTGATCCAATTAATTTTTCTCCTTGAATTAAAAGGAAATATGACAAGAGGGAGAGCGAAAGGAAAAAGGAACGTCCTTCACCTCTCTCTCGATTGAAGTGACGTATTTTGTAGGAGAACCCAGTGTCTCCCCAGAGTCTGGTTGCCCGTTAAAACACGAAACCACTTTGTTGTTGTCACCGTCTGAATTTTTCCTTTCTTATATCATAGTATAAGGAAGTATTGTATTCCGAGATCGAGGTTTCAACTGATTTTCAAGGTCCCTTGAATACGTTTTGTCCATTTTCGCGATGATGTCTGTGTGTGTGTATGTGATTGAAAAGTTGTGAGCTTTCTACCACAAAAACGATTGTAGCTATAAACTTGAAATTTGGAATGAAGGGGTCATATGTCCTAACTTAAGTCTGATTAGATTTTGGCCGAAATCAAAGGAAAATTGAGACCAATTTCCCCCTGGACCTACCTTTATTTTAGAAGATACATTATGTTTATAACCTAATCAAAATTATTTTCAAGTAATAGTTGTAGAGAGTACTGAAGTACATAATTTATATGAAATATGATTTTTTACAGGTCGTCCAGTTTACGAGATACATCGCGAAAACCATCTTGAAATGTAGATTTGAAACACATATTTTTAGACGTTTCGTTGATTTACTCAAAAATGGTTAGTCCTATCGAAAAATTGATTATTACCAAAATTGTTTCTTATAAAATTTCCAATTATAGGACAATATGTACGACTTATTATGTTGAGAGATGGTCAAAAAGACAAAAGTTATAGAATCTCGAAGAATGTAAACTAAATGTCTGTGAGGAATAGTTAGTTGTTATGACTCATGCCCGGGGTTTAACTAAAAGGTCATATGGCCTACTACCAAAGCGCTCTTTCGTCACTCTGGTGGACATGAGCCCGACTCTACTCTGGGAGTTTATTCTCCCATTTTTATTCACCTAGGGTAGGGGGTCTTTAACGAGTACCTAACATCGTACAGGTTCGGGACCAACGCTTAACATCCCATCCGAAGGGCGCAGTGGTCGTGTGGGCTAGAGCGTAGTGCTTTGATCGTATGGTCTTACCAAGGTTGCGGGTTTGAATCCCGTCTAGAAGTTATATTTCATAGATAGAACTCCCTCCCGAGGCCCAGGGATGGATGTTGTATAAATAACCAATAACAACGTTATAGAGGCATGGCTAATGTACATCGTACATAAGGTCATAAACAAATGAATAAAAAATATATTTAAGGAAGTGTTTTCTTGTTTACGTGCAGGGTGGATACTGTTATCAGTCCAAGTATATAAAAAATTTGGCTGAATTATAATTTTTGAAAAAATTCTCTCAAAATTTCAACCAAAAAGTGACACAATTTAAAATACTAAATAATAAATATTTCTCTTACTTTTTGTTCCTGACACAAAAAAAAAAGCAACAAAATAAATACCTTATCATTCAAATATAGGTCATCACCAGCTTCCCGCCTCACCTGCAAAATAAATCATTATAATAATTATTTTCCAACAAATTATGAACGTATATACATAATAATTTACTGGTTAAGCACACTTAGTACTCTACACATAAAAAAAGGAAACATATGAACACAGGTTATATAATGTTGTGGTATAGCTGAGGTTTCAGTCCCCTGATGAGGGGGGTCCGACCAACGTTGAAGAAGGTAGCGGCAGTCACTTCGACAAGACCATCCTGGAACTGGTTAGTAACCTGGGCATCCGGCACTCCCTATCGGAGAACATTGTATTCAAACTTCCTTAGAAAACCACAAGAGGAAGGAACTAGAAGATATATACAATAAGTATGGGCTAGGTTTGAGAAGTCATCACACTAAAGTCAATATCAGTGGAAGAAATGAGCATCGTCTTCATGAAGGACATACTAACTGAAAGAGAAGGAGTGAAGTGACAAACGAACGAACAAGGAGCCTATCGTTTCAGACGAACTGGCTGCATGTCACAGTGAACGGATGGTCTTAAAGAGGGGTGAAGAGTCAAACGTACGAACAAGGAGCTAGCTCTCTCAAAGTTTGTTTTGCTGGCAGCCAGCCAGACAGGGCATGACTATGTCAGCAGTGGTCGTAGTAATGAGGTGTAAAGACGTGTAGAAAAGTTGTGTTTAATTGGAGTATTTCTGTTGAGGAGTGGGTTTTGTAAGTGGTTGTTGGGTCTAAGTAAGTTTAGTATCGAAGTGTATGCAGAGATATTTGACTGTTTGATCTGTATTATTGACTTTAAGTGGCTTTAGTGTTAATTTTACGAAGTGAGATCATTTTGACCTCCATTTTGTCAGTATTGAGCTTCATGTTCCACCTGTCACACTCTCCACACTTGGCTGAAGGGCCAACGCGGCCATAGACAGGTCTTTAGCTGATGGTTCTAGATGGAGAGTCTGGCATGTCATGGCAGTAAGCGCTGACCAGTATGAGACTTAGACCTCTGGCACTTACGAGTGTATGAACTTCTTCCTGATAGAAACCCTAAGATGATCCGTTGGAGATACAGAGGAACGCCAAACCTTTAAGAGGAGGCCGTAATTACGTCGTAAAATGAGCTTCATTGTGAAGATTCATATTGACCTTAATTTTATATGATGCTTTATTTATTTTTAATTGGATTTTATTTAATTTATGGTCTTAATCAATTAGGGATATTATCCACCTTCTTTACTAATCTCCGTCCTTCTGACCTAATTCAAAGATTGCCCTATCCAAGTTTCGGAGCTTTAGAAAGTGACAACAAAGACCAAAGTGACAACAAACCGTTTCCAGCCACTTTAAGAAGTATTTCTATGCTCATGCGTGCGCAACGTTCACTGAACACTAGCAGTGGTGTACCAAGATTCTGGACAGCCTGGGTACCAAAATTTAAAGTGCACCCGAGACATTGCGTGAGGGACCTAGGTATGCCCAACCTGTGTAGATGTTGCAGTCTTCAAAGATGTGTTTGATAGTGAGGGGGCTGTTGCAGGTATTGCACTGAAGTGGCCTTTGTGGTCTTTGGTCAGAAAATTATAGCTTTTAAAAGAAAAAATTAAACTATTATTATTAACACATTATTATTTAGCTTTGGTGTTGAGTTGAGGCGCCCTCCTCTGATCCTGCATTTATCTTTAGTCGATCTGGCTGAAAATCAAAGTCGTCCTTACGGAGTTCTGGATACACATATAAAATGTTGTGTCGACATATTCATTCTACCGAGAGTTATTATGTTCACAGACACACACGAAAATTTATTTTTGAAATCAGGGGGTCGGAAAACAAAAAATTCTGTTAAAAACTCAACATCAAATTTCTAATCGATTCCTGTATTTGGTACAGCTGGTGAGTAAAAAAGGTTGTGTATTGACTGATTTTGAAGAGTTTCAGCCTGAGGAGAAGAACCACCTTTTTGTTAGAAACGTTGCTAGGTGATGGGAACAGAAAGGTGTTCTGTTTAGGAAGACCAGGTACGACACATACCTATATCTGACCATACCTGCTCCCGTCAGCCCACATCCAGGTAAATAAACCCCCCAAAAAACTGTCTCAGGCCAATATAACAAAAACAAAATTGCTTACTTTTAACGCTTAAACTCTGATCTGGAACGAACACAGACGTTTAAGTCCTACTTCTTTATTTGTCCCCCGAAAAAAAAATACGGGTTCCTTGGAAAAGAATTTTTCAATGAAAAAACTTTAGAGCACACAAAAAATTGTAAATCATCTGTTGCTGAAATCTTAAGTTCTAGGTTAGGTTTTTTGACTCATGCCCGGGCTTTAACTACGAGGTCATATCGCCTACCACCAAAGCGCTCTTTCGTCACTCTGGTGGATATGAGCCCGACTCTACTGTGGGAGTCCTAAATTTTGCCTACCCTAAATTTTTATTCACCTAGGGTAGGGGTCTTTAACGAGTATCTGACATCGTACAGGCTCGGGACCATCGCTTAACGTCCCATCCGTAGGACGGCGTGCTTAAGTTTATTTTACCATCCAGATAAAATAAACAAAAAAGCTCGGTCGGATTTCGAACCCACGATCTTGAGCTCAGAAGACAAGCACGCATATACCACTGTCTTTAGTTCTATAAAAATTCTTGTAATTTTTTCATAAAACAACTGGAACTCTGTCACAGGTCAACTGTCTAATGATTTTCAAAACCTTTTGATGGGCTCTTCAGCTGCACGAAAAAAAGGGGAAGTTATGTAATCGGTCAAAAACTCGACATTGAGTTTTCATGAAAATTTCATGTTTTCCGACTGAACAAACTTCCCGATAGAATGAATATGCAATTTTATGTGCATCCCAGAACCCCGTAAGGACAACACATATTGATTTTCAGTCAAATCGACCAAAAGAAAAGGGGGATTAAGAACAAATTGTCTAAAACATACTGAAAAAATAAATTATAATATTAATCGCTAATTATACTAGTTAAAATACATTTTCAAATAAATATTGGCTTTAACCTCCTCACATACTCGCTTTTTCGGACATTAAGGACGAGCTTTTTACAATTTGCTGACCTTTTCTAGTTTTTTTTAATATTTCATAATTACTGTTATTATTACTATATACATATTATTCCAAACATTCATGTCAATTTCATTTGATGTTTTAATTATTTATTTTTTCACTTAATTTTTTTATTTTATTATTATTATTATTATTTTTAAATCATTTTGAAATCACTCATGTCAACACACATTGTACTGTACAGATCGTAAAATAGAATAAAATTAAAAAAAAGAACATAGGTTAGGTTTTATGACTCATGCCCGGGCTTTAACAACGAGGTCATATCGCCTACTACCAGAGCGCTCTTTCGTCACTCTGGTGGACATGAGTCCGACTCTACTGTGGGAGTCCTAAATTTTGCCTACCCTAAATGTTTATTCATCTAGGGTAGGGGTCTTTAACGAGTACCTGACATCGTACAGGCTCGGGACCATCGCTTAACGTCCCATCCGAAGGACGGCGTGCTTAAGTTTATTTTACCTCCCAGATAAAATAAACTAAGGGCCTCGGTCGGGTTACGAACCCACGACCTTGAGCTCAGAAGTCAAGCACGCATACCACTGAGCTACCGGCGCCTTCAAAAGAACATAGGTCATGTAATACTCGAAATGTAACTAAGAAACGTATCTTTAAAAAATATAAAATTAATTATATTACTGACTTTTGAAACCTGGTGTATAAATCTCATGGTTTATTTTATTGTATTTTTTAATAAAATAAAATACAATAATATTTTAGAAATATTATGACTTGCAGAACGTGGCACTGCTGTGATACTCATATTTATTGATCACACATTTTTGACAGATGTACTATCACTCCACTGATAATACTATTGACATTCCACAGAAGATGGCAACGAAAATGCATCTGTTCAAATACAATGTATGTATATATTTCGCAAAGTGCGCACATCAATAAAACCTCAACGTAAAATCACAAAGTATTTTTTTTTTAAAATTGTTTTATCGAATGTTTTTTTTTTTATCTCGTCGGCTGCTGTGGCCTTTTGCGTTTCCGATATAGGATTAGCGGTGACGACTGGAAAATTATGACGGAAAGTGTGGGACACTCCAGTTGTAGCATCAAGTCCAGGGGTGTTGTCTGATCGGATAGCAAGCCTCCTCTCTTGGGGGGTCAGAACGCTTCCCATCGCATCACCAGTCCTTCAGTCAACCATCACATAATTTACTTTAACTCAGCATATATCATAAATATGCAAAAATATATTTATCTCTTTTAAAAATTCTATTAAATTCTGGACTGGGTGTTTTCTCATAACTCTTGGAGCGTTGTTATTTTTTCCGATACTTGGCCAGCTTCTGACAGTCCTCAATCTCACCGTCAGCAACTCACAGAGGGCGCCGATAGCATGCAAGATCACGGGTTCGAAACCCGACTAAGGCCCCATTTGATCTTGGAGGTAAAAAACCGTTAAGCGATGATCACGAGCCATTACGATGTCAGGTACTCGTTAAAGACCCTACGATAATAAAATCTGAGTAGGAAAAATTTAGAACTCCCAGAGTAGAGTCGGGCTCATGACCACCAGAGTAATGAAAGAGCGCTGCTCTGGTAGTAGGCGATATATGACCTCGTAGTTAAAGCCCGGGTATGACTCACAGTAGCTAACTAATTTCAGCACAGGCAATTGGTCTGTTCCCCGCCAGGAGGTACCCATGGTCATTCTCCTCAACGCTATCTAGTTAAGGAGAAACAAAACGCAGCCATAATGATCTCCAAAGTCTACTTTAGATTTTAATAACAAATATCCCGATTCAGCACAATAAACATTTAATTAACATTAATATTGAACGAGCTTAACAACCGAGAGGCGACAATTAAAGGGGTTGGTAGTCCGAAGGGCGGGAGCCGATAAAGATTCTATATCCTAATGAATAAGACGGTAAGGGGGCAAAGGTAGACGGGGTGGCTGTCTAGGTTGGATATTCCAGGAAACCGTTTGAATTTTATCCCTTTCCAACAAGTCGTTTTTTCCCTTTCGTGTCTGTTTGTCCCATCATCAGGGAAAAGTGGCAAGACATAATATAGAAATATTATTTCTTCAACCATGCCTCATATTTTGAATGTAAATGTGATGTGATACAATAAGAATAAATAAAGTCGTCGGTGAATGACCGGCTATGAACTTCCCCAGCACGAATTAATTACGTCTTCGCTCAACTACTAAAGCCAATCGACACATTCATTACATCGGCAGTTATTGATATATTTGAGTTGAGCCCCTATGAGGGCGTCGTCCATATAGGGCTTTGTATATACATACAAAATTCCGTGACAATATATTCATTAGATCGACAGTTATTGGAGTTTTTGTGTTAAGCCTCCCCTTCCCTTTGGCTTATTTGGCTGAAAATTAATAGGTGTTGTCCTTAGAGGATTCTGGATACACATATAAAATATCGCCTCGTATATTTCTATCTATCGGGAGTTATCCTGTTCACAGACACACACATAGACAGTTTTTTTTGATCATTTTTGGAATATGGAGGTCGGAAAATGTAAAAAACATCGCATCGAATTTTTGAACGATTACATAACGCCCTTCTTTTCTGGACATTTAGGGGTATATAGTTGACATATAAGAGCTAAGAGTTGCCTCAAAGTCCCCACTTTCTGCTAAATCTTGTTAGCTGCTAACAGCAATAAAGCAATAAACCTTCATCCAATTTAGGAGAAGAGTTGCTCGGAAATTCATAAATTGGCCACTCTTCTACTAGCGAGTTGATTAAGACGAGGGAAAACTTCTCAACGTTCAAATATCTCACGCAAGACCTTTAAAATAATGTTCTACACAATGTTCAATACAAAACTCGAAACCCATAGTAGCAGTGCCTCCCTGCAATATATATGTCAAATATCCATATGATCAAACGTTGGAAATTTGATTTTCTACATTTTTGGTTTTATACATTAACCTCGAAAAGAAAACCGTTAATGAGCATTTAATTTTTCGATTCCCCCTCTCCATTTCAAAATTCAAAATTTGGAGATGACACATGGTTTACGTTTGAATGGGCTTATAAGGATTTTATTTGTGAAATTTCATGCAAAATCCGACCGTTTTAAGAGCTAGCATTCATTTTATATTTTATTGACCACCGCTGTCCCCACTCCGAGGCTCTGGACCTGCCATGATACCCCCAATATTTATCCTAATTTAATACATATTTAAAAACTGTATTTTTAGTATTATTATTTTCATACTCATTTATTTTCTTTCTGTTATATTTTTATTCATTTATTTTGATTTATTATTTACTATTATTGTTATTACTAAGGCTGTGATTTGTATGGAATAAAAATAGCGAAATATGCACATATATATCCAAATATATTTAGCAAAACATGCAATTAAAAACTAAAAAAGTAGCTATAGAATAAAATACACTACAAAAGTAATAGAAAATCTTTATAAATAGACATGAAATTTATTAAATAAAAAATATAAGCAAAAAAATAAAGTAAAAAATATAGTGATACAAAAAATAATTTTTAAAACTTAATATTACTTCTTTTCACCCAAACTGAACTGATCGACTAACAAAAGAATAATAAAGAAGGGGGAAATTAAAGTAAACAAACAGCCAGAATAAAAAGTTTGCAATATGAACACAATGAATTCTAGTGGAACATTGGAGTTCATGGAATGCACTCATCTCAACATAAGGCGCGTACACCTGGCCAAACAGAAGGAAATTTAGTGGAAAAATTTGAGAAAAAAAGTGAGATTAATTTTTAATAATTGTCAGTTTACAAAAAAAATAAAAATGGCTTAAAAAAAAAAAATAAGTTAGGTATGTACAGAGTCTATCCATGCTTGTACGATGTCAGGTACTCGTTAAAGACCCCTGCCCTAGGTGAATAAAAATTTAGGGTAGTCAAAATTTAGGACTCCCACAGTAGAGTCGGCCTCATGTCCACCAGAGTGACGAAAGAGTGCTCTGGTAGTAGTCGATATGACATCGTAATAAAGCCCGGGCATGAGACCTAAAACCTAACTTGAAACCTTGATTCTATAAAACGTAAAGATAATGTTTGAACAGGATGCTAAAGTTAATAGAAAAAAATATGTAAAAGCATATAAATCACAGCCTTAGTTTTTGCTGTGTTTCTTTCTTCGTTCATAGTAAGTGTCCCGAAATATTTTCTAAAAAAGGGAAAAAGGCGTATCCTATTACCTTATTATGGTTTAAAGGGAATAAATATTATTATTATTGTTATTACAACTATCATATTGAGGCTACCTTGAAAACGACCTTTAAGGAGGTTAAGACAGAAAACGATATTTGTGTGACGATAACTATAGTAGTTGGTCTGATGAGACTCCGTTAATCAGTGTTTCATTAGTTGACGGTTGAATGGATATTGGAGACAGTGTAAGTCGATAACCTGACCTTCCTAAGGTCAACATTCACTTGTTATCTCAACAGTAACATAATGGTTGACCATTTCTGGACCCCCCTTTTAATGTATACCATAAATGTGGTCATTTAGAGAGGGAAAATGTGTCGGTGAATCACCGGCAATGTACTTCCCCAGCATTAATTAATCGATTAACTTTTCGCTCCCCCCCCAAAATCAGTCGATTGTTTGCGATAATATTCAATAGATTACTTACATATGGGCTCCTAAATCCTCATACTAAATTTTGTGTCGATAAACTCATTGCATCGGCAGTTATTAAGATCCATTCCTCCTTCCTTTTGGTCGCTTTAGTTGAAAATCAATAGGTGTCCGTTATTCAAGTGTTCTGGATTCACATATAAAATTTCGTGTCGATACATCCATTCCTTCGCGAGTTATCGTGTTAACAGGCACACACAAACAGAAATTTATTTTTTCATATTTGGAATCTGGAGATCGACAAACATGATATTCCGTTGAACACAATATAGAAATAATATAATTAAAAACTGTAGGTTAGGTTTTATGACATGCCTGGGCTTTAACTACGAGGTCATATCGCCTACTTCCAGAGCGCTCTTTCGTCACTCTGGTGGACATGAGCCCGACTCTACTGTGGGAGTCCTAAATGTTGCCTACCCTAAATTTTTATTCAACTAGGGTCACATCGTACAAGCTCGGGACCATCGCTTAACGTCCCTGGACGGCGTGCTTAACTTTATTTTACCTCTCAGATAAAATAAAGTAAGGGCCTCGGTCGGGTTTCGAAGCCACGTTCTTGAGCTCAGAAGACAAGCACGCATACCACTGAGCTACCGGCGTCCTCTTAAAAACTGTACCTACCTATATTATCATTATTTTCATATATATTTATTTTCTCTTATTCATTTATTCATATTTTATTTTATTTTGCACTATTAAAAGTTATTACTAATCTCATGAGTAATAACAATAATACTCATGATTTAATAACTGTTTATATACTTATCTAGGGGCGCCGTTAGCTCAGTGGTATGGGTGCATGTCTTCTGAGCTCAAGATAGTGGGTTCGAAACCCGACCGAGGCTCTTAGTTCATTTTCTCTGGGGAGTAAAATAAACTTAAGCACGCTGTCCTTCGGAGGGGACGTTAACCGATGGTCCCGAGCCTGTACGATGTCAGGTACTCGTTAAAGACCCCTGCCCTAGGTGAATAAAAATTTAGGGTAGGCAAAAATTAGTACTCCCACAGTAGAGTCGGGCTAGTCGGGCTCATGTCCACCAGAGTGACGAAATAGCTACTTTGGTAGTTGGCGATATGACCTCGTTGTTAATGCCCGGGCATGAGTCATAAAACCTAACCTAACCTATACCTATCTATTATAGTCAATTTTTTATTATTTTCTTACTTATTTTTGTCCAGCCCGTTATTTTTGGTATCTTGATGTATATATATTTTATGACATCCTCCTACTAACTACCTTTTTATGGTTTAACAGGAATAATAATAATTATAATTATTGGTAAAGAAATGTCAGAGCATTCTCAAAATAATGAAAGAAAATATCTGAGGTGAAATGACAGAAGTAAGCGTTCCAAGGTTTCTAGCTTCCGCGTTAGCAGACCTCTAGGATGTCATTTGAACAAATACAAGGATGGAGGTAATTTTTTCTGGAGAATGAGTGAAAGAGTAATATTAACAGGAAAATCTGTTACTGGCCAGGATACCCGCTATTAACAATATGGGAGTCCTAAATTTTGCCTACCCTAAATTTTTATTCATCTAGAGTAAGGGTTTAACAAGTACCTGACATCGTACATGCTCGAGACTATCGCTTAACGTTCCATCCGAAGGACGGCAGTCTTAAGTTTATTTTACCTCCCAGATAAAATAAACTAAGGGCCTCGACCAGGTTTCGAACCCACGATCCTGAGCTCAGTAGGCATGCACGCATACCATTGAACTACCGGCGCCCTCTAATAATGTATTATATTATATCTTTAGAACTTTCTAGAATCTATCATAAAAACTGTACTAACCTAGTTATCATTTTATCAATGTTACACACCCGTTGCTTCTACCATAATAAATTTTTTATATTATAAAAAAAAAAAAAAAAATGCCCTTCTGGTCCAGAGATACTCTAGTTCCTCATGTTATTTTCTTCGTTCAATTTCCAAGGGAAAAGGGAGTTTTCCTTGAGATTGCACTCACATCGCGGTCATCAGAGTACATAAAAAATGCAGTCTTGAGAGAAAAAAATGTAACTTGGTTTCAGACAAGGAAATCATTATTTATGACTTTTTTACTGCAAATAGAGATACTCACACAATAATATAGTAATTGTGACTTAATAAATAATCCATACTACAGGAGGTTATTTTTTATTCACAATTAATTGTGCACTCGACCTGGCCAGTCCAAAAAAAAACAACTTGACAAACTCAAAATATGAGGAGAAAACAACTGTTTTTATATAACGAATAAAAACAACTCGAGTCCAACAGAAACAACATTACCTACAACAAAAAGTGTTAGTTCTTTCAATAACCAAGTACTAAAAAAATGGTTCAAATAAACAAGAAAAATTAATATTTTGAAGCAGGCGGTTGTGACTCTCCCCCCCCAGCATAAATGAAGTATGTTTCAGTTCTCAGCTCGGCCACCACGTTGAGCTCTAAATTTAATGAAAAGTATTAAAGGTATTTTGGCAATTTTTTTTTCCTTTGAACTCGAAATTAATGTAGAATTGATATAACATTCCGTTTTTTTTTTTTGAAAAATTTAAAATTCCGAATATCATTTTTTACATTTTTTTTTTTTAAATTACAGGTAAGGTGACGAAAGTAGACGGTTCAAAGAATTTAAATCTTTTTTCAGAATCAAAATTGGAGGAACAGATGAAACGGAAACAGAAAAATACGAAATAAGTAATGGGGGTCCGGGCGCGGGGGGGATTGAACATTTTCCCGGTATTTCAAGGTCGTTGCTCCACAAGCCCCACTGCATTGTGTTCACTTCAAAACATCGAAATAATAAACATAAAAGAAGA
Source organism: Aradus depressus (assembly GCA_963662175.1). Classification (NCBI taxonomy): domain Eukaryota; kingdom Metazoa; phylum Arthropoda; class Insecta; order Hemiptera; family Aradidae; genus Aradus; species Aradus depressus. The sequence goes on along the minus strand of OY759214.1, from coordinate 45,574,193 downwards.
CACTGACAAGTTTACCTTTCATCTATGTGAAGTTAGCACCCAACTTTCAAAAATCGAACTTTTTTATATATTTCGATAGAACTTCGTTTGTACCAAAAATCCCAAAGAAATTGGCTAGAAATACCGTTTAATTGGAGAGAAAACTGACCTAGTCGCCATAATATTCATCAAAAATTGACTCAAACAAGATCTTAATGACAACAGACAAAAAATAAAGTTTATGAGAAAAAATAAGAATTCTGCTAAAACCGGAAGTGGGCTAAAAAAAGTCAAATAAGGCCTAATGCTCGCAAAAACATGTGGTTTGCAAAAAACACCTTCAAAACAATGTTCTACCCAATGTTCAATTTAAAAAAAAGAATCCAATACATCAAAAGTTGTAAATTTGGTTACATTAACCTCGAAAACGGTTCAATAACAATTTTATGTCCTCCCCCACAACCCCTCTCCCGTTCAAAATTTGGAGATGCCACATGGTCTATGGTTTAACATTATAAGAATGCTACAAATGAAATTTCATTAAAATCGACTCAGCATTTTTATATATAAAGATAACATTTGAAACACGGCCGAGGCTCTTACGCTTTTTATCTGGGAGGTGAAAAGACCAAGAGCACGCCGTCCCCCGGTTGGGACGTTCGATACTCGTACGATGTCAGGTACTCGTTAGACCTAGGCCTAGCATATGTCCAGGTTTTCGCCCGGACAGTCCGGAATTTCTGTCCGAATTCAAAAAAATGTCCGGGTTTACTCAAATTTCTAATAAAAATTCGGCGTGCTAGGTCCGGAGTAGGGGGGCAAGTGATGGGAGCCGTCTCGCTCGCTCATCACTTGCGTCAGTAATTATTCCAATCGATAAATTATCGGAACAGTGATAGAATGCGACTGCGCATTGTATTTATTTCAACTTTTTTTTTTTTAGAAATCTTTTCTTTCTGATAGAGTTGTGGAGTGTCCGGGGTTAACTTCTGAAAATTATGGTAGGCCTAGTTAGACCCCTAACCTAGGTAACAGTACCTGGACAGACTAAATTTAGGACTTCCATAGTAGGGTCGGGCTCATGTCCACCAGAGTGAGGAAATAGCGCTCTGGTAGTAGGCGATATGACCTTGTAGTTAAACCCCGGGCATGAGTCATTGTACTAACTACAGAGATAAAAACTCTTATTGAAGGCTATCTGTTATAGATAGGTATACACTGTAGTTGACGTTTTTGTAAAACATTTTATTGTCAAACCATTCATCATTTTGATATATCTCCAATGGCATTAGGCAGCGTATGCAATAAATGTCGCACGGACGGTCTTTTCTCCTACGATTTTCTTCACATTTACCATCACTGCTTAACTCCCTTTTGATAAAGCTTGAAGATGAACACCGGAAAGATAGCTTCCTGACGATGAAAAAATTATCCAAATCGGTTAAATATTATGAAATTCGCAGAAACAGATTGTTCGAATCAAACTTTCCAAGTCTGAATTTCATTGCTGCACCTTAGTAAATTGAAATATTTTTCCTTTCCTTTGAACTTCGCGTTACCTAGATCAGGAGAGTAATGCCCAGCTAGACGAAGTAATGTAATCCGTCAGAAATTTGATGTTGAGATGCACCCACATTTAATGTTTGCTGTATGTGAAAACCTGAATGTATTGACATGAATTTTATATATGCATTCAGAATCTATGAAGGATACCTATTGATTTTCAGCAAAATCAGTCGGAGGGAAGAGGGAGGGGGTTAATACAAAAACTCACATAACTACTGATGTAATGAATGTATCGACATAGAATTTAGTATGAGAATTCTGAAGTCCTTGTATATGTTGATTTCTTCCGGCAATTTTTTCCAGAGGTGTCTTTTTTTTTTTTTTTTTTTTTTTCCTTTTTTGACAATATATCGGGACACCGTGACCAGAAGAAGGGATGTGGAAGTGTCCCGAAATATTGTCAAAAAAAGGAAAAAAGAAGACACTTCTGGAAAAAAGCAACATCCCAGAGAAGCTTAAAAAACACGTCGATGTACATGACAACTTAGCCCAAACGACGTTTGGAGGGAGAGCAAACACATAATTGATTAATTCGTGTTGGGGATGTAAATAAGGGTGTCTCTTATACAGGGCAAAAATATTTTTTAACGAAATCCGAAAACGCATACCCTTTAAATGTATTCTATCTGACCGTAAACACTCATAAGTGAAATTTCAGCTGCCTAGGATAACGTTAACCCGTGCCCTATTGACAAAGAAAAAAAAATCAGAGGTTCACACCTCTCCTTGGCCCTCGCCCCCCTGGACTCCCGGGTGAGATTCATTTACCGACTAACGAAATGTAAATTGCAAATTTCCGATTGATAAATCATGTGTTTATAATAAATCAAATATAAGTATCTAGACCGTTAATTTAACTTTGCGAATATTATAAAATAGCACTGCGAGAAGTTGGCAATTTGACGGAAGTTTAAACCCCGATAAATGTTGACACACGTCCTCTACTAATAATATATCATTTTTCGAACTTCGTAATACCACCGACAAAATGCTTGTTACGAACTACAATACTGACTGAACAAACGCCACGATATGACTAGGAATAATGCGTTCTCAAACTGTGAAAGTCGACATGTTTCGATGCGATTCGGCACGAGTTAACCCAATCCAAATAATAAAAAACTGCATTTATGAGTGTTTTAACATAAAACGAAAAAAATGAGAGGATATGAGTCACGGTGTTGTGAAAATCAAAATGCATATAAATATTGCTTCAAGAACCCGTGATTGTATAGAGAGAGTACTGGTAACTCACAAGATGTTTGTGGTCCTTCTTCCTGAGAAGCCTGGAGACCTTGCTGATCCATGCCCAGTGCATGAGTTGTCCTGGCGGCACTGGACACTGGACAGACACTCTGACTGACTAGACACTCTCCCGGACACTCCACTCACACAGACTGACTGACAGTGTCTACCTGCTGCTCTGTCCTCTGTAGCCACGTGGAGGGGAGGCCTCTCCGACAACCTGTGGATCCTCTCCCACCACCATACCCACCTCCCTACACTTCTTTTTATAGATACCTTTTATCTTTGGGTAATTATCATAATACCATTTCCTTTTCCTACCTTTCTTAGCCTACATTCCATTCTTCCAAATACAATCATCATAGAGATAACTGACTCATCTTTAGACAGTACCGGAGGAAAAATACGAGCGAATTTATTTATGAAGTGTAACTTCGTTATAGGACCCGTTTTGAGGTAGATGCAGCGTTTACCCCTCTAAAACGCAAACGAAAACATATAACATTACTGACCTTTCACTTTTGATGCGTTTAATAATATATTTATATATACCAAATCAATGGTTAGTGATAAAAATGGATATGATAAAAAGTTTCTATTAAAAAACATAATTTAGCGTTGAAAATTAATAAAATAGGTTAGGTTAGGTTTTATGACTCATGCCCGGGCTTTAACAACGAGGTCATATCGCCTACTACCAGAGCGCTCTTTCGTCACTCTGGTGGACATGAGCCCGACTCTACTGTGGAAGTTTTAAATTTTGCCTACCCTAAATTTTTATTCATCTAGGTTAGGGGTCTTTAACGAGTACCTGACATCGTACAGGCTCGGGACCATCGCTTAACGTCCCATCCGAAGGACGGCGTGCTTAAGTTTATTTTACCTCCCAAATAAAATAAACTAAGGGCCTCGGTCGGGTTACGAACCCACGACCTTGAGCTCAGAAGTCAAGCAGGCATACCACTGAGCTACCGGTCCCCTCTAATAAAATATGAAAAATGGTGAGGGGTGGCGGGACTATATGGACTATGGCGAGACTATAAGTTATCTGAATACTTTGGGTTCTAGACATAGACATGTGGTGCTTGAGAAACTCCAGCGGCAAAATTCTGAACTACTCAGTCTATTTCATCCTCACCTCTTGTTCACGATAAAAACTTGAAACTTTTTATCTGATTTTTTTTTAGTGTGCACGCTTTAAATTTACTTATTGTGCATCGTATGAGTGTACGTATTGTGTTAAATTTATTTTGTATCGCATAAAATGTACACAATTTTTGCAAAAACAAGTGAGAATGGAGATAATAAATGATAAGTAGTTGATTTTTGTTTTATAACCGTCAAATAAATTTAACCAGAGTCAAATGTACAAAATACTTAATTTATTAATTTATCAATAAGTTAATCTATATCATATTTATATTAATATCTTTAAGGTAATATCTATAGGTTAATAAATTAATATAACATTAACTGTAAATAGAAATTGTTACCAATATGTATGTGGTCATAGGGAATAAATTGGTAAGTCTAACAACAGGTCAGCTACACGAGGTATAGGGAAAATTATGTAAATAAGTCGGTAATTCGATGTTGACTTTTCACCGGAATTTTCCTGTTTTCCAAATATTTGTGAACACGATAACTCCGAGTAGAATGAATGCATCGGCACGATATTTTATATGTGTATCCAGGAACCCATAAGGACAACATCTATCGATTTTCAGCGGAATTGGCCGAAAGGAAGAATGATGAGAGGGGCTTAACACAAAAACCCCAGTAACTGCCGATGTAATGAATGAACCGACATGAAGTTTCATATTTAAGGTCAAAACACCCATTAATTTTCCGCGAAATCGGCCAAAGAGAAGGGGGTTCAGGGGAGGCTCAACTCAAAAATCCTAATAACTTCAGATGAAATGAATTTATCGACACAAAATTTAGTAAGAGGATTTAGAAGCCCCTATGTAAGCCAACGGTTGATTATTAGCCCAAACGGTCGACAGTTTTAGGAGGGAGAGCGAAACGTTAATTGATTAATTCGTTCTGGGGGGGTACATTGCCAATGATTCAGCAAAGCAGCCGACTTATGAGCAAACGCAAGACCAAGACCAAGACCTTGCACATTGGGTCTTGGTCTTGGAATCATAGCAGTGTCTTGGTCTTGCAAATGTGCCAGACCAAGACTATGACTGTTCACTAGGAAAGACAATACTATTGGAACGTTATGACAATTGAGTCAGGCAGCCGAGAACAGTTGTCTCGGCTCTCGTCGGTCTCTGCCTACAAGAGCCCCCACGTAGCAAACAGGGATCAAAAAGATCACATAATGAATGAGCAGCAACTGAGGTAGGAAGACCCACTCAGTCTGCGTCATACAGGCAATGACGTCAGACATGGGGGGGCACCTCAACCTATCCGTACTCCATGTACCATGTTTAGATATAAATTTTGGACTTTACTTCCCCAGCTGTAATCGGCCGAAAATTCGTTGCGGAGTTTTCAACGGAATTTCATGTTTTCCAGATTCGAAATATTAAAAAAAAAACATTTTCAGTGTTTGTGAACACGATAACTCCCGGTATCGACACGAAATTTCATATGTGTGACCTGAAACTCATAAGAACGACACTTATTAATTTTCAGCGAAAACGGCAAAAGAGAAGAGGAGGATCACAGGGAAGCTCAACTCAAAAACCCCAATAACTATCAATGTGATGAATCTATCGACATGAAATTTCATATTGGAATTCAAAACCCCCGGGAGAATGACACCTGTTAATTTTCAACAAAATCGGTAGAAGGGAAGAGGGGGTTCAGGGGAGGGGCCACAACGCAAAAACCCTAATAACTGTCAATGAAATGAATGTATCGACCCTAAATTTAATATGAGTCAGCCAATGTAAGCCAACTATTGATTTTCATCCCTTTTGAAACGAGAGCGAAAACATAATTGATTAATTCGTTCTGGGGAAGTACATGGTGATTCAGACTTTTTTCTCATTTGGGAATCAGAAAACACGAAATTCCAATTATAAAACCACATAACAACATCTAACCGATTACATAACTTCCCGTATACTTCACTGGGGATGTAAAAAAACTCGGAAATACACTCGAGTTGAATAGCTTGGTATCTCCTCTGCGTAAACCCAGAATGCGTACACCTACGAAATATACCCACTATATGCGTACACTCTTTTTATCACTTGAATTAAAGAGGATCAGAAATTTTTGTTACCTGACCGTATTAGACCTCGATTCCGATTTGCGTACAGAAAAAAAAAAAACTTCTCTAGTATTCGTATACATTCTTGCTAGTATAGTATGTGTAAACTTTTTTGCTATTATAGTATGCGTATACATATACATATGAAAAATATCTATAATTTCTTTTTTTTATATCGATACATCCATAAATATTTATTAGTGGTTTAAAAAATACAATTTTTTTTATGCACTGATATTTTTTTACATTACTGATTTGAAAAATATAATTTTTTATATATACATTCGAATAAAATCTACATCTTTCTTTTTTTTAATTGGTACATCCATAAATATTTATTAGTGGTTTAAAGAATACTGGGATATCCTCTGGGTTCGCTTTGTAGTCTCTGAACTTTTATTCTATTTTCGTACAGCATACAGTCGACGTTTGCAAGCTGAGGTACTTTAGTAACAAATTCATATCCAATAATCTTTTTTTTTATTTTTTTATTTTTATTTTTTTATTTTTTTTTTATTTTTTTTTTTAGGGTGCCCCTGACCCCCTGAGGGGGGGTCGGTCACATCACCCTATTTGTTCGGCGGGGAAATGGGTAACCTTTCTCCGTTTTTATTCACAATTTACTTTTGGTGCTATGGACGGCTGTGGACCGGCTCGATGGCTACGGTCGGCAGTCGTCCTTGGTTCCTCGCCGCCTCATTGCGCCGAATGAGCTCGAGACTCTTCGGTGGCTTCTGGTCTGCCTATCTCCCGGAGCCGGGGGCTACCACCGCTGCGCCTGTCGGCGGTCGGCGGGGCCCCCGGCACCGGGTTAGAAGGCTTTCTTAATTTTTCGCCAGGAGGAGACGAACCGACCAAAAGCCGGGTAGCCAGTCTCCGTCATCAGTCCCGGCAGATTCAGTCCCAGGTACGATCCTGTCCGGCGAATCAGCGCCGCCCTTGGCCCGTCATATAGCGGGCATTCGAGGACTACGTGTTCCGCAGTCTCGACGCCGCCACACGAGCAGGCAGGGCTGTTCTTCCTCTTAAAGAAGAAGAGCTTGGCGCTGAAGTCACCGTGACCTGATAGCACCTGTGACATCCAGTGGTCTGGTTGTATCCATGGAGAGTCAAGACGCGTCCGGACGCTCGAGAAATAGGCGAAGGTGGTTCGGCCATCTGTCGATTGCGCCCAACGCCGTTGCCATCTTTCCACAATCCATGCCTGGACAATGCCCCTCAGGCGCTCCGGTCTCGCCTGTCCTTGCATCCCCTCCTCTAAGGCTTGACGCAAGGCCACGTCCGTGTCTGCTTCCAGTGGTAAGCCGCGTCTACAGAAGTAAGAGGCGACGGCTCCATCCAAGACTAGGTCTATGGGAGGAGCCCCCGCCAGCACCTGCAGCGCAGCCGTGGAAACTGTACGGTAGGCCTTCGTAACCCTGAGGAGGGCCGCTCTTTGAGCTTGTAATAGCAACGTACGCTGCCGTTTGGTGGGGTGATGCCACCATCCGGCAGCGGCGTATCTTGCTACGGCCTCGAAGACCCCGGTGTAAATAGTTTTACACGCGGAGTACCCGAGGCCCCATGTCGCTCGGGCTAGGTAGCTCAGAGCGCTAAAGGTAGCTGTTGTCTTATCCTTGATGGCAACTGCGTGGGGCGTGACGTTGAATCCCGGCCCAATCCCCACACCTAGGTACGTGACCACGGCCGGAAATTCAACGCGTCGGCCGTACACTGCAAGAACCAGGGGGTGGCGGGCGTCAGTTTTTCCTCTCATCAGCATGGCCGCTGTCTTGCTGGGAGAGAGGGTTAACTTGTTCAGTCGGCACCATGTGTCCGTAGCGTCAATCGCGGCTTGGGCTCGGGCAGTCAAAGTAGCTCGACTGTCAGCGTGCACCGTGACCACTAGGTCGTCGACATAGGCTATTGCCTTGAGTCCACGAGTCTCGAGGTCACGAAGCAGTCCGTCAAAGAGGATGTTCCAGAGTGTTGGTCCGAGGACCGAGCCCTGGGGACACCCCCTGGTGACGTTCGCTGTAGTGCTGGTGAATTGCTGCCTCACCGTCGCAGAGCGCTCTCTGAGGAAGCTGGAGATGAGCCCGAATAGGTTCCTGGGAATTCCCACAGACCGTAGTCGCAAGAGAATGGCAGGCCACCAGGCGCAGTCGAAGGCCGCGGCTATGTCGAAGAAGATACAGAGAGAGTATTTCCCTCTGCCCTCCCCGACATCCGCCCTCAGCATCCTCAACGCATCCTCAGCGGATCTGCCCCTCATGCATCCGAATTGTCTGTGCGATACGAAGGCCTGTACCCGGGCTCGAATTCCTGAGAGAATCAGAGTCTCCAACACCTTGCCGGAGACTGGGAGTAGACTGATCGGTCTATAGCTACCCACCAAGGAGAGGTCCCTGTCCCCAGGCTTGACAAACGTGCACACAAGTGCACGTTTCCAAGCACTCGGGAAGTGGCCAGTCCTTAGGCAGGAGTTTACCAGGTGAAGAAGATCCGCCTTTATGGCCGGGAATGCCTTCTTGATCATGGCGGCGTCTATGAGATCCATCCCAGGGGCGCCGCCATTCCTCTGCTTCCCAACCGCCAGACTTAAATCTAATTCGTCCCAGTCCGGAGCGTCCTCCGTATCCGGCAAGGCACGGGCAGTCTCTCTGATTATTACCTAGGCGGGGGTATCCTCCGTCGGGTCGTCCGCCGGAAAGGCCACTCCCAGGTACATCCGTCCTACCTCCTCCAGGGACAAGGCGTAAACGTCCCCGTCCCTGATGGAGGCCATAGGGGCGACCGGCCTGAGCCTCCCGGTGACGACCCGGTAAGGGATCCCCCACGGGTTTCTGACACTCTCCTCCTCTATGAAATTCCTCCAACTTACCTTCTTCGCAGTGGCGATGCTTCGGTTGTAGGCATTATTCAGTTGTCGGTACTCTTCCCGCCTTAACACCTTCAGAAGTGGATTCCCGCACCATTGGTACCTACGCCTGGCGCGGTATAGAACCCTCTTAGCGAGGGTAAGCTCCTCACTCCACCAGGGAACCTTTTTGAGCCTGTTCACCTTCCTGGGGATGGTTTCATCGGCAGCTCGGAGTAATATACTTCCGAGCTGTTCGACTCCCTCCTCGATCTGGTCAACAGGGTCAACGCTCCCGAGGCCTTCCCAATCCTCGTCACAGGAGTAGGTAGCAACGGCGGTCACAAAGGCGTCCGAGATGGCCTTGCGTGTAGCAAAGCGCGGGTCTCTAGGCCTGACCACTGGAAGACCCGGGTCAAAGAGCTGAACATCTATGACGCAATGGTCGCTAGATGTGACTTCTCTGACACGCCATCCTCCCACAGCCTGGCCTAGTCCGCCGGACACAAGTGTGACATCTATATGGGATTCTCCCATTGCACCACGAAATGTGGGTGGGGAGTCCGGGTCGTTGACAATGCGAAGATCATGGCGGGCTATCACATCCAGTAACCAGCCACCCCGGCGATCGGTGCGAGCCGATCCCCAGGCGACTGACCAGGAATTAACATCCGCCAAGATGATCACGTTGCCCCCCTCGAGTTCATCAAGTATATGATCCAAGTGGCCTAACTGTCGTTCTACGTCCTCAGAAGGGGGGAAGTACCCGCTGATGACATAGCAGCTCACGTTTGCATGCCTGACACAGGCCACTACCATATGGCTGGTAGACAGATGGTGGAGTGCCATCACGTCCATCAGGGGGTCAGTCACAACCAGTGCGGCCATAGGCCGCTGGTTGTCCCTCGCCCCAACCATAATCCTGTGGCCGGTGCCTAGGCCTGCCACGGCGCCTCTAACGCAATATGGCTCCTGGAGAGCAAGTACCTGGATGTTCTCCTGGGATACCAGGTGCCGTACTTCCGCAGCAACGATTCTGCGCCTATTCATGTTGTGTTGCCACACATGAAGACCGTCACGCTGCCTACCGGCCATAGTCCGTGCGAGCGGCCAGGGCCTCTATCGCCCGGATGTATGTCGGGCAGGTATCACAGTTAGCACTGTGATTCGCGGCAGACTTTCCTGTGCCGCAATTGCAACACTTCGGCGGTTTGTTTTTCCTATTCGGACACTTGGTGTCGCTGTGGTTCTCCGCTGAGCACCACGCACACCTCTCCCTGCCCTTACAGTACTTGGCGATATGGCCGAATCCCTGGCACCTATTGCACCTTGTTATATCCAAACAGTCCCCGACCCTGCACGGATACCACCCACCCAGCGTTATGGACCCCGCCAAGACCAGTTCTCTCCGGACATCCGACGAGGCTTCCGCTACCCAGTTTGTAGTCGGGCCGCCCTTCGGGGGGCCTTTCCTGTAAAGTGGAGTAATCCCCTTATACAGTGGGTTCACTGCCTCGAGCTTCCTAGAGAGGTCCTCCCCCGACCAGCTGGCAGGGACATCAAAAAGAACGACCCTGGGTCTTCTTCTGCTGAGCGCCTCGGCCCTCAGACCCGCTGCCTGGAGAGCCGCTGCGCCCAACAGGGACTCCAGCTCGGTCGGAGTGGACACCTGTAGGAGGAGCCCTCCTCTCCTGGCGGGTTTGGCCGACTTCACCTTGATCCCGAGCTCACTCGGGTCCACCAGCTCCAGGGCCGCCTCCAGCCTCCTGCCGTCACTCTCCTGCTGGAAGGTGACGACAGCCCTGTAACCGGCGGCCGGGCGGACACCTCCCTCGGTTGTCAGTTCCCTCCTCAGCTGGCGGACGACATCTGCCTTCGTCCTCCGGGGGGGCCCTGTCCTGGGTGGGAAATTCGGGGCTGCGGATGGGGCTGGAGGAGTCGTTTTCGACTGCCTCTTCTTCTTCTTCGACGCCACCATTGTCCAGGACATGGCGTCCGGGTACTCCGCTTCAGTGACCGGAGGTGGGGGGGGGAGAGGACGGGAGGGGGATCCCATCCTTTTCCCTCCCTTGGCTGGATACGGAGGGAGGGGCGGCGGGTCTTTTGGCGGAAGCAGCACTTGTAGGTGTGATTTCAGCCGCTCCTCTCTTCTTCTTCTTCGCCCTCCTCTCCGGCACCCCTCCTGGCGGAGTGCTGTTCTGGGGCAGGTCCTCGTCCAGGGCAGGGAGGCCGTTGGAGGGGGGATCCCTCGGCATAGCTGGGATGCTGGGCTGCATGAGGGTCGACCTTAGCAACAACTTGGTGGCGATGGCCTCTGCCATCACCTCCGGCCTAAATCCCTCCAAAATCTCGGATGAGACTTTGGCCCTGCTTTCCGCATCTATCTGTCTGGCGAGCGAGGCCGCCAGCAGGTCAACGAGACGCTGGACCCCCTCATTCACCTTCTGCTGGCTGGCCCTACTCATCCTAGAGGTCTGGGCAGCGACCATTAGCTGAATGGTTGCCGCCTCTCGGTTGGGGCAGCCACTGAACGGGGTGGCGGTCCGGCGCTCACCGTTCCGCTCGATTCCTTGGGGGCGAGAGGAATCTTCGGGACGGGGAGGGTAGATCGGCGGGGGGGGGAGGGGGATGGGGGCTGGTGAAATTGTCTGTGGGGCTTCCTGGGTGACAGGGGGTGGGGAGGTGGGGGGGACTCGGAATTATATCCAATAATCTGCAATAAAGTTCGGAACTTATCTACCGTACGCAAGATGGAATCGGGTTAGGTGTAGTCAGGTAATATCCCCTCCCTCCCCCCCCCCCCCCCCCCAAAAAAAAAAGGTTTACGCATAGGAGATATATACGGATAGTGGGTATACGCAAATAGGGTGGTATCGAATAGCTCTTCTCATGAGGCAGAAATATTTTCCACTGAATTGGTATTTTATTGGTATCAATCATAAAAAAAAAAAAAAAAAACCATATGTAAGTCAACTATTGAATATTAGCCCAAAGGGTCGACTGGTTTAGGAGGCAGAGCGAAAAGTTAATTGATGAATTCGTTCTGGGGAAGTACAGTGCCAGTGATTCAGGAGAGCAGCCCGAGAGACAATACTATTGGAACGTTATGACAATTGAGTCGGGTAGGTAAAAAACCTGTTCTATCTTTGGCCGATAGTTGACTCGGCTCTCGTCGTAAGTTATTATAATACCTAATTAAATAAAAATAAAAAAAATGGATAGTACATGTGCATATACACTTTTTTTTTTGCTGTCTATCGCGTCTACAGAAGTACCAGGCGACGGCCCCATCCAAGACTAGGTCAGCCGTGGAGACAGTACGGTAGGCTTTGTTAATCCTGAGGAGGGCTGCTCTTTGAGCTTGTAGTAGCAACGTACGCCGTCGTTTGGTGGGGCGATTCCACCATCCGGCAGCGGCGTATCTTGCTACGGCCTCGAAACCCCCGAATAGTTTTACACACGGAGTACGTCGGGCTAGGTAGCTCAGAGCGTTAAAGGTAGCTGTTGTCTTGCCTATCCTTGAAGGCAACAGAGTGGGGCGTGACGTTGAATCCCGGCCCGATCCCTAGGTACGTGATCAAGGCCGGAAATTCAACGCGTCGGTCGTGTACTGCAAGAACCAGGGGGTGGCGGGCGTGTATATACATGATCATAATAGAGTGCCTTGAGTACTATGATACTTCTGTCGATAGTTTTACACCCCTAGTGAGCAGCAACTGAGGTAGGAAGACCCAATCAGTCTGCGTCATCCAGGCGATGACGTCAACTTGGGGGGCACCCTAACACCAAAAATCCTACCCCTAAGCCCATCCTCCGCCCCCCCATTTGTATTCAATCTGGGTTAGGGGGAGGAAGCCTCTTAACCCACAACTCAACCTCCCTACCCACATCCCCTCATCCCTGATTTCCCCTCAGATCAGGATCATATCATATTTGATTATATCGTATTCCTATTATATTAACCTTCGGCCTGGAATACAACAAAAAAGTCATCGGTGAATCGCCAGCAATGTACTTCCCCAGAACGAAGTAATCAATTAACTTTTCTCCTCCAAAACCATTCGACTTTTGGACTAAAAATCAATAGTTGACTTACATTCCTATACCAAATTTTGTGCCGATAAATTCATTGCAACATCAGTTAATAGGGTTTTTGAGTCGATCTCCTCCCCTGAACCCCCTTTTCTATAGGCTAATTTGACTGGAAATCAATAGGTATCGTACTTATGACGTTCTAGATGCACATATTAAATTTCATGTCGATACATTCATTCTATCGGGAGTTATCGACTTCAGACATAGTTCATTGTTACAATGTTCTCTGGGTTGGAGAGTTCACAAAGTCACATACATACTGATAGACATCATAGTTGAATATCCGATTTTTCGTTATCCACTAAAACTTAAGCGAAAAATTTTGTTAACCTAAGAGAAATAAACAGTTTTTTCTGAGTCACTATATAAACTAATAAAGACGATGTATACAATTTTCTTGTAATTTAAATTATAGGGCTGATTTCACTCAATGCTGCAATGGCTAACTGAATTCACCAACTTTTTTTTTTACATTTTTTGAATCAAGGGTTCGGACACAAAATTCCGGATAAAAACAACATCAAATTTTTGACCGATTACATAAACTCTGGGAATGTAAAAAAAAAAACGAAAATGCGCTAGAGTTGAACAGCTTTTTTCATGAGGTAGAAATACTTTCCAATAAATTGGTATTTTATTGGTATTTATCATAAAAAACTGAGTAATGTAATGAATGTATGGAAACGAAATTTAATATGTGAATCCAATATTCAGTATGGAAGATACCTATCAATTTTTAGTCGAATCGGCCAAAGAGAAGTGACGGATCAGAGGATCTTAACGCAACAAACTTAATAACCGTCAGTGTAACGGAAGCATCAACACGAATGATTTTCAACAAATCGGTTCTGGCGGGAGAGCGACCACTTAGTTCATTAATTCGCGCTGAGGAAATACAATATTAAATATATTTAGTTATTTAAGTGAATACTCACCGAACAACAACAAAATGCATGATAAAATGCAAGATAACATAACTTGAGGAATAGAAGGAATAGGAAGTAATATGTAATTGTAATCATGTTTCATGAGAATCGTATTACGGAATCGAGAACTGGGGGGGGAGCAACTCTGAAACGTAGGAACCGTACTATCTGAACAGAGGGACTGATATAGCTTTCCAACCGAATCATTACTGGGACCAGCGGAGACTCATTTCAACCGGTACCTATTATTCATAGGGTATCGGTCCTTTTGTCATCGAATCGGTCGATACTGATCGATCCGAGACACAAATATAGTAACCGGAAAGAAGGCAAAGACCTCATCGTATCGATTTGCCCTGATATCTTATCAGACTGACGGTCATAAGATGGAATGACGTGTAGCGGCTTGGCCAACATGATTATTATTACATTAGAGATGTTTTCGCCAGAGATCTTGTGGAAGTTCATTGTGAATACTAATGAATAAAAAACTTAGAACGGGTCAAAACATTTCACTTTATTTATATGAAAAACACAATATATTTCGCTCGTTAGAGCATTCTCAAGTGAACAAGCTAGTACACTTGAGAATGCTCTAACGAGCGAAATATATTGTGTTTTTCATATAAATAAAGTGGAATTTTTTGACTCGTTCTAAGTTTTTTATTCATTAGTATTCACAATGAACTTCCACAAGATCTCTGGCGAAAACATCTCTAATTTGAAATCGGCAAGTCTAGCTGACCAGAAAATGTTTTATTACAGACTCCACCTCAAGCAAAGAATAGTTTTGCAGAACATATGGTTCAATAAAATGTGCTTAAAGTTCCAAGTATTCCCCAGGTTCATCAGATCACAAATTAATCTAAAAAAGATTATTATTACGTTAGGAAGGAAACACCTCGCCCAAAGCTGAATGTCTCTTGACATTCCCGGCCAAACAAATTTGCCTCCAATCTGCTGCACAGCTGTCCTGATGCTGGGGTGACTCTGATCGTGGAAATTGACGCTTGGCGGCCAAAGTGTTTTATTAAAAAAGTCCGCACATGGCCAAGAACCATCTCACAAATACCAGATTTGGAAACAAAAAAACCGCTTTGAAATTGGTTCAGCCGTCTTGGAGCTACGATGCCACAGACAGACACACAGACAAAGGCTCCAATTTTATAACACCCCTTCTTTTATGTCGGGGGTAAAAAAATACATTATAGTAGACAAATTTTGCATTCAGTTGAGAAAAATTAATCTATAAAAACATTTCCAAGGCGCCGGTAGCTCAGACGTAGCGTTCTAGTGAGCTCAAGATCGCGGGTTCTAACCCGGCCAAGGGCCTTAGATTTTTTATCTGTGAGGTGAAAAAACCTTGAACATGCCGTCTTTCGGATGGGGATGGGACGTTAAGCAATGGTCGACCCCTGACCTAGGTAACAGTACCTGGACAAACTAAATTTTGGACTTCCATAGTAGAGTCGGGCTCAAGCCCACCAGAGTGATGAAAGAGCGCTCTGGTAGTAGGTGATATCTACTCGTAGTTAAAGTCCGGGCATGAGTCACAATAACTTACTAAATATTTCTATAATATATCTATCTTATCAGCCTTCCAAAATGAATAGTATTTATATAATAATTATATCGTACGTCATTTCACGTAAAGCCGGCTGAAATGAATTAGGAATTAACTTAATTGACTGGATTCTCCCCCTTGATATTCTGGAATCTATTGGTTATATGACTGGAACTTTGCACAAAGATAAAGGTGATATGTAGACTCAACCATAAATCGACGGGGCGAAAATAATTGGGCTAACAGAAAATATTGAGTCAAATAAATATTGACACCTAAAATAAATACAGACCTTTAAGAAAAAAAAAGTCAATTTGTATAACTTTGAATACTAGTAAACCGTTATGATATCTGATTGACGTACAAATCCCATTACCAATATCAGTTGGGGATCAAAATAAAGGTAATTTTTATTCATTTCAGTGTACGCTGGACTTCCATGAAATGATGTAGATTCATGTATACAAATCATATTAGTTAAATCAACCAATTGGAAGAAGGATTAGAGGGGAGGGTTAACATAAAAACTCTAACAACTTTCGATAGAATGAATGTATCGACAAGAAATTTTATATGTGTGACCAAAACCCCATAAGGACAACACCTATCAATTTTCAGCCAAATCGGTTCAAAGGGGAAGAGGGGGGGGGGGAACGAAAACTCTAATAACTGCCGTTGTAATGAATGTATCGGCACAAAATTTCATATGTGAATTCAAAACCATGTAAGGACGACACTTCTCCTCAAAAAAACCCAATAACTGCCGATGTAATGAATTTATTGACAGAAAATGTAGTTTGAGGATTTAGGAGCTCCTATGTAAGTCAACTGTTGAATATTAGCGCAAACGGACGACTGCTTTTGGGGGGCGAGCGAAAAATTAATTGATTCAATTCGTTCTGGGGAAATATATTGCCGTCACACTCTTCCACCATGCATGCCGTTTTCTATGGTTCTTACCTCCTAGATTGAAAACCTAAGAGCCTCGGCCGGGTTTCTAATGAGCAATCTTGAGCTACTGGCGCCATCTACCAAACGATTACCCTCACCTGATGTAGTAAATATTTAGTAGTTGTCAATATATCTCATTAATGATTTCTCCTCCGTACCTATTATCATTCATCCATAAAAAATAATCATTAAATTCTTCTATGCATGACGTCAGTATGATTAATTGCAAATATCTAACCGTTAAATGATAATGTTTTTATTCATATATGATAAGCATACCTACCTTATATATACCAACAAAAAATAATTTATCTCCAAATTATTAATAGATAAATAATTAATTCATAGTCTTCAATTATTATAAAATTTATAAGTTTCAAGCATTATTTTAGATGGAGAAATAAAGTGGTACATAAAAAATAAAGTGGTACATAGAAAATAAAGTGGTACATAGAAAATATTTCCATTTTACTTCCGCAGTTATATGAATTTTGGGAGAAAGTTACGTAATCGGTTAAAAATTTGATTTCTAAGTTAAAAAATCCGGACATATTGTAGAAACTTATAATAAATAAATAAAACGAACTTTTTTTAAAAAATAATGTCTATTCCACACATAACAAAATGTACATGAAAATTAGCGGTTTCGCCATTACATCATTCTCAGGTTTAGTTATAACTTCTTAGTAGAATAGAATAGAATAATTTTATTTGTCGGCGTTCCATGGCCTAGATTTTTGACGCCCTACAAGCGACTAAATTAGATCGATGAGGTGACTAGTCTTCATTGTGGATAGGACGGCTTTTATGTTTGGACAAGTTGTCATCTCCTAGCATCTCATGTAAGTTTCTTGTTCGTAAACCCATGGTCTTTAGTATTTCCTCATATCCAGGACACTCCTCCAGGATGTGGCTTACTGTGAGAGGCCAGGCTCCACACCTGCCACAGCCCGAGGCCGTCATCCTGCTGATGAGGGTTCTTAGTATGTGTAGAAGGAAATCGAGGTTCTGTCGTGTAAAAGAAAATTCAAAATTTGGCCAACGTTTCGAAAACTATTCATTTTCTTCTTCAGGGCCTTATAATGACTTGAGTGGATGTGTGTGGTGAAGGTGTTGTGAGTTTGTGTCCAGTATAGTGACTGCAACTCACAACACCTTCACCATACATATACATCAACTCAAGTC
This sequence comes from Aradus depressus, assembly GCA_963662175.1. Lineage (NCBI taxonomy): Eukaryota > Metazoa > Arthropoda > Insecta > Hemiptera > Aradidae > Aradus > Aradus depressus. Next base: position 45,556,614 of record OY759214.1, on the reverse strand, counting down.
ATTATAAGGCCCTGAAGAAAAAAAAAAAATAGTTTTCGAAACGTTGGCCAAATTTTGAATTTTCTTTTACACGAGAGAACCTCGATTTCCTTCTACATTGAAAAGATACTGTCGACTCTATTAATCATTAATTTTCTTAGTATATTTATAAATAAAACTGACGACGGTGAAATTGTTATATTAAATAAACAATCTTTCAAAAAATAAGTGTTATTTATCGGATATTCGATGTTTAATTTTAACAGAAAAAAAAGTTTGTGAACACGAATGAATGTATCGAGACGAAATATCGTAATTGTAAAACAGAACCGATAGGAGGATGACACATATAGATTTCTAGCCATTTTACTAACTGCCTAAGTAGTTACGAAATTTTATTAGTAAATCTAGGCTTCCCTAAGAAAGACCCCTAACAATTTTCAGGCGTTTCTGACTCAAGGGGAAGGCTAAACTCGCGATGTAACGAATATATTAACATGGAATCTTGAGTTCTTCCTATAAGTATCCGAGGGAGAGTTGCAACTTAATTCGCGCTGGAGAAGTACATTCACTGAAGACTTTTTACTTAAGGAACTATAAAATATACTTATGTTTTATGTACAGGACTGAGGGTGTTGACGTAGATAGGTCTGAGAGATATACAAATATTATGATATGATTTTTTTTTCAGATCATTTAATTAGAAGGTACGCAAAATAAAAAGTACAAGAACCTTTTTGTTAGACGAACAAAAAGGAAACATTTCTTATAACTCTTCGTTAGTGTTCTTGTCTCACTTCTTTCTCCGTTCTCTTCAACGAAATGTAAGTTTGTTTTCAAGGTTGTTTTAATATTAAGAAAATAAATATATAAAAGTTCCATTTCTCTCTCCATGGCCATGTCTTCATTTACTAAAAGTGTCACATCTTTCCAGAGTTCCTAGACAATAATAGGTAGTTATTTTGACCATGCCCGGGCTAGAACTATCATCGGTCATATCTACTACCAGAGCGCTCTTTCGTCACTCTACTGGACATGAGCCCGATTCTACAATGGGAGTCCTAAATTTTGCCTAACCTCAATTATTATCCACCACAAGGGTAGAGGTTTTTAACGAGTATCTGACACCGTACTGGTTCGGGACCATCGCTTAACGTCCCATTAGGAGGGCAGTGTGCTCAAGATTTTTTCATCTCCCAAATAAAAAATTTAAGGGCCTCGGCCGGGTTTTCAACCCGCGATCTTGAGCTCAGTAGCAAACATGTCACCACTGAGCTACACTCCTTGCGGACCCTCCAGTCAATAATATTTTCCTAATATTTTTCCGACCTCCCCCAAAAACCATTTTTGACTGATAGTTTTCACGAATATTTAGCAAACATGTAAAATAAAATGGGTTTCGAGGCGCCATTTTAAGCCGTGCAAACGTAAGCTACATAAAAATGTAATTATATAAAAATTTTCTCTACAACTTTTATTCGAAGAGATTATTGATTGTCGTAAGTATAAGCGGTATCTTGTAAATTGTACTTAGGCCCCGAAGTAAAGTGGTCTTAAATTTCGTTTAACTTTGGCTAAAATCGACACAGATCTAATTTAAAACGTGTTATATCTTCATCTCAAATTTCAAGTTTATAGTTACAATTGTTTCTGTGTCAGAGCCCTTACTTACTTTACTTTACTTTCCCTGGCGCTACGGTCCTTGTAGAACCTGGGCCTCCGCAACAATCTTCCGCCATTCTACTCTATCCTCGGCCTCCCGTCTCCATCTTCTCACACCCATCGTTCTGAGGTCGTCCTCCACGTCCTCCAGCCAACGTAGGCGGGGTCTACCTCTTCTTCTTCGTCCTCCCGGGTGTCCTTCCAGTATCTTCCTCGGCAATCTGTCTGGCTCCATCCTCTCTAAATGTCCCAGCCATCGCAGCCGTCCCTGCTTCACTATGGCCACCAGGTCCGGGCTCTTGTACAGGTCCCTCAGCTCCACATTGGTCCGTATCCTCCATCTATCCCCCTCTGGAGTAGGGCCGTATATCTTTCTCAATACCTTCCTCTCCCACGTATTGAGTAAAACTTCGTCCCTCCTAGTCAGGACCCAGGTTTCACTCGCATATGTGACGACCGGTCTCAGGACTGTTTTATAGATTGTTATTTTGGCGTCTCGGGACAAAGTCCTCGATCCGAGCACCTTCTGCAGTGACCGGTAGCATCTATTCCCGGCCGTTATCCTCGCTTTGATGTCTTCTTTAACGTCGTTCCTTTCCGTGATAACGGCCCCCAGGTACTTGAAGCTATCCACCCGGTCAAACCTGCAGCCTCCAAGTACGAGTTCCTTCTCTTTTACTTCTTTCCTCGTAGTTCTCATGTACTTGGTTTTGATCTCGTTGAAAAGAAGACCAAGCTTCCTGGACTCCTCGTCACATTCCTCGAACGCCCCCGCCAATGCAGCTTTCGTTCGTCCGGTTATGACCACGTCGTCCGCATATGCGAGATGCTGACTGAGCCTGTTATATATAGTGCCATCTGGATTCATACGGATGCCCCTAATAGCTTTCTCCAGTGTTATATTGAAGAGTAAGGGGGATAATGGGTCGCCCTGTCTCAGACCCTGCCTGACCCCAAAGCTTTCAGAGACCTTGACCTTTCCACAAGTATGCGTCAACGTTATCCTTGCCAGCCTTATCAGTTTTGGGGGGAAGCCAAACCCATACATATTTTGTAGGAGTTGTTCTCTATCTACACTGTCGTAGGCTTGCTTGTAGTCGATGAAGAGGTGATGCAGGTCGACGTCGTTTTCGTAGCATTTTTCCAGCATTGTCCTCAGCGTCGAAATATGGTCTATCGTCGATCTTCCCTGCCTGAAACCACATTGGTATTCACCAACCACCTCTCCAGCCCGTCTCGTTAGCCTCTTCAGGAGGAGTATAGAGAATATCTTGTAGGTGGTGTCCAGAAGTGCGATCCCCCGATAGTTTCCACAGTCCAACTTGTCTCCCTTCTTGTGGATCGGACTGATCAACGCGGTGGACCACTCCCTCGGCATTTCCTCTGTCATCCAGACGTCATACACGAGTCGGTACACCTCCCTCGTTATTTCGTCCCCTCCAAATTTGAGCAGCTCCGCTGGGATTCCGTCGTCTCCTGGCGTCTTATTATTTTTGAGGGATGCGAGAACTTCCGCTACTTCCTCCAACTCCGGCGGCTCCTGAACGTCTTCTTCTTCCAGCTCTGCGCCACTACCTATGGTCGGCCTACTGGCTTCTGCGCGATCGCTAGGGTTCAAAAGGTCGCTAAAGTATTTGGTCCATCTGTCCATGATACGTTGTTGGTCTCCTAGCAGATCCCCTTGTTCATCCCTGCAGAAGTTCATCCGTGGTTTGAACCCCTCTTTTATTCCCTTCAGCTGCTGGTAGAACTTCCTGCTCTTAAATCCTTCATAAGCCTCAAGTAGGGTTCTGAGCTTCTCTTTTTCTGCGTCCCTTTTCTTCCCTCTGCACACCTGTTTTGCTTTTTTCCGCAGGGTCCTGTATGCTTCAGTGCTGGCCCGTGTACATCTCTGGGGCATCTTCAGTCTGGCCATTTTCCTTTCTTCTATTGCCCTTTCGCATTCCTCATCGAACCAGTCTCTGTGGTTCCTTCCTCTTTCTGTACCAAGCACCTCCTCCGCCGCCGATGTCAGAGTCCTTTTTACTCTCTCCCATTGTTCTTGTACGGTAGCTTCAAGTAGTATGTCGCCTTCTAGTTTCTCCCTGATTTTTTCCCGGTAGGCCTGACTTTTCACAGGACATTTCAAGGCTTCAACCTTAAATTTCTTCGTCCTTTCTGTTTTCCCTCTTGGCCTTACTGCCATTTTCTGCATATAAGCCGCACATACAAGGAAATGATCTGAAGCACAGTCGGCACCCCGATAGCTTCGGACGTCTTTTATATCAGTTGCGTGCCGGCTCTCTATCAGAACATGGTCTATTTGATTGCGGGTTCTCCCGTCCGGCGACACCCACGTCTCCTTGTATATATTCTTATGCTGGAAGAAGGTGCTTGAGACTCTGAGGCCTTTCCCAGCAGCAAAGTCAACCACCCTCAGCCCATTATCATTAGAGATGTCATGGAGGCTGTGGAACCCAATGGTGGGTCTGAGGGCCGGCTCCCTCCCGACCTTGGAGTTGAAGTCTCCCAGGACCAGCTTGGCATCATACCTAGGCAGGCTGTCGTAGGTCCTCTCCAACAGATCGTAGAACTGATCCTTTTCTTCTACGTCCTTATCTTCTGTTGGGGCATGTACACTGACCAGGGAAAGGTTAAAGAACCTACCCTTCAGCCTCAGTGTACATATCCTTTCACTGACAGGTTTATAGTTGAGGATGGCGTGCTTTAAACCTTTCCTCACCATAAAGCCTGTCCCCACCACGTTGGCCCTATGACCGCTGTTGATCAGGGTGTAGTCCCTGAGGTCCACGAGTTCCGTGTTTCTCCATCTTATTTCTTGGAGTGCAGCCACGTCGACTCCATACTTACCCAGGACTCTCTCCAACACCTGACTTGCTCCAGCTTCATATATGCTCCTTACATTCCATGTTCCAATATTAATTTGTTTAGTCCGTTTCCAAGTTCCATTGTCATTACCATTAATCCGTCCGGCTTTTCTTGATTGTTGTGGTTTCGAAACATTGCTTTTTTTACAGGGTGGGGTTGTTAGCCCCACGCCCAACGCCCCAACCTGGAGGACCAGGGGTGTTAATTTCGGGGTACCCTGCCCCTAAATGAGTTGCCTTCACCACGGCTGTAGAGCCTCATTCGCCCTCGCAGTTCACCACCGTACAGCTCGATTCTAGCACGGCCCGGTGATCTCTAGTCATGGACCCGCTGACCTCCCGTCTTCGGCTCCACCCCAGTACTGGTGGTTGCTGCTGCCCACCACCAGGGACATTTATCGACCTCCCAGTCTAGATCCGCCGTGTTCTGTCGAAAGCAGGGCCACCTCTGGCAGGATGCGGGTCTTCGCCGCGCACGGACGGTCCTGGGAGAAGCTTCCTGGGAGATATTCCCACTCGTCTCCTCAGCTACTCCCCTGGGGTTGGGGGTGGACCAGTGTTGTGTCAACCAAAACAAAGGTACTACCACTGCCCAACTCCTTGGCCCCTGTCAGAGCCCTTACCATTGCGAAAAATGTTATAACTTGGGATCTTGAAATGAAATCGTCATGCGACTGACAAAAATATATTTTCCACTTTCTCTTATATAAAAAAAAAAAAAACCTTAACAGCACTTTCGCATATCAGTGTATACAGAAAATATGGAAGGGGAGAGAGAGAGATGTGTAAAACAGTAGTCGTTGGTTCTGTTACAATTGTCATATATTCTCCTTTTTTCATCCTTTTCAATAAAAAAACTGTAGATAATAAATATAAATCTTTTAAAATTCGTTGCTATGCGCTACAATTTAAACATTACTTTGAAATTCTCAGTGGTATGCGAGCTTGCCTTCTGAGCACAAGATTGGACGTCACAGAAGCTATCAGGTCACGGCGACTTCAGCGCCAAGCTCTTCTTCTTTAAGAAGAAGAACAGCCCTGCCTGCTCGTGTGGCGGCGACGAGACTGCGGAACAAGTAGTTCTCGAATGCCCGCTATACGACGTGCCCAGGGAGGCACTGATTCACCGGACAGGATCGTACCTGGGACTGGACCTGCCAGGACTGATGACAGAGGCTGGCTACCTGGAGCCGGGAAAACATAGGGTGATGTGACCGACCCCCCTAAGGGGTCAGAAGCACCCGAAAAAAAAAAAAAAATTTATGTCAGAGAGGGCAGGACGCTTCTGGGGGGCAACAAGGTCGTCATTTGAGAGTTACTGTGTGTTTCCTAGGTCCCAAAACGTTTTCAACAGCACATTCCTTGTCCAGTTATCAGTTTATGTCAGAGAGGGCAGGACGCTTCTGGGGGGCAACAAGGTCGTCATTTGAGAGTTACTGTGTGTTTCCTAGGTCCCAAAACGTTTTCAACAGCACATTCCTTGTCCAGTTATCAGTTTATGTCAGAGAGGGCATGACGCTTCTGGGGGGCAACAAGGTCGTCATTTGAGAGTTACTGTGTGTTTCCTAGGTCCCAAAACGTTTTCAACAGCACATTCCTTGTCCAGTTATCAGTTTATGTCAGAGAGGGCATGACGCTTCTGGGGGGCAACAAGGTCGTCATTTGAGAGTTACTGTGTGTTTCCTAGGTCCCAAAACGTTTTCAACAGCACATTCCTTGTCCAGTTATCAGTTTATGTCAGAGAGGGCATGACGCTTCTGGGGGGCAACAAGGTCGTCATTTGAGAGTTACTGTGTGTTTCCTAGGTCCCAAAACGTTTTCAACAGCACATTCCTTGTCCAGTTATCAGTTTATGTCAGAGCGGGCATGACGCTTCTGGGGGGCAACAAGGTCGTCATTTGAGAGTTACTGTGTGTTTCCTAGGTCCCAAAACGTTTTCAACAGCACATTCCTTGTCCAGTTATCAGTTTATGTCAGAGAGGGCAAGTTGACAAATATAGGATTAGAGAGACAGAGCTAATTAACTACTCCTGGTAAACATTGACAAAGCCATCAAAGAGAAGTCTTGGAGTAGCCCCGGCGAGTCTGTCTCAAAGGAGCTCTCAAACCTTATCACTCTCTCTTAACAAGTATACAAAACCCCTCAAAGAAAATTATGTGAGCACGACATTCTTAGACCAACTACATTTTTACGGACCTCTCTTTTTTTTCTCTCTCTTTGTCATTTTCCCTCATTAAAAACTGACATTACTGGGTATAAAGAAGTCTTTTGAAATGTATGGCATCAACGGGTTTCTTTCTTTTATTATGGGTCATGCCAATTTAAATATTACTTTGAACTGTTTGTATTCTACAATCTTTGAAGCACTGTAACTTTGTTTATGCTGGTTCTGTCACAAATCTAAGGGGATTTCGATAGTTGGATATTTAATAAGAAAACTTTTTCGAAAGGAGTAATAGTTTTTGAGTAAATGAATCAATTTATGAATGTAGACTATTCTTATCATTCTGTAACTGGAAAATGTCTGCATAAAAACCATGAGAAAAATAAAAATTTCAAAAGGCATCGTTCGGAATGGAATATAAAACCTTTTATTAGCCAATATCCCCTTTATTCTGGGATTACAATAACTTCTAGTTGGGGCATAATCCTTTTAACTGAAGGAATGATAACTTTTCATTCTTTAGCAATAAAATTAATGCAAAATTTGAAATCGGTCGTATTGTATATGCGAATGTTAATGTTGTAATGGAATTTTACGTTTCACAATGTTTTGACAGTTTTCGCGCTAATGTCTGTCTCTCTGAGTGTGTTTGAAAATGCCAACTTAGATCTGGTTAGATTTTGGCAGAAATCGAGAGATAATTAAGTACATTTTACAAGATATCGCTTATATTTATGACCTAATCAAAAATCTCTTCAAATAAAAGTTGTAGAGAGAAGTGAAAGGGGCATTTTATGTGAAATAAGGTTTTTCGTAGGCCGCCCGGTTTGCGAGTTACTCGTACATTCTGTAAAACCGTCCTAAAACGGCATTTTGAAATCCATTTTTTATACGTTAGCTCTATTTAGGCGAAAACGGTTAGTCCTATCGAAAAATTGACTCTTACCAAAAATGTTCCTCATTAAATTTCCAATCGCTAGTTGGTCCTCAGATCTAAGATAAAACGATACTTGAAATTGAAATAAAGATATCACATATGCTACCCCAAAGTCAAGAAACAAATCTGATTAGATTTTGATCGAAATCGAATGAAAATAAAGACCACTTTATCTTCAGGGCCTAAGTACATTTTACAAGATACCGCTTATATTTATAACCTAATCAAAAATCTCTTCAATCATCAAAAATGATTTTTGGAAAGTTTTCGGTATGTATTTCACAAACCGGGCGACCTTCGAAAATTTGTAATTCACATAAAATGTCTCTCCAGTTTTTTATACTTTCATTTGTATAGATTTTTGATTAGGTCATAAATATTTGGGGTGTCTTGTAAAATGTACTTAGACCCTCAAGAAAATGCTCTTAATTTTTGTCCGATGTCGAAAAAATCTAAAAGATTTTGTGATATCTTTCAAGTTCATCTCATACGCACAGACAGAGATCAACAATTCCGTTGAAAACTCGATCTCGGATTTTTGAATGATTACAATTTCTTTTTATACTAAAAGTATCTTAGAAGTATCTTATACTAAAAGTATAAGAAATTAAAAATACAATGAGAGACATTAAGAACATCCTTGAAGGTTCTTATCACTATATCAGAGGCCTTCACCAAACGTAAATGATAACAAACTAGGCTATCAAATAAACTTCATCTGAAAAAAAAATTAACTGAGAATCATTTTTAGATACCTGTGATCGGCGAGAGAGACTGACAGAGCTCGGGGCTTGGCCCATACTCGGACAAAAAACTACGGTGTAGACTGTAGCGTATCTAAGATATAGTTAGGAAACAGAAGAGAGGGAGGGGAGCCGGAACGAAATGCAACCGGACCGATACAACAGTGCAATATGCGACCAGGCCGTCGTCAATGGATCACCCACAAAGTACTTCGTCGGCCTGGTTGGCTATGGCCGGCCAAGCGTCGGTACGCTATCTTGAGTAGTGTTTTGATATTTGCCCAAGATGGAAATGTTTATGAGACGTTCTAACAAATAAACTGTAATTTCATGGGATAAACAGTAATTATTTCATTGTATTCTATATTTATTATGCGCCCTAACAGAACAAATATATCTGTGGTCACAGGGAATAAATTGGTAAGTCTAAATTCGAAACTTCTCAGGGCATCACTTTTTTACTTTTGCATTAATCGTGTAAATCCAGTTGTTGGAATAAATAAATTATATTTGCACCATTATTAATCATTTACCTATAGAAGCGAATGATAATTAATATTGTTAATCCTTTCTTGGATTTTCTCTTAGTTAACTAATCATTCCCCATCACTTACCTAATTATTAGCCATACTTTTTGAAATACTCGTATACTGAGGCTATGATTACATACATAACTTCCCCTATACTTCGTAAAGTTGGGGAACTTTATGTAGATTATAGCTAACAAAGGAACTATACTGAGGCTCATTTACAGAAATTAGTCATTACACAATCAGAGACGGAGGTTATCAAAGAGTGTTTCATACTTCAGAGAAACACACGTTATATACAGATTAGCCACCTAGTTATCTGTCTTCCCACCACCACGAGTGATCGCTTCAGAGTGAGCTCAACCGGAAACTTAGATAAGGATGCAGCATAACCACCAAGCCCCTATCTACGTATTTAAGCCGTGCTTTTTGTGTACGGTGGACTGTATGGTTCCCGACCAAAGAGGCTTCAAAGTGAAATGACTAAAAAAAAAGCAAATGTATGAGTGACGCGGTATTCACGAAAATTAATATGTAAACTTTAGTTTCAAAAACTTGCTGTAGTGCACTGATTTTGATCAAAATTTGTTTTATAATGATACAATAAGAGAAGAAGTATGAGGAATTAAACTTTCAAATTTATTGTTCTTCAATTTCTTTTATACATGAAATTATAGGTTTGTGATAGCTAAAATAAGATACATATATACAACTGTGATTGTAATGACTCTAAATACAGCGTCGATGGTAGTTTTCGAATTTGTTGTTGAAATGTTTCGATTGTATTCATTTTTAGATTAAGTTTGTCATTTAAAAATGAAATAAGCTGTTCGGTATCTCCTGAAATGGGTAAAAACATTATATTATTTGTTGTGACAATATGACAACAAATATACTACCTATTTATTAATCGATATTTTCCGCAGTTATTATTATTATATAAAATAACAATATTATATATCATATAATAATATATTGTAATATTATAATTATATTTTTTTAGATTTACACTGTTATATTATTTTCTTTTATTGTTACAAATTTAAGCTATCGAAGTATCTTAACCCAAAAGTTTCTTATCGAAAGATCATTTTATAGTTAGTAATATTGATATTTTAGTTAAATTCACTACAACGGTAAATATGATCAATAATGTTGTAAAAATACAATAGAAATGTTCAAAAACAACTGACATCACAGATAAAGAAGTGTGTAGTTGTGTGTGCGAAGCGCGCGCTAGCGTCCGACACACACATGGACATCAACGAGACTTACGCTGTGACATAGCCCCTACAGAGAGCTAAGATGTTTACACATCAAAAATATTCCAGAGAATTGCGATCAGGTCACACATTGAAGTGATCCTTAGGTCAATAATACAACACATTCATAGGTTCACTTTACTTCTCCAACTATACGAAGTATAGGGAAAGTTATGTAATCGGTCAGAAATTCGATGTTCAGTTTTCACCGAAATTTCATGTTTTCCGATTCCCTGATCCCAAAAATGAAAATTAAATTTCTTGTCTATTTATGTGTGTGTTCGCCTGTCTGAACGAGGTAACTTCCGACGAAATTAAATTATAGAAACCGAATTGTATAAGTGTATACACCTTCCTCTAACTTCCCTCCCTAACCTGATACAGGATTGAGGTGACCTCCCTTTGGGGTTATCAATGTCAGGTTTTGTTATAACCAGTCCCCAGGTTCAGGTCCAGGAGATAGGTAATCTTCCTCAGTGGTTACAAATGAGTTAATAAATGCAATAATAATCTCATCCTTTTCCGGTAAGTGGAGAAGTAAAATTATGTAGATAAATTGACGCAAACAATAACCGTGCTGAGGTAAACTGACTTCCTTTACAATGTGGAGTTTGATACAATGACAGGCCTTCGATAAATAAAAAAAAAAAGAATATATATATTTGATGCCGACTATAGAAATAGGGCATACGGTCCTTGAAGATTGGTTTGGTTCGGGAGAGATTGAAAGGAGCAGACAGAAACCATTCAACAGAAGAAGGAAGCCAACTTGTGGATTCAACTAGAAAATTGAACAGCTTCTAGTTGTACTCACAAAAAAAGGGGAAATATATTGTTAAGAACTGAATCATTTATGTTTTTCACTACGTCACTTGTACTCATTGTTGATCTAGAATGCCCCGCGTCAAGTTTCATTTTGTAACCATAATATTCGAACTTAGCTCTTTCTTTTCAAAATCGATCACTTTATATTTGATTTTTTTTTTCAAATTTGTTTATGTTTCTAATAGCTTGTTTTGAACGTTTTGTGTTTAAAAGTAGTTTTCTTATTGTGAATTCTATGTATACCGGAGATTAGAGTCAATCAATCATCTGATTTATGGATTGTGTTACTGTAAGGAACTAGTTATTATTATTCTTCAATTTCTTTTTCTATTTTTAGTTTATTTTCTTTGTTTTAATCATTTTCGTCATTAACTATTAATGTTTCATTAGTTAATTCCTAAAGGCTTCTTTTCTTCATTTTGTCTCAGTTAGTTGATACTTTTAATCTTTTGTTTATTTGTTATGTTATTATTCTTAGGGGACGTACATATGGCCCAGAATAGAGATTATTTTTCTTCTCATTTATCTTCTGTTAGTAAGTTAAGATGTAAATAATTACTTTCAGTGTTTATTTGATCATTTTTTTGTCTTTTTTTTTTTTTTGTGTCCTCATGTACGATGCATATTAGCCATTACTCTTAATAACGGTGTTACTTAGTTATTTAAGACATCCATGGCCCCGGGAGGAAGTTCTATCTATGAAATAAAACTCACTCCCGGACGGGATTCGAACCCGCAAACTAGCCCGCACGGCCACCATGGCTCCCATGTTTTAACGTTAATTGTTGTTAGTTGTTTTGTTATACAAATAAAGTTCAGTTTTCTTTTCTCATTTTGAGACAGACAAGTTTTATTCTGGACCTTCTCATTAAGCAACGTCCTGTATCGAAATTACTTGAGGAGCCCTTTTTCGGAAAATAAACAAAACACATACATAAACAAAATATATTTGAAAATAAAAACAACAATAGATAATAAAGTAACTCTAAAAAAATATTCTAGTGGTTAAATAGGTACTTTTCTTGCCTTTTTTTCGGCGAACATATTTATTATATCGTCTATAACTGAAGAAGTATAGCCGTTCTTGTCCCATAGAAGTTCTAAGATAATTTTTAATAAGTTTTATTGTAGAAATTTAGGCTTGGCTTTTATCAATATCACTATGGATAAAATTTTACGATTTTTTACTTACGCTTGTTGGGGCCCCTTTAGCTCGGGCATTATTTATGAAGTCACAAGCAGACTCAGAAGTAGGAAGTCTAAGATAATAGTTAATTTTTTTAAATTTACAAATTATGGAAAGAAAAAAAAAATAATGTAGGTACATATAAAATTTTTTGTCAATATATACCACACAAAGATGAGTAGGAACACAGCAAGTTTTAATTTATTTTTTTCATCTTGGAAACCAGGGGGTCGGAATACATGAAATTCTGTTGAAAACTCAACATGAAATTTCCAACCGATTACATAACTTGTCCTGTACTTCTGAAAAAGTAAAAACAGTATAATTCCCCAAAAAATGAAAAAAGGATTCAACTGGTACCTGTCATACCTAGACTTATTTAAAAGTTAAATTAATACATTTATTCTGTCTTATTAAAAAAGCTTTTTGTTAGCTATCTTTTTAATCAAGTTTTTTCCAATGCTTTTTAATAAAACCCCTAAAAATAAATTATTTTTGTAATAATTATCTTTCATTGTAAAGAGTTTTTACCAAAATAATCAAGAAAGTCAGAATGTATGAAAATGTATCCATATTTCTTCTATTCATAATTTAATACGAGTTTAATATATTATTTTATTTTTAGCCAACAATAATATAAAATAAACTTATGAGATCACCTTTCTATGTGTTAGCGCCCTCTCTCATCTCCCTCACAACATTGTATTGAAAACAAAAACCTTCCTTAGCTCGAATTAATCGACGAAGTTTTCCCTCTCACTCTGAAACCAATTTACCGAGTTCGTTGAAAATCAGTTATGAATTATCATATTAATTTTCATGTTGAAACTTCAATTACTTCAGAATTTTCGTTTTGAGGGTTTAAGGAGGAAGACGAAATGTTTGAAAAAGGGATGTTTTGATGTCATGGTTAAAATAAAAAATTTTTAATTTTGCTCAATTAATTTTCATTTCTTTCAAAATGTTTGTTGTCCAATAAATTTTCATGTCATTTTTATCCTTCGGATGAAATTTGTATCCAAATGAACTTTTTATTCGAATGATTATTTTATAAAGATAAAAAATAAGAATAACATGAATTATTTGTTAACATCTTCGAATAACGGATGATGAATATCCGAACCTCATAGATAAAAAAAATAACGAATAACCTCATTTATCAGTTATGCGTTATCTCAAATAATTTTTGCCCAACTCTGCTTGTATTATATACTTTTAACGTAATAATGTTTATAATTTGTTCCAGACAACAGTAGATAAACATATGCTGTTTCACATATATACATGAAGTTATGCTAACCAGACGGTGTGCCTAGAAACAAAACGACTCTTGTTCAGCAGCATATACAAACAAAACATAATTTCTCTTCAAGTTTTAACTAAAAAGTGAAATAGGAGACAAGTCAAGAGTAAAACAGGTAAATTAGTTTGTACTTAATTGGTTTAGGAGTTACTTTGTTACAAATTGTTTGTAACATATTGTCGTGCTCGTGCTCAACTTCATTAACCTTCAGGGAATGCCAACAACTAACCCCCCAGCAAGGCGAACAGAATATTAAACTTTCTTGGCGATGCTATATTTGACAAATAACTGGAAATGTCATAATATATGGTATTAACAACACATTCAATTAATTATCAACTAATTCTACTCGGCGTAACAAACATGAATCTGTACTGAGAGAAAATGTAAGCGTATGCAGCGTCCATATTTCTGTTGGTACCAACTGGAACCGGCATACTCGACGCTAATTACACAAAAAAAAAAAAAAAAAAATCGGTGAATTACTTGTACAAATTAATCAATTACGTTTTCGAACTCCCTCCAAAGACATCCATCTTTTGTGCTAAAACTCAATATTTGACTTATACTAGTGGCTTCTGAATCAGCACACAAAATTTTGTGTCGATATATTCATTACATCGGCAGCTATTAAAAGTTTTTAGTTGGGCTCCTTCTGATCCCCTTCTCCTACGGCTGGATATGCTGAAAATTAATAGGTATCGTCCTCATAAAAAATCAACAATTCAACATCCCAGAGAAGCTTAAGAAACACATAGTTCAGGAGTTCAGGTTCAAAATCTAGTTGAACGGTCCAACCAACTTCCGTTACATCCATGAATATAAAAAGCCTGTTTGCTTACTTCATATTTTTAAGGGATTAACTCAAAAACTAATGGACGAGCTATAATTCAAGCAAAAATGTTAAAGTAAACAATAATACTTAAAAAAAATATATATATATATATGTGTATATACTTATATGTATATGGATGTATGTCTGTAACATATATATATAGATGTGTGTATATATGTATATATGTGTGTGTATGTGCATATGTATGGATACGGATCTGTCTCCATCCCAAAGTATTTAGATGCTTATGACCTAGATGTTGAGCATCTATAACGCTAATCCTAATCCTTCATTTTCTTCGGTTTTTTAAAAGGGTCTCTTGTGGTTGGTAGACCAGGTTTTCTATTGGGAAAACTACCCCTAAGAGCCTTTCACTTTACACATTTAAAAAAAGTCGTCGGTGAATCACCGACTATATACTTCATCAGCAACAATTAATCAATTATGTTTTCGTTCTCCCTTCAGTGGCTTACTTTTTTGGCTAAATTTATGTCGATACATTCACTACATCGGCAGTTATAGGAATTTTTGAGTTGAGCCCCTCCGTTTTGCCCTCCCCTTCGTCTGATTCCGTTGGAAGTCAAGAGTAGTCCTTAAATAGCTTTTAATGAACATATGAAATTTTGTGTCAATACATTCATTACAACGGCAGATATTACAGTTTTTGTGTCAATACATTCATTACAACGGCAGATATTACAGTTTTTGTGTTAATACATTCATTACAACGGCAGATATTACAGTTTTTGTGTCAATACATTCATTACAACGGCAGATATTACAGTTTTTGTGTCAATACATTCATTACAACGGCAGATATTACAGTTTTTGTGTCAATACATTCATTACAACGGCAGATATTACAGTTTTTGTGTCAATACATTCATTACAACGGCAGATATTACAGTTTTTGTGTCAATACATTCATTACAACGGCAGATATTACAGTTTTTGTGTCAATACATTCATTACAACGGCAGATATTACAGTTTTTGTGTCAATACATTCATTACAACGGCAGATATTACAGTTTTTGTGTTAATACATTCATTACAACGGCAGATATTACAGTTTTTGTGTCAATACATTCATTACAACGGCAGATATTACAGTTTTTGTGTCAATACATTCATTACAACGGCAGATATTACAGTTTTTGTGTCAATACATTCATTACAACGGCAGATATTACAGTTTTTGTGTTAATACATTCATTACAACGGCAGATATTACAGTTTTTGTGTCAATACATTCATTACAACGGCAGATATTACAGTTTTTGTGTCAATACATTCATTACAACGGCAGATATTACAGTTTTTGTGTCAATACATTCATTACAACGGCAGATATTACAGTTTTTGTGTCAATACATTCATTACAACGGCAGATATTACAGTTTTTGTGTTAATACATTCATTACAACGGCAGATATTACAGTTTTTGTGTCAATACATTCATTACAACGGCAGATATTACAGTTTTTGTGTTAATACATTCATTACAACGGCAGATATTACAGTTGTTGTGTTAAACCTCATATTCATCAACAGTGTTCGTCCTTAGAATATGGATATATGGGTAGTTCCACGCGAAACATCCATTCAGCCGGTTCAAAAAGGTGAAAATTTTAGATTCAGTGGCACACTCCTGAAAATTTGTATGCGTCTTCTTTAAGGTCCCCTAAGTCTCACAGATGTGTTGTACAAAGGAAAAACTAGTGGTGACACCCTTTTTTTTTTAATAAAACGTAAAAATGTTTAAAAATGATGAACAGCTAATCTTTCATTCATTATAACTTTCATAAATTCTATCCAAAAGGGCTTTTCATATATACCATTTTAAAGCTTAAAGCCTCTACTTTAAGAATATCGCATCGAAAAAAATTAGTTCTTGATACCAGATGGCGCTTTAATCGATTTAATGTAATTGACATTTTTTTATAATTTTTTATTATCAGCTTCACGCTTCTTCTTTAAATAATCTTCACGGTCGATAGCAATTTTCATCAACTTAAATAGTTAAGCAACAATTTTAGGCTTCTGTGGCCTGACGTCAAAAAAAATAGTTTGACCGTTACCATGGCAACGATTTTAACGCCCCCACCTTGTTAGGAAGTCATTGTTGCCAAACATTTTTTTTTTACAACATGATTCAATAAAATGAAGCTTCGATGAAAATACGCGCAATTCTTGAGAACAAAATTAATTAATTAACGAAATAAATTCATTTTAAATGATAATTGAAAATGAAAAAACAAAAATTCAATGTACAGATCATTTTGTTTGAATATTCATTTATACTGTGTAGTTTTCAAAAATCCTGCACAAAAAAAATTTACAAAATTTTTACACTGATGCAAATATGAAATGTTGATACAATAATAATAATAGGCTTCGACCTTGAAAGGGGTCAAATTTTATTACATCAAACTGAAATAAACATATTTTGTTCAATACTTTTTTTTTTCATTCGCCCATAATTTTTATGAATTCCATTAAATTTAAGACTAGTTTTATAGAAAATTGTTTGGGAAGAGCTGAATTTGTTCAATTTTGGTCTATTTTTCAGTGTTTCTAAAAGATAAGAACGCTACGCTTCGTTGAATGATAATAAAAAACTATAAAAAAATGTCAATTACATTAAATCGATTAAAGCGCAATCTGGTATCAAGAACTAATTTTTTTCGATGCGATATTCTTAAAGTACAGGTTTTAAGCTTTAAAATGGTATATATGAAAAGCCCTTTTGGATAGAATTTATGAAAGTTATAATGAATGAAAGATTAGCTGTTCATCATTTTTAAACATTTTTACGTTTTATTAAAAAAAAAGGGTGTCACCACTTGTTTTT
Source organism: Aradus depressus (assembly GCA_963662175.1). NCBI lineage: Eukaryota > Metazoa > Arthropoda > Insecta > Hemiptera > Aradidae > Aradus > Aradus depressus. Next base: position 45,539,467 of record OY759214.1, on the reverse strand, counting down.
CTTTAGTACAACACATCTGTGAGACTTAGGGGACCTTAAAGAAGACGCATACAAATTTTCAGGAGTGTGCCACTGAATCTAAAATTTTCACCTTTTTGAACCGGCTAAATGGATGTTTCGCGTGGAACTACCCATATACATATACAATTTCTTGTCAATAATTCTATCGGGAGTTATCAGAAAGAATTTTTTTTCTTTTTTGAAATCAGGAGGTCGGAAAAACATTCCGTTGAAAAATTCGCGTTTTTGTTCCGTGTCTGGTCTGTCGGTCTGTAGTATGTCAGTGTATCGATCTGCCCCGTAAATCCTTGTCACAGGCCTAACTCAAGAACTACTGAACGGATTTCTATGAAACTTATATACATATACATAATATTTTTAAAAAATGCTTTAATAAAATATCTACGATGGTTATTAAAATAAACTATGATCTGGTTAATTTCCATTTTTCTAAAAATATTTCATTGACAGGCTAGACATCTTCCTCCCCCTAAGGGTAGGATGGGTGCATATGTTGCTGACCCCCTGAAGAAGCCCCAGTAGGGTTTTTACGATACTGACGCCCTGAGCATGATGAATTTCACAATGGCGGCCATCAAAGTTTTGATAAAAATGGAAGTTTTGACAAAATAATCAAGCTATAACCTTTTCTAATTAAATCTAAGAAGTAGAATTGGGAAGAGGTGTGTTGATATATGGGATCGAGGTGAGTTCCTGAACTAACAAATGGCCAACGATCTGATCTCTGGAGGTCTTGCCCTCATTCTTTCGACCATCAAACACACTTCCCTCCACATCTTCCCCAACGTTGTTTTTACTTCCCCAGATATTCGAAGTATAGGGGAAGTGATGTAATCGGTCAATTTTTAACGAAATCTCATATTTCTCGATTCCAAAAATGTCTGTCTGTGTTATTGAACACAATAACTTCCAACAGAATTAATGTATCGATACGAAATTTCATATGTCACATTAAAGGCCTTTAAGGAACCTATTAATTTTAAGCGGAATCGCCGAAGGGGAGGGAGAGAATCAGAGGGGAGCTCAGGAAAAATCCCGGTAACTGCAAATGTAACGAATGTACCTACACAAAACTTAGTATGAGGATTCTATACTAAGTATAAGGGAAGTTATGTAATCGGTCAGAAATTCGATGTTGAATTTTCTCCGGAATTTCATGTTTTCCAACCCTTGTCTGACCGTCAATGTAAACGAAACTCCCGATATAATGAATGAACCGATACAAATTTAACATTGATTAATTCTACAGGGGAAGTTCATTTCCGGTGAATTACCAACTTTTATTTTGTCTTTTTCGACCTAATAGCCAAATTATTCACAACAAAAACATCCCTCGAATATTTATTTTATGTTGGTGAGAGAAATACAACTACCCCTAACATCCTGAAAATATTTTATTCTACTAAAAAAGATTCATGAATAAAATTATACAACCATTACAGTGGTCCTGTTCCATGTTTACCCTAAAACATTTTTAAAAATTCCTTGTATTCGGTTTATAAATATTTAACGAAATCCTGGTATCGCAATTTCTATTCAAGTCCTGTATTAAAATAGGTAAGGAGTTCAGACCCGAGAAATGAATGAATAAAACCAATTTTCTTAGCAAATGTACTAAATATTCTCCTGTCTCGTGACTAATTCTAGTTACTCTCAAGAAGTCATTAACAATCGCATACGACTAATAATTATTAAAAAAGCGTTACCAAAGGATGGAGAGTGCTTCAAATATCTTTGTGAGCAATATCCACATCTTTCTGAGGTCAAGTTGAAGGAGGGTGTTTTTGTGGGTCCCGACATCAGGAGGTTTATGATGGACAAAAACTTCATGCTGACAATGAAAACGGTTGCAAAAGAGGCTTGGGCTGCTTTCAAAATTGTCGTTACCAAGATTTTGGGTAACACAAAGGACCCCGACTACGTAACAATCGTGGAAACTATGTTACAGAAGTTCAAAACCTTGGGATGCTCGATGAGTCTCAAGCTCCATTTTTTGAACGCACATATGCATTTTTTTCCGGAAAACCTTGGTGATGTGAGTGAAGAGCAGGGAGAAAGATTTCATCAAGACATAAAGAAATTACCAGGGTAGCTGGTACGTTAACATGATGGGCGACTTACTCCTGGACTCTACACCGAGAGAACCGAAATGTTACACACAAGCGAAAAAGCTACACTCGGTCGTTCACGACAAAGAGCAAAAGGGACTCCTCAAGGCTATCGAGTAAACATTTATAAGTAAAAGTAAAAATTAGAAAAAATTAATAAAAGTACTGGTTTTCAAAGGAATTTTATTCAATTTTATGGAACCAAATCACTTAGCGGAATCAAAAAATATGTTTAGAGTACAGGAGAGGATTGTGAAAAAATCTGATGTGATGAAGAAAAACTGAGATTTGTTTAAGATTCAGCACCCCAAAAATATGTACAGACAGAAGAAATTTTGAAAAAAGTTTTTGATGACTTGAATTTTGCAGGCCTGTGTAATTTATTATAATAAATATAATATAATAAATTTGTAATTATGGACTTTAACCTGAGGGGCGAGAGTGAAGGGGGTCCAGCTTTAATACGTCGGTGAATCACCGGCCATGTACTTCTCTAGGGCGAAGTATCAATTACCAAAAATAGTCAACCGTTTGCGCTAATAGTCAACAGTTGACTTACATAGGGGCTCCTAAATCATCATACTAGATTTTTTTTTTTTCAATAAATATTTCTTTTGTGTCATTTTATAATTTAAACTGACTTATTTTATTCTAAATCCTGTAGTATAGAGCATCACACTGCCCCTACCTCAGAGGTCCTGGCCTGGAGGCCGGCTATAGGATGTGGCCATTTTCTGGATACACATATAAAATTACAACTGGATATATTCTCGATACATTGGGGAGTTGTCATGTTAACACATACCCACAGTCAGAAACATCAACTTGAAGATAAGTTTCTTACCAATATATCTGGCGATTTTAGTGAAAATATGATGTTCGAAAATATACCTTGGTAACGATGGAACGACAAGGGATGGGAGGCTAGACTCAGTCTAATCAGAGGAGAGAGGTTCAGTAAAAATTGAATTATAGGATGTCTGTGGTTTCACAAATCAAATTTGGTTTACCACTCCTTCGTGTTATCATCCTCCAGGTGGAATCGAGACCAATTCTCCACTCACAATCAGCAAGGGGGGGGGGGGGGGGGGGGGGGGGACTTTGTTACGGAGCTATTAGATAAAGGGGGGTACCTACAGAGCTTTTAGACAAAGGACTTTATTTACTTAGTACCCTCCTCTTGGTCAAATAACCAACTTGCTCTATCGGTAACCTCCCAATGTTTATTAACTGGCACTAGTTATTTTCCTGTGTATTTGAAGTTTGTTTTGGGAAATTAATTCACAGCTAGTTATTTCTTTTGGAACTTTTCTATTTCTATTCTTTTGTATTTTATACTACTTATTCGGGCGCCTGTAACTCAAGAGGTATCGTTTCAGAAGTAGCCTACTGAGCTCAAGATCGCGGGTTCGAAACCCTGTCCAAGCACATAGGTTTTATATCTGGGAAGTAAGAAAACCTGAGCATGCCGTCCTTCGGATGGTACGTTAAGCGATGGTTTCGAGCCTGGTCCCATGACAGGTACTCGGAGTTTTCAACGGCATTTCATGTTATCCGACCTCTAGGATACCGGAAATTAAAAAAAAAAAAAAAGTCTGCCTATGTATCGTCACGAAGCCAAATTGGCCAAAGGGAAAGGAAGGATTAGGGAGAGGCTTAACACAAAAACTCCAATAACTGCCGTCGTATATTTAAAGGAACTAATTTTCAGCGGAATCAGCCAAATGGAAGTGGAAATCACAAGGGGGCTCAACTCAGAAAACCCAATAACTGTCGGTGTAATGAATGTACCGACATGAAATATTTAAATTCAAAACCCCATAAGGATGGCACTTAGCAATTTTCAGTCAAATCGGTCAAACAGAAGGGGGTGGGGGGGAATCCTAACACGTAAACCTATATAACTGCCAGTGTAATGAATATATCGAAACCAACTTTATAGAAGTTTTCAATGTGTTTTGATACATTCATTCTATCGAGAGTTGTGTTCACAGACAAACGGACAAGATTTTGTGAAAACTTCGAATTTCTGACCGAATACATAACTTACCCTATACTTCGTGAAGAAATACAAATTAAATTTCATTCATTGAGTCCAGAAATATGATTAAGAAAATTCAATTCTGAGCAGTAGGCTTTCAAACAATTCATATTAACGAGGTCGATTAACAAGAATGAATGGGATATTTAGAATTGGCATTAAAAGTTTGTCAATATATGTAAATGAAAACCGCCTCAAGCTGGGGCCACTTAATTGGGAAACGATTCAATGGTGTGCAAACACAGCTCAATGAAAACTTGATGATAAAGAAGGCGGTGAATCACTGGAAATGAACTTCTCAACCACGAAATAACCAAGTAATTTTTCGCTCACTCTCCAGAACCAATCAACCCTTAGAGCTGTTTTTGTGTTAAACCTCTTACCCTTATTTCTCTCTTCCCTTTGGCCGACTTGGATTAAAATCAGATGTCGTCCTTAGAGGGTTCTGTATACATTATAGATACATGCATACTAACCAAATTTTACTTATATACGAACTATAATCGGTCAGACATTCAAAAATAAAACAAAAGCTGTCTTTGTTGTGTGTGTATCGTAAACACGATAATCCCGATAAAATTAAAATATCGTCATGCAATTTTATATGTCCATCCAGAACCCTACTGATTTTTAGCCAAATCGGGAAGAGAAAAATTAAGGGGAGGCTTAATGCAAACATTTCTAACTAGGTGTGCAATACATTCTGCTGTTTGCAAAAACTGAGCTGAGTCAGGCATATCTGTATAAAAAACTCAGTTAAGTTTTAATAATTATCAGCAACTTCTCACCTTGTATGTTCTTTATGAATATATTAATACTTTAAATAGATTTCAATTGAATTCAATGGATTTTTTTCTAGCCTTTTTATAGACAACAACAGCTGTTTTTGCACAAAATTCTTTTTACTATGTTGGAGAATATTTTTATAGAAAAAAAGTAGAAGTTTGTACGTTAGAAGACTGAAAAAAACGGCTCAAAAAAAGTGATGTCCGATGGTAAACCGAAAAGGTCTTCTCCCGCATTTTTACATTTGAAATCGAAAAATTCTATTTTGCGCGAGAATTTTGTCTATCAATTGATTTCAATGGGGATTTCGTTTTTCGGTGATTATTCCTCCGTGGTATGTTCGATTTCAGATTTTTTTAGTAGTAAACCCTCGTCACCGTGTCCACTACCATCGTGGCAAATTTCAATGGATCGGTAAAGGGGTTTAAGAGGAGTACGAGTACAACGAAATACATGAGTCGCCTAAGAAAGAGCTTCGTAAACTCTGCTCAATAATGCCGATGTAATAAATTTATCAACACAAAAGTGTGAGGATTTAGGAGCCCCTATGTAAGTCAAATATATTTAGCTCTAACGGTCAATTGGTTTTCGAAGGAAAGCGAAAAATTAATTGAGTAATTCTTGCTGGGGAAGTGCATTGCCATTGATTCAACGAGGACTTTTTTAAAGTATTGATAAAATAATTAATCTTTACTTATATTAAAAAAATGTATACAAAAATCCATGAAAGATAAATTATATGTGAAAAAACTACAGCATGCCGTCTTTCGGATGGGACGTTAAGCGATGGTACCGAGCCTGTACGATGTCAGGTACTCGGTAAAGACCCCAATTCCAGTTTAATAAACCTAGGTCAGCGCAAAATAGAGTCGGGCTCATGACTACCGGAGCGACGAAAGAGTGCTTAGAGTCAAAATAACTAACTCTATCATTACGATGTCAAAAAAAGGTTCAATTTCTTCGGCAATTTCAATTTCTTCAAGCAGATATATTTGCTTAAAGAATCCCCCCCAAAAAAACAAGCTTGCAGCCAATACGAAGCGAGGAGAGTGTCTGAGTTATAGAGTTAAGAAAGAGGCTATATACGTACCTCCCAGTCAGGGATTTACAGAAACATTCCAGATCGTGTGGCGAACATATGTGTACAGAACCCTATCGATTTTCAGTCAAATTGGCAAAAGGAAAGAGGGATTAGGGGTGAGGCTTAACTAAGAAACTCTAATAACTGCCGCTGTAATACATTTTACGACACAATTTAGTATGATGATTTAGGAACCCATATATGTCAATTATTGATTTATTAGCGCAAACGCTCGACTGGTTTTGAAGGGGGAGCGGAATGTGAATAGATAGTCAACTTATTTTATTAAAGGTAAATGAAAATATAAGATAAACAAAAGAAAACTTCCAACAGTTAAAGTTGCTCAATTGAAAATAAAATAAAACATATAATTACTTAAAATAAAATTTAACTTAATATTAGGGGTGGTAAATGGTGAAAAATATAACGAGTATATATTTTTAAAAAATTGAAGCTCTTAAATCACGGATAAGATAGGTTAGGTTCGGTTTTATGACTCATGCCCGTGCTTTAACTACGAGGTCATATCGCCTACTACCCGAGCGCTCTTTCGTCACTCTGGTGGACATGAGCCCGACCCTACTGTGGAAGTCATAAATGTTGCCTATCCTGAATTTTTATTCACCTAGGGTAGGGGTCTTTAACGAGTACCTGACATCGTACAGGCTCGGGACTATCGCTTAACGTCCCATCGGCGTGCTTAAGTTTATTTTACCTCCCAGATAAAATAAACTAAGGGCCTCGGTCGGGTTTCGAACCCACGATCTTGAGCTCAGAAGACAAGCACGCATACCACTGAGCTACCGGCGCCCTCTATGGGATAAGTGATATGGAGAGCTTGGGGTGCTTTCTACGCCGTTCGGGGGGCTGCTAGTTGAGGAGAAGAGGCTCCTAGATGAGATAAATCACTTGGTGATACGATTCACTGTCTGGTGATAGGACGGTGTAGTGATGACTGGATTGAGGTGATGATAGATAAAATAACGATATGGTCTTGGTGACTCACAACGTGCTACTGAGGTGAACAAAGGAGATACAGGCTTACAATTAGTAAGGAAGGATGTATGTAAACAGCTCCCATCTTTGGGCGAATAAACGATGGAAAAAATGTTGTCGGTGAATCAGTGGGGTTTTTGAGTTGAGCCCCTCTAATCCCATCCTTCCTTTTAATCGATTTGGCTGAAAATAAATAGGTGTCTTCGCTACAAAGTTCTGGATTCACATATAAAATTTCATGTCGATATATACATTCTATCGGGAGTTATCATGTTCACAGACATACACACACAGACATTTTGTTTTCATATTTGATAATCTAGAGGTCGGAAAACATGAAATTCCGTTGAAAACTTCGAATGGTGGTAAGACCCTTACCCTAGTTGAATAAAAATTTAGGATAGGCAAAATTTAGAACTCCCATAGTAGAGTCGGGCCATGTCCACCAGAGTGACGAAAAAGCGCTCTGGTAGTAGGCGATATGACTTCGTAGTTAAAGCCCGGGCATGAGTCATAATAACTAACTATAATATAATAGTAAGCTTGACAGAAAACGCGGGTGGGAAATAGTCAAGAGATCCCCTGCAATAAATATGAGCTGTATCCTTAGTTGAGGTGTTTATTTCTGTCGTTTGGTTTACTGTCGGCACGTGCTCTTGATTTAATTTCCGCGGTTCGTCAGGAACAATAAAACACCTCTTCAAATTTGTTTATGTTCCTGGAATTCATAATAAATCCTAAGATCACAATAAATCTAAAGTTATTATGCATAATTCCAATTACTCTAATATTTACTAAAGAGAAGATGTCTTTGGATCGGTATAATTGTATACTGTTCCGGAGTTATTATATATTTTTTTAAACGAAAAGTATCAAATAATTTTTACAACAAAAATGACGTTGAAAGAAACAAAGAATCGGGTGCGTGCAACTCCGATGCGTGGCGAAATGAGCGTGACAACGTCTGAGTTGCGAGATAGCGAAAGTGTCAAGAATCAAATATAATAATAAATCATTTCAATAAAATTTTTGAAACTTGAAACAATTTAAAAACAATATAGAAAGAAAACATTTATAAGAATAATAGTTTTCAAAAAAAGAAAATTTGATTTACAATATTTATAAAGAGTTTATTCGATAAAAATATTATTTTCAATTAGTTTTAGAATGGTGAACAATTTTATGAAGCGTTTATTTAAATCAATGCTATTTTCACATTTATACATCATGTAGGACAGTAATATAATTGTTACATAAAGATAAATGTAACGACACAAAATTTTATAAGTAAATTCAAAACCCTCTAAGGATGACATCTTAAATTTCAGCCAAACCTAACACGAAATCTGATATGTAAATTTAACCCAAGGACAACACCATATATAATTTGTTGTCTCACTAAACATTTTTTAAAGGTAGTACGCTGCCGAATAATAAGAATTGAGGTGAAGAGATTATTTACGAAAATTGTGTTGTACTTTTACAGAAATATGAAGACATTCTGATGATGCCTGAATTCGAGAAATATTAATGTTGTTAATAAAATACAGTAATTTACTGATGTCTGGTGACCGAATGGCCTTTTCTGCATTGTAATTCATTTTTATGTCCCTAATTACCTACCGTTATATATTTCGAAATTTCGATTTTTTCGATCCCCTGATTCCAACACTGAAAAAACAAAGCTCTGTGTCTGTCTCTGAAAATATGATAACTCCCCATAGAATTATATATTATCCAAAACTCGATAAGGACATCTATTTATTTTTAACTTCTAAGTTCTGATTAGTCAAAGGATATTGTTTTATGTAAATACGAAAAAAAGTTCTTGTTAAAAATGTTTCATGATGTAGCTAACGGTATATTCCCAAGTTGAAATAGCACCCTTTCACCTGAGATGTATTTGAAGGGTCGCACTCTGCCAACTGACTTAGTTCATAACTAGACCTGACGATGGCGTAAAGCCGAAACCGGTAGTTTTGTAAATATCTTTGGTAGAATAGACAATATTTCAAAAATAAGTTAGTTTTATTTATTTATTGATTTTCAGTCAAGCCGGGGAATCAGAGGAGTCTCGCCTCAAAAATTTTAATAACTGCCGATGTAATGAATGTATCGGCACAAAATTTAATAGGATTCAAAAGCCCCTTATGCAAGTCAACTATTAATTTTTAGCTCAAATGTTTGAAGGTTTTAAGAGGGAAAGCGAAAACATTCTATAAATATGTTATGTTGTTAATCTTTCTTTAAATGTCTCTATTGTTCTTCTTTCTGGTTATTAATATTAAAATAAGGGTTTACCTTCCAAGATTCCGACTTTAATACAACTCTGAGATGGTGCGGTTCTTCAATTAGTTGAGATTATCTGCTTGAGATTCTGGGCATAATCCCAGTTATCCCAGACTTTCCACTCCCAGACATGCCATAAATACTAATCGACTAAGTCCACTTCCCAATCACTCATCTCTCACCTCATTTCGATTTTTTGAGGTTACGGAAATTATTATTGTTATTTTTTTTTTCTTTCACAGCTATCCGAATTATAGGGGAAGTTATGTAATCAGTTAGAAATTTGATTTGTTGAGTTTTCGACAGAATTTCATGTTTTTTGAATTCCTAATTCCAAAACTGTAAAAAAAAAACTTTCTGTGAGTCTGTTTAACTCCCGATATATTGAATTTATCGACACAAAATTATATATGTTTATCCAGAACCCCCTGAGGACGACACCTAATGATTTTCAGCCAAATCAGTATAAAGTACACCCATAAGGACAACACCTATTAATTTTACGTGAAAACAGCCGTTGGGAAGAGCGGGTTCAGAGGAGGGGGCGAAGTACAGTTTCAATGATTTTTTAATAGTTTCTTAAAAATAAATTTAAAACATTTGCAACAAGTTTGGGCTTAAACTTTTGTGAGTGTGAGACATAACTTTTTTAATTTTGGGATTTTTAATCCTTATCATCACAATCTCATCGGCATGATCTTCCGAGATGGCGTTGGCCTCGCGACCTACTTTAGTGTATTTATATATTTTTCAAGCCATAATTCAAGGAAGTGGTGTTGATGACCAGATTCTTCCCTCATTCCTCTCAATCTTTTAAACGCCCTGTTTCCTGGTCTTCCGCCACAGCTGGTCAGTGCGTAGTTGGGCAGAGTGGTGGGAGGGACATGGCTGGTCTCCTGTGGCTTCCCGCCTCTCCACAAGTTGGAGAGTGATGGATGACAGTGTGAGGAAGCCCTACTGGTACTGTCCTCGTCGTTTCTTGTATTTTTAAGTTTTATTTTATTTTGCTAATTTACCACTGTTATTATTTACTTTGTATATCTGTACCTCAGGGGTATAGAACACTATGTCACATTTCACTAACTTTACAGGAGAGCAGTTTGAACAGTTTACATTTAAAAAAAAATGTATTTCCTGAACTGTTTATTAGATTTTAGTAACAAAATGTTTTCAGTACATTCCTTTTAAATTGTATTTAATGTTATTTATCGACAATAAATTAACTTCAAGCCCACATGGTGTTGTATTCCTCTGAATAAAAGTGGATTTGGTGTTCTTTTAAAAGCATGAACTCCCCTTACAATTGGTCTAGGACATAGTGTTCTATACCTCTGGGTAGAGTGAAAAAAGTTATATACGAATGTGTAATAATCCTATTTTGGTAAAAAATAGACATAGTGTTCTATACCTCCGAGGTACAGATATATTTTCTTATTAATTACTACTTTATAACTTTTTTTTTTACTTTTAATTTTTATAATTTTCTTTTTTAATGTTTGTTTTTTGTCTCACCTCTCACACCTTTTTACTGTCTGTGGAATATCCTCTCCAAAGTTGAAAGTTCCGTGAGATGAGTCCAGAAAATATATCTTTCATTAAGGGGGAACAGACTGAGGGAGAGAAAAAGAATGTATTATTCATTACTCAGAAGGTTGAAGTCATGAAACTTTTTTGATGCCTTAACGATGAGCTAACATGAAATACAAGCTACTAGCAGTCAGTCGTGGGTATCTGGTTTCTTCGGGAACTTCTCTATATACCCCATTGACAAGTTTTTACCATTAATCATGAGAATAATTGTTTTGTAAGGTTTGTTATTATCAACTTCGAGGTCATATCGCATACTACCAGAGCACTCTTTTGTCGCTCTAGTGGAGATGAGCCCGATTCTACTATGGGAGCCCTAATTTTGGCTACCTTAAACTTGGTTATTCAACTAGGTGGTGTTTGAAGAGCACCTAACATCTGTGCAGGCTTGAGACCATCGCTTAACGTCCCACATAAGAGTGCTCATACTAACCCTCCACATAAAAAACCTAAGGGCCTCGGTCGGGTTTCGATCCCGTGATCTTGAGCTCAGTAAGAAAGCATGCTACCTCTGAGCTACCGGTGCCCTGTATATTATATATTTATATAATATATATATATATATATATATTTACCTGAATTTGCGCTTGATCCACCACCATCTCCTCACTGCTGGGAGCCTAAAACATAAAAAAAAATATATAATACAAAAAAATGAAACACAAAAATCCGGAAGTTCCTTATAATTTAGTAATCTGTAAAAAATTGGTATAAGAAAGTCTTGTTATGACCACATCATTTATTTATGTACTTAAACGTAAGTACGTAATTTATTTATTATATTTTATGACAACAAAAAATTCCTTTGGCTGTATGGTGAAATTTTTTATATTATGTTACTATTATGTAGAGACTTGTTTTAGTTATTGTATATATTAGGATGAATGGTTTTGTATGTAGAGAGAGTGAGTGAACCTAGCTATCACCACCCCTTAGAGCTATGCCAGTTGTCCTGTAACAGCAGTGCTGTGTGGGTGGGGTAAGTAAGTTTATAATTTTTATCTTGTTACTCTATACCCTGATGCTTTAAGAATTATTTATACTTTTCATTATTTGTATATTTTATTATTCTATCATAGATGAACCACTGATGATGACGCTGTTGCGTTGAAAACCGGTTCTGGTCTAAAATAAAACAATGGAAAGACGTCTTTTATTTCTATGAGAAATCTCGTCCCACAACATCTTACTATCACATATGATTATTTACGTTGTTTACGAGTATTACTTTCCAACGATATTTCTGCTCGACGATTACACGTCATGTCCCATGTTTCAATCGCCTCGAATATTGTCGATAAGATGACATCTCTGGAAAAGTTTATTTAAAAAAAAATAAACGTACAAGCATCCCAGAGAAACATAAGAAACACACGAACACAATTCGATGTTGAGGGGATTTCCGCTCTCCCTCCGAAACCAGTCGACCACGGTTATAATCAATATTTGACCACATAGAGGCATACTGTATTTTGCGTCGATAAATTCATTACATCGGTAGTTATAAAAGTTTTTGAGTTGAGCCCTTCCCTTCGGCCGGTTTCTGCTGAAATCTGTTGAAACTGGCCGTTGGCCAAATTCGAGAGTTTCTTTATTTACACTACAAAACCTCGACGTCCCTCAACATCGAAAAGATACTGTCGACTCTATGAATCATTATGACACAATTCGAGCCCTTTAAAAGGCTTTCACGAAATCAAGTTTCCTTTAGCCCCTACTAAAACCCTGAATATTTTTAAAAAGACCCACACCTCTGGGATGTTAACCAAGGACGACATGTTAAAATTTAATTTAAATAACGTGCTTTATCTCTTTGAGTAATCTTCTATCTCTCCTAGATGTAGTTATTCAACACGCAACACCTCCTACCATGTTAGATCATAGATGTAGCATTATTTTCCTATTACGTTTTTCATTCGGTACTAATATAGTTGCCAGGTCTTTCCTCGATTTTAGTTAGACACTAGCGAATATTTTTATTTATTAATAGAGGCTCCTTTCTTCTTTTGAGAAAAAAAAATTATGGTGAATCACCGGCAATGTACTTCCCCAGAACGAATTAATCAATTAACTTTTCTCCTCCAAAACCAGTCGACCGTTTGGTCAAATAGTCAATTTTTGACTTCGAAATCCTCGTACTAAATTCTTTGTCGAGACATTCATTCCATCGGGAGTTATCGTATTTTTTTTGTTTTTTTTTGGAATCAGTGTGTGGGAAAACGTAAAATTTCAGTAAAAACGCAACTTAAAATGTCTAGCCGATTACATAACTTCCCCTATACAGCTAGGAATTTAAAAAAAAAAAAACAGAAAACATTTCTGTTTCCTTCGAAATTACTGTTGTAATTCACTGGATCTGGAAGCAATTCACCTTTGAGAAAGGTCTGCTTAGATAGTTCCGAATTTCGGAAGTTCTGTTTCTGACTCAGAAACTTTCAAAAGTTTGTAGTCCAACTTTGGATAGATAGCTAAACTTTAGATACATAACCAGCTAGTCAGGCGAAGCTTTATAATATGCAAGAACAAATTCTATGTAATTATGGCACTAATTTAAGAAATTTGTTGAAAATTGCCTAAAAAATAAGTATATAAATATTTATATACAGCCTTTATATAAAGTTATAACCCTACTGAGCTCAAGACTTGAGTCATTTTTCCAGGTAACAACAAGTAGTTTCGCCCTTATGGGGTCGTGAATTCAAATATGAAATTTTGTGACGATACATTCATTACAACGGAAAGTATTAGAGCTATGGATTTAAGCCTCTCCCCAATCACCCTCTCTTTAGGCCGATTTGGTTGAAAATCGATAGATGTTCTCGTTAGAGGGTCACACATTTAAAATTTCGTGTCGATTCATTTTATCGACAGTTATTAGTTCTTATGCTAAGCCTCCACCCTAATCCCCCTTTGGTCCATTTGGCTAAAAACAATAGGTTTCGTCGTTAGAGGATTCTGGAATCACATATGAAATTTCGTGTCGATACATTCATTCTATCGGGAGTAATGGTGTTCACAGACACACAGAAATTATATTTTAATATTTGGTATCTAGAGGTTGGAAATTCCGTTAAAAACTCCATATCGAATTTTTGAACGAATACATAACTTCCCCTTTACATCGTACAGGGCTTAGAGTGACTTCGTGAAACGAGTGTCTGGGAAAAGACCAACTACTTAAGAGGTATAATGGGAATAAGTAAGAAAAAAGGGATGTGAATTCTTCAATACAGCCCCTCCCCTCACTTTCTTTACATATTTACCTAATTAATACGAAAAAGATAAATCCTATCAAGAAATTTGTTGCGCACAAGAAATTGTCTTTCTAAAATTACTAACACATTAACTGACACTAAATATCCGCTCAAATTTTAGATACGACCTTCGTGGAAGGGGCTATGATGTTCAAGTATTCTTTCAAAAGCCGAGTTATCTTTCAGAAGCCAAGTTGTCTTTCAAAAGCCGAGTTATCTTTCAGAAGCCAAGTTGTCTTTCAAAGGCCGAGTTATATTACAAAAGAATTATTTCACACTTAACTGTCATTTTTATTTTCTTGGCAGAGTTCCTCTAAAAATATCCTATAAAATTTATCGGATTATTTTTATTGTTTAATATTTTATTAGTTATTTACTCAGTGGTGGTTTATTTACGTAATGGTTTATTAATTAATTAATTCCTTTTTCTTTTGTTTTATTTCGTATATAGTGGCTTGAGGAAGCGATATAAGATATCGTTGTTATTATGCAAGAAAGCCGAGATGTCATCTGAGCGCGCATGTTAACGATGTGGTTAAAAAAAAAGTATAACTATTTAAGCAGTTAAAAAGGAAAAAATAATAACTCCTTCATGTAAATAAATTCCTGGTTATTTTTTAGCTGGCAAGCCCGCAAAACAATGCTGTCATGCCGTTTTGCCTGCACCAGATATATTACAAATTCGGAAAATCATAGAAATATGTTATTTTTTATTTGTTTACTTTACATCACTGTAGTGTACTTCCCCAAAACGAATTAATCAATCAACTTTTCGCTACCCCTCCAAAACCATTCAACCATTTGCGTTAAAAATTGATTTTTGCTCAATTTACGCGAAAATAGTTAGTCCAATCGAAAAATTAGTTTCTACCAAAAATGTTCCATACTAAATTCTCAATCGCTGCAATGTCCTTAGACCCCTCAAAAGGCGGCGATTGGAACCTCAGTTCTATACAACGCATTATACATAGAAATAAAATTATACATGTGTTTCCCTTTTAATGTGTAGAACAATTGTGCTGAATCTATTTTTTTACTATATATAATATATACATTCTAATACCAAACACTAATGTACAAATCCCTCTCCTTCCCCCTTTTAAAGTTTTTATATTCGCATTATTGAGTATAAGAAAGTCTCATTTCAGAATTACGCTATATAATGAAACAAATAATACTTTTCAGTATGAAATGAATTTGAGAGAGAAAATGATGTGTACAAAAGGGGTTGGTATAAGAAAATCGTATAATGGCTACATCATAAATATTCTTATGATGAATTAGTGTGGTGCATTAATTAAGATAGTGTCTTAAAACTTAATTAACAAAATAAAAAATATACTAGATAATTAGCAATAAACCAAGTACCGTATAGATCTATTATCTTTCACTTTGATCTATGAATATTACTAGGGAATGGAGTATATAAAGTTAACGAGCAGAAACGATCTCATCTACCCGTTATCCACTCTGTGATTCATTATCAGAATGTGTTATATTCAGCCCAAACTACCTTATTTGTTGCCTAAAAATTCTTCCATGTCTTTTATTATTTGACACGAGATAACCGGTAATTTTTTTTTTAATAGGCAACATGCATGTATACGAATTAGAATTCGAGATTGTGAGTTCAAAACCCACAGAGGCCCTTCGACCAAAAAACCTTGAGTACTCCGTTGGAATGTTAAGCGAGCCTTTACGATGTCTGGTACTCATTAAAAAAACCCTACCCTATGTGAATAAACCTGGACAGGCAAAATTTAGGGCTTCTACTGAAGAGTAGAATTTATGTCCACCTGAGCGACGAAATTGGCGTTATATCCTCGTAGTTAAAAACTGGGCATGAGTCAGAATGACGTACTAATTTCGGTGATGCATTTCTTCCAATTAATCAAATGATCGAAATTAAGTGAAATTAATATTTTTGCATTATCATCTGATTCGAAGTATACTTACACAATTATGTATTTGTGTGAAAATATGAAATCGAGTTTTCAACACTTTTACTAGTTTGAGGCCTCAATTATATTTAGAAAGAAATTAAGTTAAATAGAAGAAGGGCATAAGGGGGGAGCGGTAACTTACTCGGAGTAAGAAGTTTTCCGCCAATTATAACCTCCGTTCTGACAAACAGTAGTTCTTGGAGGGAGGAGGCTAACTTGGGTCGAGGTCGATCTCAGCTCGTGTACTTGCAGGGCATGGCTGAATTCTCCCCCTAATTGCCACTGTAGAGGCCCCATGTGCACCCCCTCCACCCTCCCTCACTTGTTGATTCATCGATTTACCCCCACCCCCACCCCTCTCCTTTCCTCAGTTAGAGCTCCCTTTTTACACAATACCATCCTTTCCACACTTTCCCTTTTGTTCAAATTTAACCTTTCTCCTAATAAAAAAAAAAAAATGGTGAAAGCCAAGGTTCATCCATTTCAAAGAATGTTTACTGTTTCATAATAAATACAATTAAAAATACTTTTTACTTTTTTTTTCTTGTTTTAAATGTTTTTTGTTGGTGCGTCTGTCTATCTCTCAATTGTTCCACAACCCAAATCATCTAACGTAGGCATCAAGGTTGGTAACGTCAGGTTCAGTTCTGACAGACGGCCCTAGCCATTGTCGGTATATCTGTATAGATACAGATAATAGAGTATCTTGTAAGGCATGTGTTAATAAAGTAATCATTGATTCATTCTCGTCAGGTTCAGTTATAACTCTTTCGTCACTCTGGTGGATATGAGCCCGACTCTACTACGGGAGTCCTTAAATTTTGCCTACCCTAACGAGTACCCGACATCGCACAGGCTCGGGACCATTGGTTAACGTCCAAAACGAAGGACGGTGTGTTTAAGTTCATTTTAATAAACTAAAATGATAGATAAAACACTTTTTTGAACACTTATATTGTCTAATTCCACAAACATAAACTTAAATGTGTACCGGTTTCGGCTTACGCCATCGTCAGCACAATGTTCAACAATAATTCAGATATTTGCAAGGCATACATATTTATATTAACCTAAGAGTACCTGAGGTGAAAGGGTCCCCTTCCTCTGGTAAAACGAGGGGGGTGGAAGTCTATATTCTAACTGTAATAGCATAAAAATGGTAATTGTTTAAACGACCAGACACACTTCAAATTTTCTCCTTTGCTAATCCCTTTCAGATAACAAATACCCATGACAACATTAATCTAGGTTAAATAACTTCCTACATTTTCTTGGTTTTCAAATAAGTGCACAGTTAGCTATTTCAGTTAGGATATAGACTTCCACCCCCCTGGTTTTACCAGAGGAAGGGGACCCTTTCACCTCAGGTACTCTTAGGTTAATATAAATATGTATGCCTGGCAAATATCTGAATTATTGTTGAATATTGTGCTGACGATGGCGTAAGCCGAAACCGGTACACATTTAAGTATATGTGGAATTAGGCAATATAAGTGTTCAAAAAAGTGTTTTATCTATCATTTTATTTTATTCATTAGTATTTCCACTATATCAACACAGAACGCAAAAAATGTATTCGGTTCATTTTACCTCCCAGATAAAATATACTAAGGGCCTCGGCCGGGTTTCGAACCCACATCTTGCAGTAAGCAAGCACGCATACCACTGAGCAACCGGACTTCTCTATCTTTATTATATATTATATGATTAACTCATTTTATTATTTTGATCTAGCATTTATTTGTTCATTTAACTTTATTTTCCACTAATAACTAACACACAAATAATATAATATTTAGTTGGCCTCGGTATGGTTTCGAACCCACAATTTTGAGCTCAGTAGGCAAGCACAACACTGGCGTAACTATAGCCTTGGCGATGTAAACGCGTTGTAAATGGTCGAAGATCCCGTTCAATACATACACAGTGAAAACAATTTTTGAGCAAGTTCTCTCTTTAAGCAGATGATATTATTTCCGATTAAGGCACCCAAGGTGTTGGAGTTGACGTCATCACCTCGATGACATCACTAAATAAATTGACTCTATTATGTTTTGATCAAACTTAAATTAATGCCGCCTCCACCCTTTTTAATCACTTTATAATTTATTAAACAGCTTCAAAGTAATTCCTAATCTATTTAAGTGATAATTTTAATCCAAAACACAGCTACCTTTACAATCTACCCTGGAGAGTAAGGAGGCTGACGGAAAGGGAACTGTAACGAAAATCAATAACTAGCAGGATTAACCAACCATTTAGGAACACATTCATTTTGTTAGAAATTCGATGTTGAGTTTTCACTAGAATTTCATGTTTTTCGACACTTATTGATTTTCAGTCAAATCGATCAAAAAAAAAAAAAAAAGAAGAAGATTAGAGGCAAGGCTCAACACAAATACTCAAATAATTGCCGTATGCGTGCTTGACTTCTGAGCTCAAGAACGTGGGTTCGTATCCCGACCGAGGCCTTTAGTTTATTTTATCTGAGAGGTAAAATAAACAAGCACGCCGTCCTTCGGATGGGACGTTAAGCGATGGTCCCAAGCCTATACTATGACAGGTACTCGTTACAAAACCCCTACCCTAGGTGAATAAAAATTTAGGGTAGGCAAAATTTAGGACTCCCACAATAGAGTCGGGCTCATGTACACCAGACGAAAGAGCGTTCTGGTAGTTATGGCTATATGCCCTCATAGGTAAAGCCCGGGCATGAGTCATAATAACTAACTATGTATAAACTTAAGTAAAATATATTTGTGGCCATAACAGAACTTACTTATACCAAATCGATCGTTCTTACGGATCACTCTATCTCCTCCTCACCTTCTTCTTACTGGCGTTTCTGGGTAAAAGAAAGCCACTTTCAGAATTAGACAAAATAATGAAAGAAAAAACCAGTAAAATGGTTTTGGAATGGGGAAAGATAGAGTAAACTGCAAAAACCTTTTTTGATATAAGAAAGTTATATGCAAATATTATTTATTTTATCATCTTAATATAAAAACTATCAATTATACAAATAAATTCATTGCTAAGCTTAGAAATATTCTTTGGGGCGTCATAACTATTGTCGTATTTAGAGAGCACAATCGCGATTGGAAATTTAATGGACGGTTTTCGGCATGTTGCATTGCATATCTCGCAAACGGAGTGACCTTCGAAAAGAAGTATGCAATATTAAATGTACTTTTCAATTTTATCTACAACTTTTATTTAAAGAGATTTTTGATTAGGTCATGAATATAAGCGATATCTTTTTAAATTAACTTAGGCCCCGAAGTAAAGTGGTCTTAATTTTTGTCCATTTTCGACCAAAATGTAATCAAATCTAAATAACCACATCTCCATTTTAAATTTCAAGTTGATTGGTTTGGTTTTTATGACTCATGCCCGGGCTTTAACTTCGAGGTCATATCGCCTACTACAAGAGCGCTCTTTCGTCACTCTGGTGGACATGAGCCCGACTCTACTGTGGGAGTCCTAAATTTTGCCTACCCTAAATTTTTATTCACCTAAGGTAGGGGGGTCTTTAACGAGTACCTGACATCGTACAGGCTCGGGACCATCGCTTAACGTCCCATCCGAAAGACGGCGTGCTTGTTTATTTTACCTCTCAGATAAAATAAACTAAAGGCCTCGGTCGGGATACGAACCCACGTTCTTGAGCTCAGAAGTCAAGCACGCATACCACTGAGCTACCGGCGCCCTCAAATTTCAAGTTCATAGCTACAATTTTTTTTCGAATTAGAGCACTAAAGTTTCAATCACACAGAGAGGAACATCATTGTGAAAATGGTCAAAAGGAATCTTGATACGTGATAATCTTTTGAAAACTCGATCGCGAATTTTCACACGATTTTTATACTATAGACTACTTTAGTCTATAACCTTTGTTAAGAAAGTAAAAATAAAAAACAATAAAATATGTATGACGTGGCCATAACAGGACTTTCTTATACCAATCAGTTTTGTGAAGATCACTTTAACTTCTCATTTATTTCCCTCTCCCCGTCTTCTTGTTTTTCCGTTATTCTGTTTCCCTTTCCTTATCCTTAGCTTCTTTTTCCAATTGTTTTTTTTTCTCTCTTATTATTTACGGATAAATGTCAGTCGACTTGTTATTTCCTGAAGTTTACCCAGGAGCACATGGTTTCGGTACATAGGTACAGGAAAAATAAAATTAAGTTTTTGTGGAAATGAAACCTATATAATTGTAACATAACTGCCAGCCACGAGGCCACCACAAACCCTGTATGTACAAGTAAATTAACTTGGTATCATATTACCCATCGAACTCAAAGGACTTGTAATACGAGTATGATCTGGTTCTTGAGGTCACCAAGAGCAAGGAACTCGTGTCTGGAGAACATTGGCCATCAGTTGTCATCTGAAATCGGCTGTTCTCGAGTCGCCGAGAGAACGACTCGAATGGGCGAGATGTATTGGGAACAGAAGATATAGACGGTGCTGGGCAATTCGGCGACGAGACGTTTTTCCTACATTACTTCAACGGAATTTTATGTTCAAATGTGATAGTAAGATGTTGTGGGACGAGATTTCTAATAGAAATAAAAGACGTTGTCTTCCCACTGTTTTATTTTATACCAGAACCGGTTTTCGACGCAACAGCGTCATCATCAGTGGTTCATCCCACCCACACAGCACAGCGGTTGGAAGATAACTGGCCAGTTTTTCTTTTATTTCTATTAGAATTTTATGTTCTTCTGACCTCCAAACTCCAAATATGAAAAAATGTACGTGTGTGTGTGTGTTCGTGAATACAATAGGATGAATGTATCTCCATGAAATTTTATATGTGAATCTAGAACCCTCTAACGACGACATCTATTGAGTTTCAGTCAAATCGACCAAACAAAAGGGGAGATTAAGGAAGAGGCTTAAAACTGTAATAACTGCCGTTGTAATGAACGTATCGACACAAAATTTTATACGCAAATTCAAAAGGGGCGGGGGTCAGAGGGGAGCTCAAATCATAAATCCCAATAACTGCCGTTATAGTAAATATGTCGACGAAAAATTGAGTATAAGAAGTCAGAAAGTGTTATTAAAGGAACTATGTAAAGTCAATGAATTTGAATTTCAGCCCAAACGGTCGATTGGCTTTGAAGAATTAATTGAACTAATTGATTAATATCCATATATGATAGTAAGATGTTGTGGGACGAGATTTATAATAGAAATAAAAGACGTTGTCTTCCCACTGTTTTATTTTACACCAGAACCGGTTTTCGATGCAACAGTGTCATCATCAGTGGTTCATCTATCATAGAATAACAAAATATACAAATAATAAAAAGTATAAATAATATAAGGGAAGGTCAGAGGGGGGCTCAACTCAAAAATCCCGGTAAATGCCAATGTAATGAATGTATTGACATTAAATTTCATATTTGAAGTGAAAGCCCAATGAGTTCCAATACCTGTTAAATTTCGTCGTAATCGTTAGAAGGAAGGATGGGTCGAGGGGAGGAGCCCAATTCAAAACCCTATTAGCTGCCGATGTAATGAATTTATCGTTATTAATTCGTTCTGGGGATGTACCTTGTCGGAGATTCACCGTGGACATTTTTCCTTTGTTTTCATAAATGAGTAGAACTTACTCAAGAAAAAATATAAAACATTAACAGAAGAAAACTGTTTATTCATGTGGGTAGGAAATAATCATAAATTAATTGAATAAAAAAAAAACTTGGAGTAAAAGCTTTTGAACTTTAATACCTTATAAGCAGGAGCTGGCTTTTCATTCACGCCACCCACCGTCCCGCAAAGAACCTCTTAAATTCTACATATTCAATGGAAAAAGTTGGCCATTCATTGCGCGGTTTTTAGGCTTCTCTTGGAAAAATGTAGGTTACTTTCTTCCGGAGGTGATGTCAGCTACTTGACAATATTTCGAGACACTTCCATTCCCGAATAACTGCCAATATAATGATGTATCGACACAAAATGTTGTATGATTCAAAAGCCACTATGTAAATATTGCGTTTTGTATGAGAGGGTGTGACCCCTGGGTAGCCAATAGCTGTGCAGGAAAGTTCCGGTTGGAAAAAATGGATGCGAGCGAGCCGCACCCAGCTAGGCATCACTTCGTCAGTCACCACCGAAGAGGGAGGTCCACTTCTACAGTTGCCTTCGCAGGAGGAGGTGCCCACTCTGAAACCAGCCCTTGACCATTCAACATCCCAGAGCCAGGACTCAGCCGGTCACCTGACCAAAGAAGATGCGTTGGAGCTCACTATTATTTTGTGAGACAGCACAGGTTGAACAGTGAAGAAATCCGAAGACCAGCAGAAATCGCAACGAACAACGAAAAGCAACAAGGTACCTTTAGACCATAAGCAATTATACCAATATATTTTAAGATAATAGTAAAGTTTTTTTGAAAGGATTCTGAGGAATACATAATTATAAAGTTTAAGAATGTTTTTAACAAATATATTTAGTCAAATGAGCATGGAGTAATTTTTCATTTATGTATTTTGCACTTCATGTCATCTTGACTTTTCAAAACTGTCGAGTCTTGGCGAACCCACACAACCAAAGAAATAGGTAAGAATTAGAATCATAATTTACACAGAGCAAGAGTTTATTTTACATATCAACATTAAATTAACCATTATAGCCGGTAATTCAATGACAACTTTTTCCACTGAATAAAATATTAAATGAAAAACATTTTTCCATTCACAATTAGCACAATAAGTTGGAGTTGAATTTCTAAACTCTTGAGTTAGGTTTGAAAGACGCTTTCTTCAGGAGCAACCGAGTCAATGAATTTCACAACAGTTTGAAAAGAAGGCGTACTACTTCAGTTTTCACTCAAGTCCCTTCACTCCTCTTTTGTTCACTTCATTCTACCAACAATTCTTCTGAACTTTTCTCGGCTTAACTTTTGGAACTCTGGAAGTCATAAAGAACCTGTAATCATTAGGGGCAATTATAGCACAACTCCACTGTAAAGGCGCTTCTTATAGTAGTTAATGTAGTTATCCGTTTTTTCTCATTCTTCAAAAAAAATATATATATATAGAATAACCGGAATAAAAAATTGTGTTTCATATCTAAAAAAATTATTTGGTACAAAGATTTCATTTCTATTTTTTGAACAGAGTTCCACCATAGATATCCCTTTAAATGACTCGAATCTACGTTATGTTAAATCATTGATTTTCATTACTTGTGTACTACTTAATTTATTTTTCTAGGTATATTCTTTCATGTATTTTTATTATGTTTCTTAAACTTCTCTGGGATGTTCCACTTTTGGTTGTTTCCGGCATTTTTTCTCCAGAGGTGTCTTCTTTTTTCTTCGTTGGACAATATTTCGGGACAATTGCAGGTCCCTTCTTCTGGTCACTATGAACGAAGTATTTTGAAACAACCAAAAGTATTTTTATTACTTATTTTTTATTTAATGTTCTAAATGTTTTATTATTTATTTATTTCATATTCTTATTATTATTTTATGTAATTTGTATATTTACATTTTTTTTATTAATTTATTTATATTTGTTTTTTTACCTTTTCTTTATTCGTTATTTTTTATTTAATTTATATTTGTTATTGTTGTTTTGTTTTCTTTCTCATTTTTATATTTCGCACATTGGGACCTGCTGAAGGGAGGTAAGAAGGTCCTGAAATATAGTCGTGGACGAAGAGAAGACATTTCCAGAAGATTTATAAAAAATAGTTATCTTCATTTCTATTAAATTAAAAAAAAAAAAAAAAAAAAGATGTTATTATTATAAATGTATCTATGTATTAGTATTTTTGTATTCATATATTTTCAAGTATTCATTTATTAATTTTTTCTATGTATACATGGTTAGGTTTTATGACTCATGCCCGGGCTTTAACAACGAGGTCATATCGCCTACTACCAGAGCGCTCTTTCGTCACTCTGGTGGACATGAGCCCGACTCTACTCTGGGAGTCCTAAATTTTGCCTACCCTAAATTTTTATTCATCTAGGTTAGCGGTCTTTAACGAGTACCTGACATCGTACAGGCTCGGGACCATCGCTTAACGTCCCATCCGAAGGACGGCGTGCTTAAGTTTATTTTACCTCCCAGATAAAATAAACTAAGGGCCTCGGTCGGGTTACGAACCCACAACCTTGAGCTCAGAAGTCAAGCACGCATACCACTGAGCTACCGGCGCCCTCTATGTATACATTCTTGTGACGTATTCTGACATGAGAGTAGCTATAGGTGTAAAGGCTGGCCTCACAGCTGGAACCCTACATAATTGTTATAGGTTGTGTTCTAATTGATTATTGTATTTGGTTTTCTACTACGTTGAAGAAACGTGAAATTTAATTATTTTATTACAGGTAAACATCCTACATATATCAATGTATGTTTACTGTGTTTAAATATTGTATCTTAATATTGTTTGTTTGTACTTTTATTACAGAATAAAATCACGTTGAAAAAAACATCTTACATAGGTTACTGACCAGCTGTAAGTTACTGACTAAGCAGATAAAGTTTCTAACCTGCTTAAAGTTACTAGTCGGACAACGCCCAGTAAAACCTGCTAGTTTATTATATACATACATCAGGAAATGTAATTGGTAAATGACTTGAGTTAACTGGGGAGCGTCATTTAAAATAAATAAAGAAAAGAGCTCATTTAAAATGAAAAATATAAAAAAAAATATCTAAGGCAAAAATGGAGACAGATAAAAATGATTTCTAGAAGACAATTTTCATCAGTTAGTCATTTTCTTTTTTTTTTTTTTTCAAGCCCTACTCATTTTCCAAAGGCAATAGTGCCTTTTCTAATTACTTAAAAGAACTAGAGACAATAAAACAACTCAAAACCAGTCTAAAAAAATTGTCAAAAGAAAGCATTCACTATCATTTTTCCCTCCATTGTAAAAACATTAAATTTATGTATAAAATAAAATAAAACTGTAACATACGAAAACAATATTAGTAGAGAGCATTGAATAAAAATAATAATATCTATTATTGAAATAAAAGATCTTGTCTTCTCACTTTTTTTTATAACCAACCAGAACCGGTTGTTAACGCAACTGTGTCATCATCAGTAGAAATAAAACAGTGGGAAGACAACATCTTTTATTTATATGAACAATCTCACATTTTAGTTCACTACATTGGAATAATATTTATCTATAGGGTTTCATAGGTGCAGTTATGAAATTCCTATAACGAGTGTATGACGTCAATCAGTTAATCATTATGACTCATGCCCGGGCTTATAACAACAATGGTCATATCGCCCACTACCACAGCGATCTTTCGGGGTAAAGGTCTTTAACAAGTACCTTACATCGTACAGGCTCGGGACCATCGCTTAAAGTCCCATCCGAAGGACGACGTGCTCGTCCGTTTTTTCTCCGTCCAGATAAAATTTAGAAATATAAATACATATTTTTTTTACATATATATTTTTTTTATATACTTAAGGATAATATTATCCTGGAGGAGTGCCCTGGATATGAGGATATACTAAAGGCAATGGGTTTGCATAAAAGGGACCTACATGAGATGCTCGGAGACGACAACTCATCTATTGAAGCTGTCCTAAACACGATGAAAACAACACACCTCATAGATCTAATTTAATCGAGTTAAAGGCGTCAAAAATCTTTGTCATTGGACGCCGATAAATAAAAACTATTCTATTCTATTCTAAACTAAAATAAACTAAGAGCCTCGGCCGGGTTTTGAATCCGCGATCTTGAGCTGAATAAGCACGCATGCATATCACTGAGCTACCGGCGCCATCGTCCTCGAGGAACTTCTTGGAAACTGCTAACGCAATTAAACAGATATTCTGTACACATGTGGAATAATGACGATTGTGAATAGAATGAATGAATTGGGAATGAATGAATTACGGGTGTCATTAGAGTTTTTGTGCTAAGCCCTCATCCTCCCCCCTCCCAATCACCCGGCTTGACCAATTTGACTCAACATCAATAGATATCATCCTTATGGGTTTCTGAGATCACATATAAAATTTCGTGTCGATACATCATTCTATCGTAAGTTATCGCTCACACACACTTTTTTTTTTTTTTTTTTTTTGCCATCAGTGGATCGGAAAACATGAAACTCCGGTGAAAACTAAAAACCGAATTTCTGATTTATTACATACCTTCCTTTATACTTCGTATAGCTGGAGAAGAAGAAGAAAAAAAAAAAAGATCTTTGGGGTCATGAAATGTTGAAATGTTAGTAAATAAACTTGTAATGAACCACGCAAATAATACTTACTGACCTTCGCATATAAAAAGATGACATCATCTTGGAAATTAAATGACACTGTTTACTTTAAGTCGGCTCAAGATTAAAGAAAAACATAGAGCAGGGGTTCGAATCCTATTGAGCTAAATAAACTTATTTAACACATTTCTCATTTTACCAAACTAAAGAGCAGGCGTTCAGATCCTACTGTGCCATGTCACACACCACCATTATTCACACACCTCTAATAATAAAAAAAAAATTGTCGGTGAATCACTGGCAATGTACCACCCCAACACGAATTAATCAGGTATGTTTTCGCTCTCCCTTCTAAACTGTGGCTTTTTTTTTTATCTCATCTCATACTGGCATTACTGGATATAAGAAAGTAATGAGTTGGCGTCAGTGGTCATTAAAGTATTGATCCTATCTCAAATCCAAGGACACGGTTATGATTGGAAAATTAATAAAGAATATTTTTTGTAAGAAACAATTTATCGATAGGACAAACCGTTTTCGGATAAATCAAGGAAACGTCGAAAATACGTATTTCAAAACGACTTTTCTAGACGGCTTTCGATATGTATCTCGAAAACAGGACGACCTGTGAACGACTTATGTAAAGATTTTGGATTAGGACATAAACATAAGCGGTATCTTGTAACATGGATTTTGACCATAATGAGATGAGATCTGTGACTTCTCCATTCTAAATTTCAAGTTCATAGCTACAATCGTTTTTGCGTTGGATTTCGAAAACTATGAAACATGAAAATCCGTTGAAAACTCGGATTTTCGCACAATTAATAATACATTATTGTATTTTTATTATACATGTCGGTTTATACTATTTAAATATTTTTAATTTTTGTGATACTTTAAGTAAATTTCTCGTTAGTCCAATTTGGAAATGGTTCCAATATTAACTACTATTCGTTGCTAAAATATGTCATCATTGAGTTGGTAGTACAAATGGACGTTACACCAAAGAAATAGCTGTGGATAAATTTACAAACAGGCGACATCTCATGAAAGAATGTTGGAAACATTGGAATGTGCACGTTAGACATACAGAATGTTTGGAACAAACTGTCCTGAACAAACAGTGCTGGGTTAGTGGCTAGAGCTGACCCTCTAATACGGTTTGATGCTCATCCTTTCAGGCCTCGCCGCTACCCACTGTCCAGTCCTCCTCCGGTCGATACATACTCACTTCATTTTCTCAATAACTAAACCTTTAACCGGAAAAATATACAGAACTTCAATTGAACCTCACAAAGTACGAGGGTAGTCCCATAAGTACCCGACCTGACGTATAGATGGCGGTTGTTGTTTGAAAACAATTACAATGGTACCAAATACGAACCTTATAAAGCTTAAGTTTGAAGTCGCTACGTTGTTTATTATTTGTTTGGCAGCCATCAGTAGTGAACGTTCTCAGTGAATTTGTAAACATGGAAAAAATTGGTCATCGTTATGTGATACAATATTTCATTTGAAAGGTCTCAGTCCAACCAATATCAAAGCCGAGTAATGAAATTACCCATCAGCGTTTGAGTAATGAAATCAAGAAAAAACGGCCGCATTTGGCGAAAAAGAAAGTGTTGTTTCATCAAGACAATGCACCAGTTCACACATCCGTTATGGCGGTGGCCAAAATCAATGAGTTAAAGTTCGAATTGCTACCTCATGCATCCTATTCGCCAGATTTAGCCCCCTCGGATTATTTTCTCTTTCCAAACTTGAAAAAATGGCTCGGTGGTAAAAGATTTGCCAACAATGAAGAGGTGGAATCTGCGGTTGATGGCTATTTTGAGGAGCTCGACGGTTCTCACTATAAACAGGGTATCGAAGCAATTGAACATCTCCATTTGGGGTGGTGTGGGTTGATCAAAATACACATATTATGTATACCATACTGTTTCGGAGTTTTTATTATTGGGATTTCGATTTTGGACGGAGTTTCGTTTTTGATGTTTCACATATTTAAAGAATTAACGGTACAGGAGGGATAGGAAAGCCCCATGGGGGGCTACCGGTTAGATTGTAAAAATAGTTCCATTAAGTATTTCCATTAAGTATTTGTTAAGTCGTGGCTGAACATGGTAGCAATACCGAAAGTACTCCCATATATTTTATATATCTTGTGAAATAGACAATATTAAAAAACATTCGTGTTTTCTTTATAATTTATTAAGTGTTTCACAATCTCTCTGCAAAAATGTTAAATATCACTATTGAACATCGCTGGGAAAAGTGTATCGAGCTAAAAGGAGACTATGTTGAGTTATAAGGATATTTTTTCTTAAATTTGTTGTGTTTTCTTTGTTAGGTCGGATACTTCTGGAACTACCCTCGTACTATACAACTTTCCTTGGCGGATCTGCGATGATGCCTAAGTTCTTAAGTTCAGGTAGCCCCAATTCAAAAACACGGACATTCGACACAGACTGCTCTTCGTTTACTCCATTAATTGTCAAGTGTAACTCCATTTCACTGTATTACTTCCCCAGCTGTATGAAATTACATAATTGGCCAGAACATTCAATGCAGAATTTTCAACAGAATTTCAGTTTTTAACAGTTCTTTTCACAGTTTTCCGACTTCCAAGTCCAAAAATGAAGAAAAAAGTCTATATGTGTATTGTAAACATGATAACTACCTATAGAATGCATTGATCGAAACGAAATTTCATATGTGAATCCAAAACCCCCTCAAAGACACCTATTGATTCTCAACCAAATCAGCCAAATGGAAGGGGGTGATTAGGGGGAGGCTCAACACAAGAACTGTAATAACTGCCGTTGTAATGAATGTATTGATATAGAGGCTCGATTGGAACTTTGAGAGTGGTTGCTGAAGGGGAATCTCCTTCAAAGGAAAAGCCTCAGAGCCCCCAGAAACTGTAGATCCGTCTCTGCACGTCCTACAACGGCTGACAACTTGGCAGGCACTCATATTTGCTATCACTTCTGGCGTCTGCTGGCCTGTTGGCTATTCGCTCGATAAACGATTATAGATAAGATAACAATATCGATCAAAATTGTAGGTCATACAATTATCTTACAAAAAAAACTACATTCAAATTTCATCAAGTAATAAGTGACGCAACCAATGATACCGATTTGAAAAAACATCGTTTTAGCTGTTTTTCCCATATCATTCCATCAATGGCTAGTCCATACAATTTTAATTCCCCAGTATAGGGGAAGTTATGTAATCGATCAGAAATTTGAAGTTTCACCGGAATTTTATTTTTTCCGACCCCTTGATTCCAAAATCTGTCTATCTGTGGACCTGATAAATCCCAATAGAATGAATATATCGAAACGAAATTTTATACGTGTATCCAGAGAGTTTTATACGTGTATCCATTAAATATAATATTCATGACCTAATCAAAAATCTCTTCAAATAAAAGTTGTAGATAAAACTGAAGGATTCATTCTATATTGAATACGATGTTTTTGTAGAGCGCAGCGTTTGCGAGATGTGCCAAAACCGTCGTAAAGTGACATCAAAACACATTTTTTAAATATTTTTGCTCGATTTACCCCAAAACGGTTAGTCCTATAGAAAAATTGGTCCTTACCAAAAATGTTCCTTATCGAATTTGGTCGGTTTTTCAAAAAAAAAAAATGATTAAAAATAAAGAAAATATGTGAAGTTGCCTTAACAGGAATATCTCATACCAACCACGTTTTTACTGATCACCTTTCATCCACATCCTCCCTCTCAAATTAATTTCAAACTGACATTACTGGGCATAAGTCTCAGAATTACGCTGTCACATTACTTTTTTTTCCTAGTAATGCCCAGTTTGAAATGAATTTACGCGTGAAGGAGGGGGAAAATGATGTGTAAAAGCATGGTTGGTATAAGAGAGTGCTGTTCCGTCTACATCTCATGTGGAAGGACGAACGGCCAGGTCTGACTGCTGATCTACTCTGGGTGCTCTGTCCCAAGCCCCCGCTCCCTCGATCAATACCACCTCATTTCTTCACTGTCTCAGCGCCTCGGCCCGCCGCACACTCTCTCAAGCAGGTCGTAGGTACAGTATCTTTCAAAAGGCTCCCCTCTCACACCATAAACATCCATTTGTCCCTCTCTATCGTCCTACATATAGACTGTATACAAGATTTTCTTCTCTACAATGAAAAACACAATTTCCACGACTTTTCCCCTCTTATATTTGACATCAAATTTTTGACCATTAATAATGAAACTTTATTTATTTTTCAGATGGAATTTTGCATCAAAAAAAAATGTTGCTTCCCCAGTGCGAATTATCAACGAAATTTTCACTTTACCTTTGAAAGCAATCCACGTCTGAAAACAATAGAGGCAATAAAAAAAAAAATTAATTCAATTCAAAAAGAGGTTATTTATTTGCGAAGAAACTCTTTATTGGGTAAAGAAATGTTTTCATATTGTTCAAAAAAATTAATAATAACCATAATATACAAGTTGTTTTATAGTTTTATTTTCTTGACTTCACCATATCCAATAAGTTCTATCGTAATTATTTACGATTAATAATAATAAAAATGTTAAACTAATTAATTTTATTAATTATTTACTATTTACATTATTCTTATTTATTATTATATATGTATATATATATTTTGTATTTTGTTCTTTGTGACTTGAGAAGTAATATCGTTGGGAAAGAAGATTTATTTAAAAAAAATATAAATATATATACAATAATAATATTATAATAAAATATTTAGAATAAAAAAAGTATCTATTGTAAATATTAGGAATTTTATATTCATTTATCTTATATTATTTTATTATATTATTATAAAAACTTATATTATTTATTATTATAAAAATTACTATTATTTTTCATCTCTTATGTGTCTATATTCTAGGATTCAATATCGGTTGATGTACATATACAATTTATAAGAAATTTTAATGTATAATTATTATTACTACCGTCTTACTCAGAGACTCATACCAAATTTCGTGTCGATATATTTGATACACCGGCACGGTTTCCGTGTTAAGTCCTCCCCATTTGGCTAAAAATCAGAAAGTTTCGTCTTCATGGTTTTTATGATACACATATAAAATATCGTGTCGATGCACACTTTGAACATTTGTATAGCTGGGGAGGAAATATGCTACAGAAGTACTCCTATGCATGTAAGTTGCTCATAAACGTTCTTCTTTAGGGGCTTCGGTGTCTCATCTTCCGGCAAAGAAAGTTAACCGAAACATGGATGTTATCCATCCTTTTTTCGCTGTTCATGGGGAAATTATGACTTAGTTCCATAGACTGAAAGTGGTGTTTTTCGCGTTTTGTAAAATTAAGCTCCGAAATAACGTGGTCTTAACTTTTGTCGTCTTTCGGTCAAAATCTAATCGGATCTAAATTAGCACATGTGACATCTTCATTTCAGATTTCATTTTAATTGCTACAATCGCTTTTGATTTGAGAGCGTTCACAAAGTTCCAATTACAGATATATAGACATACGTACAGATGTATTATATTGCAACACCGCTAAACTCGTACCTCCTCTTAGGCAGCTTAACAAAATAGGATAAATATTTTTCATTGTCACATTATATTAAATTTAAAGATTAGGATGATAAGGCCTCATATAAATTTCATACGCTTCGCGGATAGTCGAGAGATGGGTCAAAATGAGTCGTCGGATCAAGTACTCACAAGTTATCTGAACTATTTCAAGAAGAACTTCTTAACATCCTTCGAGCTTAATAAAATTTTTCCAATGTCTTCTCCAGACAACAATTTGCCATGTGAAAGTTAATATTCAACAAATTTATAATTCAGAAGTACTTGGCAAAACCAAGTTTTGTGGGAGAGACTAAAATGGTGACTCCAAGATATATACAAGAAAGGGATATGAGATCTCTTATCCTTCACGTTCTTACAGTAATATACACATCAGGAACAATAACAGTTTTCGAAGACCAACGCACAATCGTTTCTTGTTAATAATTCCGAATAATGTACAGTTCTCTGTGTTCAAATGAAGAGTAGCTACAATGTCTTACAGATAGAAATGTTGAGATAACAGGAAGAGCAGACACGATAGGTGCTTGGTAAAAAGCATCAGGTGGTTTTGAGAAGATCCGTACCACCTGTTAACATCCCCTCAAATGGCTTCTTCAGTGGAACATTAACTAACCAACGACAGGCAAACTGACAACGGAAACCAGACATGAGGTTACATACCCTTAATATATCGTTTTGCTAAATCATTACTTTTTATTTATTATATAATTTATTTTATTTCTCTTGGTTTATTCTTTTATGTATCATAATTATAATTTTTATTATGTCTTTTAGTTCAAATTTAAAAATGTTTTCACTTATTTATTTGTAGTTTTTAATATAAATATATATATTTATTTTATGTTTGTTATTGTTATTTTGTTTTCTTTCTCTTTTTTACATTTCGCATTGAGAACCGATGTAAGAACGTCCCGAAATATCGTTGTGATAAAGAAACTTCAAAAAGAGTTTTAAAAAAGGGATAGAAGAATTGGTCGGAATTCTTACTAAATTTTGTGTCGATATTTTCAGTACATCGGCAGTTATTAGGGTTTTTCTGTGTAGTCCCCCTTCTCCAATTCCCACTTTCTTTTGCCAAATTTAGTGGAAAATTTATAGGTTCCGTCTTTATGGGGTTTTGAATTTAAATATAAAATTTCATGTCGATACATTCATTACTTGGGTAGTTATCGGGATTACACCTCCACCCTTCCCTTCGGTCGATTTGGCTGAAAATCAATGTTTCGTTTTTATGGGACTCTGGATACACATATAAAAGTTCATGGGGATACATTCATTGTATATTATCGTGTTTACAATCACATATACAAGCAGACAGCATGTTTACTTACTATGAGAAGTATAGGAGAAGTTATATAATTGATCGAAAATTCGATGCAGAGTTTTCAATGGAATTTCATGTTTTCCGACCTACTAATTCCAAAAATGGAAAAATAATTTGTCTCTCTGTGTGTCTGTGAACACGATAACTCCCGACAGAATGAATGTATTGACACGAAATTTTATATGTGTACGCAGATCTGTGTTGACAACACATTGATTTTCAGCCAAATCGGCTGAATGGAAAACTCAACACATAAAATCTGAAAACTGCCGTTTTAATGACTTTGTTGATATGTACATTCAAAAACTTAAAAACGCAAATCTTTTAAGTTTTAGTAGAATCAACCGAAGGGGAGGGGGGTTAGAGGGTGCTCAACACAAAAATCTCAACGAATGCAGATTTAATGAAATCTTATATGTAATTCAAGACCTTATGAGGTCGGCACCTATTAATTTTCCGTAGAATAGACCGAAGAGAAGGGGGAGCCCCTGAGCCAGAGAGTAATTCATTACTTCGTGCTGGGGAAGTACATAGCCGGTGATCCACCGACAACATTTTTATTCATTTTTGGAATCAAGGGGGCGGAAAAAACTAAATTTCTGACTGATTATCATAACATCCCCTCTAGTTCGTATATCTGGTGATGGAAAATGATGTAACGTTTACATAGACTGATACGTATTGTTCACTCAATATTCACATTGTAAAGCAGAGTAACAGTTCCACTGGCCTTGATAACAGAATAGCAGACAACAGGTAAGTATACAATATCCTGGGAAGCAATTCACGCGATTTTTGTTGGAAGGAGAGCAAAAACTTTATTGTTTTATTTGTGCTGGACGACACCTATTGATTTTCAGTCAAATCGACCAAAATGATAAGGGGTTTAGAGGGGAGGCTTAAATTAAAAACTCTAATAATAGTTGTAATGAATTTATCGACACGAAATTTCATATGTAAATTCAAAACCCCAAAAGGACGACAATTTCAGCGATATCGGTCGAGGGAAGGGGGAATTCAGAGGGGCCCAATACAAAAACGTTAATAACTGCCGATATAATGAATGTACCAACACACAAATTAGTATAAGGTTTCAGAAGTTCCTATAATAGTAAATTAGGGACTTTTAGCCCAGTTTTGGAGGGAGAGCGAAAACTTAATAGTTTAATTTGTGGTAGAGGATGGATTTTTTTTTTTTTGGAGGGGGGTTAGTTCCAATCACGTATGTATGATAGGACAATTATCCTGTATTGTGGTATATATTGAGGCTTCACGGATCACCATTCTAATCAAGGCCTGGGACTGATTACCCAGAGACTATATCCTCTTCGTTAACTAATGACAGATCATGGGGTCAATTATCGGAAACAACCCTATATACTATATATACTAGCTGTGGAAAAGTATATACATCGGAAGGAAAGTATCACATAAAACTATGTATAATAATCCCTCAACTTTCGCGCCTCCAGTAATGACAAATGGGCTAAATTATTTGTAAACCAAACAGTGTGGTCAGAAAACAGGGATTCCAGAGATCAGCCAGATCGACCAGAGACTTCTATATATTTATAAAAATACATAATCTGCAAGAGAAATGGACAATTTTCAACTTTCTTATACCTTTTTAGTACAGGGAAGTATTAAAATTCGTGATCGAGTTGTGAAGGCTCTAACGCGAAAACGATTGTAGCAAAGTACATGAAATTTGAAATGATGATGTCTTATATGCTACAAATCGAAGAAAAATTTCACTTCGGGGCCTAAGTACATTTTACAAGATGCCCCTTACATTTTCAACCTAACCAAAAATCTCTTCAAATAAAAATTGTAGAGAAAACTGAATGGTATTTTGTATTCGATACGATTTTTAGAAAGTCGCCCGGTTTGCGGCATTACTTTTCGAAAGCCGTTTAAAAACTCATTTTTGACGTTTTCTTATTTACGCGAAAACGGTTAGTCTTCTAGAAAAATTAGTTCTTATCGAAAATCAAGAAGATATTTAAAAAAAAAAATATATAAATAGTGTATAATTGTTATATCTCGAATCTGAGGATATTTTGGTAGCTGGGAATATATATATATATATATGTATATATTTCCAGCTACCAAAATACTCTCAGATTTGAGATAGGACCGATACGAACTAAATTATGGCGCCGTTATGCGTTACAATAAACGGTATTCGTTTATTAAAAAATAGATGTAATATGGCCATAACCGATACAATTCTTATACTAACCACTTTTTTACAGATCACTCTCCCTTCCCCTCTCAAACTCATTTCACATTGCCGTTACTGGGAATAAGTAAGTCATTCTCAGAATGGTGTACAATCAAACAAAGAAAAGAGTTGACGTCAAGACATTACTTTCACATACCCAGTAACGCCATGTATGAAATGAAAATGGAGGAGAGGTAGGGATACTGATCTGTACAAAAGTGGTTGGTATAAGAATGTCCTGTTATGGCCTAATAATTACACTGTCATGAGGATAGTTTAGAGTGTGGTGCAGAACGGTGGTGATTACAGGAGAGCCACAGGTTTACAAATAGGTCATATAAGCTGATAAAGGTCATACAGGCCACATCAACATAGGGGTCATATAGGATCGTATAGGTCAGGGGCCACAAGTTGATGTAGCCACAGACTTTAATGACTGACAGGAAGTTTAAGAAACCTTTGGAAATGTTAAAAAGGCAAATATGTAGACGCAAGTGTTTCTTCGCTATGCCTTAGAACGCGCTGGGATTCCCCCTTATTATATTACCTGTATGTTTATACTTATACTACCTGAACCAAGCCCTTCATGAAGTGCTCAGTCTCCCAGTTTCCTTAATGAACCTGAGAATGCTCTCATATTCCAAACTTCTGAAGTACTCCCCTGCGATTACATCTCTACCAAAGATGCGGAATCTCATTCGCGCATATCCCGAGCAGATGCCCAGGAAGTGTACCGTCGTTTAGTCTATTTCCCCACATCTATCGCAGGTAGGACTGTCCTTGACTCCCACAGTGTGTAGGTGTCTATTGAACGGACCATGTCCTGTGAGTCTCTACTGGTCAGTTGCCTAAGCTCGTTCCTTTTGAGGTTCAGGATCCCGTCTTTCAGAATTCTGGACTCCCCTCCCAGGAACATCTTCGACTGCCTTCATGTACGCTCCAAAAGATCCTTAGTCCATTCTTTAATTCTGGTTCGTTTCCTTCCTTGGCTAGTCGATCTCTTCGTTTCCCTGGATCCCCGAGTGTCCGGGAACCCAGTAGAGCCCATTCTTCTTGCAGTTTCCTAGGGTGTTTAACTGATTTGCACACCCCCCTTACCAGTCCTGAAATGGCCACACCACATATTTTTAATACAAATATTATATTTCCAACGAAATAAGAAGTTGTTTTCCCACAATTTATTTCATAAATCAAAGATTGGGTTTGAATGATGCAACTGGACGGGTGATCTACCACTAAGGATGACACAATAGTGTCCAAAACCAAGTGCATTCGTTCTATATGTAGTTATCGTGTTCACACACACACACACAACAAACAGCCATTTTGTTTTTTATTTTTGGAAACAGAAAGTTGAAAAACATGGAATTCCGTTGAAAACTCCACATCGAATTTCTTACCGATCACATTACTTCCCCCTCCACTTTGTATATCTGGAGAAGTAAAATGGATTTACTGTAATTAATTAATTTTTAGTACTTATTTTTTTTTTGATATGGGGCCCGAGCTTCAAAGCCTAATGCAGTGTGTGGCACACTTAGCCTAGTGTACAATGCGGTAAGTGCTGAAAGGTTGCCAAATCCTCATTTAGTCTATTAATACACTGAGCTAGAGTATTCCGATATTTTGCATTCCAAATGGGGTCTTGAAGAAGATTTTCATACCAAAGACGAAGCAACTAATAAGTGCTAATTGGTTTTTCTCTCTAAAATTGTGTATAGTAATAATAAATGTCTCGAGTTTAATAGGATCATTTCCAGGTTCAATACAGTTAGAAATAAATTGAAAGCATTCATTATTTGTTCGTTTCATTAAATTCAGTTTATCTTCAACCTCACAGCAACACTGAATGAGTTAACCGAACTGAAGGAAGAAAAAAAAACCAGAGAGATGAACGCAGTGTTACTGCCCACTCAACCAAACCAAAATCAATATTTGCTTTCAATTAAGCCACCACTGCTTGGTTCAGCATTCTGAACAGTCAGCGCATCACCAGTCAGTCAAATGGACGTCCATTATAAAAAAGATCAAAGAAATTGTTGTTCTTATTGTACTGGTTAGGAATCTACATAGTGGAATATTGGGCCCCCTTCCTTTCGGCCGATTTCGCAGAAAATCAATAGGTGTCGTTCTTGCAAGGTTCTGGATACAATATACAATGTCGTGTTGATACATTCATTCTATCCGGAGTTATCGTGGCCACAGACAGTAATTATTTTTTTCAGTTTTAGAATTAATGGCTCAAGCATCAATCAAAAGGAGCTCAAACCCCTTCCGCCGAAAAGCTCCTTCCTCTTCCAAATGCTTAAATCCAAAGAGCCCTACTACCTTACCAAATGTTCCATCCACCAAAGACACACCAGATCTTATGACTCGGAGCTCTTCATCCCCTCGTATCGCTCCTCGGCCTTCCACAACTCGGGCCTCCTCTCTTTGGAACTCCCTGCCTCCACCAGATCCCGTCCTTCAGACCACTTCATTTCATTTTTCTCTTCTTTCTCTTCACACTTTTTCGGTCTAGCCCCTACTTACTAAAATTAATTTTATTCCAATCCTAGTCTGGGCATCCTTCTTTCTCTTTTATAGGAGACCAACATTGTATTAAGCTCCGTCGATTTTTATTAATTTATTTAATTGTCTTCATATTTTATAGATTCTTTATTACATACATTCTTCTATTTATATAGATACTTTTATTTCTTCATAATTAATCGGTTCATGTGAATTTTTAATTTATCTATATTTATTATTGTCTAGTTTTTCTCCACTGTAGCACTAATTTATTTATTTTTATATTTATTGCTTTGTATGTCGTACTGATACTTCATTTCATAGTTTCCTTTTATTTTTGACACTGTATGTATTTATTCTTAGGGGACCTCGATCCCAGAATTAAATTTCTTTTCATTAAATTTCAATGGCTCGGATAGCACGAAATTACGAAGTAAACTCAACAGCGAATTTCTGACCAATTACATAAATTTCGTACTGCTGGAGAAGTACCTATCTAAGATTTCAGCATCATATATTATAATAATGACATTTATTTCCGTTAAACCCTAACATGGTAAAAGGGTGCTTCACAAAAATGTATACATTAATATAGGTTACAAATTGAATGTATTCATTTTGTGTATACACAAAAGATATTAACTCTTATGTTCGGACACATACATAATTCAATTCAATTCAATTCAATTCAATTCTTTATTAGCCTTTAAGAAATACATCTTTTAGGCTCAGGGTTCGGCCTGTTTATGATATATACATTATTCAGTTTAAAAAAAGTACAAATAAATGAAAATATAAAATAATAATAATAATAAAATACAAAGTAATATAGAACCTAACTGTTAATTAACCAATTAAAACAAAAATAAAAATGGTATTTTATTTGAATACTTCAATGTCCTCTAATTTTTAGCGCCCTTACTATGTATAGTATAATATTATTGAGGTTTTGGTTGTTTGTAATGTTGAAAAGGGTCTTGTGAGGTTGTGGGCTCTTTAGTGCTTCTACCAGGTACTTTTTTCTTAGTTGGCTGAAGGCTGGACACTCCATGAAGAAATGGTGGATGTCGTCCGGTCGGTCTTCGTTGCAGACACTACAGCTGTCTTCCCTGTTGAAGAGGTAGGTCACTCCTCCCACCGTCACTCTGGCCAGGCTTTCTCTACACAGCCGTATCTGAGCCAACACTCTCGTCCTCTCGATATTTGTCCTCAGCTTTAAGTAGACGTTGTAACAGTAAATATCCTTGTATGTGAGGTTATAGTTAGATTCGAGAATGTGCTAAATGTCTCTATCGCGGCTCCTTTCTTCAAATCTACTCACAATCTTTTTCTTATGCCTGCTGATAAGATTAGGGTCCTGAGTATCCCATAACCATGAATAGCCTACAGAGGTTAGGATATTCCGGAGTTGAGTCACCCAGTTGTAGGCCGGTAGGTCTGAAGGCTGCTTGCTCAGGAACAGGAGACGTTCGTAACACAGTCTAGGGTACCTGTCGGCCGGCATCTCCAGTATTTTGCTCCACCAGCCAGTGGGCTTCCGATTACGATGGCACTAAGATTGTAGCTGTTAGTCTCTTGTGAAGAATAAAAAAGGGGGTTCACCACTTGTGAAGATTAAAAAAGACTGTATTTGTAAATAATATAATTTAAGAGAATGTTAGGTGAATAATAAGAATGACTGTCTTTACTTTAATTTAAGGTATGGTGCTTCACTCACCAAACCGGGATCTTAACTTAATGGTACTTGTTAATTCTAGGGGGTTTCAATAATAACACCAATTAGGCTGTTGAATAACTTCTTAGAGAATGTATTTCAAATGTCAGAACTCATGACAGATAATAAGATATGACAAGAACAGTTTAACACTTGGAAACATAAACAATAGGAATTCGACTTACGTCCAGAAGTAGAGAGAGAGCAGTCCACACGTCTGACCAGGTTCCAGAATCTGACCACAACGCATCTCCTCATCGGTATTTAACCTTTGAGGAGCGGAAGTGTTTACCTTGGTCAAGATCAAATATCCTGTTTACGGGTCAACACTCTCGATGTCACAATCGCGGTTCCTTGGCCGAGCCAATCTCAATAAACGGGGAACAAAGATTTGTTTTTCCTGAACTCTTTCGAGTTTTCTGACAAAGTCCCCTTCACCGCCTTCTCACACTCTACTCTCACGAAGCTGTTTGGAGTTGACTTTGGAAGCTTCAGTACTCTTTTGTAGTATCTTGTGAGCACCGTATCTAGTTTCTCCAGGTATTCTAAAGCCCATATTTCCGAGGAGTACAACAGAGTGGCCAGTGTGACTGACTCCAGCAGTTTCTTCTTGGTGTCCCAACTGTCCGATCTTGCTGCCGCTAAAGTGTGGATGGTTACTCCTGTGGCTTTGTTCGCTTTGGAAATGTAGACGTCTGCAGTTTCGCTGAATCTTCCTGTTTTTGAAAAAGGAATTCCTAGGTAAGTTTGTTTTTTTACCACTTCTATTATGTTTCCTTGGTAGTAGAATGGTGTTTGAAGTTTTTGGTTAGGACTTCTATGAAAAATGAGAATTTTTGATTTCTGGGTGTTGAGTTCTAGTAAGTTTTCTTTCAGGTAAGTGCTGAGATAATTAAGTTTGTTCTGCAAATCTTTGGGAGTATCACTAAACATTACCAAATCGTCTGCATACATTAGGAATATAATGTCGTTTTTGCCATCGATATTTACTCCTCTGAAGCCATTTTCTTTAAATAATTTTTCTATGTCGAACAGGAACAAGTTAAATAGAGTGGGACTGATAGAATCTCCTTGCAGCACCCCTGTTTCTACCTTGATATTCTTTGTTTGACCTGAAGGTGTGGAAACTGTTACATTTGCATTATTGTAAAAACTTTGAAGCACTGCTATAAACTTTTTACTCACTCCAATGGATGATAGTTTATTCCATAAGATGTGGCGGTTTAGGGAGTCAAAAGCTTTCTTTAAATCTATGAAAAAAGCATAAAGATACCTACTTTTTAAACGGATATTGTTATATATAATAGCTTGCAAACAGAAGATGTTATCGGAGCAGCCTCGGCCTGTTCTGAAACCTGATTGTGCTTCTGGTAGTAAGCCTTCTGTTTCTATCCAGGCTGAAAGTCTCTTGTTTTGTATCGAGGTGAAGATTTTCGGCATAGTATTAACTAAAGCTACAGTTCGATAGTTGTGTGGGTCGTCTGGGTCGCCTTTCTTATGGATGAGGAATGCTGCAAGTTGTGACCATTGACTCGGACACATACATAAGTGATTAGTAATAAGAATACTAGTAGTAAAAAGTATAATTAAATTAATAAATACTGAATTTGACTTACTCTTTGAATGTTCATATTATAAAGAAATGAAGATAATTATAAAACGTAAACGAAAATCCTGAATTTAAATTTTCCAACTATTAAGTTTTAATTCTCCAATTACAGGAAGTATAGGGGAAGTTATGTAATCGGTCGAAAATTCAATGCGGAGTTTTCAACATGTTTTCCGACCTCCTGATTACAAAAATGAAAAAAAAAAAGTTCTTCTGTAGACACGATAACTTCCAAATGAATGTATTCACACAAAATTTCATATGTAAATTCAAAGCTCTCTAAGGAAGACACCTACTGATTTTCAGCCAAATCGGCCAAAGAGAAAGAGAGGATTTGTGGGGAGGCTCAACACTCTAATAACTGCCATTGTAATAAATGTATTGACACGAAATTTCATACGTAAATTTAAAGGTATTTAAAGACGACTCCTATTGACTTTCAACGGAATCAGACGAAGGGGAGGGGAAAACGGAGGGGCTCAGCTCAAAAATTTCTATAACTGTCGATGAAGTGATTGTATTGACATAAATTTAGCAAAAAAGTAAGCCACTGGAGGGAGAACGAAAACATAATTGATTAATTCTTGCTGGTGAAGTACATAGTCGGTGATTCACCGACCACTTTTTTTAAATGTGTAAAGTGAAAGGCTCTTAGGGGTAGTTTTCCCAATAGAAAACCTGGTCTACCAACCACAAGAGACCCTTTTAAAAAACCGAAGAAAATGAAGTAAGCAAACAGGCTTTTTATATTCATGGATGTAACGGAAGTTGGTTGGACCGTTCAATACGGAACGTAGCTAACCCTCCCTCCTAACCATTTGCTACAATATACCTCGTCGTAATGTTTGTTTTACAGTGCAATAACTACTGATGAGATGCAGTTAAAAGAAAACCAAACTTTACGATGGCGATTATGGCTAAAGAACTTGAAGTATGTGTTTCTTAAGCTTCTCTGGGATGTTGAAATGTTAACTTTTTTCCGGCATTTCTTCCAGAGATGTCTTCTTTTTTTGACAATATTTCGGGACGCTTACAAGTCCCTTCTTCTGGTCACTATGACTTTCCCGAAATATTGTCAAAAAAGAAAAAAAATGACACCCCTGGAAGTAATACCGGAAACGGACATAGTTCGGAGCTGCAGCATCCCGAATCGGCTTAAAACTTCCTAAACATAATAGGTGTAAATAAAAAGGAGTGACACAGCTAAGGGCAGCCAAAAACACCGAAAACCCCATTCCAATATGAACATTTTTCATTTTCTATCCAGATCGAAAAATTCTGGTTGCAGTTTCATCTACCGAAGTTTTTATATATATTTTTAAGATATTTATGCGAGTCAAAATTAGACTCAATTATTAAACGCCTTCAAAGCAAAGTTTAGACTATACAACTTGTGCTTTCTGCTCACTGGGATACGGATTTTGTAACTTTTAGACGCCCAAAGCAGTAGCCTCATTCGAATATACAATAATATTTTTTCCCGTTAAGCCATAACATGGTAATTGGATTGGTCATACAATTATTGTACATCAAAATAGCTAGTAGATTACATGCATCATCCGATATTAAGTATGAGAATAGAATCATACGTGACGAAATCATAATATATATATATATATATATATATATTATAATAAAAAAATAATATTAGATAAATTAACATACAATTCTCATATAGTACTATTTATATTTTTGAAATCAAGTAAAGTATGTTTTTGTTGTTTGTAACTCATGATCCAACAACTAGATCATATCGCCTACCACCAGAGCGTTCGTTCGTTCGTTCGTTCGTCGCTCTGATGGGCACGAACCCATCTCTACAGTGGGGGGTCCAACATTTTTCCCAAGTAAGCCTAGGAACAATAATTAAAATTAGTGTAGGGGTCTTAAAACCTGACATCGCACAAGCTCGAGAGCGCCATTTAACGTTCCCTTCGAAGGACGGCATACTCAACTATTTTTTACCTCCCAGACTAAAAGAAAACATTATAGTTGAACTTTGTCCTGACGATGGCGTAAGCCGAAACCGGTACACATTTATGTATTTGTATGTGAAATTAGACAACATGAGTGTTCAATAAAAAAGTGCTTTATTTATCAGCTTTTTAATTTTACTACAATATTTATTTGTATTAATATAGAAAGCGTGACTGAACATTGTACCTTGTGTTCCATTAGACACCACACAATACGGGAGTGTTAACCAAGTTTTATTTTATTTTGTTACTCCGAACCTGACGATTAAATGTTTTTACTAGTTACTTCTCCATATTTATATTTTATATATACTCATAGATGACGCAGTCACGTTAAAAAACCGGTTCTAATCAAAAATAAAACAGTGGGAAAACAACATACTTTATTTTTAAGAAAATATTTCTTTTTCTTCTATGATGTAGTTAATATTATAAACTTTTTACAACATTATTACTCTGAGGACAAAAAAAAAATTATAATATAAATTATAATAAAATTATATTATAAATTATAATAAAATAAAAAATATGTAAGTATATTTTTTTCACCATTTTCTTTCTCCCTTAAGTCCATTCCATTGAAAGCCCTTTTTAAATTTGCACCCTCAGTTTTTGTTCGTTTTTCTTGGGGTCTAAAAGCAAAGTAATTCAAATTGAAGCGTTTTTCCTTTTAAAGTAGCCTTCAGATTCTTCCTCGTAAACATCTCACTGAATTAACACTTTTTTATGGAACCCAAGGAGAATAATTAAAATAAGTAGTAGGTTAATTGCTTTCTATAAATATATACATGTTAAATGCATATATAATGCATGTAAATAAATTTTTAATATAGAATATCATTCCGAAAATAAATATACGTGATGTGGTGACCATTACAAGACTTTCTTATACCAACCACGCTTATTGATCACTCTGCCCTTCCCCCTTCTCTAAATCCTTTCATATTGGCATTACTTGGTATATGAAATAAATAAATTGGCGTCAGCAGTATATTTCTTAAGGAAAATTATTTTTTAATGTTTCGAGGCGCTATAACTTTTGTCGTATTGATCCCACTTGAGATCTGAAGATTTGTCAGATTGGGAATTTAATAAGGAACATTTTTGGTAATAACCAAGTTTTCAATAGGACGAACCGTTTTCGGGCAAATCAAGCAAACGTCTAAACATTTGTGTTTCAAAACTACATTTCAAAACGGTTATCGGTATATATCTCGAAAACCGGACAACCTGCGAAAAATCGTATTTCATATAAAATATGGATTTCAGTTTATTCTATAACTATTACTTGGAAATGATTTTGATTCGGTCATAAACATAAGCGATATCTTGTAAAATGTACTTAGGCCCCGGAGTAAAGTGGTCTCAATTTACATCCGATTTCGGCCAAAATCTAATCAGAGTTAGCCCATATGACCTCAT
Organism: Aradus depressus; assembly: GCA_963662175.1. Lineage (NCBI taxonomy): Eukaryota > Metazoa > Arthropoda > Insecta > Hemiptera > Aradidae > Aradus > Aradus depressus. The sequence goes on along the minus strand of OY759214.1, from coordinate 45,494,784 downwards.
CATAGTAGAGCCTCACAACTTTCCAATCACACATACATACCCAGACCGACCACATCGCTAAAATGGTCAAAACGTATTCGAATTTTCTTTATCGACACGTGACCGCAATGTTTCGTTTTGGGGATAATTTCCACCTGAAAGTGACCTAAAAATCCATATGTGAAATTTGGAGTTTATAGCACCGGTGGTTAGGGCTGGGAAAACCCATAAATTAGATTTTTTCGACTGAATTTTTTGATTAGGAGAATGAAATTTGAGGTTACTCTTTAAATCCAAACATTAGAGCATATAGTTTTTATTCTATTTTTTTATCTACACGGACATTTTAATTCATAATTCATCCCAGAGGAAAATCGGATAAGACAACATTGCAAAATCAGAATGAATAATGACGCAACACCGAAAAGTTATCTTGGCCATGTAATTGGCTTTTGCCTGTATCATCAATTTTATATTATTTTTAAACTATTCCGAAATGTCAATACCATCTTTAATTTCGTTGTGAGAACAAGGAAAGAGTAATTACTTAATACCTTCCGCAAAATATTATTATATCAACAAGTGTTATTATTTGAGTTAAATCAATAGTTTTAACATTAAGTTCACGCGTGGAAAAAGGGACATAGTTACCGTTCGCATAGAATGCGGGAAAATGCAAAGCGAGCAAAACGCGGATTTTTTCGGCGTTATTCGCACAGGCGGAAACCGAACTTTTTTTCGCTCTATGCGTCAAGGCGGTTCCGTTCAAAAGAAATACTCAAGAAGGCAACCATTGACCCAGGGACAAACATACAAGGAGAAAGTAACATCTCGTAGGAGATCGCGTTTGTTAATTTAGAAGCACACACGCAATTTTCAGTTCGCCAGGTCGCCCGAGAGATCCACAGAATTTTGAAACGTAACTCGATATATACGTATAAAACTCGGCACGTACTACTTACAGTGGCGAATATTTTTAGTAAAAGAGAAACAGGAAATAGTAATAGCTTTTAATAGCGATTAACTTTACTCGAATCTAAATTTGTCTCGAATGTCATAACAAATGTAGGGAGGAAGAGAGTTGAAGAGGAAGGAAGGAGTACAAAGACGGGCGATGAAATTACATTCTTTCTTCTGTATAACCCAGAGCTACTTTGGCGTGGGGCTATTTGAGCCAGACTCCAGAAAGCATCGTTTGTCATATCTCTCTTTGGCAAAGCTCGAGTAAGATTCTCAGAATTTCAACCTTTCATCTTCCTAAAAAAAAAGAAACATTCAAAATAACGTTGTTACTGTACCAATATACTCTTCGGTTGGACAAAAAACAATATTGTTTCTCAAAGAAACCTTAGTCGCTTATTCTAGGTATTGTTCACAAATAAATTATTTTACTTCCCCACCAATACGGATTATAGAGAAAGTTATATAATCCGCCAGAAATTCGATGCGGAGTTTTCAACGGAATTTCATGTTTTCCGACCTGAAACTCTGCCCGTTTTTGGCATAAAGTCGTGAGAGGCTCGGTTTCACGATATTAAAATTATCGTTTTGGTTTTAAGATTTTCTCCTTTAATTGTTTCTAGGCCTACACAGGAAGTTTGATTGAAACCCACTTCCTTCGGTTAGATTTGGCTGAATATCAAAAGATGTCATATGGACAGATCAAAATATAAAATGTTGTGTGCATATATTCAATCTAACGAAAGTTATCGAGTCCACTTGCACTTTTGTCGATCTGAAAACATCTTAGGCTCTTTTAGCTCCCCCAGACCAAGCAAAAAAAAAAAAATCGTAGCGTAACAATTTATGAAACTATGACGAAAAACGAACTATATACATCATGCGCTAAGTTGTGGAGGGGATAGGTGAGTTTTTCCGTAGAGTGATCGTGACTGGCTCTAGTTCTGATAGCGTCTTTACTTCGTCGTCGTATCATGATGCCACACAAGGTTATAAGCTATTCTATTATGTTGTGGAAATTTGTTCTGAATTATTTTCAATAATTTTCAAGTAATAAGTGAAAAACAATACTATATTTCCAAAATTATTCCGGATTTTCTACTTGCGATTAAATTGTAATTGTAATGATTAAATAGTAATTGTAATGATTAAATTGTAATTGTAATGATTAAATTGTAATAGTAATGATTAAATTATAATTGTAATGATTAAATAGTAATTGTAATGATTAAATTCTAATTGTAATGATTAAATTCTAATTGTAATGATTAAATTGTAATTGTAGATTTGAAAACATATTCATATTTAATATAACCCAAAATTACACTTGATATTATCAGATTATCATTACAGATATGTACGTAGTATGTATGTAGATATATTCACATATCTATAATCAACCTTAAGAATTTGGCTATTGAAATTTCATTCATTCCTTTAATTCCAATGAACAGACACACACAGATCATCATCTGTACCGTTTACATCACATTACTTTTTGGTCATTACTTGAGAGTTGGAAAACGTCAAATTCCGGAGAAGACATTGAACTTTTGACTAATTATATAACTTCCCCAATACTTCATACATATAGCCTGGGAAATAACTTTCGGGGAAATTATTACCCTGTACAATTAGGAAATAATTGATGTTTAAAATCATCCCCTAATTAATCAAAGGAAGAGTTATCTCGTGGAAACCAATGTTTCATAAACGTGAGTGACTTATAGTTCACAAATTAGTTCCAAAAATGATGAGCAATTATAACGAGGCCTTTTGGTTCAGTATCTGTGTTGTACTCTCATAATGGAAGTAGAGACAAAGACCAGGAAATTTAATTTGAGGGGAGGGGGTAAAATAAGGGGAAATTTATTTTGAGAGGGGTAGGTATGCTCCTTCATGGGATGTTAAGGCAATATATTATATATTTTTTCCAAGGTTCAGGCCCTGAAAACCAATATGTCGACCTTCCAGGGTTCTGGAACCCCATACAACATTCCATACTGATATATACATAGTATAAGGAACTATGGTGTTCATAGTCTCTACTTTCTCAGATATACAAAATATAGGGGAAGGTATGTAATCGGTATAAGATTCAATGCGAAATTTTCAATGAAGTTTCATATTTTCCAGAACCTTCTGATTCCAAAAAGGTAAACAAAGGATGATGTCTGTGTGTTTGTGAACACGCTAACTCAAGATATAATGAATGTATCGACATGTAATTTTATATGTGTATCCAGAATAGTCTAAGGATGTCATCTATTGATTTTCTAACAAATCGGCCCAAAAGGAAAGGGGGCTTTGAAGAAATGCAGGAAAAAAGTAACCAACTATTACAGAGAAGCCTAAGAAACACACAGGACACAGGAGCTTGAAGCTTCAAAGCCCACACAAATTCAAAAATGACAAAGAATTTTCTACTTGAGGAAGAACATCGGCGGAAGTATGCCGAAGACTTCTATTATTTTCTTAAAATTATACGTAAGGGCCAATGAAGAAACCTTAGGAAAAGTTTTTGTTTCTGTTGGTTTGTGTCAGTCTGTCAGGAAAAGCTAGACTGTCCAAAACAACGATAGAATTAACTTGAAGGAAACTTTTCTTCCAAAAAAACTTGGAAAGTCTGCCAGATTAAAAGATCTGAAGTTCTCAACACGAATCTCAACTCCCCCTTACTTCCTCAGTTGTACGAAATATAGGGAAAGTTAGGTTAGTTATTATGACTCATGCCCAGGCAAACTACAAGGACATATCGCCTACTACCAGTGCGCTCTTTCGTCCCTAAATTTTTATTCACCTAGGGCTACTTGGAATAACTGACATCGTACAGGCTCGGGATCATCGCTTAACGTCCCACCAAAAGGACGGTGTGTTCAAGGTTTTACTTCCCAGATAAAATAAACTACGGGCCTCGGCCGAGTTAGTTTTGAACCCGCGATCTTGAGCTCAGTGCTGGTGATTCACCGCCTTTTTTCAAAATTTAGTATGAAACGAATTCAGAAACCAGATGATATAAGTCAAATATTGAGTTTTAGCTCAAACGGTAGATTCTTGGCTGTTATGCGAAACAGGAAATAGTAATAGGTTTAATAGCGATTAACTTTACTCGAATCTAAATTTGTCCCGAATGTCATAACAAATGTAGGAGAGAAGAGAGTTGAAGAGGAAGGAAGGAGTACAAAAGACGGGGGATGAAATTACATTCTTTCTTCTGTATAACCCAGAGCTACTTTGGCTTGGGGCTATTTGAGCCAGACTCCAGAAAGCATCGTTTGTCATATCTCTCTTTGGCAAAGCTCGAGTAAGATTCCCAGAATTTCGGGCTTTCATCTTTCTGAAAAAAATATATAAATAAAAGTATACCAATGCTCTTCTGTTGGACAAAAAACAATATTGTTTCTCGAAGAAACCTTTAATTAAATTCTGAGTATCTTACACAAAAAAAAGAAATTAACTTTCCTAGCTATAGGGGTAGTTATGTAATCGGTCAAAAATTCTTAGCGGAGTTTTTAACGCAATTTCATGTTATCCGACCTTCAGATTGCAAAAATGAAAAAAAAAAAAATATAAACATTAAGGCGTAGTCAAGGTCCACGCCGTAGATTTTCCGTGAAAACGTCGGGATAAAATCATTTTTCATTTTCTTTTCGATGCTGCCGTAGCTCTTGCATTTGCTCGGCACTAGACTTTTTAGGTTTTTTAAATTCCTTTTGATGCGAGCTTTCTTCTGATTTGCGTTTTCTATAATTCCGCGCATATTTACGATTCATAAATTTTCAATTTAATACCGATTTTTACATATATTTCGGCGAATATTTTTATTGTTTCACTTTGTGTCTTAGTAGTGCTCCTCAAGCTCTTTACAATGACACCCGAATCAACGTCCTATCTAAACGCGTTATCACGCTACACTAATTTCTAATTTTACACAACGCAAAATTCGCAGCAATCATCCACCGGCGCCCACACTGGCCCGATAACGTCACAGACAAAACAAACACTGCACAACAAACACGTACAGACATGCTATATCCATTGCGATCTCAACCGTTGTTATCGCATTATTAGTCTCGTAGTTATTATCGATTGAAATCTGACTGTATTTTGTAACACAATAAAGTTTAACCGGCTATCACTGTGCTTAACGAGCGAATATACGTTTTCACGTCAAAAGTTTTTGAACATGATAACTCCCGATAGAATGAATGTATCGATAAAAATTTAATATGTAAGTCCAGAAGCCCCCAAGAAGACACCTATTGATTTTCAGCCAAATCCGCCAAAAGGAAGGGAGGGATGGAGGGGAGGCTTAATATAAAAACTCCAATAACGGCCCTTGTAATGCATGCATTGACACAAAATTTCATCTGTATATTCAAAGTAGGGCGACACCTATTAATTTTCAGCGGGATCAGTAGAAGGGAAGGGGGGAAACTGTGAGAGATTAAATCGTGCTGGGGAAGTACAAATCCAGTGAATGACCGACGCCATTTATTTCCCTCAGAAGGTAGAATACAATATTATTATATCACTCTCATTGATTGGAGATGGCTGATGTAGTGAGAATGTTGGCAAAATAAATACTTCTTTCCCATTCTAACGTTCCTTTGAACTGTCTAACTTCAGTGTTGATCTAAACAGACCACTTTGATTAAACTGAGGTGCGCTCAACAAGCAGTCTGACTCTCTGAAACCATTTAATACTTCCCCAACTCTCCCCCCTTAATTCATGAGGTCGTCATTATGGCCCTCAGGGGGCTTTAAATACCTTTAAACTTTTGTCTTCTGAAGGTCTCAAAAATTAAAGCACTATCACACAGACTTTGAAGTACCCAACAGTATTAAGTCAAAAGAAGCTCACAAAAATGAAAGCTACAAATTGATATACTGGAAGGTGTTTGTACTTACTCAGCAGTGCTAAGTATCGGTCAGAATCTCGATAAGGATATTTCCAAAAATGAAAAAAAATTTAAAATGCTGTGTATCTGTGAACACGATAACTGCCGATGCAAGGAATGTATCGACACTAAATGTTATATGTCTAACATTGTCTATGCAAGCCTCTAAGGACGATATATATTAATTTTTAGCGGAAACAGCCGAAGGGGCGGAGATGATCAGAGGAATGGCTCAACTCAAAAATCCCAATAACTCCCGATGTAATAAATGTATTGACATGAAATTTCATATTTAAATTAAAAATATCATAAAGACGGCACCTATCAATTTTTCGCGGAATCGGTCAAAGGGAAGAAGAGGACAAGTACGGGGGCTAGATTCAAATACCCTAATAACTCCCGATAGAATGAATGTATTGACACAAACTTTTGTAGGAGGATTCAGAAGTCACAATGGAAGTTAAGTGAATGTTAGCCTCCCTTGATTGGCTTTAGAGGGAGAGCGAGAACGTAATTGATTAATATTTGCTGGGGAGGTACATAGCCGGCGATTCACCAACGAAGTTTTTCTCTCAGTATTGCACATCGACCGTTGTGGGTCATTAGTGCGGTTTGCTGCAAATCCTCATTCACTTCACTTGTATGTTTTGCCAATTTTCATTTTCACGTTTGCGATTGTTCTCTGAATCGTTGTTGGCCGCGAGACCACCTGCTTGAGTGAGAAGAGACCCATGGGGAAGCACAAGTGACATTTATTTACAGCTGCAAGCTTCCCTACTGAGCTCAAGATAACAGGTTCGAAACCCGGCAGAAGATAAGCGATGGTCCTGTTATGTACTCGTTAAAGACTCCTACTCTAGTTGAACAAACCTGGATAGGCATGATTTAGGACTCCCACAATAGAGTAGAGCTCATGTCCACTTGGTAGTAGGCGATATGACCTCGTAGTTGAAGCCCAGGCATGAGTCACAATAACTAACTGTTCATTTCTGTTTAGAAATGTAAACCATTAAAAAAACAAAACACGTTTCAAGCAATTACGTCTAAGAAGCGAAACCTTAAGGTACTTATCCCATGGCCAAAGAAATGTATTCTTTCAGGATGAGGACAGAACAAAAAGGTTGAACATGACATTTGATGGGGCGCTGCCCCACCTTATCTACGTCATTGCCAGGAGGCAGTTTGAAGTAAACAGCGCTAAGTTGGGATGAGATGGGTTTGCTGACTGGAGGTGAGGTGGGAATTAAACCCCGAGGTGAAGGGCTAGCCATATAGATCCACCTAAATGGGCAAACAAAGGATTACAATATCCCAGATGGGGTATCGGGTCAACCTACCAGGACCGGGATTCCAACCCCCAAGTCAGCATTAAACTGGCTATGGTTGGCATCTGAAATACACCACCACAAAGCAAAACATCAATATAGTCAAAATTAATTTAGTAAAACTATCATAAAGCTATCTATACATACCGTTTTAAGTAGTTATATACATGGCTTTCAGAATACGTTGTCGATGAATCGCCGGCGAGTACATCCCCAGACCGAATTAATCAATTAAATTTTCGCTCTCCCTTCAAATCCAATCGACTGTTTGGGTTAAAAACCATGAATCCTCATACTAAATGTGTCGGTACATTCATTACATCAGCAGTTATTAGGGGTTTTTGAGTCGAGCCCTCTCTGATCCCCCTCATCCTTTCGACCAATTAATAATAGGTCATTTCAACGGTAATTTTTACAATTTTTTGTACTACGCCTCCCCCAATCCTCCCCTTTCCTTCAGCAGATTTGGCTAAAACTCGATAGGTATCGTACTTATAGGGTTTTTAATTTTAATATACTGGGCGTTCATTTTATCTTGACCCAAGTAAATAACTCAAAAAATAATGATTTTCTCAACAAAAAAAAAACTTGAGACAAAAAATGTAGAGTAGAATTACCGCATTATTTGCTGTAATCTAATTTTTAAACAAATGAAAATGTTTAACGTTTTTTATGAATTAAAAAAAAAAAAATTTTTTTTGACTGTCAAACTATTTTTTTTTCTTTCATATTTAGATTCCTGGGGAAATATTACGGGGAGGTTAAATGAGACATTTTGTTTGTTTTTTTCAAAAAAATGTTTTGTTTTTTAATTCATAAAAAACGTTAAAAATGTGCATTTGTTTAAAAATTAGATTACAGCAAATAATGCGGTCAATTCTACTCTACATTTTTTGTCTCAAGCTTTTTTTGAGAAAATCATTATTTTTCGAGTTATTTACCTAGGTCAAGATAAAATGAACACCCTGTATATATATTTCGATATAATCATTACAACAGCAGTTATTAGAGTTTTCTGTTAAGCCACACCTACCCTTTGTTCGATTTGGCGGAAACATTCATTCCATCAGGAGTTGTCGTGTTAACAGACACACATAGACTGCATTTTTTTTTTTTTTTTTTGTTTCACTTTTGGATTTAGGGGATATCAAAACACGAAATTCCGAAGGAAAACTCAGCATCGAAAGCCGATTACATAACTTTCCCTATACTTCGTATATTTGGGAAATATAAAAAAAAACTGAAGGAAAATGAAAATTGGTACAAAGGACGACAACAAACTTTGAAAGGAATTTTGTATGGTATTCGAATTTGTTGGAATAAAAGAGCAAGCTGATCCAGTTTACATAAAATGTAAACACTGATAAATTTGGTGGAAGGAGGACAGAGAGAGAGGAGGGACTCTGTAAAGACAGTTAGATAGTAGGTGTATTCTGAGGTTTGGGATAAGAAACGAGAGTAATCCCAACTTACGAGAAGAATCCGAGCTTGGAGTATCCATCTTCATACTCAGGGGTTCAGGGAGTATCAGGTTGAGGGAGTAAGGGGAATTTTAGGGATTAGGGGGGGGGGGGGGAGGAGTCACAGTTGGGTCATTTCTCCTCCTCACGTCAGAAGACACGTTTCGTTATATTACACAAATTGTTCTGGATTAGGTAGAACTACATTTTTCTCCGAACGTTCTGAATAGGAAAAAATATCTCGTTAAGTTACCTCATAATTGTTTAACAAGAATGACCCCCCCCCCCCCCCCCCCCCTCCCCCCCCCCATCCCAAAAAGTAAAAATAAGTGTCTACGAGGTGTGTTAAAAAAAAGTAATGCCAATTTTGTAATTTCGCGGGTTGTATTAGTCCGATTCGCGCGATTTTTTCGTTGTTGTAAACATGTCTGAAAAGTATCTGTACATTGTTAGCCAAACCGGATGTTTAGTCTGCTGTCAGCAGTCAAAGAGGTTACATGTGTTTTGGTACGATCGGCGATTATTTATTTGTTTACAAAATGGATCAGAGAATTAGCATTAGATTTTGCTATAAGAATGGAATGAAGTGCAGCAAAGTTTTAGAAATGTTAAATATTGCTTTTGGTGAGTCTGCTATGAGTAAAATATGAGTAGGGTAGTGGTATAAAAGCTCGAAGGTATGTGCGGTCGAATGTGAAGGTCATGCTCACTGTGCTTTTCGATTTTAACAGCATAGTGCACCATGAGTTCTTGCCACAAGGTCAAACGATCAGTAAGGAGTACTACCTACAAGTGCAACGTCGTTTGCGTGAAGCAATCAGAAAAAAACGTCCGGATTTGTGGCGAAACAATTCATGGCTTTTCCACCACGATAATGCATATGCTCAGACTTCATTACTTGTTCATGAATTATTGGCCAACAACAACACTGTAATGATGCCCCAGCCTCCAGATTCGCCAGACATGGCTCCGTGTGACTTTTTTCTGTTCCCAACAATAAAGAGAACCTTAAAGGGCCGTCGTTTCACAAGCACAGATGAGATTAAAAGCGCATCGCTGAGAGAGCTAAATGCTACCCCAAAGATCGAGTTCCAGAAGTATTTGGAAATTGGAAGAAGCGCTGGCATAAACACATGAACACAACTCGTATGTGTGCGTATATATAACTTCCGATAGAATGAATGTTTCAACATAACATTTTAGATGTGTATCCAAAACACCATATGGATGACACTTATTGATTTTCAGTCAAATGGGGAAAGGGAAGGGTTTTCGAACGTTATGATGAATAGAAATAAATATCCCGTTAGGTTACCTCATAGATGATTAACAAAAATGAACTCAGAATCAATGAAAATGCTGAAAAGAAATTCCTTTTTAAAAAAATGATATTTTAATGCTCACATGGTGGATACATTTTAGCCATACACTTTATTATGAAGATGAAAATAAAATTATGTAATTCTAATACTGCGTATTATGACTTAGATATGATAATCAGTTAATGTGATTCATGCCCGGCCTTTAACCACAAGGTCATATCGCCTACTATCAGAGAGCTCATTTGTCGCTCTGGTGGACATGAGCCGTCTATGGGTACCCTAAACTTTGACCATGTTACCTTTGGTAGGGGTCTTTAACGAGTACCTGACATCATACAGACTCGGGACAATTGCTTTACGTCCCATCCGAAGGACGGCATCCTCAATGTTTTTACCTCCAAGATAAAAAAATCGTTGTTTTAACATTTACATGGAATTTTATCATCAAAAGTTCATATAAGTATTTATAATAATAATAATAATTTAATTGTATAAAGGGATCATCCCTTTACAATAAAACCAGTGACCGTTACAATAATAATAATATGTAACATTAAGTTCATAATTTAAAATATGAGATTGATCAACGGTAATGAGACAATATCATGCACAACACAATACAAAGTAAAATTGAAAAAATACATTCTTTGTGAGGAATAGGAACAATACTAAAACCGAGAAAAAATTACAAAATAAATAAATAAAATAAGATAAAAAATTCCCAAATTAGAGATTATCTTTACAAAGAGAGTTAAACTTCATGCAGATGAGCTTCAGAGATTAATAAGAATTTCGTGTGGGAAGTAAATACATGTAATAACAGTGACTAACAGAAAATTTAAATGTGATATGGACATATCAGGACATTCTTGTACCAACCACGTTTGTACAAATTAGTAAGCTTCCCCCTCTACCTTCTCATATTCATCTCATACATGGCGTGACGTTACACATAGAAATTTATGCAAGTATTCACCAGAATTTCATGTGTATCTGTATCTGTGATAACTAACCGACTAGATAACTCCCGATAAAATGAATATATCGACAAGAAATTTTATATGTCTCTAAAGACGATATCTATCAAATTTCCGCGGAATCGGCCGGGGGGAAGGGGTGATCAGAGGGGGCTCAACTTAAAAAACCCAATAACTGCCGATATAATGAATGTATTGACATGAAATAATATATTTTAATTCAAAACCCCATGAGAAAGGGACCTATCAATTACCCGCGAAATCGGCCAAGGAATGGGGGGGGGGGTCTCAACTCAAAAACCCCAATAACTGCCGATATAATGATTGTTGTTTTGGAGGGAGAGCGAATACGCTGATTAATGTGCTCTGGGGAAGTACATTGGCAGTGTATCACCGATTACGATTATTTTATTCGGTGTCACAAGTAGTACTAGTGTAGTGAGTAGATTCACATGTTGGAAGCCAATGACCAGTAGCTCTTCAAATAAAAGAAGACAACTTAACAATGTTCTATCTGATAATAGATACATAATAAATCAATAACAAATACTTGTGGGTTCCAACATGAAACCTTACATTATCATTAGGTTGATTGGTGTGAGTGCCTAGCGTGCTCCCTGGCGGAATCAATACACTTTCTGGGAGGCTTCTTAGGAATTTAATTAAATACAGACTGAGTATAACAAGGGCAGACACTCTCTTCTATATTAAAACAAGAAAAAGTATAAAAAATAAAGAGAAAACGTATCATTTCACAAAATATATGGGAGTACCTTCGGCATTGCTACCATCTTCAGCCACGACTTAACAAATACTAAATGGAAGTTCAACCAGTTTACTCATCAACTGTCCCCATTTTTCAGCCCCCATATAGTTTTTCGCGTGTCCCTTCTGTGCAGTTGTCTTAAAATATGGAAAACATTAAAAATAAAACTTCGTCTCAAATTGAAATGTTAATAATAAAAGAAAATTGTTTGAATAGTATGTGCTGATTAAAATACAAATATTTATATGCATATATAAAATAAATCAAATATGACAATAATAAATATATGAATAAAAATATATAAAATAAAGATACACTGTTTTTTTGAGAAAGCAGGTACTTATACACAGACTGGAGGATTATATTGTTGGCGATAGAAGGGGTGAATATTTGAGATTGGTCTGATCGGTCATACAATTTTAGATTTTACTGAGTTGTATGTTGTGTCAGTGTGTAACCCTATTTCTGATATGTGTTCTTTTACCCTATTTTTAAATAATCTTCCAGTTTGACCTACATAAACAAAATTACAGGAACTAGATTCTAGCTGGTAAACCCCACTTTTTTCTTCTGTTTAATTTTGTCTTTAGTGTTGTTAAGATGTTTGTATAGTGTATTATTTGTTCTGAATAGCAATACTGAAAGTACTCCCATATTATATATATTTTGTGAAATAGACAAAATTTCCAAAAAAAAAATACGTTATTTAAAAATAAATAATAGGGATTCTCTACATCAGGAGAACCTGGACTGTTTCACTAAAAAGACCGACGGTAGGGTCAACATTTTATTTCTTCGGATAGGTACATCAAGTGGATTTTTGAAATTCTTACTGATATTTAGTTTTATGCTCTAATCCTAGATTATTTCATTCAATATTAAGTAAAATATGAAGAATATTTGACATATTATATCGTTTTTATTGAGAAATACATTTTTTTTTTATGAACTGGATATATATTTATTTTTTTTTTGTTTTTTTTCTTCCCCCGACTTAATATTAATGTTTTCATGTTGCTGTTGGTTATGAGAATTACTAAAAAACGCGATTTGGTGTGGAGGCCAAATAATTACCATCTTGGATAGAAAATCAGTCAAATATATGCGAAAATCCAATTCAAGAAAATGAGAGAATAATATATTGTTGTGTAATTCCCTTATTCTTTATTTTTTATTAAGTGTTTCACAATATCTCTGCAAAAAATTTAAAGTATCAATAAAAAGTATGTATATCAAAAAAACGTTAAAAAGTTACTTATTCCTGTAAAAATAATATTCAAGAAGTTAACTAAATAAAAAAGCTCCGTATGAAAATAACAGATTATTAACGATTTTACTTTCATAAAGTGAAAGTTATGGAATCATAAAAAAATCAAAAAAGGGTTTTCACTTTTTTTTTCATGTCATGTTACTTATTTTCCCTGGATGTTCCTTGTAGATCCTGGGCCTCCACAATGATCTTCCGCCATTCTTCTCCGTCTGCCAAACGGTGGAAACCCACCTTCTCACGTCCTTCGTCTTCCAGTGAACGCAAACGGGATCTCCCTTCTGAGAGGGGTTCCTCCCGTGTGCTCCTACAATATTGTCTGGCTTCATCCTCTGTGAATGTCCTTGCCACTGTAGCCTCCCTAGCTTCACGAAGATCACCAGGTCCGGGCTATTGTACAGGTCACTCAGCTCTCTCTATTGGATCCTCTACATCTAGCCATGTCAGGAGTAGGACCATATATCTTCCTTGGTCTCCCACGAATTGAGACATCGTCCCTCCTAGTCAGGACCCACTTATACTCGCACATTTCACGACCGGTCTCAGGACTGTTTCATGTCATGTTCAGGATCAAATCGTAACAACCGTATATATGCACACTAATACTTGGGTGTGAATACCTGTTTTTTTTTTCTCAGGCTTTAACTATGAAAACATATCGTCAACTACGAAAAGTGGTTTTTCCCGCTTTGTTGAACGTGAGCTCGACACTATGGCAGGTGTTAAGGACTAACAGTCCCCTACCCCGCCAATAATCATTATTTTATTTGTTCTACTGTTTCTGGCAACACTGAAACACTAGTGCTGCTACCTAACACTAGTGTGAGATTCTATCATTCACTCGTCGTCGCCGCCATTCCTCCCTAACCGCAACATTCCTGTCTCATGTTGTCTTTCCTCTTTCTTCATCTTCAAGCCTTTGAGATAATCTCTGCCCTTTCTCCGCCAGTTCACATGTGAAATTCAAAACTGAAATGTTCTATCTTGCATTTCTACCGGAACTTCTCAATTTTCAATCTTCTATCCTCTGCAGCAGCAATCTTCTATCCTCCGCCAGTTCACATGTGAAATTCAAAACTGAAATGTTCTATCTTGCATTTCTACCGGAACTTCTCAATTTTCAATCTTCTATCCTCTGCAACAGCCCTTCTAGTGGACAGTTATTTAATTATTTCAGAAAATATTATTATTAATATATAAAACTAATCTGACCGGCGGCGAAAAAACTGTGGATGAAGAACCGAGTAACTTGTCAGTGTCAAACTGGAGAATTGACAACGTCCTCCGTCCCATCAGTAGTCTCAACTACAGCGGACAGTCTGTCAACTCCATAGCTGGGTCCATTAAAACGCTGCCCCTTCGTTTCTCGTTAAGCTGTTCCGTTATATCGTCTTTGTGACTGTCCTCTGATCTTGGCCAGTGGGCAGAAGTTGATTAGAATAGTTTTCCCACTGAGAATCGCCTCGTTCAAGTTAAGGGATCTTAATCAGTTAGTTCAACCTCCCCCACAACTCCTTCGTCCAAATCGATTTTAGAACAGCAACTAGGCGAATATCGAATAAGAAACAACAACAACATTGAGGCTTGTCTCAGACAGATACAAAATTGAACTCTCCACTCTCCAGAATTATATCCACAATGCGCTTGATAAACATGAAATATAGGTATTAAATTACACACGAAAAATATAGCATATTCTTTATAAAACACACGCAAGAAACATCGTAAAAATGCTAGTTTTAAAAAGTTCATCGCGAAAATGGTCAAAACATGTTAGGGAAACATTGAAACGAAAAATTCCGTAGTCGGATTTTTGCGTGATTTCAATTCATATTTGTGCTGAAGATAAAGTAAAAACGATTTAGATTTTATTGATACCTACTTTATTTGCTATTTTGCTACTGAAATAAAATAAAAAAAGGTATCGGTAAATCGCCAGATATGTACTTCCCCAGCATGAATGAATCAATTAAGTTATTGCTCTCCCTCCAAAGCCAATCGACCTTTTGGGCTAAAACTTAATATTTGACTTACATAGTAACTTTTTGGATATGGATACACATATGAAATTTCGTGTCAATACATTCATTCTTTTGAGAGTTACGAGACTAATAATGCCATAACAAAGGTTGAGGTCACAATGGATAGAGCATGTCTGTACGTGTTTGTTTTGCCTGCGACGTTATCGGGCTAGCGTGGGCGCCGGCGGATGATTGTTGCGAATTAGCGTGTGTAAAATTACAAATTAGTGTAGCCCTATCTAAACGCGTTATAACGTTGATTCCTAACGTTGATTCGGGTGTCATTGTAAAGAGCTTGAGAAGCACTACTAGGACTCAAAGTGAAACAATAAAAATATTCGCCGAAATATATGTAAAAATCGGTATTAAATTTAAAATTGCTAAAAAATTAAAGATGTCGTCTCATATGAATCGTAAATATGCGCGGAATTATAGAAAACGCAGATCAGAGGAAAGCTCGCATCAAAAGGAATTTAAAAAACCTAAAAAGTCTAGTGCCGAGCAAATGCAAGAGCTACGGCAGCATCGAAAAGAAAATGAAAAATGATTTTATCCCGACGTTTTCACGGAAAATCTACGGCGTGGACTTTGACTACGCCTTAATGTTTTTTTTTTTTTTTCTAATTTTTGGAATCTAAGATAGAAAAACTCAGTATAGAATTTCTGACAGATTACATAACTCCCCCTTCGGATAACTGGGGTAGCAAAACTAATCTTAAAATTCATATTTTGTTCGTTTGATATAACTCCAGGGGATGGAGGTGATGAGCAATAGTGGAGGTTTCAAGGGATGGACTGAACCACGAGTAAAACCATCATGTAGTCCCTAAGCAGGCTTTATCTTCGAGGTCATGTCGCCTCGAAAGGGGAGAAAACATTGAGCACGCCGTCCTTCGTTTGGGATGTTAACTGGTGATCCCGAGCCTGTACGATGTGTATTACTCATTAATGACCCCTACCGTCTGTGAACAAAAATTTGAGTCGGGCTCACGAACACCAGAGCGATGAAAGAGCGCTCTGGTAGTAGGCGATATGACCTCATAGTCACAATAACTAACTATTGAAAATTTCGTGTGAATACAATCAGAAAATAAAATTGCGATGAAAACTCAAAATCAAATTTTTCCACCGAATACAAAATAACATCCCCTAAACTTCATATACCCGGGAAAGTATAGAAATAGGACGCCTAGGTTTCCCTCAGTGCTATTTCCCGAAGAAAGAGACGAGCCAAGTTGTTTTTCCTCACTAATTGAGAGGTGTGGTCCCTTTGAGAGTTGGATAATTTGATTGAGGGCTTTTAATTTTCTTCAATTCATTGAAATCAAATTCCTCACTGCCTGTACAAGTCAGGTTTCAGTCTAGCCTCGGGCAATAAGGGATGTTTGTACTGAAGGAAACAATAATTAGACTATATTATGTATATTTCCATTTTATAATTAATTAGAGCAGCTTCTAGCTCTATCTAATATTTCAGACTTCAAATAAAGCACCAAGAATAATAAACAATATCAATAAAAGAACACGCTGCTTAGAGATATATTTATTTTTTTTTATTTTATTTTTTTAGTCTTATAATGTTGATCGCAACTGTTGCCATGACGCAACAACCAGCTACCAAGAGGACTTGATTGAAAGTGGATGTCTTGATTGGCATGAGAGAGGAAGGCTACCCAGCGGTAGCTAGCTCCTCAGGGCGAAATTAAAAACAATGAATATGAATATTGTGGTTATTATCAATGAATGGAGATATTATGATTTTGTTTCAAGTGGGGGGTTGCAATTTGGGATTATAGTAAGTCACGGTTCCACCTCCTCTTCAATCTCCTGGGAGGATTGTGTGGCAAGTGTGATGAAGAAAGTGAGTGGATGTATGGATTTGGGTGTGAATGCAATTTGTTGTGGAAACGTCTGTATAGGTCCTGAATTGTGTCGTGTACTGTGTTTATCATAAGGTCATTGTGGAGTGTTCTGTTACTTACGTATGGTGGGTATTGTGTAATGAGTCTGAGTGTTTTTGACTGGAAAACCTGGATACGTTTCAGGTTAGGAATTTTGGCCGAACCGTTAGATTTGTGAGCCATACATCCAGAGTGGTTTTAGTAGAAATGTGTAGCAGATACGCTTTTGTGTTAAGGGTAATTTTGAATGTCTGTCCAGAAGAGAATAAAGCATTTTAAATTGTTTGTTTAGTGTACTACGGTATGAGGCTTGTATGATGTCAGTCGTCTCCAGAGTAAGTCCCAAATATCTTACTGTGTTAGTAGGAGGGAGGGGCTTGTTATAGAGGTTAGGTTAGGTTTTATGACTCTTGTCCGGGCTTTAACTACGAGGTCATATCGCCTAATACCAGAGCGCTCTTTCGTCACTCTGGTGGACATGAGCCCGACTCTACTGTGGGAGTGCTAAATTTTGCCTACCCTAAATTTTTATTCACCTAGGGTAGGGGGCTTTAACGAGTACCTGATATCGTACAGGCTCTGGACCATCGCTTAACGTCCCATTCGAAGGACGGCGTGCTCAAGTTTATTTTACCTCCCAGATAAAATAAACTAAGGGCCTCGATCAGATTTCAAACCCACATTCTTGAAATCAGAAGGCAAGCATGCATACCACTGAGCTACCGGCGCCCTCTCTTGGCTCTATATATATTATCATTAACTTAATTAGTAATTTACTAATTACTTTATTGTTATTTGTTAATTTATCTATATAGTTAATCATTATGACTAATGCCCGGGCTTTAACTACAATGTCATATCACCTACTACCACTCCGACTACTATGGGGTTGAGTCCTAAATTTTGCCTACCCTAAATTTTTATTCACCTGAGGTAGGTGAATTTAAATTATTAGGTATTTAACGAGTACCTGACATCAAACTGGCTCGAGACCATCTCTTAACGTACCATCCGAAGGACGGCGTGCTCAAGGTTTTTGCACCTCAGAGATGAAAAACTTTGTTAGTTTCATGAGTTGTGTTGGTTTTATGATAGCGGAAGGTAAGAGGTAGCGTGCTTACTTACTGAGCTCAAAATCGCGGGTTCGAAACCCGGCCGACTCCATTAAGGTTTTTTTCATCTGGAAGGTGAAAAAACCTTGAGCACGCCGTCCTTCGGATGAAAAGTTAAATGATCCTGTAATATGTCATGGGTTAATGACCCCCTACCCTAGGTGAATAAGAATTTAGGATAGGCAAGATATCGGAGTCCCACAGTAAAGTCGGGCTCTTGTCCACATTCTCTTTTGAGTGACGAAAGAGCGCTCTGGTAGTAGGCCATATGACCTCGTAGTTAAACCCCAGGGATGTCACAATAATTAACCATATTTTTTTTGTATATTTCGTGTTTTTTTTCTATATTACGCTCTTGTGTCCTGCAAATATCGTCGAAATATCGTCCTACAAGATGTATTTTGAAGGAATACATGATAACTATAATTTAAATGTTTATAAAAATGGTACCTATTTTATTTATTTATCTGCTTATTAATATCTTTAAAAAAATATTATTATTCATCAAGTCTGTGTTTTTATCTAAGATTTATTATAGGTTGATATACATATATATATATATATATATATATATATATATATATATATATATATATCAACCTATATTAAATCTTAGATACAAACAAATACCTGATAAATAATAATATTTTTTAAATATTTTTCATATATATTTATAAATATATATATGTACATATACAACTATTTCATTTTATGTACAATATTGTATGACGTATTCAATTACCGTTATGTTATGGTTTAACGGAAAAAAATATTATTATTTTAACAACAGACGAAGCTTTCAGCTCGTATCATATAACGTATCTGACAGTTCCATTAAAAATAACAAAAAATGAGTTATTTGAAAAAGGCAGGACTTTCTGTAACAGAGTTTCTTCAAAAGACTCCTCTGTAAGGTTCCTTTTCATAGGGAAGTCACAAAAAGCAGAGCAGTAGCTCAATATTTCTACCCGAGCATCTATCACTTTCGCATAAAAAATATATTCTCAAATTATTGTATTTTACTTCACCACACATACGTAGGATAGTGTAGGGAAAGTCATGTAATCACCGAGACGCCCTCAATACAGAAATTTTAAAAAAATAAAGAAAAAAAGTAGTCGGTGAATCACTGGCTATGTACTTCCCCGGCACGAACTAAGCAAATACGTTGTTGCTTTACCTCCAAAGCCAATCAACCGTTTGGGGTAAAAATCAATATTTGACTTACATAATACCTTCCGAATTCTCATTCTAAATTTTGTGTCAATACATTTACCCCCTCCCCTTTGGCCGATTAGGCTGAAAATCAATAGGTGTTGTCCTTATAGGGTTTTCGTCACACATATAGAATTTCGTGTCGATACATTCATTCTATCGGGAGTTACCGTCTTCACAGACACACACACTCATACGCCGTACAGTTAGGGAAGTTAAAATGTTATATGGCTTTAACAGGAATTTCTTACACCAACCACTTTTTATACATCACTCTCCCTGCCTCCTCTTCAAATTATTTCATACTGGCGTATAGTGTGTTTTTTTTGTTTCATGCATAGCGTGATTTTCAGAGTGACTTTCTTATACCCAGTAATTACTTAGTTAGTTACTTTACTTTCCCTGGCGCTACGGTCCTTGTAGAACCTGGGCCTCCGCAACGATCTTCCGCCATTCTTCTCTATCCTCGGCCTCCCGTCTCCATCTTCTCACACCCATCGTTCTGGGGTCGTCCTCCATCTTCTCACACCCATCGTCCTGAGGTCGAGGGGTAGAAAGAGGCTTTTTACTTCCATAGCTAAAAGGGGAAGGTCTGTAATTGGTCAAAATTTCGATGCGAGTTTTCAACGGAATTTATTGTTTTCCGACCTCTAGATTAGATTTCAAACATGGAAAAAAATGACGTTTGTGTAAATGACAACTCCCGGTAGAATGAATGTATCGACGCACTTTACTACTTTACTTTCCCTGGCGCTACGGTCCTTGTAGAACCTGCCTCCGCAACGATCTTCCGCCATTCTTCTCTATCCTCGGCCTCCCGTCTCCATCTTCTCACACCCATCGTTCTGAGGTCGTCCTCCAGCCAACGTAAGCGGGGTCTACCCCTCTGTAAATGCCCCAGCCATTGCAGCCATTGTTTCATACATAGCCGTGATTTTCAGAGTGACTTTCTTATACCCAGTAATGCCAGGATGAAATGTATTTGAGAGGGAAGAGGGAAAGGGAGAATGATCAGTAAACCTTTTGTTGGTACACGGAAGTCTCAGATAATTACCAATATAAGAAGATATTTTAAAATATGTTGCTATGCATTTCAATTTAAAAATCACTTAGAAATATTTCCCATAGACAATTGTAAATTTTGGGAGGTTACAAGGATTTAATAAGGAACATTTTTGATAAGAACCAATTTTTCGATAGAACTCACCGTTCCCGCCTAAAATAATTAATAGGTTGCAAATATCACAGAAAAGATACATTTTTTAAACCTTTATTTTAGTTATTATTATTATGTTTCTTAAACTTCTCTAGGATTTTGGAATGTTGATTTTTTCCGGTATTTTTTCCAGAGGTGTCTTCTTTTTTCTTTGACAATATTCCAGGACACTTTCACGTTCCTTCTTCTGGTCACTGTGAACGATATATGACGGGGAAAGAATCAAAATGGTCTAAGTGACATTTTTAAAACTTTGAAGAAACTGTCCATTAAGTTCTTAACTGATTTAAAAAATCTATAATTTATCGAAACTGGAAATATTTTGTCTTCTGCTTTTATGGTGAGTTGCTGTTAGCAAACCATAAAATTGAATAAAAATCTTAATTTCAAGGTCACTATTGATATGTTTAAGTTACTTGTTCATGTCACCAAAATGGTATAAGTGATTTGCCACTAGATCTCAGCACTGGCTAGGATTTCACTTGTACACTTTTTTTCCTGAACAGAACTATCATTTTTGTACCCGAATATGCACTTTAAAAAAATTTTCAAAAATGTCACTTGGGTCATTTTGATTCTATCCCCATCATATGTTCTGATGACCAGAAGAAAATACGTGAAAGTGTCCCGAAATATTGTCAAAAAAGAATACACCTCTGGAAAAAATGCCGGAAAAAATTATTATTATTACTCACTTAATAATTAAATAGATTTACACAATTTCATAGATTCGGGCGACGGTTACCAAAGCAGTTATTCGCCCTAAAACCATGATACGTATCTCTCTTTCAAACTTCGGAACCCTGAAAATGAAAGCGTTACGAAAAATAAAGCGGAGTATAGCTTCTTTATTATTGAAGAGTATAATAAACACTTTGACATAATTTTAATAATGCTAAAATTATTACATTAAAAGAAGGTTTCTAAGTTTTTAACCCAGTATTATTTTTTAAGGAATTGAGTAAACAATATAAAACTTTCTCACGTGGCTTCAATGGAACCAAATTATCTACGTTTTTGTAATATCTCAAGAGAACGGGGAAAGTTATAATGATAAGACTACTTTGCGTCATTTGAAAGTTGAACATTCCGCAATTTGAACACATTACAGGACCTATTGTGTCCTGAGTTCAAAGAAAATTGGAAGACATTTCAAAATGGCTACTAAATGTAATGGAATTAGAATAGATAAATAAAACTCTTTGGGATTAGAGCCTCCTCAGTTCAAATGTATCAAGATCAACAGGAGTCACTTGACATGACAGATTCAGGATCATCGCTTAACGTCCCATTCGCAGGACGGTGTACTCAAGTTTTTTTCACTTCCCAAATAAAAGAAAGCTAAGGACCTCGGCCTGGATTCGAACCTGCGATCTTGAGTACACCCCACCCCCATTACTACCCTTGAATATCCTTCCCTAATTGATCTCCTTTTTGGACTGCTGAAATCAAATACAAAGGTGCAAAATACTCAAATATAGATACAGTAGAACCTAAGGTCTAGAGAGACCTTATAAGTCGAACATCAAGGGAGACGCCAAAAAATTTGAGTTATAGAGGTTTCGACTTATGGGGGATTTCGACTTAGGCGGATTTTGATTCGACTTGTGGAGGTTAAGATTCATTCTAACTAAGTTTGAGTTAGAGAGGTGAAATAAATAAAAATTCAAGTTACAGAGGTAACATATTTATATTAATTATAAATCAACATTATTTCAAAACATCCTTAAAATAAAAAATACGTAGTATATGTAGGTATTAAAAAAAGTCAGTAATTTTTTTTTGCTTTAGATAATTGGTAATCCTATTTATTGTATACTCCTAAATTGTTTTCTAAGAAACAATGGTGTACATTGTCGGCAAATTCTTAAAGTCGGTAACTAATTTTTCTTCGAGCTATAGAGGTAATAAGTTTCAAATAATCGAGTTGTAAAGGTTGTAAAATAAAATATTGCTATGTTCGAGATACAGAGGTTAAATTTATTTTTTCGAGTTATAGAGAGAAAATATGTACCAAAATGGCTTGTAGGGACTCACTGATTATTTCGACTAATAGAGGGTTGAGATTTTGAGTAATGGAGGTTTTGGGGCTTGAAGGGAAAGGAACAAAACTGTTTTTCGAGTTTTGGAGGTTTTCGATTTATTGAGGTTCGACTTAAAGAGGTTCTACTTTATAAGCAAGTAATTCGTGAACATGAGCTACAGAGAGATACGAGATCAATTTTCCTTTTAGACCGGGCGCTAGAGGGAAGTGAGTATGCAAAATGTGAGGACGGAATTCCGCCAATGGATTTTAGTTGAGAATAGCTCAAAGATTAATAATACGGATCTTGCTGGTCCATTTTTTGGTCCAATTTTTTTTTTACCCCTCTCCTCTTATTTGTATAGGAAATCGATGGAGTGCATGCTATAAAGTCATTTTAATGATGATTTCAGCAATAATTTATAGTTTATTCTAATGATGAAAGTGATGATGGGTTTTTCAATTATATAAAAAATAAAAATTATTTTTTATTAATAAAAAAAATATATTATCAATAACGCAAGACAAACAATTACTCATTCTTATTTTGACAATCATTACTCATGCATATACACATAGAAATACAAAATGATCCTGATTTCTTGCAGCTGCTCGACGGCAAAGACGGTTTAGTCATTTGTTGTGGACGTAAATCACCATTGTGCTTTTCATAGCCAAATAAACAGTAATCAATGGGCTGCAATTGTGTTTTATGAGCATTTTTCCAAATAAATGTTTGTACTGTAGCCCTTAACAAATGCAAATGCAAAGCATCAAACGTGTATATCACTTTCATTAAATTAAACCAGAAGCCTATGTTTTGAGAAATCAGTTTATATCGGAGTTCATCAGCAGTCAATTTTTTGTTTGAAAAAAGGAATGTACAAACTATTTCTAACTGTTTTAATTGTTCATTATTTAGGTCAAGGTTTCCCAAAGATAAAAGGGCTGTTAGTACAAAACCCTCAGTTGCAGCTTTCAAACATTGTTTTTTACTGCCAAATCTACTGGTATCGCAACCACTTACATCATGTAATGCTGGCAAAATATTACGTTGCCTTTGGAATTCGATCCTCACATTTTGTATATTCAACTACCTACAGCGCCTGGACTATTTGTCAAAAGAACATTGAAAAGAGAAATACGATAAAGGCGAAGGACAGCGGAAAGAATATTTTAACAGATAAACAAAGGATACCGACAAAAGGAACTAGAAAAAGTTCCTGTTACTTCGTTAGCTTCAATGAGCTTTACAATTCAAGCATTTGTCGAGGAAATCGTGATAAGTAGCACACAGTGATAAAATATCGATGTGACGTCAATCCAGAAGAACCAATCAACTAGCAGGACTGCAATTGTTTTAATTGGCTCTACTTGGCATGACGTCAATACAGAGAAGATCCTAGAATTGAAAAGCGATACAACAAAGAAGTATAAAGCAACTAAAATAAGGTAAAAAAGTTGTTAGTGAATCATTAGAAATATACTTCTCCAGAGCGAAATAATCAATTAAGTTTTCGCTCTCCCTGTGAAAACAATTAATCAACATGGTTGAAAATAAATAGGTGTCTCACTCAGGGACTTCTGAATCATTCGATACATGGCCCTTCATCTAGCACCTTATCCCCCTCTTCCCTTCCGCCAATTGCGCTGAAAATTGATAGGTGTCATCCTTATAGGGTTCTGGATCCATACATAATATTTCGTATCGGTACATACATCTTTTACAAACAGATATTAAGGTTTTTGTGTAGGACTCACTTCCTCTGATCTCCCTCTATTCTCATTTAGCACGAAGGTTCTACTGAAAACAAGTTTTGTCCTTTTCTTTATAATTATTGTAACTAAGAGGCATCACATCGCCTACTACCAGAACGCTTTTTCGTCATCCTGGTGAACATGAGTCCGACTCTACAATAGGAGTAATCAATTTTCTCTTCTCAGGTTTAAATTTCCTAGAGTAGAGGTCTCTAATGAGTACCTGACATGGTACAGGCTCGGGACCATCGCGTAACGTTCCATCTGCAGGACAGCGGACGTATTTACTTCCCAGATAAACAAACCTGAGGAATGTTGTGCTACTAAACAGAGAGATGAACTATAAATATAATACAAGTGAATTCAATTGAATGTCAACAAGATGGATAAAGCAAAATCAAAAGTAAACCATTTTATATATTCGGGTCAGGTGACGAAAATAAAAGTTTATTAAAAGATAATCATGCGAAAATCCGATATGTGAGGTTTCAACTGATTTTCACGTTTCACGGTTCCCTGAATACGTATTGACTATTCTCGCGAAGATGTGTGTGTGAGTACGTGATTGAAAAGTTGTGAGCTCTCTACCGTAAAAACGTTTGTAGCTATGAACTTGAAATTTGGAATGAAGGGGTCACATGTTCTAGCTTAGGTCTGATTAGATTTTGGCCGAAATCGAAAGCAAATTGAGACCCCTTTACCCCCGCGACCTAAGTACATTTTACAAGATACAGACAGCTTATGTTTATGACCTAATCAAAAATATTTACGAATAAAAGTTGTAGAAAATATTTAAATACATAATTTTTAAGAAATATGATTTTTACAGGTTGTCCGTTTTTCGAGATACATGCCGAAAACCATCTTGAAATGTAGTTTTGAAACACATATTTTTAGACGTTTCCTTGATTTACCCGAAAACGGTTAGTCCTATCGAAAAATTGACTCATACCAAAATTGTTCCTTATAAAATTTCCAATCGCTAATAAGTCATGAGATTTGAGAAAGGATCAATACAACAAAAGTTATAGCGCCCCGAAGAATGTAAACTAAATGTATATAAGGAATACATCTAATTGTAATTTTTAAAAAGTAACTCATAGAAATGAACTTTAAAATATGGTTTATGTATTTGTTTTTGAAAAATTAAGAAAAATATGTGACATGGCCATTACAAGATTTTCTTATACCAACAGCTTACAGATCACTCTCTCCCCTTCCCCTTCTCGAAATCATTTCAATTTGTCTCTTAGAACAGCATTACCTTGAGAGTAGACATTCTTATACCCAGTAATGTCAGTATGATATAATTTTGAAAAGGTGGAAAGAGAGTGATCTGTAAGCGTGGTTGGTATAAGAAAGTCATGTAATGGCCACATCACAATTTTTTTATTCAATTACCAGATAAATTGTACTTGTTAAAAAGTGGGAAAATTTGTTAATTGGAAACTTGATAATTAATTTAGAAGAGATATTAATTTTACGGACAAGGATTAATTACTAAATGTGTGAGCCTTCTAAAGCATGGCATAGTGGTTTAGTAGGAGTTTCCATTATGTGAGAGTTCCTGGATCGATTCCACGTTAAACTGTCTATGATCAGCGCAAATAAAATTGTATATAATATATAGTTAGTTATTGTGTAGTTCATTATTATTACTCATGCCCGGGCTTTAGCTATGAGATCATATCGCCTAGGACCAGAGCGCTCATTAGTCCGAATATACTGAGGGATTATAGAGAATTCTGGTCTTTAATGAGTAACGGACATTTTCATCTTCCAAATAAAAAACTGAATGCGAATTTCCATTTTCATTTATGGTGTCGAACCCGCGATCTTGAACTCAGTATTGCAGGTAATATTATATAATTGAGCCTTTCTAGATTCCTAACAATATAGGCTATGTGGCAACAATTTTTGAACGAGGCAATGTCACCTCAAAAGTGAGAAAGGGAGGGGGTTTTCTGTGGGGCCGGAAACATAAAATTACTACATGATTCATTTTAATATTCTATTGTAGAATTTTAAAGTTGATAACAAATATTTATTGTAAAAAAATAATAAAGTTCTTTAATTTGAATTTTGAGTTTCTGCCTCGTCAGGAGTGTAAATGACAGACAAAAATTCATGACAAATCATTCGAGGTGGGGAGAGAACATTGTCGTTGACACATCAACAACTTTTTAATTATTTTTCAGAGCGTACATTTTTTTTTACTTCCCCAGCTATATGAGGTATAAGGAAAGTTATGTAAACCGTTGTTAATTTTTCACCGGAATTTCATGTTTTCCGACCTAAGAATAATGGTAATTTGGTTTCAGTCAGAAAAACCCTTTCTGAAATTTCAAGGCTAAAAATTCCAACAAATAAATTGAAGAGAATGGTAGAAAAAGCGTATGATCCTGATGCAAGCCCACAAAATATTTGATAAGGGCCTATCGAGCTGTCTCAACGACTGCGCTACAGGTGCTAGAGGGAGTCCTCCCAATATTTATGGAGGGTGCTGTCGCCTCTTTCTGTACTTCTTTAGACACATTATACCTTTAGGAGCAGATATGGATGAGCTCGTCCAGACCAGAGCGTTGCAAGAACATCCAGGAATGAATAGTCGAAAAATGTCAACAACGTTGATCACTAACTTCGGATGGACGAACGACTTATGCATACTTCCCGGACATCCTAGGAGAAAGTACAATTCAAACTGTTGATGTAGTGATATCGAGACTCCAGAACATATACTCCTACGACCAAGTCGGGATGGAATTGATTCATGGGACCGGATCATATCTGTCTCTGGACCTGCGGCAGTGGTCGGCTCCAGGCAGGAGCAGAAGAAAGAAGAATGACGGGCTGGGGACTACCACTGATCGGCCCGAGGTCGACCCTCCAACCCTTCATAGTCCCACTTAAGCCCTACCATGGTCCCGAGCTCCTACAAAAAGATCCACCCTAAAAACTTAAGTCTGGTAAATTAAAATTAAACTGTAATTAATTAATAAATATCTGAATGAAATTCCTTTTTTACCAATTAATTCGAACAGGTTGTTGGTGTTTGTTTTGAGAGAAGGAATTTACCCATTAATTTTTTTATTTTATTTATTAATTAATTAAATTTAATTTTAATTTTACCAGACTTAAGTAGCAAAGGGGGAGTTTTGTAATTGGTCAAAAATTCTAATTTATTTCCGACTATTTGAGTCGGAAAATGACGAAAATCCTAAGAGTCTGTCTATGTGTGAACACGATAATTCCCGATAAAACGAAAATATCGACACGAAATTTTATAAGAAGATCCACTAGTCCAGACACCTTTTGTTATTCAACTAAATGGGAAGGATGCTTAAAAAATAACGATGTAATAAATGTTTCGACACGTAATATCATATGTTTCAGATGAACCTGTCTAACACACGAATTGATTTTCAGCCAAATCGACCGAAGGGCGGGGGGATCAGGGAAAATGGCTCGAATCAAATACCCTAATAACTGCTCATGTAATGAATGTCTCAACACAAAATTCAGTATAAGAATTCAGAATCTCCAATGTAAGTCAAATATTGATTTTTAGCCCGAATAGTCGATTGGTTTAGGTGAAATGGTATTTCTCGTCAGAGGCAAGCAAACAACAACTTGCATATACCGGCTGATCCACCATACATCCGAAAAAAAAAATGTTGGTAGAACTACATCAAAAAAGGAGTAAAACGCCACCAACCGCAGCTCTCTATCTCAAACCGTCCAGAGATATGATTGTTTAAATTTTTTTCAGAATTAACACGACTTGATACCGAAATAAGCATTTTTCTCAGCTTGTGGGACATGAATTTGCACTTTTGACTACGGTTTCGGAAAGAGCGAAAAATTTCCCGTCCAACGAAACCACACCAACCAAAAACAAGCCTTGCTTGAAAGTATATTTTTTGACTTTTTAAACATCAAAATTGCAGAACAAATAAAATTTGCCACTGCCCTCCCCTACACAATGATCTGAAAGAGCCAAATCAAACTACGATATACGAAAAAAATTTGTCAAGTACATAATTGCACAAAGTTTCCTCACTTGAAAACCTACCTTTAATTAATTTAAACATTTTTTGCAGAGATATTGTGAAACAATAAAAAAAATAAAGACTTATTTTTTTAAATTATTATATATTTTTCAAAATATATAAAATACATGGGCATACTTCCGGTATTGCTACCGGCTGAAGTTGGTAGCAATACCGAAAATATTCCCATATATTTTGTGAAATACATTACAAAAGAAAAAACAAGAAAAAAAGAAAGAAAAAAAACTTTTTCACATCCTTATCCATCGCCAGAGATTCACCTTAGCCTTTTTTATCTCGCTACTTCTACACATACCATTCGTATATTGTATTTAAAATTTTAGGTGAAAAGCTTCAGTAGTTTATTAAATGAAAACAAGCAGAAGGACCTCCAAGAAGTGTTCTAAAGGTTTCGTCTTTGGGAAGTAAATGAAGCAGGTGGTTAAGGTTAAGATCAATCTATGGAAACCTAGAAACGAAATGAGTGCAATTTTTAAATTAGTTCTGGTTGATTAACATAATAAAATTTACTAAGTGCTCCAGTTTTACTAAATTTAGTCGGACCTAGTAATTTGTTACGCCATAATGATGCGTTTCCTACTTAAGTGCGCACTTCTTGATAATTTTTCACAAAAAAAAAAAAAAAAAAAAACGCAAGCCTGAACATTGCCCAATAGGTGATAAGATTTAGGGGAGGTTTTAGCGAGAGAGCAAAAACTTGACAGTAAAATATTTTTAAAAGATAATATAAATAAATGTTACCCAAAGAACTAAAATACACATCTTTACTGTTTTGTACATTTCTGTTTCTCCATTATAAATATGAGGACTTATTAGCGATTAGAAATTTTATAAGGAGCAATTTGGGTTGAAATGAATTTTTCGATAGGACTAACCGTTTTCGGGTAAATCAAGGAAACGTTCAAAAATATGTGTTACAAAACTACATTTCAAGATGGATGAAAACCGGACGACCTGCAAAAAATAGTATTTCATATAAAATATGTATTTTAGGTTTTTCTATAACTATTACCTACTTCAAAAATCCCTTTTCGTTAGTTATGACTCATGCCCGGCTTTAACTACCGAGGTCATATCGCCTGCTACCAGAGCGCTCTTATCGTCACTCTGGTAAACTTTAGCCTTAACTTACTATGGGAGTCCTAAATTTTGCCTATCTGCTTGCTCAAAGTTTTTTTACCTCCCAGACAAAAAAACTAAGGATCTCGGCCGGGTTTTGAACCCGCGCTCTTGCGCTCAGTAGGCCACCACACGCCCACTCAGAGCAACCGGCGCCCTCAAGACACATATTGAGTTTCAATCAAATCTGTAAATTGGATTCAGAGAGGGAACGAAAATTTAGTTGCTTAATTCACCGACACACCACTTGTCAAAAGCAATTTTTCATATCCAAAATAAACATTGGCTTCAGCCCACCTATTTCAGCCTGTCTCTGACAGAAGATACGAAATGATTTGGATGACCTTATCCTGGGCAACGCCTCTGTGGTACACAGTACCAGACATCCTGAAAAAAACTATAGGGGAAAACAGTAGCGTTCTTGGTTACTGAGCTCTACAATGCGGGTTCGAATCCCGGCCAAAGCTCTTAGTTTTTTTTTAGTTGGGAAGTGAAGAAACCCGAGGACGCCGTCCTTCGGATGGTACGTTAAGCGATGGTCCCGAGCCTGTACGACGTCGGATACTCGTTAAAGACCCCTAAGTGAATAACAATTTAGGGTAAGCAAAATTTAGGACACCCATAGTAGAGTCGGGAAGAAGCACAGCGACGGAATAAGCTCTGGTAGTAGACGATATGACCTCGTAGATAAAGCTCGGGCATGAGTCATAACTAAATAAGTAACTAAACTTTTACAGAAAATTTAAAGAAGTTTCAAAGGTCACAAAACGCAGATCTCAGGTAAACTTCAGAACAACTCATTAAAATTATTTATCACAATTTCCATAAAACTGGAAGATGTCTTAACTTCGTTTCAAACTTTGTTGAATTAAGTTTTAAGTTGTTTAAAAACTATAAATATGTTAAGAATTCGTTAGCTTTATTAAAAGGCAACTTAATTTCAGACAAATCAAATTATGAAAAAAGAGACAATCAATTGAGAAAGGTCTTTTTCTTGTTTCTAGCCAATCCTACGTTTCTTTCTCTACCTGAGATACCCACCTAAGAAAAGGAAAAAGTAATTTCTTGTAGGAGAGAGAAAGAAAGAGATACATATGAGAAAGTCTGCAAAAAGGACTCTCATTGGCTGAAAATAACGATAAATAATTACGTCCTGCTGCACTATACTTATTCCTGTTATTGTATTAATTTTTATTATCAATAATAGTTAGTTATTATGGTTTATGCCCCGGGCTTTAAATACAAGGTCATATCGCCTACTTACAGAGCGCTCTTTCGTCACTCTGGTGGACATGAGCCCGACTCCACTATGGGAGTCCTCAATTTTTATTCACCTAGGGTAGGGGTCTTTAACGAATACCTGACATCGTACAGGCTCGAGGCCATCGTTTAACGTCCCATCCGAAGGACGGCGTGCTTAAGTTTATTTTACATTCCAGATAAAATAAGGGCCACTAAGGGCCTCGGCTAGATTCCGATCTTGAGCTCACTGAGCTAATTATTCTAAGATGGCTGGGCACAAGGAGCCCCAAATCCAAACAATTATCCATTTTATTTTTTAGTAGTATTGTTAAACCTAATCACATGTCTGTCAGACCCTTAAGAGTTAATATTTGTTTATGAATCTAGCCTACGCAGGCCTCTCCAACTTGTATCCGCTAACTAACAGGACCTCCAGGCTCAAGACAAGAAGCAGCCTTCTCATCTACAAGACCATCATTCGGCCTCTATGCACGCCGGGTCTGTGGCTACCATCTGGTAAAAAACTTGAATGGTTCCAGAAGCTGCAAAATAAAATTTTACGCACGGCAGTAAATGCGCCATGGTTCCTGAGGAACAAGCAGCTTCAAGAAGAACTAGCCATGTCATATGATGAAGACTTCGCAAAGAAAGTTACCAAGAAGTTTCTTGATTTCCTAAAAACCGCAGCAGGACCAGCGTATTATGAACTAGGGAAGATTACTCCAGCCCCAAAACTCAAGCCATTGCTCCCTCAGGACATCCTCCCTTAGAGACCAAGTGTTCAAGTTTACTTTCATAATTGTTAGCCATTCTCGGAATTATCTTTTAATTTCATCCTTTATTTTTATCTATTTGTTCACTTCTATAAGCAGTCCTACATAGTAGCTGGTTCTCAAGATGAGACGACACCAATCTGTTATCTTAATCTGTTATTTATTTTATATCTATATTTATACCTACTAAATAAATTTTTTTAAAAAAAAGTTTATGAATCTAATTTATAAGCTATCATAATGTATCATTCTTATGACGTATCCATAATACCATGTATTGGTTTAATATAAATAATTATTAGTATTATTATACGTATGCATTCGGCAAGGATATATTTGAGGGACACGCCGCGGCATAGAGCATGGGGCTCTCCAGCCAGAGCATAGGGCTCTCCAGCCAGAAAATGGGGCTCTCCAGCCAGAGCATGGGGCTCTCCAGCCAGAGCATGGGGTTCTCCAGCCCGAGCTTGGGGCTCTCCAGCCAGAGCATAGGGCTCTCCAGCCAGAGCATAGAGCTCTCCAGCCAGAGCATGGGGCTCTCCAGCCATTCAGATGTCTATGGTTGAGCCTCGTGTCACTTATACGTAATATTTCCGAAATCCTATCTGATACAACTCACAAACTACCCAACAATTTAGTTGTCTATACCTCACAAACCTCATATCTAGCTTATAAAACAAAATAGTTTTCATCACTTATTGACTCTTGCCCGGGCATTAACTACGAGGTCACGCCTACTGCCGGACGCTCTGGTGGATATGAGTCCGATGGGAGTACATACCAAATTTTTTTTGTTGCCTAACCAGGTTTAGTTATTTAAGATATAAAGAACATGGCATCGTATTTTAATTTTTATATGCTAACTAACCTCAAATCTTTTAGCTGTATCTTTATGTAAACCATTTTTTATATTTGTGTTCCATTATATTTTTTTGCGAGGGCGCCGGTAGCTCAGTGGTATGCGTGCTTGACTTCTGAGCTCAAGGTTGTGGGTTCGTAGCCCGACCGAGGCCCTTAGTTTATTTTATCTGGGAGGTAAAATAAACTTAAGCAAGCCGTCCTTCGGATGGGACGTTAAGCGATGGTCCCGAGCCTGTACGATGTCAGGTACTCGTTAAAGACCCCTACCCTAGATGAATAAAAATTTAGGGTAGGCAAAATTTAGGACTCCCACAGTAGAGTCGGGCTCATGTCCACCAGAGTGACGAAAGAGCGCTCTGGTAGTAGGCGATATGACCTCGTAGTTAAAGCCCGGGCATGAGTCATAAAACCTAACCTAACCTATATTTTTTTGCTGAGACCTGAAGACATTCATATTTTTTAATGTTAACTTATTTGTAATTCCCTGAAGATTTCAAATATAATAAATAAAAACAGAAGAACTTGTTCAACTTTTATATCGTCTAATTCCACAAAAATACATAAATGTATCAGTTTCGGCTTACGCCATCGTCAGCACAAAGTTCAAAAATCACATCTAAGTTTGCTATGTTGTTATATTTATATAATCCTCAGCTTACCTGAGATTATCTAAAACAGTGACACTCTGTTCCTTAGGGAGGTCCTAACTTAACCTAAAATTTACAAATATTTGAGTTATCAATAATAAAATAAAATGAAGAAAATACAAGAAAATATATAATTAAGAAATTTATAAAAATAAATAAACTAAACTAAAGAAGGGTTTATAGTAGAATACATAGTATATATAAGAAATAAGAGCTATATGACATAATATCAAACTACAAGAAGAAAAATACAAATGAGTACTGAATACATAATAAAAATACACAATATATTATATTAACTTAGTGGCGTTAACAGGGGTGAGAATTTGAAGTGAGTTCGATCGTTCAAACGATTCCCATTTTTATAGCTCTATTAATTTTGAGCTGTTCCAGAGAGACTAGCTGTCAACCTTTTTCACAAAGATGGAGGTACACTATTCCCATAGCTTCGTTGACTTTGTAACCCATGTCGTTGATATTTTTATACTAATAACATTTTAACTATTTCAAATAATTTTTAAAGCAGTTGTTGTGTTGACTCATGCCCGGGCTTTAACTGCGAGCTCATATCGCCTACTACCAGAGCACTCTTTCTTCACTCTGGTGGTCATGAGTTTGAATATACTTTGGCAGTCTTAAATGTTGCCTACCCAGGTTTAGTTACCTAGGGCAAGGGTCTGTATAAGGGTCAGTACCTGACATCGCATAACATTCTAACAGAAGGACGGCGTGCTCAAGGTATTTACTTCTCAGATAAAAACCTAAGGGCCTCGGCCGGGTTACGAACTCGCGATTTTGAGTTCAGAAGGAAAACAGGGTCTGAGCTACCGGCGCCTTTATTTTCTTTATTATCGTTTCTCAAAGTTGAAGATAGCCTATTAAATTGTGGGGGAAAAAAATCACGGACAATATACTTCCCCAGTACGAATTAATCAATTAAGTTTGGGCTAACCAATCGTCCGTTTTGACTAAACATCAATAGTATCAAGGACTTCTGTCTGAATCCTCATATTAAATTTCGCCGATTTCACGGAAATTAAATATGTGTCGTCTTTATAGGGTTTTTAATTGGTTTTGAATAATCGAAAGATTGGCTTGGGGATACGGCATATAAAGGTTCATGAAAATCCAATCAGATTCCAACCAAATTGGAACCCTATACGTCCACAAGTCAATTTCATTAATATAGATCCATAAGTGAAAAAAGTTTACATGCAGGTTCCATTCGAATAATAGGGCAAAAAAAAAGTTTGATTAACCAAAAAAAAAGTTTACCTTTAAGAGCCTCAATAAAAGTCTTCGCTCACCAGTAGCTAAAATCGGCTAACGAAACATCGCAGAGGGGAATGCGCTTTTCTGCATTTGCATCCGCTAAAAAAGAAGGAAAAAATTCGCTAGCTGGGCTAGTTTATAACTGTGATGTCAAAGAAAAAGATAATCTCAGTGCCCTCTAGGATAAAATTTTAGTGCAGATATTTCATATAAATTGAAATTGAAATTACTAATCAGTAGGTAACTATTAATAGTGACTCACAAACTCTTGAAAGGAGACCCGGAAACTCACCTGAAACAGCAGAGATAAAATAATTAATTAATGTGAACATATTATGAGAAGTGATTATTTTATAGGTT
This sequence comes from Aradus depressus, assembly GCA_963662175.1. Classification (NCBI taxonomy): domain Eukaryota; kingdom Metazoa; phylum Arthropoda; class Insecta; order Hemiptera; family Aradidae; genus Aradus; species Aradus depressus. The sequence goes on along the minus strand of OY759214.1, from coordinate 45,460,237 downwards.
GCAAAATAATAGCTGACTTTCGAGGTTGCCCTCATCAGGTTGAGAAAAATATCAGCAATGCGATTGATAATTTCATGTTTTCCAACCACTTTTTTTTTTTTTTACTAAGAGATATTTACATCTGTATAAAAATAAATAAAGCAAATATGCTAATAGAGAGATAATGGCAATGTCAAGAGGGGAGAAATCACCCAGTGGTGACACTCCCTAGTCATTGATTTCCTCTCAATTGTAACTAATCAATGTCATTGTCACTGCTGCTGCTAAGGAGGTCTCTAGGTCATTGACGCTTAAGCCGTCGTTGGTGAAGTACGAGGTAGAATGGAGGGCACGGACCAGAGGATTATTGTGTTTTCCAACCCCTAAATTCAAAAATGAAAAAAAAAAAAGATTCTGTGAACACGATAACTCTCGACAGAATTAATGTATTGACAAAAAATTCTATATATCCAGAACTCTTTAATGACGGCACCTATTAATTTTTCGTCTAAGTAGGAGGGGGGGGGGGGATCAGAGGTGTGGGGCTCGACCGTTATAACTGCCGATGAGCCTAAAGAGTAGATTGGTTTTGGTGGGTGAGTGAAAAATTAATGGCGAAAAATTAAGAATAATCGAAAATAAAAAAAATAACAATGTAATTATCACTAGAGTTAGGTTTTAATTGAAATATCACAACATAGTTATGTGATATCTTAGTACGACTAGCCAATCAATAAGCCGTAGAGTCTGTTAAATGATTAATTCTTTGGGTGTGACGTCACATTTAACATAATGATCTGTATTTAATTATACAGTCGTCAGAGCGAGAGCGCTAGTAGTCAGAGGTAGCGTGCTTGCCTACTGAGCTCAAGATCGCAAAACCAGGAAGAGACCTTTTTTTATATGTGGGCGGTGAAATAACCTAGAGCACGCCGACCTTCGGATGGGACATTAAATCCCAAGCTTGTACAATGTCAAATACTCGTTAAAGACCCCGGGATCCTGGTTAATAAACCTAGGTAGGCAAAATAGTATAACTCCCATAGTAGAGTTGGGCCATGTCCACAGCGCTCTGGTAGTAGGCGATATGATCTCGTAGTTAAAGTCCGGGCTTGAATCGCAATCGCGAATAACATTGTGAGATGACAATTGTAAAGATTTTGACGAATTTAACAATATAAACATTATTTATTTTTCCACATCTGAGTTTAAAATAAACCACCAATCGACTGTTTTAATCAATATTTGACTGACATAGTGACTGTCCCTCACTACTAAATCCTCAAACTAAATTTCCGTGTGTTGTCCGTATATTCATTCAGTTTTTTAGTATCTATGTGAACTCTTAAAACGTTGTTGGTACGAAGTGTGTTAAAAAAATAACGGGAATTTTCGGTTTTTGAAAATAATTTTATTTATTCGTCTACATCAATGTTATCCCCTTCAAAACAGTCCCCATTAGATATTATACACTTATGCCAGCGCTTCTTTCAATCCCCGAAACACTTCTGGAACTCGATCTTTGGGATAGCATTTAGCTCTCTCAGCGATGCGCATTTAATCTCATCTGTGCTTGTGAAACGACGGCCCTTTAAGATACTCTTTATTGTTGGGTACAGAAAAAAGTCACATGGAGCCATTTCTGTAGTATCTGGAGCATCATTAGACCCCTTTCACATGAAACACTCAGTGTACGGCCACTGGGTCTGAAGACAACGTTGAAACATAGAAGTGAATGGGAGCGTTCACACGGGGCCACCAGATTCGGTGTCTCGTCAGTAGCCACTCCCTCGAGTCGCCCGTACACACAGCTGTGTCTCGGCCACTTGTGAGACCTACAGTTAGATGAGAGCGTTCACATGGTACACGTGTGTCCCCAGCCACTCAGCTATTTTTATTTAAAAAACAGTATGAGTTTCGATAATGAACATGTTATAGAGCTGGTCCGTGAATGGCCGGCTCTATGAAATGTTCAAATAGAAGAATATTCAAACAAAATCATTAAACAGCAAATTTGGAATGAAGTATGTGCTTCAATCGTGGAAAAATTTGAACAATTATCAGATGAAGAAAAAAAGTAAGTACCTTTCTACAATCAATTATATTTTAATAAGCATATAATAAAATACAATATTTTAAGCAATATTAATGTATAAATATGAGCTCTGGAAGGGTTTATTTCTTTATAAAGAAGTCATAATTATTAGTTGTGTTGTGGAGGTGAGATATGAAGGGATGGTCTAGAGAAGTATAACAGTGAAATAGATGCGCAAAGGAGGTACTTTTATTTATTTATACGTACACAATATACACGCTCTAAATATCAACGAATTATAAATTAGTTTGTAACATTTATTTTTAAAAAATAATTTTATTTTTTTATCTTTTCAATATCTAGTTAACCAATTTCTAATGTAGGTTTAAGTAAAATAAACCGAAATATTTACTTTCTTATTCTATGCTATTCATTTTCCCTATTAACCCAGTTATTTAATTTATACTTTTGGATTAGATTTAACATTTTTGCAAATTTAGAAAAACAATATATCTTTTTAGTTTTAGAAGAAATCCAAATGAAAAGTTTGTTATGATATATAATCTAAGGGGTACGGTATCCACCGAAAGGTATGACAACAGAAAAGTTTGTTAATTGAAATTTTTTAAAAATACGTGCACTTTCTTCAAAATTGCACGTCTTGACCTTTCGATATTTTTTTATGGCCCTTTTCGGAAACTACTGTAGAAATCAAAATTATTAATTTTATTAATTCAATTATTTTTATAATTACAATCTTACGGCTTTATTTCTTCCAACTTTTTGATATTTTTTTGACTAATAATTTTTAAGTTAACATGAGGTACTAAAAAAAAAGCATCCCACATTAATTCTTAATAATAATTATTTCAAACTATATCCTTAAGACGGTGAACTGAAGACGTTCGTTGGAGGGGGAACTGTGTCTCTGACGTCAGAGACACAAAGTGGCCTTCTCAAATTCCGGTGGTCGGTGTCTAGAGACACGGTGGTCCGTACACTGAGTGTCTCGTGTGAAAGCAGAGTAACAGGGTTGTTTTTGGCCAAAAATTCACGAACAAGCAATGAAGTGTGAGCAGGTCGATTATCGTGGTGCAAAAGCACCAATTGTTTCGCCACTAATCCGGGCGTTTTTTTATACGAGTTGTGTTCATGTGTTTATGCCAGCGCTTCTTCCAATTTCCAAAATACTTATGGAACTCGATCTTTGGGATAGCATTTAGCTCTCTCAGCGATGCGCTTTTAATCTCATCTATGCTTGTGAAACGACGGCCCTTTAAGGTTCTCTTTATTGTTGGGAACAAAAAAAAGTCACACGGTGCCATGTCTGGCGAATCTGGAGGCTGGGGCATCATTACAGTGTTGTTGTTGGCCAAAAATTCATGAACCAGCAATGAAGTGTGAGCAGGTGCATTATCGTGGTGGAAAAGCCATGAATTGTTCTTTTCGAATTGATTTTTTTTTTCGGATTGCTTCATGCAAACGGCGTTGCACTTGTAGGTAGTACTCCTTATTGATCGTATGACCTTATGGCAAGAACTCATGGTGCACTATGCCGTTAAAATAGAAAAACACAATGAGCATGACCTTCACATTCGACCGCACTTGTCGAGCTTTATTATATTACTTGTAGTATACCACTCGTAAACCGTAGCAAAATTTAATGCATTGCACTCTGATCCATTTTGTAAACAAATAAATAATCGCCGATCATACCAAAACACATGTAACCTCTTTGATCAGAGGAGGGGGACGAACACAAAGCCTACAATGTTATGGTCTCAACACATTAACAACGTCTCTTGTAAAAGTGACAGGGTTCAGGCCCTTCAAATGTATTTTTCAACATTATGAACAGAAGTTATTCAATTTAATTTGGTTAATGTTGATGACAACAAAAGAAGAGTTTTGTTGTCAACGTAACACCTACATAATAATGTCACAAAGTTTAAATTACAAATTACATTTTGTCATGTAGAAAATTTCTGAATACAAAATTAATCCCCAGCATTAATTAATAAATATCCGAAACCACTCAACATTTTGGCTAAAAATTAATAGATGATACACAGGCACGTCTAAATCGTCGTTAATTAGTTCTTGTGACTCATGCTCGGGCTTTAACTACAAGGTCATATCGCCTATTATCACAGCGCTCTTTCGTCACTCTGGTGGACATTAGCCCGCTACTATGGGAGTCCTAAATTTTGCCTACCCTAATTTTCATTCACCTAGGGTAGGGGTCTTTAACAAGTATTTCACATCGTACAGGCTCAGGACCAACGCTTAACGTCCCATCCGAAGGACGGCGTGCTTAAGTTTTTTTTTTACCTCCTTGATAAAATAAACTAAGGGCCTCGGTCGAGTTTCAAACCCGCGATCTTGATCTTAGTAAGCAAATATGCATACCACTGAGCTATCGGCGCCTTTTCATAGGCAGTTATTCGAGTTTTTGAGTCAAGCTCTGATTATACACATTTCTTTCGGTCGAATTTGCGGAAAATTAATAGGTCCCATAATTATGGGGATTTCTATTTTAATATCAAATTTCATATCGATACATTCATTCTCGGGATCCCTCCGGAGTTAGTGTTTTTTTTGTTTCTTCATTTTTGAAATTAGGAAATCGGAAAACATGAAATTTTGGTGAAAAATAAAACGATTTTCTGGCGGATTACATAACTTCTCGTATACTTTATATGAAGTAAAATATGATTCAATATTGCCCAAATATCATCTTTCAAGAGACCCGAAGCCTTTTGTGACTATCCAGGATCGTATTTCTACACTCGATTTACTTTTTTTTTTCAATGTATCAATTTCGCTTGCATTGATGTTATCGGATTGCTGTATTGATTTTTTTTTTTTAGTTCAGTCAATGGATAATAGGTGATACCTTAGACAAAATAGGCATGAAACTCCCAAAACTCTCTAATAACTGTCTATTTAATTTATATCAATTCTAAGAAATTCTAAACCCCTTAAAGACGACAACTATTAATTTTCCGCGAAAGGGAAGAGAATGATTCGTATAAACTGTCCTAAATTTTCCTTCTGAAACCTAACGTTTTGACGTGAAAATGTCTATTCGCTCGTTAAGCACAGTGATAGCCGGTCAAACTTTCTTGTGTTACAAAATACCGTCAGATTTCAATCGATAATAACTACGAGACTAATAATGCGATAATAAACGGTAGAGGTCACAATGGATAAAGCATGTATGTACGTGTTTGTTGTGCAGTGTTTGTTTTGTCTGTGACGTTATCGGGCCAGTGTGGGCGCCGGTGGATGATTGCTGCGAATTTTGCGTTGTGTAAAATTAGAAATTAGTGTAGCGTGATAACGCGTTTAGATAGGACGTTGATTCGGGTGTCATTGTAAAGAGCTTGAGGAGCACTACTAGGACTCAAAGTGAAACAATAAAAATATTCGCCGAAATATATGTAAAATCTGTATTAAATTGAAAATTGCAAAAAAATTAAAGATGTCGTTTCATATGAATCGTAAATATGCGCGGAATTATATAAAACACAAATCAGAGGAAAGCTCGCATCGAAAGGAATTTAAAAAACCTAAAAAGTCTAGGGCCGAGCAAATGCAAGAGCTACAGCAGCATCGAAAAGAAAATGAAAAATGATTTTATCCCGACGTTTTCACGGAAAATCTACGGCGTGGACCTTGACTATGCCTTAATATTTGCTTGATTTATGCAAAAACAGTTATTTCTATAGAAAAATTAGTTCCCACCAAAATTGTCCCTTATTATTTATTCAATTTCCAATTTTCCTCAGATTTGTGATGGGACCAATACGACTGAAGTTATAACACCTCAAAGAACGTAAAATAAATTTCTAACTAATGTTTTACTGGGACCATTAGCAACTAATTTAAAAAAATCTTTATATTAAAATCTGTGTGTGTGCGTATAAATACATGTATAAACATGTATATGATGAAGCAATTAAAGGACTTTGTTATACCAACCACTTATATACAGAACACTCTCCCTACCCCTCTGTGGTAATTCTGAGTGTGACTTTCTTATATCCAATAATGCCAGTATGGAATTTATTTGAGAGGGGATGGGGGGAGGAGGGAGTGAGTAAAAAAGAGGTTGGTATAAGAAAGTCCTATAATAGCCACTTCACACATACATATTTTAAAATTAGTTGCTAATCGTCACAATTTAAACATTACTTTGAAATTTATATTACGTTTTTCGGAATCCTATAATTTCGGTCGTCTTGGCCTTATCACAAATCTGAGGAAACATTGGCAATTGAAAATTTAATAAGGAACAATTTTGGTGAGAATTATTTTTTCTGTAGGACTAACCGTTTTCGCGTAAATCAAGCGAACATCTAAAAAAGTTAGGTGTCAGATAAAATTTTAGAACTGTTTTTAGGATCATAAATTTCGCGGAAAATTAGATGTCGTGTTTATTGGGTTTTTGTGTATACAATTACATAAAACACAATTCGATGTTGAGGGTCTGTCGTGTAAATAAAGTGGGTGAATCACCGGCAATGTACTTCCCCAGGAGAAATTGGTCGAACAATTTTCCGCTCTCCCTCCGAAATCAGTCGATCGCGATAATAATCTATAGTTGACAAAAATTTTGTGTCGATACATTCATTAGGTACATAGACAGTTATGTTACGAGTTTGTGAGTTAAGCCCCTCCTAATCCTCTCTCGGGTCGATTCGGCTGAAAATCAATAGTTGTCCGAAACCCCAACTTTTGGGGTTTCGGGCAAATATAAAATTTCATTCATTCTATCGGGAGTTATCGTGTTCACAAACAGACATTTTTGGAATTAAGAGGTAAGTAAATATAAAATTCCGTTAAAAAGTCAATAACGAATTTTTGACAGATTACATAAGCACCGTAATACTTCGTACAACTGGAGAATGAAAGGTTACCATCAAAAATTCCAGAATTTCGGTAACTCGAAGAAAAATTCGCGGTGATTCAAACAGGCACCGGAATGGCCTTTCGACCTTTTTCGTTATGAATTTAAATTAAGTTATTAAAAAATTGATGGGACAATTTACCTATTCATATTCATTTGAATATTTACTCGCTTCTTACTCCAGTGCTTAAACTTATGAGTTTAAGAATATAGAGCTTGAAATGAGCCGGCAGCTTGTAGCTCTTTCTTCATTGCTGAGTTCAAATGAAACCAACTTACTACTTCCCAAGCTGAACGAATTATAGGCAAGAAATGTAATTGGTCAATAATTCAAAAGTCAAAAAAACATGTAGATGCAATGACTCTGGATGAACGAAATGCTTGTGATGCATTTAGAATGGTAGTGCAACAACAGAAGTGAGAATTACATGCAACTATACAGAGTTACTGAAAAATGCATATTTTATGTTGTTATTATGTCCAATTTTTATTTTTCAAAACAATACTACCAAACTTATGACTTAAAAAAATCTGTTATATTGGTTTATATTTGAGTGCTAATAGTTTTAAGGTGTTTCTCGATAGTATAAATTTGATCAAATATGCCAATTTTGATTATCAATTTTTGACATCGCAAAATACATGTATTTATGTAAGGTTCTAATGCTTTTTCTGCGTCTTGCTTTGATACTCTTAGACATTTTTCAAGTTCAGGATACTCTGCTGACCGTTGATCGATGATTTTAGTTTTCCTTTTGCGTCAATACACTGAGAACGAATTTTCTCCTTATTTTGAATAATTCTATAAAGGGTAGACTTTGGTACATTAAACTCCGTACACAGTTCGTCACGAGACGTTTCACTATAATAATCCAATAATAGCTTTAATTTATCAGTGCTGTTAATGAATTACACTTTTGTTTCGACATTTTGTGTTGTTATTCACTTGTTTATCGTACAAAACCTTAGAGAGTACTGGAAAGCACGTGTGGAAGAAATTAGAATGTTTGTTAACAAACGTGTCTTAACCTGATGAAGTGTCTTACTTATACAGGTTATTGACCTACAAAGTCTTAAATATAGAGATAAACATCGACTAAGAAATCAAATCTCAATTAAAAAGGTTTGAAAATTCCCAGTAACAGAGGTATTTCAATGCAAAAGTGTCGGGACCTCATTGTCATTATCAGTAACAGAGGTTTCTCACATATCCAGGGCCCACTTAACCAGGTTTCACTGTATCAGGGACGTTGGGACTGTGCAATGATGGGAGACTATGTATGGGGTACAGTGCGTGTGGATCAGAAAAACATAAGAGGAAAGGCCGTTCTTATGTACATTTTTAAAAGACACTATTCTTGTACGAAGATTCAATGTTATTCAATATTCTTGCTCTTATCCCTACCAATTCTTGAGGTACTGTATGTTAGATTTCTTCTATAGGACTCTAGTTATATTAAAGAAACATATAATATTAGTAGCTTTTAAGAAAATTGAATAATTTATTATCACAGCCAAAATATGGACGCTTAAGAAAAACTACTTGTATTTTCATAATCAGCATCATCAAATTAAGCAATAAACACTAAAAAACTAAGATGGTTAAATTTTGTTACGTAGTGTAATCGATGTTGAGTTTCCAACGTTTAAACTAAACATCGTTAGTTTACTTACACAGACACTAAGACAATGCTAATACTAAATTTCGTATTGATACATTCATTATATTGAGAGTTAGTAGGGTTTTTGAGTTGAGCTCCCTTCCTTTCATTTATTGTTATATAACAATAGTAACATTGTTTTCTTTCTTTTCTACATCTCGCACATTGGGACCTGATGATGGGACGTAAGAACTACGCGAAACATCCTTGGGATAAAGACACTTCCGAAGAGATTTTTTTTGAAAAATAGTTATCCTAATTTTTATTAAATTGAAAAATGTGTCTACTTATTATAATAAGTATACGTATCTTGTATATAATATATATAGGTATCTTGTATTAATTTTTTTTATATACTCGTATATTTTCAAGTATTTATTTGTTCAGTTTTTATTAATTTCATTTTACTTTTTTTAATAGTTTTGTTATTACTACTAACCATAGGTGTGTTAGACTCAAGCAGTTATAAATCTAATTTATGAGCTATATAATGTATAAATTATTTTGACGTATCCTAGTACCATGTATTGGTTTAACGGAAATAAATGTATTACTATTATTATTATTATTATTATTATTATGGTTAATGTAGAAAATTTCGAGTCGATAGATTCATTCTATGAGGAGTTACGAGTAGTATGTTCACAGACACACCAGATAGGAATTTGTTTTTTTGAATCAGATTTGTATTCCGACGACATGAAACCCAACATCGAATTTCTGTCCGATTACATAACTTCTTCTATACATTGTATACCTGGGGAAGTAACATTTTTCGACTGTCTATATTTGTGAACACGATACCTCCTAACAGAATGAATATATGGACAAGAAATTTTAAATGAAAATTCAAAACCATCTATGGATGAAACCTACCAATTTTCAGCCGAATCGCCTAAAGGTGGGGGGGGGGGGGAGGGGGGGCAGAGGAGAAGGGGGCTTTATCATATGAATAAAAATTCGAGGAATTTAAAAAAGTATATAATAGAGCAAATCTCCCATTGAATTTTCACATTGTCAGAGAATTTGAATATACCTAAAACAGAAGAAAGGAAAAAAAAGACTTAATTGTTTTGTGTCACGATAAGCAGGTAATCTTTCCGGATAGTTCACAAAGACAATTCGGGTTCCGTAGCGATAAGAGCACGAGAAGATTAGCTGTATCCTTATCGTACAGATATAGTCGCATTCTACAGAATAGATTCATAACATCCTCTTTTGTTGGGCAAAGTATGAAAATTAATTCATAAAAATGGGATAATGTAAATAACAACAAAACAGAGAAGACTTTTTGGGGGGCCCCATTTTAGTGCCACCAATTATTAGCAATTAGCACTACATCACTTTACGATACTCAAGAAACTAAACCCCTTTAAGACACTTAAGCCATTTACGCTACTTGAGGAACTAAATCCCTTTACGATACTTAAGGAAGTAAAGCCCTTTACGACACTTTTTTTTATTTAAAAATGCATAAAGAACATATACAACAATCAAATGTGAAGAAAAAATGCCAAGAGAGGAGAAATCACCCAGTGGTGACACTCCTTAGGCACTGAGTTGTGCACTCATTTATGACTAATCACTGTCACTGTCTGATCTGAGGTCTCTGGGCCATTAACGCATAAGGTGTCGTTCGGGAAGTGTGATAGAATGGAGGGTACGGACTAGAGGATTATTGTGGGTACTAAAAGAGGAAAATAATTTTTTGTATCTGGATTTAGCTAATTTGGTGACAAAGGGAATATCGAGATCAGTGTGAAGGGTGTTGTTGGAGATGTAATGAGGAGCATTGGTTATTGTACGAAGGATTCTGAATTACAAGGATTGAATGCGCTGAATATTGGAAGCTTAGGCAGAACCCCATTAGTTCAAGTCCATAAGGCCACATAGTGTTGAGTAATGCGTTCTACATTAGTCGTTTTGTTCTCAGTTAATTTTGACCGTTTGTCTAGTAGTTACTTAAGACACTATAGCCCTTTTAAAATTCCATTGAAAAATCAACTTCTAATTTGTGACCGGCTACATAACTTCTTATATACTTCGTATAGCTGGGTTAATAAAAGTGTAATGATTGTCGATGTAACGAACGTATCAACACGTTTAGTGTAATGATTCAGAAGCTTCATGATGTTCAACCAAATCGGTAAACAAAATTGGCTAAAAAAACCCGATGTCAACATGAAGAAGTTACCTTGGCAACGTCTTTATGTCGTCCTTCCGGGAAAAGTGACTCAGGTTAAACCAAAAATATAGCGAAGCGGTATTCTCAATTAATTATATTCCGTTAATAGGTAACATAACATCGGAAACAAAATAGGTAACATTCATTACATCGGAAACAAAATAGGTATTATTACACAGAAAACAAAATAGGTAACATTACATCGGAAACAAAATAGGTAACATTCATTACATCGGAAACAAAATAGGTATTATTACACAGGAAACAAAATAGGTAACATTACATCGGAAACAAAATTGAGTTATTTCTTCCTCCAAAACCAATCGAACGTTTGAGCAATAGTTTACTTACATCGTGGGTTCTGAATTCTAAAACTAAATTCTGTGTCGATTCATTACATTGGCAGTTATTGAGGTTTTTGAGTCGAGTCCCCTCCGCTGATACTCCCGCCCCTTAAGCCGATTTCAAGGAAAATTAATAGGTGCCGTCCTAATGGAGTTTTGATATAAATATAAAATTTCATAAATAAAACAAACTATTTTTTGAAATATTGTCTATTCCACTAAAGATATTTATAAAAATACAACTACCGGTTTCGGCCTCACATCATCGTCAGGTCTAGTTATGAACTCTAGTTCTCTCTAACTTATGAACTCTAGTTCATAACTAGACCTGACGATGGTGTGAGGCCGAAACCGGTAGTTGTATTTTATAAATATCTTTAGTGGAATAGACAATATTTCAAAAAATAGTTTGTTATATTTATTTATTACAAATTCCACAATATGTCCGCGTTCCTCAACTTTGAAATAAAATGTCATCTTGTGAATACAATTACATTGACAGTATGTGGATTTTTTGAGGGGAGCCCCTCCTTTTCGGCCGATTTTCGCTGTAAATTTTATCAGGTGTAGTCCTTATGGGAATTTGAATTTTTCGTGTCAATACATCCATTACAAGGACCGATTTATTAGTTTTTTGTGTTGAACCTCCCCACCCTTTTGGTCGATTCGACTGAAAATCGAGGTGTCGACCTTAGTGGGTTCTGGGTACACATATAACATTTCGTCTCGATACGATCCCTATCGGGTGTTATCGTGTTTACAGATACTCGAGAGAACTAATTTTTACTTCCCCAGGTATACGAAGACTAGGGGAAGTTATGTAATCGGTCGAAAATACGATGCGAAATTTCATCTTTTGACTTTTTGATTCCGGCGTGAAACAAGTCAGACATACAGTCTGTGAACACAATAACTCCCGATAGAATGAATATATCGAAACAAAACTGTATTTGTGTATCCAAAACACTTCAAGGATGACAACTATCGATTTTAAACCAAATCGGCCAAAAGGAAAAGGGGGATTAGGGGGAGGCTTAACTCAAAAACTGTAGTAACTACCGTTGTAATGAATGTATTGACACGAAATTTCGTATGACCACTCAAAGCCCTATAAGGACAACATCTATTAAATTACAGCGACATCAGCCAAAGGGGAGGGAGGGATTACAGGGAAGGCTCAACTCAAAAATTACAATAACTGCCGATCTAATGAATGCATCGACACACGATTTAGTATGAGGATTCAGAAGCCAGAATGTAAGTCAAATATTAAGTTTTAGTCCAGACGGTCGACTGGCTTAGAGGGAGAGCGAAAACGAAATTGATTAATCTCTGCTGGGGAAGTACACAGCTGGTGATTCGCCGACGCCTTTTTCGTTTTTTTTTTCATTTTTGGGCAACTGGAGGTCCCGAAAATCCATTGAAAACAACGCATCGAATTTCTGACAGATTAAATAACTTTCCCTTACTTGATATGGCTGGGGAAGTAGGCCGACTGCTAAGTACTTGCAACAAAGTAGTGTAAGTACAAAGCCTCCTCGCCTGTAAACCAAACATTAGTCATCGTTCAGCTGATTGGTACCATTATCAATATTCTGAGCGGAAATGTTTTTTGTCATATTAAATTTTCTTGATAAAATGTTTCAAGAAAAGAGGGCGCCTGTAGATAGCGAAATGGTATGCGTGCTTGCTTACCTACTGAACTCAAGATCGCAGGTTCGAAACCCGGCCGAGGCCTTTAGTTTATCTTATCTAGGAGGTAAAAAAAACTTAAGCACCCCGTACTTCGGATGGGACGTTAAGCAATGGTCCCGAGCCTGTACGATGTCAGGTACTCGTTAAAGACCCCTATCCTAGGTGAATAAAAATTAAGGACATGTAAAATTTAGGCTCCCAAAGTAGAGCCGGGCTCATGCCCATCAGAGTGAGGAAAGAGCGCTCTGGTAGTAGACGATATGACCTTAAGTAGTTAAAGCCCGGGCATGAGTCATAATAACTAACTGTTTCGACAAATATACATATATATATAAAATCATTGCAAATTATAAGTGACAATGGATTTAGGGCACAGAAACCAAACAAACAGAGTGTTTAGTTGACCTGTAACGGAATTTTGTTTAATTTGACCTGTATTTTTGTTTAGTTTGGACCTGTAACGATATTTTGTTTAGTTGGACATGTAACGGAATTTTGTTTAGTCTGATCTGTAATGGAATTTTCTTAAATTATGACCTGTAACTGTAACGGAATTAGGTATAGTTTTGAACTGTAACGGAGTTGTAAAGGAAATTTTGAAATACAAGACCAAGAAGGTATTGCCTGTCAGAAACGATAATGATTCCTCTACCCTTCGGATATGTGAGAGGGGAATGAGACATAAATGTTTTTAAATAAGTTTTAATAACTTAAATTTAAGAATTATAATTATTCAAATAAGACATTAGTTAGTATTTATCAAAGAACAATCACGGCATATTTATTTTATAGAAATTTTAATTAATAATGACAATTGTCAACTGGTATCACTTATCACTAAAGGAAGAAACGTAAATTGATAAGATTTCTCGATAATAAATTATTCAATTAATTATTAACATTTAAAACTAACGGAATCTCTTTTCAAAAAATGTTTGGATACTAAAAACGTAAACAAAATAGCTAAATGATAACATTAAAGTGATTAAAAAAACAAAAAATAATGTAATTTGGGATTTATTTTTTGTTTATTAAATGTAATTGCAGAGTAAATGACAATTAAAGTGAATAATGGATAAATGATATGGAATGTATTTGACATACCTCGAGTTGCTGTTTAAGATTTATTTGTTGCCATGGATCTACAGGATCTGTGAGTCCTGCCAGGGGCATATCTTCTGAAACGTACTTATACCGTTTCCTGTAGAGACGCACTTTGTTACCTGTGTACTCCGTTTTGATGAATGTTTAAACTCGACTTAACAACAAGGGGAAAATGATTGGTTGATGGAAGGTTGTGATGTAGTGAATGGAGACAGACTTGGGAGTGGGGGCACACTGACAACAGACAGAGGGCTCGGGATGAATGGAGGGTGGCCTAACTCGCAAATGTGACGATAGAGTGCTCTCATGATGCTCTTTTCAATACGTTTTCGTCTCTATGCTCCTCCCATCTGTTGGTCAATTCATAGAACTATTTCCCTAAATTAGTTCTGAAAATACCGCAAGAGGGTAGCATCAGGTGAATTTTTACTGCCCTCTGTAGGTGAAGTACTGAACTATCAACTATTAGGCACGTTCCTGAATTAACAGATGAGTTTTTTTTTTTTTGGTTTGTGGCCTTATGGTCCAGATGAGTTCAACAGTTGAATTCAGATAAGGGAAATTAAAAATGAGGCTTTCGAAAATACACGATATATCCATACCATTAGGTCTAGTTTAGTCTTTATCTACACTATACCAAAATTTGAATTACACCATTGACAAATTCTCCGTTATGAACAACAACAATTACTAACATAACTTACTTAAAATCAATGAAAACTGACATTATTGCCGAGATATTGTGCAATAATTCAAATGGACTTGAAAAAATAAAATAAAACTTGTTTTTTTAAGATATTGTCTAATTTCACTAACTATATATACATGGGAGTACTTTCGGTATTTGAGTCTTATCTCTTATGCTTTTGGCTGAGGATGGTAGAAATACCGAAAGTACTCCCATGTACATATATATAGTTAGTGAAATTAGACAATATCTTAAATAAACAAGTTTTATTTTATTTTTTCAAGTTCATTACTTAAAATCTCTCTAATTTAATTTAAGGACCGGATCGCATGGTCTCACCATTGTTTGCGGGTTCGAATCCCGTCCAGGACAGAACTCCTTCCCGGGGCCATGGACGTTGTAAATAACTAAAATTACACCGCTTCGAATATTTTTCCATTATTCTTCCGTTGACGGTATCTGAAATGTGTAATATTTATATAGTGTATATGTTTATATTTTTTTATCTTCGAAGTTCCGTCCAGTTGCAAGGTACCTTAATGTTACAGATAGTTTTTCTTCAGCCGATATCGCCTTTCTCATGCAAGTGTGTTGCTTCGTTAAAAATGGTTTAACCATCTCTAAAAGTTCGTCAAAACAGGCTTCTTTCATTCTGAAATAATTTTCATAGTCGTCCGTTTCCTCCGTGCATTTTATTTCATTTATTAAATTTAAATGGCTATACTGGTCTCGCTTCAACAGCCAATCCTTAACCCATTTCTTTATTTTAGTTCGTTTTTTAGAAATAGCCAGTGCCACTATTACACCAAAAACACCCTTTTTAAAATTGTGAGTGTCCATTTTCGGTCTTTACTTCGTGGCTTCAACACACAGACTGACGCCAAATTGACGATTTGGATTGAACGTGTGATACCTCGCTATATTTCCATCAATCATGCCTGGATCGCAAAACTGGATTGAACTGATACAAGATTGAACGTGTAAGGTCCGTCATAGAGACATGGCTAATACGGCTTATAGAGACATAGCTCCTTTATACACTTGAGTTTCTCTTCGGATAAACCGCTGAACGAACTCGCCTAAAGAATTCCAACTTGATTAACCTTTCATTATACTAAGTTCAACCCTCAGTAGGATTGGTAATACTATCGATTGTGGTTGTCGATAATAGTGAAGTGACTAATATTTAGAATAAAATATGGAAGAAAATGCAAAATTAGTCAATAAAAATGATAGGAAGCTTTTCATTATTGTCATCAGCATAATTTACAACATTTTTGTCCATGTGGAATATTTTTTCAAACTTTTACATTTATTTTATTTTTTTAAATTTTACGTTAAGGGGAGGTGATTAATAGACTGATTTTTGTGATGGACAGTTTTGTCAAAATTATGTTCAAAAATTGCGTTACGTAATTTATAGAGAGCCTCTTAGACGTCCTAGGTCAGGGTTGCCGCTATGCCGTTCTATAGTCGAGAGTATCGACTGTACTATCGATAGGTTCCATATTTACCGAGTCATTCAAATCATCTTGTTCGTTCAACAAGGCATTGCAGCTTTCTCCAAGACTTTTCCTGTCTTGGTTCATATTTATTGATTTTATTGACTATAACAATGAACCGGAACTCAGGTAAATGATTGTTAACAACTTCAAGTAGTGAAACGCGCACTTATTGTGGACACTATAAAACAGACTTCTTATTTGGAAAATTGTCTTTTTCACAAAAAGGTATTTAACATAAAGATTATTGATAGCATGAAATTATTAATCAATTTAGAAGCTTTTCTTATCAGTGATGTTAGGAAAAGCTTCTAATTTCATTAGTAATCGTATGCTATCAGTAATCTTTATTTTTACCTTTTTGTGGAAAAGACTATTGTTTTAGTGTCCACAATAGGTACACGTTGTTGTTAAGTATCTTGTTAAATACACAATTATTAAAATTTAAATAATTGTTATTTTTAAGTTTAGTTTTACAACTGTTATTGGGAGTAAATATAAGCAAAACTTGCCTAAGCATAACTAAACCTGACGATTGTGTAACTGGTAGTTTTTGTATACCTACATTGTTTTGTGAAATAGACACTACTTCAAAAAGTGATGACTGTTCTTCTAAATGCTTTTGTTTCCTCATAATTTCTTAATACATTTTTGAATGTTTGTTTTTTCAGATGTTCTCAATATTGTTACAATCTCAGAGGAAAATAAAATTTACGTGAAACTTGAGCCGGATACAGATGACATGTTTTATGAAGAATGTAAGTAAAAACTATTGAATTTCCTTATACAATACAATTTTTCTCTATTGTACCTTTCTTTCATTATACAGAAGAAGGTTATGAAACAAAATTAAGATAAAACAAGAAATCGTCGGTAATTTTCTATGTTCCTAACGCAATTTGATATACTAGATTTAATACTAATAATAGATGCCGCGTGTCTAAGTCTATTATTATTTAATAATAAGATCCTATTTTTTATTGATTTTTAGATAATTTTGAAGATGGAAAAATATTTGGTTTCATGTTTCCATAACTCTCTCTTCTTGTTTGTATCAATTTCTAACGCTCTTGAAACATTAAACGAATGGCAGTTATTCAGTTTGTCCAAACAATTATTTTGAATTTCAAAAGGACATCTAAATTATGAAATGAAAACCCTCCATTTGTAGTCCTCTCTTTCCATATTTAAAGGTAATATACAATTTCTGGAGCTCCATATCGATAAGATACTAATCTGGGTTGAACATAATTCAGTCATAAATAAGAAACTGAGTTCCATTTGTTTCTAACTTCGTAATCTTAAAAGGATCTTACCAAAGGAAGTAATTACACTATATTATGCATATTTCCATTCTATAATTAATTATGGTTTAATACATTACTTCTAGCTCTGGTGATAATATTTTCAGACTTCAAAAAAGAAAGCACTAAGAATAATAAATAATATTAATCAAAGATCAAGGTGCGAAGAAATATTTTCAAAAACTTATAAATCGTTAGGTACCTGCGCTGTTTATATGTTAAAACTTTAATGAAAAATATAAATAATATTTTTATTCATGATTATGCTACCAGGAAGAAAAAAGAATTTAGAATTACTAAACATTTGTTCTCGCTTTTTGAAAATAGAATGACGCATAAAGGAATCAACTTCTTCAATGTCCTTCCTCCTTTTTTGAAAGTCATGGATACAATGGAAAAACGTTTATGTTAAAGGAAACTCTCTGTTAAGAAAAGGAAATGTTTCTTATTGTTCAAAAGGAAAAAAAAATAATAATAATTTGAATGTCGTAATTTTTGCTTCAATTTTTATATTCTTGTAAGATGTTGTTTTTCAATATCCTATAAGTTCTAACGTAATACCTTTTTGTTTAATATTTCTTTTATTATCATTAACTTTGTTACTTATTTACTATTCAATTTATTCCTATTTGTTAATTTATTTATATATTATTTTTTTCTCTTTATTTCGCACTTTGTGATCTGAAGAACGGCGTATAATCGCCTCGAAATACAGTGAAAAAAGATGTATCTTAGAAAAATATAAATATTTATATTCAAAAATATAATAAAAGTACTAGGTTAGGTTAGGTTAGCTTTTATGACTCATGCCCGGGCTTTAACTACGAGGTCATATCGCCTACTACCAGAGCGCTCTTTCGTCACTCTGGTGGACATGAACCCGACTCTCCTGTGGGAGTCCTAAATTTTGCCTACCCTAAATTTTTATTCACCTAGGGTAGGGGTCTTTAACGAGTACCTGACATCGTACAGGCTCGGGACCATCGCTTAACGTCCCATCCGAAGGACGGCGTGCTTAAGTTTATTTTACCTCCCAGATAAAATAAACTAAGGGCCTCGGTCGGGCTACGAACCCACGACCTTGAGCTCAGAAGTCAAGCACGCATACCACTGAGCTATTAAGTATTTATTTATTTTTAAATATGAATATTATTCATCTCATGTATTTTTTAATTTATTATCAGTTTATGTAATTTAGTGTAATTTAAAAGTTAGTGTAATTTATACACTATATTGAATTGATGTATGACATGTACGGAAATAAGTATTATTATTATTATTTCTGTGTTGTTTCAGGTGAGGCTCTGAGTCCTCCAGTCAGCATCAAAACAGAGCCGACATATGAGCTGCATGAAGACAACCTCACTGGTACGATGTGGAGTTACATTGTTCCACCATAATTGATTTTGTGAGCGTCCTGACAATATGTGTGAAACTTCAGAAAATTCACTCATATTTATTTTCACAAATGTTTTTGGGGAAGAGGTAAATTGGGAGAAATGTTTTGAAAATATGTCCTTTTTTTTCTCCAGACTGCTAAAATACAGAGTTATTGGTACATTTTCATTATTATTTTTTGTGATAGCAACAACCAGCTACTAAGAGGACATGGTGGGTAGATGTCTTGAGTGACGTGAGAGAGGAAGGCCACCCAGCGGTAGTTCCTCAGGGTGAAATGTAAAAACAATGAATTGAGTGTATTATTATGATTTCAAGAAGTGTGGGGGTTGTTATTTGGGATTGTAGCAGCAAATGACAGTTCCACCTCCTCTTTGGTCTCCTGCGAAGATTGTGTTGTGAAGAAAGTGAGTGGATGTATGGTTTCGTAATTGTATTCACTTTGTTATGACTGTGTCGTGTTTTGAGTTTACAATCAGGTCATTGCTGATGTATCGTTTTCGCTCTGTGATGTCCAAGTGCCTTTGATTGGAAAACCTTTCAGATTTGATATTTTAGCCTAACCGTAGATTCGTGAGCCGTATATCTAGAAGAGTTCATTCAGGAATGAGTAACAGTTGCGTTTTTTATGTTAAGGGTAGTTTTGAGTGTCTCTGCAGAAAGCAATAAAGAATTTTAAGCTATCGGTTTAATGAAATACGGAAAAGTGCCGAGTTTCTTACATTTTATGTACCGATTGTGTTTTTAGGTCTATATGAAGTAAAAATTCACAACGACAAGAAGGGAGATGTTTTCTAAACGTTTGCCGTTCCCATGTAAGATACAAAATTTATAAAAATAAATAAAACGTGTTTTTTAAAAAATATTGTCTATTTCACAAATAATATATAATATGGGAGTACTTTCGGTATTGCTATCATCTTCAGCCACGACTTAACAAATACTAAATTGAAGTTCAACTAGGTAGTTTACAATCCAAACGGTAGGTAGGTATCCTTTTTCAGCCCCTACAGGGTTTTCCTATCCTTTCTGTACAGTTAATATTTGAAATATGTAAAAACATAAAAAAATGACATTCCGTCCCAAATTGGGATCTTAAAAATAGAAAATTTGAAGTAGTATGTGTTGATTAAATGCATATATGAAGTGAATAAAAAATAACAATTGTTAAGATATGAATAAAAATAAAATATACAGTTTTTTGAGAGAGTAAGTACGTATACACAGAGACTGGAGGATTATATTATTGGCGATAAAAGGGGTGAGTGTTTGAGATTGGTCTGATCGTTCATACAATTTCCTTTTTGTAGCGCTCTGTTTATTTCTAGTTGTTCCAGTGAGTTGAGTAATGTACCTTTGTCACAAAAATTTAGGTATTGTATGCCTGTATTTATGTCGAAATGGTGTTTGTTTTCGTTGATGTGTTGTGCGAATGTTGATTTTACTGAGTTATATGATGCGTCGGTGTTTAGCCCTATTTCTGATACGTGTTCTTTTACCCTATTCTTAAATTGTCTCCCGGTTTGACCTATATAAACAAAATTACAAGAACTACATTTTAGTTGGTAAACCCCGCTTTTTTCTTCGGTTTTTATTTTGTCCTTAGTGTTGTTGAGATGTTTGTATAGAGTATTATTAGTACCTACCCAAAAGTCCTCTTTTTTAAGTATATTTCCTATCTGTTCTGAAATTTTTCCAAAATACGGTAATCAAAAAAGTTTAAAAAATGGGTGGGATTACCGTATTTTGGAAAAATTTCAGAACAGATAGGAAATATTGTAGAGATATTGTGAAATAATTCAAATGAACTTGAATGAAATTAAACTCGTTTATTTGTCTTTCTCTTATGCTTTTGGCTGAGGATGGTAGAAATACCGAAAGTACTCCCATTTATAGGTATATATTCTGTGAAATTAGACAATACCACAAATAAACGAGTTTTATTTCATTTAAGTACATTGATTGTAGGTGATCAAACTTAAGGGATATAACGAAAGTTGTATTTTTTTCGCCTGTCAATTTCTCATCTTCGCTTCGACTGATCCTATTTGTTTTCAGGCGGAGAAAGGAGAGTTTCTGTCAAAGAAGAACCTGAGTTAATCGTAGACTATCCGCCATTCTTTGAAGGTGAGTAACTAATGGTGACTTGATTATATCTTTAGGTATCTTGAAATATTGGTTCTATAGTTTCCAGAAATAAAGTTTCCGGTTAATAACTGGGCAGATAAAGATTACTAACCTTTTTAAAGTGCCTTGGTGAAAGAATTGTCCAAATCGGTTAGGTAGTTTTTGAGATAACCTCAAATACACCAACAAACGTTCTCTCTTTGTATTTTAGTATAGATTTGTAAACTTTTGCACAATGCCTATTCTCTTGGACGTTTATGACAGTATTGAATCATTGCTGTCAAATGTTGTGATAATGCTCAGTTATTTATTGTGACTTACCCGGACTTTAACAACTAAGTCATATCGCCTACTACCAGAGAGCTCTTTTGACGTTCTAACAACTAGGTCATATCTCCTACTATCAGAGAGCTCTTTTGACGCTCTAACAACTAGGTCATATCTCCTACTATCAGAGAGCTCTTTTCACGCTCTAACAACTAGGTCATACCTCGTACTTTCAGAGAGCTCTTTTCACGCTCTAACAACTAGGTCATATCTCCTACTATCAGAGAGCTCTTTTGACGTTCTAACAACTAGGTCATATCTCCTACTATCGGAGAGCCCTTTTCACGCTCTAACAACTAGGTCATACCTCGTACTTTCAGAGAGCTCTTTTCACGCTCTAACAACTAGGTCATATCGCCTACTATCAGAGAGCTCTTTTGACGCTCTGGTGGACATGAGCCCGACTCCGTGCTTCCCCATCCCGAATTATTTTTGAATCAACTTCGTGTTCACTCTCCCTCTAAGCTCCCTTCCTCTTCGACCATTATATCGGCAGTTATTGGACTTTTTGAGACCTCCTCTGATCCATCCTTCCCTTTGGTCGATACTGCTGAAAGTTATTGCTTGTCGTTCTTATGGGGTTTTGTATTATTATCCAAACTTTCGTGTCGATATATTCATTACTTAGGCATTTGTTTTTTTAGTTGACCCCCTCTTAATTCTCCTCTTCCTTTTGGTCGATTTAGCTGAAAATCAATAGCTGTGGTTCTGTGCACACATATACAGTTTTGAGTCGATTTGTTCTCTCTATCGAGAGTTATCATGCCCATAGACACAGTATTTTTTTATTTTATTTTTTTTTTTCATTTTTAGATTTAGAGAAACGATAAACATGAAATACTGGTCAAAACTCAGGCGATAGTTGAATTCCTAACTGATAGGTATAGATGGGAAAGTAAAAATGAAATGTCTGGAACGAGACTCTTATAATAAGTCAATTGA
Organism: Aradus depressus; assembly: GCA_963662175.1. Taxonomy (NCBI): domain Eukaryota; kingdom Metazoa; phylum Arthropoda; class Insecta; order Hemiptera; family Aradidae; genus Aradus; species Aradus depressus. Next base: position 45,438,034 of record OY759214.1, on the reverse strand, counting down.
GCTACACTGTTACTTTCAGTTACCTGCCAAACGAAAAGAGACCCTTTTATTATAAAGTCATTTTTTACACAGAAGTAGGTCAGAACTTTGAATCCGCTGAATAACTTCAATAATAAAAAATCATTTATATAACTTTTTTTCTGAATTGTTGGCTCCATTGAGTTTTCAATAGTAACTCCATGCCCCAGTTTTTTAATGAAATGACCCTGTAATTTTTACTGTTTTTATCAATCTTGGGTTTATATATAAAAAATGTGTATCTTTCTCCCCGTTGGACACGTTGGTGAGGCGGTAACTTTTTGAATGAATTATGACGTCCTTTTCTCTTCTTCTGTGGTCTTTTGGAATAGGATTGCAACTGTAGATAGTCCGTAGATATTAACCAGTGTTGCAAAAAAACGGCAAAAAAAAAAAAGGGAAATAAAGTAAGATAAGTTCGAAATTCTCCTTCAAAGGCCTTTAATGTGATAGCATTGAGCATACAGGCCCTTTTTTATCTGGGAGGTACACAAACCTTGAGCACGCGACCTTTGGATGGACGTTGAGCGATGGTCCCGAGCCTGTATTTCAAATATGAAAAAAAAGGCCGTGTTTTTAAATGATAACTCCCGGTAAAATGAATGTATCGACTTACTATACTTTCCCTGGCGCTATGGTCCTTGTAGAACCTGGGCCTCCACTACGATCTTCCGCCATTCTTCTCTACCCTCGGCCTCCCGTCTCCATCTTCTCACACCCATCGTTCTGAGGTCGTCATCTAGCCAACTTAAGCGGGGTCTACCTGTTCTTCTTTGTCCTCCCGGGTGTCCCTCCAGTATCCTCCTCGGCAATCTGTCTGGCTCCATCCTCTGTAAATGCCCCAGCCATCGCAGCCGCCCCTGCTTCACTAAGGCCACTAGGTCCGGGCTCTTGTACAGGTCCCCTATTGGTCCGTATCCTCCATCTATCCCCCTCTGGAGTAGGGCCGTATATCTTCCTCAATACCTTCTTCTCCCACGTATTGAATAAGACTTCGTCCCTCCTAGTCAGGACCCAGGTTTCACTCGCATATGTGACGACCTGTCTCAGGACTGTTTTATAAATTGTTATTTTGAATGTATCGACACGAAATGTTATATGTAAATCCAGATCCTTTTAACGACGACACCTATTGTCTTTCAGTCAAATCTACCAAAGGGGAGAGAAATAGAGGGGGGGGGGGGGGGGGGGGGGGGTTAACTCAAAAACTTTAATAACTGGCGTTGGAATGAATGCATCGGCACATGATATCATGTGTGAATTCAAAACTACATAAGGACGAAATTTTCAACGGAATCGGTAGAAGGGTAGGGGGTACTCAACTCATAAACCCCAATAACTGGTGATGTAATGAATATATCGACACAAACTTAGCATTTCAAGCCCCTATGTACGTCATCTGTTGAATATTAGCGCAAACGTTCGATTGATTTTGGAGAGGGAGCGAAAAGTTAATTTATTAATTCCTCATTACGTAGACCCAATAAATCAATTGAATATTACAATGTAACCTTTAAAATATGCCATCAGCGCTCTCTGCCGGACTCCTAATGATATTATCGCAGCTGCCTGGTAAAATTAAGTAGATTACTTTTACTTAAGGTGAAGGAGATTATCTGGGGTAAATGCTATATCTTGGGTGAATCATTGGAATGTATGGCCATAAAACATTTAAATGCAAGACCCTTTAATATACAGTGGATATAAGATTAAAAAATCTACATTAACTTATTTTATAATATATTTAGTATAAGTAGTATAATAGTGCAAAAATCTGAGATCGAGTTTTAACAGATTTTCACAATACTACAAAATTGAGACCATTTTTGTCGTGATTTAAGAATATTTTACAAGATATCGTTTATATTTATGACAATCAAAAATCTTTGCAAATAAAAGTTGTAGAGAGAAGTGAAAGGGACATTTTAGATGAAATACGTTTTTTCGAAGGTCTCTCCGTTTGCGTGATACATGCCGAAAACCATACTAAAACGTCATTTGAAACTCATTTTTTTAGATGTTTGCTAGATTTTCGCGAAAATTATACATTCAATTAACTTTTAAAAAAAATTTAAATTATTTGGCATTTGTTTCAGGTGAAGATGTGGCATGTTACTACTGTGGACATTCTTCCTTCAGTTTAGGAAGACTTCGGAGACATATTATGTATCGTCATACAAACTTCATTCTTCCTCAATTTAGTGAAACTTCAATATTCCAGAGATATGTTTCTTCAAGATGCAGGAAAAGTCATAAATTGATCTACTGTACGATATGTAACTATAAATGCCGAACTGTTGCTCTTATGAAGGCGCATATGCTTACACATACTGGGGAGAAGCCATTCCAGTGTACTATATGTCTTTATAGGTGTCGTCAAGCTGGTAATTTGAAGAGACATATACTTACACACATAGATGAGAAACCATTCCATTGTACAATATGTACCTATACAAGTAAACTTGCTGGTAATTTGAGGGTGCATATGCTAACACATACAGAGGAGAAACCATTCCATTGTACGACATGTTCTTACAGTTGTCGAATTGCTTGTCAATTGAGGGCGCATATGCTTACACATACAGATGAGAAACCATTCCATTGTACGATATGCACTTATAGATGTCGATTCTCTCGTTATATGAAGATACATATGTTGACACATACGGATGGGAAAACATTCCATTGTACGATATGCAGGTATAGTTATTCAACTTCTTCTCGTTTGAAAGCGCATATGCTTACACATACCGAGGAGAAAAAATTCCATTGTACGTTGTGTTCGTACAGATCACACATGTCTGATAACTTGAGAAAACATATGCGTTCACACACAGAGGAGAAACCATTCCAATGTACGACATGTAGTCAGAGTTATAGATATAATCATGTACTAAAAAGACACATGTTGATTCACAACAAAAAAACTGTTTCTACGGGCAGCTGAAGGAGTCAAGATTAGGTCAATGTTGACACATATAGAAGAGAAACCATTCCATTGTTCGTTCTGCACTCGTCGAATTTCTTCTCAGAAGCATATGTTTACTCACACAGGAGAAACCATTTCAGTGCTTGCTGTGTAGTTGGAAATTTAAATAAGTATCGATTGATGTTGATGACAAGTCAACCCACAAATAGGAGACAGTATCCATTTGTAGCTAGAGACGTGGCAGTATGAAGAGCCATATGTTCAAGGTCTCAGATATGATAACGTTTTTATTATTAATTTATTAACGTTGGGTGATCAGGGTTGGAGACTACTCAAGCCCTATCACTGTTACTTATACTATGCCGTTAATTTCGTAAATACATATTACTTGTATAAAACTCAAACTAGGGACTAGCAATTTTTTTAATATTCTACTGAAATTTGGCGGATTTCCCACCTCTAAAACAATTGACAGCTTTTTAGTTTTTACTTTAATAAAAATGTTTACGCTCAGTTTTGTTCACCACGCCTTTGAATAAATAATAGCTTTTGTGTAACCTTTCCCTCATATTAAATTGTTTATAAATACACTTATAGTATTTTATAAATAATAACTATTTTCTTGTGGAGAATTATTAAGTTGCTTTTTTCTGGCATTTTTTTTTTTTCAATTAACGCGGTTCATTGTGACCTGAAGAAGGGATGTAGAAGTGTCCCAAAATATTCTCAAAAAAAAAAGACTACTGAAAAAAACGGAAAAAGCAACTTACTATCATCCCAAAGAAGCTTAAGATACACAAATTTTATTATATAAAAGTTACATTTTGACAATAATAAATATCGGATAAATTTTAAAAATTATTTAATTTATTTTCCTATTTTTCGAAATGTATGTAGAAAATTAATGCAATTCGTGCAATAATACAGTTGATTTTTTATATTAAAATCTTCCTATTTATATAGTATATAAGTATTTTTTTATTTTTTCATTGTAGCTCTTTCTTCTCCCATTTTAATTAAAAACGTATTTTTGGTTTATAGACGTTTCGGGCTACAAGCCCATCCACAGTACATATACCATTTTAAATATCATTGATATAATAATTGTTTTGATTCAATTTACAGTCTTAATTAACAATAATAATTATTATGACACCTTTACTAAACAATCTAGATTTCAGTCGTATATTTCATTATTTATATAATGTTTTTCTCATCTCATCCATATTTCTCTTCATTATTATAATTAATTATTTAGTTTTGATCGATATTGATTTCTGTTTTAATTTATTTAATTTTTTTCGAGTCATCATCTCGTAAGTTGGATGGATTTTTTGTTCGACTGCCATTTTCAACTTAGTCTATGTTGATCTAAGCTGTACTTCATATGTTTTGATTTAGTTTGTCTTTGTTTCAATTTTCTTCATTATTCTTTAATTTTTATTAGTCCTATTTTTTATTCTTGTTATTATTACTTACGGAATTATTTCATTTTATATTATATATTTATATCATTATTATACAATTTATTAGGTTTGATTTTGATTTAATTGCTGGTTATTTGTTATAATATCAATTTGTTTATTATCTGGACGTAATGAGAACCTTACCTGCTTCGGTTTTAAAATTGACAACGGTATTAATTCGTTTTGTACAGTATTCGGATTATTTGATTTTTATAGATCTGTTTGTTCGTTCATAGTTCAAAATATTTGGATTATCGAAATCGAAATTATGTTGTTTGGTAAAACTATGATTGCCCAACTTTTTTTTTTTTACAATTTGTTTTTCATTTACTTTTCACCCACGTAATAAACAAATAGAAAATGTAACAAAAATAAAGAAATTAATACAAAATCAACTAATAACTTGCATAATTGTGAGTTAACAAAAATAATCCAAACATATAATACAAAATATCAATTTTTTTTATGAACAGATATTTACAGTTGCATAAATAATATATACAACAAGCAAATGTGCCAAGGGAGAGATAATGGCAATCATAGAAGTTTTCTTCCCACTGTTTTATTTTCGACCAGAACCGGTTTTCGACGCAACAGCGTCATCATCAGTGGTAGATCCCACTTACACAGCATAGCTGTTAAAGGACAACTGACCAGTGTGAACCGCTGTGCTGTGTGGGTGGGATGTACCACTTATGATGATGCTGTTTCGTCGAAAACAGGTTCTGGTCAAAAATAAAACAGTGGGAAGAAAACCTCTTTTATTTCTATGATTGCCATTATCTCTCTCTTAGAACAATTCTAACATGTCCCACATATTACTATCACATATGAGATAATGGCAATGTCAAGAGAGGAGAAATCACTCACTAGTGACATTGCCTAGACACTGACTATATTATGACATCACAATTATTGTCACTGCCTGATCTGATAATGTCTCTAGGCCATTGGCGCTTAAGACGTCGTTCGGCAAGTGTGGCAGAAAGGAGGGTACAGACTACAGGATTAAAGTGGGAAGGAGGAAAATAATTGTTTGCACCTAGATATAGCTTATTAAGTGACGAGGAAATATCTAAATTTAAATATTAAAAAATAATAATATTTAAAATAAATTATATTCAGAAAAATTCCAATGAAATAAAAAGAAAATTAAAAAAATACAAAAATAAATAGAAAATTAAAGTCACAATAAATCAAAAAATATTGAATATCGATTCTGTGTTTCATGTTCGTCAACTAGAAACAAATCGATTAAAATGATGTTTTTACTCGACTTTAGTTAGTTCTACCTATTGAATGGACCCTTCTGAAAGAAAGGGAATACCTGAGAAAGTATATATATATTTATATATTGACTGTAAATATATACATCATAAATGAGAGTGGAGTAGCTAGTGTTGCCCGTGGTGTCGTGGCAGGTTGTTACTCAGGCCAGGTGACCTACAACCTGGACAGCCTGCCTCGGAACTGACCAAACCTAAGATAAGTTGAACAACCCTTGGCCTCCTTTCTAAATATAGTACCTTTCATGTTCACCCTCCTACCCACTTCCACAAAGTCTCATCACCCTCAATCTACTACATGGATTTTTATCTTTCCCGGAACATTTTTAAAAAAGAACTAGGAGGTTACTCTCTACCGGTTAAGTTTGCGTTGGTTAGTAACCTATAGTAATACAGTTAGTATATAGAATAGTTTTATTTATCGGCGTTCAATGGCCTAGATCTTTTACGCCGTACAAATGGATTCGATGAGACGACTTACTTTCATTGCGGATATGACGGCTTCTATAGTCGAGTTGTCATCTCCTAGCATCTCATGTAAGTTCTTACGATGTGGCCCGGGGTTGCCACCCTGTTGATGAGGTGGACATGGGTTAGCCGAATGTGACCTAGACGCAGCCGTATCAGACACATCTCCTGCCTATTCCTCCTTTGCGACCTTTTCCACTCATCAATATTTGCTTTGATGGACCTCAGTTTATTTGCTAGGTTCATGTTAGTCCACATCTTTGTCCAGTTTTTATTTTTATTTTGCGACGCAGGCATTTCTTCAGGTATGATACTATCGTCACTACCATTCTTCTCCAGACAATGTTGCTGCCACCTTAGCAACTTTATCAGCTGTATCGTTCCCTTCAATTCACACATGTGAGGGAAATCCAGCAAAAAATTACTGTTTTTTTTTTACTTGCGCAATTATGAGTATATATATCAGGGTAAATGTGACTAGAGTAGCTATTGTGCATATTTACTGCTCAATGTGCAAACCCCCAGCCATTTGGCTGAAGTGAGCATAACAATGTTTTACGAGTGAAATACATTTACCTATTCAATATGTTAACAATTTATGTTGTAGTGTCATTATATGAAAATATATTTTTTTTACATTTATCAAGAAAACATGTCCTGCTTCACTGAAAGAACTGACTAGAGGGTTAACTTCACAAATGATCCTTTTAGTTAAGCAGCCAATCAAATTAAAGATTTATTTACATTCCCCGATTTTGGGAAATGCATACATTCTCCGAGGGATGTGCATACATTCTCCGAGGGATGTGCACCTTCACCGCTTACTCATTTTTACTGTAAGATATACACTATTCAAAGACATCAAGTGTTCACTATAATATAGGGAAAAGGTCTTTGATGAAGAATTGTTTATAAATTATTTTGATTGTACTAAAAACTAATTTATGACAAATATTTAATTAAAATTATTATATATAACTTATTAATTTATTTAAAACACCAAGTACTAAAAACGGACGGAAGGAAGATAAAGAAAATCATTGTTTATTTTACTTTCAACTTCCAAATTGTGTTTTAACTGGTATTACCCTCAGTTTGCATTCAAGTCATTTTGACAGGATGCATGCTGCAGGTAAGATGACGGATATCTTCTTGAGACGTCCCCATCAAAAAATTTTACATCTTTAATATATTTTCACTAAGAACTAGGGGCGAGGCAACAAACAGAAAAACAGTTATGTGTCAAGGAAAAGTGCAAATAAATACAATTATTATTGCTTTTCCCAGTAATTACAAAAGGTATGAACATTTAATATAATGTATTAAATGTATTATATATTATAATTAGCCTATTTATAATTATTATTAATAATATATATTTCCCACACCTTTATTCTTCTTCCAATTTATTTGTTGGTCTTTACGACCTTGCAAATAGACATTTCGGGAAGAACTCATCAGTATCTATAATTTATTATATTTGCTGATCTTTTTATTATAAACATTTTTTCTAACATGTATTTCATTATAGATTCCCTCTAAAACCAATCGACCGTTTTGACTAAACTTCGATAGTTCAAAGACAGGACTTCTTAATCCACGACAGTTATGAGAGTTTTTGTGTTAAACCTTCCCCCCCCCCCCCTCCTAATCCTAGGCCTATTTGGATTTTGATTAAAAGGTGAGGGTCTTGTGGGGTTCTGGATACACATATTCAATTTCATGTCGATACATTTATTCTCTCGGGTGTTATATCGTGTTCACAGACAGACAATTTTTTTTTTTTCATTTATGGATTCAGGGGGTCGAAAAACATTAAATTCCACTGAAAACTCAAGATCGAATTTGCGACCGATTACCCAACTTGGAATAGGGGGGGAAGTAAAATATATATTGATACTAGCTAGTGCCGGCCGATAATAATTTTCATTTAGAGTTTTTGTTTTTTCATTTACTTTTTATACATTTTCAAATTCGAAGTTTTCAGACTTATCTTCGCTCTTAGATTGATCCGTTTTAAAGAAGTTTTGAATTTCTGGAACAGTTTTATTTTATTTCTATTTGAGTTTTGATGTATTTTTTATTTATTTTTTTTTTTGTAAATTTACTCTTTCCAAATATTTTTATTACGAAATCTTGTGTAGTTTTAAATAATTATTTATACGAAACAAGAAAATGTATAAAAATATAAATAAATAATGAAAAGTGTGAAATAAATAGTGGTTAAGTACCCATATAACGTAGATATTTAATAATAACTAGTAGTTTACCTGGCGTTGTCTGGGAGTAACCTTGCGTAATATTACTTTACCTTAGGAAGGCCCCGGTAGCTCATAGGTAGCCTGATTGTCTACTGAGCTCAAGATCACGGGTTCAAAACCCGATCGTGTCCCTTATGGGAGGTTAAGCGATAGTTCCGAGCCTGTACAATGTCAGATACTCGTTGAAGACTCCTATCCTAGGTGAATAAACCTGGGTTGGCAAAATTTAGGACTCCCACAGTAGAGTCGGGCTCATGTCGACCAGAGTGACGAAAGAGCGCTCTGGTAGTAGGCGATATGACCGTAGTTAAAGCCCGTGCATGAGTAACAATAACTAACTACTTTAACTGAAGCTGATTACGTGCGATGCTCGGATAAGAAACGAATGCTTTATCTCTCCCCCTCCCCAAGTTAATGAAAATAATATATACTACCGTTTCTAGTCCCTCGTCGTGACTCTTGAAATGATATGTCACTCATTGCGGCCTCCCCTCCAGTTGTAAAGTAATAATAAATTTACTTATACAATCATTGATTATAAAGAAACTGGGGAATTGTTTTGATGGTGTTCGAAAGGAAATACCCCATTGCATAAATATATAAATAAATAAATTATTACATTATTGTCATTATAAATGTAATGTCACCATAACAGGACTTTCTTATACCAACCACTTTTGTACAGATCACTCCTTCTCCCTCCCCAGTCTCAAAATCATACTGGCACAACATGGTATATGAAACTAATGTAGTGTTTCATTGTATAGTATAGTGTGATTCTGAGAGTGACTTTCTTATTCGCAGTGAAGCCAGTATGATATGAATTTGAGAGTCGGGAGGGCCAGGGAGAGGTATCTGTACAAAAGTGGTTGGCATACGTCTATAAGACCATAAGATTACGTAGAAATTCGGAGAGGTCCGAAGGACAGAATCTGGTGTGTCTTGGGTGGTCGTTTTAAATGTGTTCAAAATATTTCTGAAGCACAGAGATAAGTACTTTGTGCCACGTACTGGAATTTGGCTGATTTCGTCAGACAAAAAGACTACCTTTTAAATAATGTAAAGGCAATTCCAAAAATACACATTTTAAGCATGCTGTGATCTGTTAAGAGTTTGCCAAAACTTCTTTTTCAAAACCTTATGCATTTCTAATGATGTGGTCTTGAATGCATTTAAATATAGATCTGATGGTGCTCTTTATGTTGGGAAAGATAATAGAGGCAAGAAAGAACCTGCAAATAAAACTTCACCTGAAGATTTAGCTGCTGTCAGGAAAAACATCGAAAGTTTCCCAACATTGGAATCGCATTATTGTCGGAGTTCTACTCACAGGCAGTATCTTGATAGTACTCTTAGAATATCAAAAATGTATGCTTTATACCTGGAGGAACTCGAAAAAAATAATAATCTGGATCAGGCACGAAGAAAAACTAAAGCCGTTTCGTTAATTACAAACGCAGTCAGTGTTCGATGAAGATAGCAAAGCTTTTTTTATTTTTTTAAGCTTTTTTTTACTATTTTTTAAATATTAATATAAATATTATGTATGTATTTCGAATAGATATTTTTATTGACTATCCTTGATGGTTATTGAGAAGGAATATCCCTTTTATGCAAAAAAGGGACTGGGATCATTGCCTTAACGGTCCAAGATGACAGGTCATTTGAGATGAGATCCATTTCCGAAATACAAATGTCAACTCTATTGGAGAGCAGGGTCATATCATAAATCTTGGCGAGTCTACTCAAGTCATATTCATCTGACCATGTCTTTTATATTCTTCTTGATTTGTGGCCGATCTACAATGAGGCTTGAGCCACAGGCCCCCGAAGACAATGGGCCCTCGCTCATTTTCTGTATTAAGTGTCAAGTAACTCTATTTCATGTATATGTAGTTTTATGTGTATTTAAAAAAAATATGAATTTAAAAAGGTGTTCGGTGATTCACCGGCAATGTACTTCCCCAGAACAAATTAATTATGTTGTCGCTCTCCCTCTTACATAGGAGCATGTGAATCCTCATACTCAATTTTATATCGATACATTCCTTACATCGGCAGTTATTAGTATTTTTGAGTTGCGCCCTCCTCTCCTTCTGCTGATTCAGTTGAAAATTAATAGGTAGTATATTGTATGACGTATTCAATTCAAGTTATGGTTTAACTGAAATAAAGATTATTATTTTAACAACAGACGAAGCTTTCAGCTTGTGTCATATAACGTATCTGACAGTTCCATTAAAAATAACAAAAAATGAGTTATTTGAAAAAGGCAGGACTTTCTGTAACAGAGTTCCTTCAAAAGATTCCTCTGTAAGGTTCCTTTTCATTCGGAAGTCACAAAAAGCAGAGCAGTAGCTCAATATTTCTACCCGAGCATCCATCACTTTCGCATAAAAAATATATTCTCAAATTATTGTATTTTACTTCACCACCAGATATACATAGGATAGTGTAGGGAGAGTTATGTAATCACCGAGACGCTCTCAAACCAGAAAATATAAAAAAAAAAAGGCGTCGGTGAATCACTGGCTAAGTACTTCCCCAACAAAAACTAAGCAATTACGTTTTTGTTTTACCTCCAAAGCCAATCAACCGTTTGGGGTAAAAATCAATATTTGGCTTACATAAGGGCTTCTGAATTTTCATACTAAATTTTGTGTCAATACATTTATAACAACGGCAGTTATTAAAGTTTTTGTGTTAAGACTTCTCTCTAATCTCTCCCTCCCCTTTGGCCGATTTCGCTAAAAATCAATAGGTGTCATCCTTATGGAGTTCTGAATACACATATAAAATTTCGTGTCAATACATTTATTCTATCGGAATACACAGATAGACAGATTTTTTTTTTTCAGACAGAATTTTGGATTCAGGGGATTCTGTTAAAAACTGGGCATTTTTGCCCCCGATTACATAACTTCTTTTATACTTCGTAGAGTTGAGGAAGTAAAACTGGTGTCGGCCCATTCTCGATATTGTCCCTAACTATGGACGTTGCCTGGCTCTGGACTGTAGACAGGGCGGGTGATGGAGCGACACAGTTTCAAACAAAAGGTCTGTTCTGATATTAGCAGTAGAGTGGAATTGTGTGTTCCCGAACTGAAACATAACGTCTTGTGTCCCTCCAATTAGGAGCAAACACGAGGCATCTATCTATATATCCCTCCCTCCAGGTTATAGTCCCTCTCATTAGCTAGTCCCCTGTATATTTTTATGCACCCGAAATTTAACTACTGGTGTATGTTCCAATGTTTTGTTTAAAATTTTCTTGAGCAAAAAATTTGTTTTACATTTATGTTGGTGTAGTTCCACAATATGTAGTGTACCAGTTTCGGCTTAATTGGTAAGTCTAAATTCGTAACTTTTCAGGGTAGTACTTTTTTACTTTTGCATTAATCGTGTAAATCCAGTTTTTAGAATAAATAAATTATATTTGCATCATTTTAATCATATACCTTCTAAATCTATAGGAGTGAATGAAAATGAATATTGTTAATCCTTTCTTGGATTTTCCCTTAGTTACCGAATCATTCACCATCACCTACCTAATTATTTACCATACTTTTTGAAATACTCGTGGATGATGCCTCTCTAAAGTTGATTTAACCGAAAACACCCTCTTCACTTGGAATAGTCTGCCGTAGTGAATAAATGGTTAAATGCAGTTATCTCATGGATGATTCTTCAAAGAAGTAGATTAAGTTGATTTAACCGAGAACATACACAATTTTACAAGATACCAAGAAACCTACATCTCTATAATTCCAAAAGTATTAGTCCTGAGCTGCCAACTTCTTCACAGTGCGCAGATGACTTGGGAGATGATCACAGTACACTTAACTCATTTTGGCCATTTATCGACTTAACAACTTATTCCATGTGACCATAGATTTAAAGTTGCTAGTTGGCATATTTTTACAATTCTGAGGCTGTGACTCTTCAACCCCAAGGAATACTCCACAGAGGAGGGAAGTCCCACTATCAAATTATCTAAGTGTGATTAAAATTGTATTATTTCATTATATACTATATATTCTATTACAAATAACAATTCTTTAGTTTATTTGAATTTATTGAAATTTATGTTTAAACACATATATTTTCACAACTAAAATTTTCCGTTAAGACAGTAGGATTTGCTTCTTCTTTGGGGATCCCCTCTTGGTAGGGAAGTCACAGTCTCAGATAATATCAGAATTGAATAAATATGCCAATCTAGCACACTTCAGTGCTGCTATTGTTCTTTGTGCTGATGATAGCGTAAACCGCGACTGTCACATTATGTATGTATATTTTTGTGGAATTGAACAATATAAATGCGAATCAAGTTTTTTGTTTTTATCAGTTTTTCCACTACATCAATATAGATCGCAACAAAATTTTTCGAACATTTTCTTGAGCAGAGGATCCAATTTTAGAATGCTTTCCTGGCAGTCACCAGACCATGAGGCAAGATGGTGAATATGATTTTTGAAGTTTATTTTATTTTGGTGTCAAAATATATATTTTGTGATAGATAAATCTTAATACATTATTACACATATTTGTTATAGATACAGTCAGTCCCCTTCTCGCTGCCATTTTTCAACGGGCAAGGACCGTCACCACTTCAGGTATTTGATGGGCAACACACTGGATACCACGGCTAGTGCTGGACATTTTTTCAGTCTGAACGACGAAAAGTCGTAGCCGAAGCGATATAAAATCTCGCTAAAAAGAAATACATTTGTACGTAAATATTTGTCTCGTAAATATATATATCTAGATTTCGTTTTTGGTGATCTGAGGAAAGGGCGCAAATTCGCCTCGAAATATTGTTCCGAAAGAATATTTGAATTAATAAAAATATTTATGATTAAAAAAAATAAAATGAAAATAATATTTATTAATATTAGAAATTTTATATTCTATATTTATTTTTTTAAAGAAATATATTATTAACCATATTATATGTCTTTATATTCTAAGAGTATTACCTGTTGATGTATATAATTTGTAAGCTATTTCCATGTAATAAATTGTGTGACTTATTCATTTACCATGTTAAGGTTTCACAAATAAATAATATTATTATTTCATTATATATTTATTTTGGAATACAGTTCTGATGCAGAATTTCCAGTTTAGCACCTTCAGAAAACAGAATAGATTACTTAAGGCTTTTTGTAACCTACATGCGAGATTTGCAATTTTTGCAGCCAAGATGTTTTAGACTGACCTAATACAGATTTATTCGTTTTTTGCTAGCCGGCTTTCGAGGTAGCCCTCATCATCATGCTATCTGGTATGACTTTTTTTTTTAAACAACACTTTACAAAGGTAAAACGAATGAGTAAAATGATACTGTCTCCGATAAATCAATGTTTTTTAATTTTTCACATCTAATTTATTTATTGGAGAGTTTTATTTTCTTTATTCATTCTACCTTCTTAAATTGTTTTGTTGGAAAAAAGTTTTATCAGACAAAAATAATCACTTCTTACTCATGAGTCATCTTCACATGGGCATATATACCATTAACGGAGCAAACCCATATTCATATATTTCTATACTTGGATTCAATATATATAATCGGGGGGCGCCGGTGTTCAGAGGATAGCGTGCTTGCCTACTGAGATGAAGAACTTCAGCAAGCAGTTCGTAAAATCGTATTGTGGGGATCATGTTCGATGAAATATGATGTTAGTTTCTAAGTCTAACCATCAGAGTGAGCGCATAAACTTATTAATATTATATGATTTCACTTACTTGCAATACATTATACATCTCATTATTAACTTCTTTAAGTAATACTCTTGTTAGTTAAAATCTACAATTTATTTTTATTTTTCAGGCTTTATAGTAATAATAATAATTTGACCTCCATATGTTTTTTACATTTTAAGCCTTATGTATTCTAGAAACTGTTTTTGGGTCCTTTTATCAGATATTCAAAAATGTTAGAACAGTTAAAGAAAGGAAGGCAGAGTACTCTAGTAGTCTCTTCTTACTACTCGAAATTCGTAGTTTGGTCTTAATTTTGGCCATTATTGCTTTTTATTTAGTTATGTTGATTATTCCAGAAGAAAGTGAATCAATTAGCGCATCAATTACGCATTAGAATGTATTTTTAGAAAATAATCTGACTTTTTTATACATTTTAAATTAATTTAAAAGCACCCACCAGACTTGTCTGGAAAATATATTATTAAAAGATTCAAAGTTTAAATTATACATTTTTAATAATGATCAATTATGTATCATAATTTAAAAAAAGTTAAGAAATACTACTATAATTTCTACCAATTTCAATGAGACCTGACCTTAACCTTCTTAAGTGTGGATATTTTGGAGGTTGTGGGCGTGAGGCAGCTTTCAGTTACATTGATCCATCTTCAGTGCTAACTCCACAATTGACAAGTAAAAGATTAGAATTAATATTTTGTATATGCATACAAACTTAGAAATAAATAGAATACTATTTTGGTTAAAAATCTGTTTGAATGATTTAGTGTCAACGCTAAGTTTTAAAAACCAATAAATGTCTCTTTTATAGATGAATTAATGGAGTAATATAGACATATTTTAACAAGAAATAAATTTGAATATACCTAACCTGAAACGTATCCAGGTTTTCCAGTCAAAGACACTCAGACTCATTACACAATGCCCACCATATGTAAGTAACAGAACACTCCACAATGACCTCATGATAAACAGTATACGACAAAATTCAGGACCTTTACAGACGTTTCCATAGCAAATTGCATTCAGACCCAAATCCATACATCCACTTTATTTCTTCACCACACTTGCTTCCCTGGAGATTGAAGAGGAGATGGAACCGTGACTTACTATAATCCCAAATTGCAACCCCCACTTCTTGAAACAAAATCATAATTCCCCATAATATTCATTGATAATAATCATAATATTCATTTTTTTTTTTTAAATTTCGCCCTGAGGAGCTATCGCTGGGTAGCTTTCCTCTCTCACGCCAATCAAGACATCCGCTATCAATCAAGTCCTCTTGGTTGTTGCGTCGTGGCAACAGATGCGACCAACATTATTAGGACAAAAAAAAAAAATACACATATTTTTTTGAAGTGTTCAAAATATAAAGAAATATATCACAATTTAATTTTTCATATTATATATAAAAAAGATAAATTAAAAAAAAATCATTTTGTTTAAAAAAAAATTAAAAATCTATTGTCTTTTGATTTTAGCGTTGATACCAAATAATTCAAAAATATTGTTAATTAAATTAACAAATTTTGTTAATTAATATATTTTATTTATTTCTAAGTTTGTATGCATGTAGTTATTTTTATTAATTGTCATTTCTTACCTGTCAATTGTAGAGCGAGCTCTGAAGTTCAAATTTTCATCTCTGTCAACGCCACTAAGTTAATATAATATACAGTAAACTCTCGATTATCCGCGGGCGGTTCATCCGCTTTGCGGATTAACTGTAGGAGGCATTTTTATAAAAAAAGGAAGGTTTTGAAACCGAAAATTATTTCACAAAAATTGAAATAAAGTTACTAAATACATACTTAAACATAATACAAATCGTAAATCACAAATATACATACAGTACAGTACACTTAATAATGTATGTACAGTACAAAACGTTTATGTAGTTCAGTATTACTGTGCAGTACATATATCGGTATATACGTAGTGTGTGCATGAGCAGTTTTGGACGCGACTAGCGGCACTGCAGATGTTTGCTTACTTAGCGTGCGAGTGAATCGCCTGACCAGTGAGTCATCTGCACGTGATGCAGCATTAGGACACATTGACAGCATTATTCAATACCTTGAAGAGCAAGACGACGCATCACTTTGTGACAAGATGGTGTTGAGAAAACTCAAATCACAAATAAAGATAAAGTGTTTCACTACTAAAAAGCAAAAGCAAATGACTGACTTTTTTGTTAAACAGTAAACATAACTTTTTAATAACCTACATGACATTGATTGAGTTTTGTTATCAGGTACGTCCTTTTATTGTATAATAAACTTATTTAAAGCACTACTTGTGTGTTGTTTTTTTAGGGCCTTCGGGTTTTGTTTAACCATTATCGGCAATTTGGCGGCTTATCCGCGAAATTCGATTATCCGCGGTATCCACGCCAGTCAATCCCGCGGATAATCGGGAGTTTACTGTATTGTGTATTTTTTTATAAAGATAGTACCCATTTTTCTTCTTGTGCTTTAATATTATGTCATATAGCCCTTATTTCTTATATTTCCTATGTATTCTACTATAAACCCCATTCTTTAATTCATATGTTTTGTAAAAATTTATTTTTATTAAACATTCCTATTTATTATATTTTCTTGATTTTATTATTGTTTTATATTATTGACAACTCAAATATTTTTAAATGTTCTGTTAGGGCAGATCTTCCCACTCCCCCTGATGTCACTTTTTAACGTTGTGCTGACGAAGATGGCTCTCGTCTAGGACTTATTATTTTATGCTAGCCGGCTTTCGAGGTTGCCCCCATCAGGCTATATGTTGTTCAATAAAATGTATTTAACAATATTTTATGTAAGTAATTTAGCTCTTTTTTTACTAAATAATGTTTTTTTTTTGTGGACTGCCTAATGATGAGGGCAACCTTGAAAGCCGGTTACCATAAAATAATAAAATCTGTGAGAGGTCAGACTACATTTTTATTTTGCAACCTGTAAGGTTAGTTATAGTTCTCCAATGGGATTACCAGACTAGATTTGTCTGTGGGTGGGATGGATAAAATTGCCCCCCCGGCTAATCCCAGAGGCCATTCCCCTTTACGTGATTCTCATTGCCAATAGTTAGATAGCCTGTTACAGCCCAAGGCTCTTCTTCCGTTTGAATTGGTTCCTCAATTTTATTGGAAGTCTGCCCACACAAAATTCTCTCTTAGCGACAACATCCATGAAATCCCTCCTCAAGGACTTACCAGTTCGTATCCAGACAATATCTTAGGATCTTATCCTGGATGTTTTGAAATCAAACTGGAATTAAACGGTATATAAATAATAGCTCAATCAAATATAACGATGCTCAATTTACCGATGATTTGGAAGGTAAAAGGCTATTTATTTGAAATAGGCCTCTCGTTTTCTTTTATCTCATCATAAATATATGTGACCATAACGTGACTTTCTTTTACCCACTATATTTTACAGACCACTCCCCCTCTGTTGTTTCTAAGTTGAGAAAGGCGGACATATTGTAGAAACTTGTAATAAATAAATTTAAAATACTTCTTTTTGAAATATTGTGTATTCTATAAGACCTTTACATACACAACCTGTTACGGCATTACACCATCGTCAGGTTTATATAAACTAAGCCAGTTTGCTGAGTGTGAACCATTCTTATACATCAGGGTAAGGGGTTGGAATTTCCACTCGGAAATCCCTGTGGCTGTAAAATAAGGAATTTCTTTGGTCTAAAATATCTCTGTCAAATAACAATGGTAAAACTAAAACTTATAGATAAAATGATTAAATTCTAACAAGATATACTAGTTTATATGTGATATTTGTACTTTTAACAAAATAATTACTGATGACATGAGAATATTAATAAAATTAAAATCAGAGTATTTTCCTATCTTTAAACTAAATAAATACATAACAATAAAACTATAAATTGGGGTTAGTATTATTTAATTAGTTCAAAGATCGGAAAATAATTTGTTTTTAATTTTATTAATATTCTTATGTCATCAGTAATAATTTTGTTAAAAGTATATATATATATATATATATATATATATATATATATATATATATATATATAAGTACCTATTATTAATATAAACTAGTATATCTTGTTAGAATTTAATCATTTTTTATTTGACAGAGAAGAAAATATTTCAGATCAAAAATATTTCTAACTGTACAGTAATAGGAATTTCCAAGTTGAAATTCTAAAATCTTTCCTCACCTGATGTATAAGAATAAAACTTTCTTAGTTTAATACTAAACCTGATGTAGTTCGTTTTATTAACTCAATTTTTTGTTTCATAAGCCTAAGAAATTAGAAAAAAAATTATTCTGTTTTATATTTTTAATTTAATATTTTTAATTGGATACACTTTGTCATGATAGGTATTTTCTGTTCACTTTGTGAAGGTAAACAACGAGAACCCAAATTTTTGGCTTGTTTAAGGAGATTCTGCATTTATAATAATATATATTATATTTTGACAGTATATTTAATTTATCTGCTGATCTTTATTCTGATAATTTTATTCCTTATATGGATCATATTCTTTATGCAGAACTATACGAATCTACCTCTCTGTTATAAACCTTGGTGTAGACTGAGTCAAATATATTAAAGATATTAACCATTTTCCGAAAAGTCTATTTCCTAGGTTGTAAAGATCAAAAATAAATTGGCGTTTTTTATTTAATTTTTTTTTTGTAGCATTGATAAATAGGTAAATACTAATTGCTTGTTACTATTTTGAGTTTGTCATAATGAGCTGCCATTGGGTGAACTTCCTCATTCTCTGAAGTATGTCCAACATTCTCATGGTAGCTACAGCTTCTTGTTGACTGTCACACAACATCCTTGTGTACAGGAGCTCTCTGTAGACTTCACTCAAACAACAGATTTTTTTTTTTTTTTTTTATTTAACTAATTTAGCTGCGGGTTATTATATCTTGCAACATTTTTAATTAAACGTAAAGAGAAAATAAAAACGTTTAAACACTCTCTCATTGGTACTTTGAAATAATGATGATCAAGGCACGTAAAGATAGACCTGTTGTCCATTTGGCGGAGATATGTGTTCCTGATTTTTTAATTTAATTTTTTGCAATTAAAGTTAACCCATTTGAGGTCAAAGTGAGAGGTGTTCCAAGATGACAGATTTAAATACAAAGATCTAAAAAGACCTATGGTAGTAGGCGATTATTACCTCGTAGTTGAATCCCGGGCATGAGTCTCAAACACATACATTGTACATCACTCGAGCGAATAGACAAGAGGTATTATATAATGGAAATTTTGAAAAGTGCTCAATAATAAATATTTAATTACTAAAGAAAATGTATTTTGTTTGTACCTGCAACTTGCATCGTTAT
The DNA here is from genome assembly GCA_963662175.1 of Aradus depressus. NCBI lineage: Eukaryota > Metazoa > Arthropoda > Insecta > Hemiptera > Aradidae > Aradus > Aradus depressus. The sequence continues at coordinate 45,418,525 of OY759214.1, read as the reverse complement.
AGATGAGCCTAGACGGGAGAAATCCTCCTATCATTCTTATAGTGTATTTAGTTTTTTTTCCAGGAGGATGAGGGATTGGAGAAAATTTGCGACCGTCCGGCACTATAGGCAAACTCTCGGCTAATTTACCCCATCTTCCTCTTCTCAGTCCCATGGCTTATCTTCAAATATGTGCTATATGGTTCTACTTTGTACCAGACAGCTAAAATGTTGGGTAAAGCACAGAAAATGCCTCATATCGTCACTATCTTGAAAACAATGGTTTTCGCTTTATAACTCGAAAATATCGCTTCTGACGAAAAACAATATAAAAAGATGAAAATTCAGAAAACAATTTTTTTTTTAATTATTAATTTTTTATCTTGATGCCTAGATTTGTTCCCTTTGTAACAAAAAGTAGAATTTTGGTTTTACTTACTTCTGTCCTATAGCCATCCATTGCAATGTTAAACGCTTTGGGAAATGGCGGCCATTTTTATAATTTTATACAGCCAATTAAAACAAGCGGTAGATCGACTAGTCTTTTTAAAGTATATGGGAGACGGTGTCTGTAAAGTTCAACATTTTCTAAAGCCCCCAATTGAAAAGTAAATTGACATGATGAAATGTTTTCAATGGAAAATAGGTTTGAACTTATGTATGTCATGAAATAACAATCACACATTTTTAGGATGATTTGTTTAAAACCTTAAAAATGTATACATTGAGAAGGCCCATTATTTTTTTTCAAATATTCTAACAATTAAAGACTTATAATGAATAACCGTCTAATTTTAAGTGCCAATTATTCAAATAATCAGGAAAGGGCTAATGGAAAGACAAAAAATTTCCCTAAATATTAACAAACCATTTATTATTTACTTCAAAATCGACAAAATATAGACTTCGAGATTTAAAAAAAAATATATATGAAGACAAAAAATGATTTTTTTTAATTTAAAAAAAATTTTACTCTAACCAGAAGGGAAGCCAATTTGAAAATGTTTATATCCACGACATATTTTATTACAAAACAGTCGTAAGTCCTTTCTTGTTAATACTACCCGTCGTTTCTCAAAAAACTAAACTACTTTGAATTCAGCAGAAAGAATTGGAAAAATTATTTATTAGCGTTAACAACTAGGCCTCTATCAATTGTTGGTTTTTTTATTTTTATTTATTTCCAGAGGGTCACTGGAGCACACTCTGGTAGAGAATAAAAGAACCAGTTTTAAATGGTATTCAGTCTGTTTGTATGTATAACTGGCTAGAATGTACCAGGTAAAAAAAAATACAAATAAAAAAAATCGTAATTTTTGGTACTTAGACAGTTATACATTATGTTTTCAATTGATGTCCTATTAAATTTCCCCAAAGGACACTGAATTTTACTTCTCAATTTGATTTCAATATATTAATTATATTTTACTCTACCAAATTAAGATTCATTTTATTTATTACCTACTATTGCTTTCTGTTATTATCATTATGTCAATTTATTATTGGCATAATGATAATTGAGATTAATTTTTCATATTATTTATGAATATATGTATATTTTTGTGGGGAAGAAGGGGCTCTTAGGTACCGTTCATACCAGGGGGCTCAGGTTGTATCATAATGACCTAATAGAATAATGTTTCTTAAAATATAACGTTGATAATTATGATAACAATTTCAAAGCTTTTTGTTGAATTGCTAGAAAAAAAAAAAATAAACAAAAATAAGGATAGGTAGGAAAAAAAAAAAAAATTTTTTTTTGGTTGAAAATCATCCTACTCAATAAATCCTAATTTTTCACTAAATTCAGAGATAATAAATAATGATAATAATAAAAATAAATGAAAAAACAAAAATAAAATAATTTTATATATAAATATGTATGTATTTGTTATATGCATATGTATATATTTAAAGCCAACCTGAGAAATAAATCTCGCTCATTATCTATCTTTCTCTTAAATATATATATATATTTTATGAATGGTTATTTTTTAAAATATTATATATAATAATGATATGTATCGACACAGTACAATGATATAATCACATAATATATAATTAGTTTCAAGTAATTATATCATAAATATACATATTTTACATAGCTCCTTTTTTTTTCATTTATTATTTTTTTATTAATAACTTGCAAAGTTTTAACTTTTTAAAAATTTTATTTTAAATAAATGATTTTTTTGTTTTTTAAAATATATATATATATATATATATATATATATAATATATATTTTGACTTGTTATAAAGTAGTAAGCACGACCACGTGATTTTTTTTTTAGATTTTTTGATTTTTTATTATTTTTTTTTTTCATTACTTATTCTTACTGTAAGAAAGTAACACAATAGGATACTAGTAACATCTAGTAAACGATAACATTAATGAAGATAACATTAATTATAAAGATTATAAATTTATTATTATTTTTTTCATCAATGTTAATGATTGTAAAATTTTAACAACTAAATGTGAGTTGGGACCCAAACACTGCTGAAGGGATTTCGAGGCCGATATGTATTTTATATAATATATACATATATAGTTTTAAATAATATTTATTATATTATAATACTATATATTGTAATTTCTAATAATAATATAACGGACGAGTGTAATATAAAAAAAAATAACGAATTAAAATCACTATATCCTGAATTAATTTTATTTAAATGGATTTCCTAAAACATAGAGATTTGTAGGTAAATTTTTAAAATATATAACTTTTTTTTACGTTATCATATATTAGTTTTTTATTATTATATTTATAAAGATTATTAAATATTATGATATGTTTTAATGATATATTTATATATAATCTATTTTAGTAACAGTCTAAAAAAAAATTAATAAAAAAGAAATAAATAGATGCTAGAACATTTAGATTGTTATGTTTCAGAAATAAAATTGATGTTAACAAATATTTTTTTTTATACTCACATATTTTTCTTTGTTTTTAAAAATTTATTTTAATAATTAGCACTTATTTTGAAAAAATTGACATAGGCAGTCCGACCTCTGAAAGGGCTGGAGAAAGAGGGAAGGATCTAGAAGAATAGATAAATAAAGAGAAATGTGAAGAAATAGACCGCAGATTAGTGTTTAATAGAAGAAATAGAAGAGTAGTAAGAAAGAGAGAAATATTCACTATTTACTACAAAAAAAAAGAAAAATGAAAAATAGCGAACTAATTTTGGCATCAATCAAAATACAATAAAATATAAATTGGAAAAGAAGAAGGCATCACACATAAATAAAACATTCCAGTGAAAAAAGTTTTCATAAACCAATTTGCTTTATTTTTTTAATGTTTTTGTTAATACTATGTTATTCTGTAAAGTCATTACAAAAAATTAAATAAATGATAAAGTAAAAAATAATAATAATGATAATAAGAACAAGAAAAAAATATAAAATAATAAATACCAACAACACTAATAAACAAATAAATAAGTGCATCAATACGTGCAATAAATACTATTATATATTAAATATATAATATGAATATATATTTATCATAATAGACAACATATTGGCAGGAATGTATCAGACCATTTATCACATTATTCACAGTGCTCATAATTTGATCAATAAAAATAATAAAATAAAATGAAAAATAGTAAATAAGAAAAGATAAACTTTTATTACTTAGAAATTTATAATGTATTTACCAATATCAACAATCGTGCTCTATAAAATCAAATAGACAAAAACAAAACAAAAAATGGAAAAAACACCGACATACAACGATTTCGCTTAATTCATTTTTTTTATCTAAATATATATGTATATAAATATTTATTTTTAATTTTAATTTTTTTTATTATATATTTTTTTTCAATTTATTACAAAACATTCATCACTTTCAAACAAGGGATCATATATATATATATATATATATATATATATATATATATATATATATAGGTATATTTTTAAGTACATAAAGTTTTGAAACTATATATAATTTAAATATATATTTAAATACATATATATATATATATATTGAAATTATGTGCAAAATATATAAATACATATTATATATAAATATTTTAGGAAAATAATTAGTGCAAGAAAAAAATAAAAAATAAATCAATAAGAAATGTAACAACTAATGAAATAAAAGAGAAAAATTCTATTATTATTATAGAAAAACAAAGAAAAAAATGGTAACATTCAGGTAGACAGAAAATCTGATTTTTTTCTTTTCTAGTTTGTCTGTCTGTCAAATTACATAACTATTAATAGGAACAGGTATTTTTTTGCATGATTTTACTTTATTTTTTGAGAAATTTGAAATCATTGCTCTGGGGAGAGACTCTGGGAGACTTTGTTCATTTTTTTTTTATACTTCGATTCTATACATTGACTACGTATTATTTGATACATTTTTGTTAATTATTTTAAATAATAAAATAATATTACAATTCTATTTTTATATTGTTACAATAAATGCATATTGTTATGGAAAAATTGTTTTTTTAAAATTATTGTAGGAAGGGGATATAAAAATATAAGGGTTGGGGGAGGCGGTTTTTTTTTAAATATTTCAATATTTTTTTAAAATATCTTTTACTTATTTTTATTATATATATTTTTTTAGGAAGCAAAATTTTGTTTTTCTGTTTTTTTTGGGCGTAGTATTTTTGAGGAACAGGGGAGTCAGCCCAGTGTCGAGGATTTACTCTTTAGGCCTAGAGGTGTACACGTTGTTGTTTGACGTGTAGCGTGTGAAGGTAGCTCGGCCCGAGGTGTTGAACGGAAGTTCGGTGGCTCAGGCCGAACACGGTTCGGTTCCGTTCTCCCGTCCTATCGCCCTCCCAGAAACCTTTCTGCCGAATCTCTTCCTCCTCTATATAACTACTAGACTACACAACTACTAAATTACTAAAAAGCAGGGTACGTATACATATAAGCAGTTTTCGGGGCATGCAGTGCGGCTACTACTAGGATGGAAGAGTTTCGGCTCAAGTCTCTGTTGCCAAGCCACCTTGAGGCTATTCTACCCAATATTGTCCTACTCAATCGATATCAAAATTTTGAATAGATTCTCCTTGGGATATATAATTTATTTTTGAGAGATTTTCGTATAAACATTTGCATTATTTATTGATATTTTTTTGAATTGTCTATAATTGAATAGATTTTCAGAATATGTGTTGTTTATGTGAATCGCACATTTCGTATTCAAATTGTTGCAATGATTTTACATTTCTGAAAGAGTCAAAAAAATTGAATTGAATAAATAAAAATTAAACTAGAGATTTTTCGTTAAAATCAAAGAATAATTATCTTAAAATTGGTCAAATAATAATATGTTCCAAGGAGAATGGATTTTGAATTTAAATGTGGAATGAGGAGTAGAATTTTGAGTTGAATATGCCCTTAATGTCCCATCCCGGGAGGCTCGCTGGGAATGAAGACATTCTTTCGACAGTGCTGCCTCCCCTCTTGCCCCGCAACCAACCACATTAGTTAAGGCACCTTACATTAGGGCCGCATATATTTTTTTAAAATATATTCATTAGTATTATTTTGTTATTATTTGAACACAATGCTTATCTGATCACAACTATAATAATGTAAATTAAAAAAATAAAAATAAAATAATAATAAAAATAAATATATATCAAGATACATATATATAATATATAATAATTTTTAATATAATATCTTAACAGTTTCAGTCGGTCCAAAGTCCCTCTCTCCCGATATGAGGTCAGGTAATGTCGGCCGTAGTCATCTTAGGCTTTTTCATTCAGGCTTCTTGTCTCATATATATTATATATACACACAAACGTATATATACAATATATAACCATACATAATAAAATAAAATTACACATATATATGTATATTTACATATATATATTGGGGTTTTTGGACTTAGATTTTTTAAAATTTGTCTTTTTTCAATATATTTTTTTTGTGTATATAATATATATATTACAAATTGCACGAAATGATGATGATGATGGGTAATACCGCCTATGTACAAGGGACTTGGGGGTGGAGGTTGGGCCTTGACTAGAGGCTAGCGTCCTCGGGCCCACCTCAGCAGGGCGTCTGCAATTATGTCCAAATGCGCTTTTGTCTGAAACAGAACACATAAAAAAATATATTATTAATTTAATTCATTTATAAAATTATACAAAGAGAACATGTTTCTCTTCTAGGTAGGGAGGGGATACAATTTTGGCAACGCTGCATCCCTATTACATACTACAAGCAGCTCGTCTCACCACATGCCCAGGATTCATCGACCCTACACTCGTGCATTGTCCTTTCCACTCTGTAGCTCTGTGATAAATAGAGACATTTACTAAATTAAGATAGTTCAGGTTGAGTAGTTTTAAAAAACTCACCATTTCTTGCCACAACATTTGAAATAATATATTCAGATTGATATCGTGGCGACAATATACTAAATTCCTTTCAAAATATCATCCATATATTAAATTATTTCTGTACTTTTACATGATTTGGCCCTATGAAGTAGTATACTGTCTAAGTAGACTCCTTTTCGTTACTGGCGACCGCCATTTTGTAAAATTTGAATAACTAAACTAAGTTATAGCTAGTTACTTAATTATTGTGATTCATGACCAGGCTTTAACTACGAGGTAATATCGCCTACAACCAGAGCTCTCTTTCTTAGTAAACATGAGCCCGACTACCGTGGTAAATTCCTAAATTTTGACTATGTAGGTTTATCCCGTAGGGTAGTGGTCTTTAAACATTACCCACAGGTTCGTGACCATCGCTTAAAGTCCCATCCGGACGGCTTGCTCAAGATTTCTTTACCTTCCAGATAAAAAAACCGAAGTGCCATGGTCGGGTAGCTGTGGACTTCATTAAGTTTCATTTGAAAGGGGGGCATTTGTATTCTTTAAGAAATTTTGAGAAATCTTACTCTAAGGAACAGATTGTCGTCTCATTTTAGTAATAAAAGTTCCATTTTAGACTTAAATCCTAAAAATCGGCACCTCTTTGTTAGTAAGTAATTGATCTATGTTTGTAGTTTTCTATAGTCATTTAATTAACAATTTCAAAGTGCAATTAATATCTGAGTGCACTTGAAGTTGTGTATTTGAGGAGTACGCCATGTTATTGTTGAGAAGTGTTTACCCATCTCTAATTCAATTATACCATTCAATTGGTACATTTTAGTACATGCCAAGTCGTATCATTTGGATCACCCGAATCCCTTCCTTGCCTATGAAACTAAAATATTCGAATTTATATTACTACCCCTGGATAGGATATCTCCAAATCCTGTTGTTTTATATTTAATTCTACAACACTTAATTTTTCCCATAGTTTAAAGTTCCTTTAACATTTAGGAGTTATTCTTAAATTATTCAATGTTTTGTGGATTTTCTCCTACATAAATTTTAATTAACATAGTAGATTTAAGCTGTTGTTTATTCAATCCTTCGTATTATTTTTGTATTTTATTTTTAATTAGTTTTTATTTATTTCAATATTTTATTCTTCTAAAATATTTTGGTTATTTTACTGTTTATGCATAAAATTGCATCTTAAACAGTTATATTTTTCTCCATTGCCCAATGTTTTTTTTTATCAATTCATATTACATTTGTATTTTATTTTTAATAATTTAATTTGCTTTCTATTTAAAATTTGACTAAAGTTGGTTATCCTACAGTTTATACAATTTTAAACAGCTACATTTTTACTTTCTTATACTTATGAAAATTTAAGTAATTAAAAATAAAATATATAATACAAAAATGAAATATAATACAAAGTGATAAAGAAACATTCAACAATGGAGAAAAATGTAACTGTTTACAGTAAAACAACCAATATACATATTTTGAAGGATCAAATATAGAAATAAATAAAAACTAATTAAAATTAAATACAAATATAATACGAATTGTTAAAGAAAAAGACGAAGACCGAGTTTTCAACGGATTTCTCGTTTTAAGATTCTCTGAATACGATCTTATTCTGTCGTATATGTATTTTATAAGATACCTCTTATATTTAAAATTTGATCAGAAATCTTTTGACATAAAAATTGTTAGAGAAAACTGAGCACATATTATATGAAGTATTTATTTTTGAAGATCGCTCCGTTTGCGAAAAAAGCTGAAAACCGTACTTAAATGCTATTTTGAAATACATGTGTATTGTATGTTTAGACGTTTCCTTGATTTACTCGAAAACAGTTTGTCCTATCGAAAAATTTGTCCTTACCAAAAATGTTTCTTATTAAATTGTCTATCGTTGATAAGTTCTTAGAATTATGATAGGACTAATGCGACAAAAGTTATAGAGCCCCGAAAATATCGTAGAAACGAATTATAAAATATAGGTTAGGTTAGGTTAGCTTTTATGACTCATGCCCGGGCTTTAACTACGAGGTCATATCGCCTAATACCAAAGCGCTCTTTTGTCACTCAGGTGGACATGAGCCCGACTCGACTATGGGAGTCCTAAAAATTTAGCATACCCTAAATTTTTTATTCACCTAGGGCAAGGGTCTTTAACGAGTACCTGACATCGTACAGGCTCGGGACCATCGCTTAACGTTCCATCCGAAGGACGGCGTGCTTAAGTTTATTTTACCACCCAAGATAAAATTAACTAAGGGCCTCTGTCGGGTTTCGAACTCACGTTCTTGAGCTCAGAAGACAAGCACGCATACCACTGAGCTACTGGCGCCCTACATAAAATATATATTTTTATTATTGGTAAGTTTTTCTTAAATGAAAAATAATATAAAATATAATCGGACTTTCTTATGTCAACCACTTTTTTACAGATCACCCTCCCCCTCACAATTTCATTTAATAATAGCATTACTGGGTATAAGAAAGTCACCTTTAGAACTACGCTGTAAAATGAAACAAAGAAAACCGCTTACGCCTCACATTACTTTCATATACCCAGTAACGTTGGTATAAAAGAATTTGAGAGGGGAAGGGTGAGTGATCTGTACAAAAGTGGTTGGTATAAAAAAACTCCTGTAATATGTATTTATTATTAATCTCCTGTTGACCGCATCATTTAATTTCCTACTTGTCTAAGATGTGGAAACTTGATGGAAAAAAAAGTGTACAGTCCTTTTCTGGAAGAACAATACTTTTTTTTTAGGGGATGGATGTCCTCGAGTGGGTGGTTATGAAAACAAGGCAAAGAAAAATTGGGAAACTTTTGTCTGAACAAACACCAGCTGGAACCCGACTCCGACAGAGTTGACGAGGTAGTGCGACGGGAGAGGTCAGCTCAAGCTAAAGCCAAGAATGTAACCAGTAGAGTTTGGAAACTGAGGTGAACAGTGACCACGCACTCACCCCCTCTTATTTTTCTTCAAGTAAGGTTTTTTTTTAAATAGTTGACCTATCGTTTTGACGTGGAACGTCTTTCATTTCGGTCAGTAAGGCTTGCTAAAACCGCATGTAGCGAAAACATGTAACACTAATATCGCTTATATCTTTGCAACCAAACAACCCGCGCGCCTTAATTTGGTATCGTTGTGTGGAGGAAAAAAGCCATTACTTTTAGCCTCGCGCGCGGCGTTCACATAGGCATAACTCGTCAGTACGTTTGTCGATCCGAGCGGGAGTGGTCGCATTCGAAAGATCTCACTTTGCCGTAGTAGGTATAATCCATCAAACTCAAACCGTGCTCATAAGGTATTATAAGGCTTATAAGTGTGTAATTTGTTGCAGAAATTTGGCGGTTGCTCGGTTATGGCGACCCCGCCTTCGACACGTTGTCTATTTGGTTACGTCATTTCTTTACTCTAGGGCCCATACACCTTCTTGAGCAGGCACAAGACGTTTCACTTACACCACTGAGGCTGCGTCCCCGATACAACCTGTGTTTTTTTCTATTTTAACTTGAAAATTTGAAAAATTAAAACTATACCTATTGAAAAATTGTTTCTTACCAAAAATGTTCCCTATTAAATTTCCAATCGCTAATAAGTCCTCAGATTTGTGATAGGACCAATTCGATCAAAGTTATAGCGCCTCAAAAAATGTAAAGTAATTTTTGTAGGAAATATTTCAAAGTAATGTTTGCATTGAATCGAGAAGTAACGAATTAAAAATTTTTTTTATTCGAAATTTTTGTGAAAAATTATAAAAAATAAGGAAAATTATATGTGATGTGGTCATTACAGGACTTTTTTATACCAACCACCCTTACAGATCACTCTCTCCATCCCCCTTCTCAAAATCATTTCATACTGACATTACTGGCTATATGAAAGTCACTCTCAGAATTACGCTGTGCAGTGAAACAAAGAGAACCGATGAAGCCAACTCATTACTCCCTTATACCCGGTACATACGACGCTAACTTTTAAAAAGTAGTTGTAATTTGTTTTCTAGTATGATCATGCAGAAAATGCATAACTGGTCATGAAATAAAACATTTTTTAACAAAAAAACAACCCCTTTTATTCATCTTATAAAGTAGCATTATGGAAATTTCATATATTTTTCTTTAAAAATATAATTGTATTTTCTCATACAAAAAAATAAAAATAAATACTCTTAATGCATATTACATTTTTGATATGTAAATTTAAGATTCTTTGGGTGAAATCCCTTTAGTATAAATATTCCCTTGGGTAAAAAGTTTTTCCTCCAAACTCCCTCATGGCCTGATGATACACGATCAGAATTTAAAATAGACCATCTGATGTAGAGATAAAGTTCTAAATTATAGGATGTAATTGCATTAGCATCTGCAATTATGTTGGAAAACCAAATGGGATGTTGCAACGTAACGTCCAGACTTTATGGACGTTTGTTGTCCAAAAGAAGAATCTTGAAGAAGGAAAACTTCAGATTTCTATGAAAAATAATTATGGAAGAAAATTGAAAAAGAAAGAAGAATGCCATTTTAGTGTCACTTTGGAAATACGCCATTGGATCTTAGCGCATTCAGGTTTCTTTTTTAAGCGGTGGAAGCGCTGCGGAGGGGAGCGAACGCAGGACCCACATCCGGGCAAAGAACCGTGAGTGAAGTTTCCTTAAAAACTATAATCCCATATAGTGCCGTCATGGCCAGCCTTATACAATATGTATGAAAAAATCATGTTTTGCACTCAAAAACATTATTTCATACAGAGCTTTCATTTTTTTTTTTTTTTTTTGCTGAGTCCCTCCTCAGGTACCTATCCTCTTAAGGCCTGTCGAATCTACATTTTAATCATTATTTTTTGTTATTTATATACTATTTTATTTTTCTTGTTTTTCTCTTTTATGTATTTTTATCAGAATGTTATTTATTTATTTATAATATATATTATAAAACTTAAGCACGCCGTCCTTCGGATGGGACGTTAAGCGATGGTCCTGAGCCTGTACGATGTCAGGTGCTCGTTAAAGACCCCTACCCTAGGTGAATAAAAATTTAGGGTAGGCAAAATTCAGGACTCCCACAGTAGAGTCGGGCTCATGTCCACCAGACTGACGAAAGAGCGCTTTGGTAGTAGGCGATATGACCTCGTAGTTGAAGCCTGGGCATGAGTCATAAAACCTAACCTCACCTATATATATTATAATTTATAATTTTTATTGTTATTTTGTTTTCTTTCTTTTTTCTATATTTCTCATATTGTGACCTGAGGAAGGGTCGTGAAAACGTCCCGAAATGTCGTCGTAAAACAGACACTTCCGGAAAAGTTATCAAAAATTATTATCATAATTTTAATTAAATTGAAAAAATGTATTTATTATATACTTTATCTACTGTATAATATTCTTATTTTTGTACTCATATTTGCAAGTATTTATTTTTCATTACTTTTACTTTTTAGTAGTATTGTTAACTCTAATCCATGTGTGTCAGACTCTAAGAGTTAATATCCGTTTATATATCTAATTTATAAGCTATCTTGATGTAAACATTCTTATGAAGTATCCTATTACCATATTATGGTTTAACGGAAATAAATATTATTATTATCATTTGATTGATAAATATAAAGGGATAATATATCAATTATATATTACCTCAATTGTTTTCCTGATAAATAATAAAAACGTTGAGGAGAAGAAGAGTTCAAATACTCTTAATGCATATTACATTTTTGATACGTAAATTTAACATTCATTGGGTGAAATCTCTTTGGTATAAATACTCGTATCTCCTTGGGTAAAAAGGTTTTTCTCCGAACTTCCCCATATTTCCCATACACGATTAGAATTTAAAATAGACGACCCGATCTAGAGATAAAGGTCTAAATTATAGGATGTAATTCCATTAGCATCTGCAATTATGTTGGAAAACTAAATGGGATGTTGCCTTGGAGCTTGATGAAGTAGAAATTTAGGCAAACCACCCTCCCACTCTCGTGCGCTGACTTGATGAAGTAGAAATTTAGGCATACCCCCCCCCCCCCCCCCCTCACCCCCACTCCTGTGCGCGTACTTTTTGATCAAAACTGGTTCAACATTCATCATTCATTAAACCGTGTTAGTGTGAGTCTCTATAGTAAGACTTATATTGTAATCATCACTGAAGAATGCGCTGTCATCCCACTAAAGCTCCCAATGATGAATGGGTGTTGCCCGTTTTGTCTGAATTATGGAACCGGTGAGTTGCCATTTGTCTTGCATCAACTAGACTGATTTTGACGTAAAACTGATTTGATTTCATTTGCTGATGAACACATCAACGGTTCTTGTTCATTTGTCTGGACTTGTTGACTCGGAAAGTCCAAGAGAAAAATGTTAAAAGAGAGATGAAATTACACAACCATTCTGGCATTCTGAATAAATGAAAATACGAGTACCTAATGCTGCTTTCTTTGTTTCATTGTACAGCGCAATTCTGAAAGTGACTTTCTTATACCCAGTAATGCGAATAAGAAATGACTTTGAGAGGGGGTAGCTTTTCTTATGATTAGTAACCAATTTTCTTTTTAAATTAATTTCTATTAAGGAAAACGACGAATCTCATTCCAAATCCTGTCTAATTAAGGAGTAGCCTTATTCATTAATTTCTTTTTAAGGTCCCTATTTAGGATCTCGTCCGTCCGTCTGCCACCATCTTCGGTAGATCTACAGGGTACTGTAAACTAATGTATAAATGCTGCTGTGTGCAAGACATTTGCTCTAGTTATGTCAATAAATGACCCAAAACCAAAGCTGGTGTTATATTGAAGAAAAAAAAAAACGAGTACAATTAGTACTCTGCACTAGTACATCCTTTGGGTGTATTCATTTGAAAAAAGGAAGGAACGAAATTTTAGTAGCAATTTTTTTATCAATAATTACGATAGTGTAGTTACAATATAACCACAATTAGAGAATTCGGAACAATTTCGGAGAATATTAAATTACTTCACTACTTATTCGTTAAATCTGTGTGTCGTCCGCTCAATGTCTAGAGATTAACTTGTAAGGCATATCATAAAATTATGTAGGGATCTTTAATGAGTAGAATAGGTTAGGTTAGGTTTTATGACCTTATGGGCTTTAACTACGAGGTCATATCGCTTACTACCAGAGCGCTCTTTCGTCACTTTGGTGGACATGAGCCCGACTCTACTATGGGAGTCCTAAATTTTGCCTACCCTAAATTTTTTATTCATCTAGCGTAGGGGTCTTTAACGAGTACCCGACATCGTACATCGCTTAGCGTCCCATCCGAAGGACGGCGTGCTTAAGTTTATTTTACCTCCCAGATAAAATAAACTAAGGGCCTTGGTCGGGTTTCGAACCCACGACCTTGAGCTCAGAAGTCAAGCACGCATACCACTGAGCTACCGGCGCCCTTATGAGTAGAATATATCTCACAGGCACGGAATCATCGCTTAACGTCCCATCCGAAAGATGGAATGCTCAATTTTTTCTTTTTACCCCTTGGTCGGGTTTTAAACCCGTGATATTGAGCTCTTAGCTACCGGAGTCCTCTTCGATAGAATAGTCACAATATTTATTTTTCTATAAATGAAAATAATAATGAATAAACAAAAAAAAATCTGTTTTTTTCTTAATAAAAGTGTTATTTTCAATGTTTTTAATACAAGGCGCCGGTAGCTCAGTGGTATGCGTGCTAGTCTTCTGAGCTTAAGATCGTGGGTTCGAAACCCGACCGAGGCCCTTAGTTTACTTTATCTGGGAGGTGAAATAAAATTAAGCACGCCGTCCTTCGGAGGGGACGTTAAGCGATGGTCCCGAGCCTGTACGATGTCAGGTACTCGTTAAAGACCCCTATCCTAGGTGAATGAAAATTTAGGGTAGGCAAAATTTAGGACTCCCACAGTAGAGTCGGGCTCATGTCCACCAGTGTGACGAAAGAGCGCTCTGGTAGTAGGCGATATGACCTCGTAGTTGAAGCCCGGGCATGAGTCATAAAACCTAACCTAACCTATTAAGTATGCTTTCTATTTGATTAGATACCAAGATAATTTAAAAGCTTTATTTCTTTATCCTTGCACAAGTAAGTTTTAAGAAAAAGCAAACCAGTCTTCAAAATTAAAAAAAACATTTTTTAATTTCAAGGTTTAAAGTGGCCCAAAATGTGCTGAAATTAAAAAAAACATTTTGAGCTATTCATAAATATTTAACTTTCTTCCGCTATTGTGTTTAGAAATTTAAAATTTGTTGTTTTCCTGACGACGACTAGATGCCCAGGGTCATATTTTCACTTTCACCGCGGTTGTTGGATATAGCAACAGTTGTTAACAAATTTAAAATAAATAAAATTATAAGTTATTTTTAAACAATCAGAATGAAAATTTGTCGTTAGGCGATAATATTTGAACAAGAAGTTTAGCTCAGATGAATATTTCTCATTAATATTATGATAATAGCGTTATGGTTATTGAGTTTGATAGGTAAAGTTGTGATGATGGAGTGATGAGATGGGCATATTGAGTGTCCCCTGGTATAATGGATGAATTGTCCGTCAGCCGAGAGAACTGTTACCAACCTTGGCTCACTAATGACCCGCTATTTGTATTAAACTTTGTTACGGGGATATTCAGTGTATAATGTCCCAAAGCTTTACTCCAATAGCTTTAGTTTCACCATTTACGACAACCATATACAATGAAATTTTGGTGCTGGTCACGTTTTAAGGCTGAGAACTTTAGGCTTTTATTAAAAATATGAAAAAGCCTTGAGAGGTTAGGCTATGGTCCCGAGCCTGAACGATGTCAGGTACTCGTTAATAAACCCTACCCAAATTGAATAACCGTATCGATTAATATGGGTTTATATGTTTAAATTGAAAAAACCTTGAGCCCGCTGTCCTTCAGACGGGATATTAGACGATGGTCCGGTGCCTGAACGATGTCAGGCACTCATTAAAGACCCCTATCCTAGGTGAATAAACCTGGGTAGGCAAAATTTCCATCAGAGTGACGAAAGAGCGCTCTGGTAGTAGGCGATATGACCTCGTAGTTAAAGCTCTAAAACCCGGCCATGAGTCAAAAATAATTATATTTAAATTGAATGTTATGAATGTAAAATGAATGTATATAAAGCAGCAGCTTTTTTTTTTTTTGCCTTATGACGATGCATATTATCCATGGTCCCTGTGATACCTAGATACTTACGACATCCATGGCCCCGGGAGGAAGTTTTATCAAAACCAGATTACCAAAAAACAGATGTTATAAGTTTGCACAATAGATATGGCTTATCTGTGTAATGTTTCAGATAAATAGACAGTGATCATTTCAATAGTTATATCTTTTGTTTAGCTCAATATGTAGCAATCTGATTAAAACGGAACAAAATTATAAAAGAATCTCAAAAGAAGGTAGACAGTTCAGAAAGGAACGGTTAAATATTTTTGCTGGTTACTGTCGATTTTAGTAAATTACCAAAGGTGTATGTGATGATAAAAATGAATTCCCAGGCCGTCAGAAGATTAAGGTAAACCTTTGATAGATTTGGACTTTCTAAATGCTGGTATCGGATAATGCATCGAAGTTTTGTTCAAGACAACTTGAAAAATTTTGGACTTCAAATTATATAAAGTGTGTTCGAACGCGACTTTATTATTCGTCCAGCACCAAGTTCTTCAAGAACGGTCTTTTTAAAATATTGAACAATAGGAGGTAAGGAGTCTTGCTATTGTGCGTCCCCTTGAGCAAATAACTTTTGAGGAATGCACAGCGATTCGCAGTATGACAAGAGAAACGCCGGCGGAAGTTAACTTTGTATCTATCACTTCATGTAACAAGAAATGTATTCTTCATGTCTTCGTCCGGGACTACCGAGAGCCATCCCTGATTCCCTGAAGTGGTCTAACCTTGAAGGCGTAAAGGTCCTGGGAGAACAGACCTATGATGTTAGGATAATGGACAGCGTGATGAGGACCAGGATGTGGAAGATAGCAGACAGTCCTGGGGGAGACTGAGATAGTATCGATTTGTATAGAGTAGTCACATGGGTTTAATTAGTTAGTTATGGTTTATATTTTTGTAATGAATGTTAAAATAAATATTATAAAAAAGAATGTTCTTATGTTTGCTCAATAGATATGACTTATCTGTAAAACGTTTCAGTTAAAATAAACAGTATTCAATAGAGATATGATATCGTAGTTGAAGCCCGGGCATGAATCAATATAACTAACTCATAATAACTAACTTTCCAACTGACAATAGTTATACCTTTTTTTTCAGATTAATATGTAATAGATATAACTATATTAATAAAGCTGAAATGCTGTTTGTATGCCTGTTTCACGTAATAACCATTGATCAGAATTTGATGTAATTTTATATATGAGCTCCATTAAATCTGTTTCAAATATTGGCTATGTCTTCTCAAAATTTTGAACTGGGAGAGAAGGTAGGATGTACAGTGTTAATCAGAATTTTACTTCTGAAATTTCGATTTTCTTCTATTGTTTTAAGGTTCGTTTAATGTCCGTTTCGAGCCTTTATAGAACAATTTCCTTAACTTCTATAAAAAAAAAAATAATATAAAATACTATATAGGGTCAAAAAAAAAACAAAAAACTTTTTTATACTTTTTCAATGAATTATTGTGTTCTAAATAAAATAAAAATAGGGATGGAGGGGATGATATCCACTATTTTGGAACCTCTGACTAGAAATTAAGAATGGAACTTGCCTACAGTGACGTGTTGTAAAATTTTTGAATTTTTTTTCCTGGGGTTGTTTGTTTATGCTAATTTTAAGCTCCGAAATGTCTAAAATTCTTGATCATCCGGACGATTTTCGTTTTTGGGTTTTCTTATAGAAAAAATAATGTAACTGAACCTTCCATTGGATAAGAACTGACTTTTATATATTTTTGTTCACTTTTGGGTTGTCTAAGAAGATTCTGAATTTATAATAATATATATTCTTTTAACAGATTTATTTTTCTCCCAATTTATTTATTGGTGTTTACAACCTAACAAATAGACGTTTCATAAAAAACTCCCATCATCAGAATCTTTAATTTATTTGCTGATCTTTATTGTTAATATTGTTAGTTTGTTAAGACCAATAAATAAATTGAGAGAAAAATAAAATTATGAGAAAAATATATATTATTTTTATTATTCTGAATTTTTTTTTATTTGGAGCATTCGAGTGGAGCCTTTCCCCTGGGAGTTCATTGCCTAATGGAAGAGAAAGACACCAGATTGACAGAGACCTTGTGTGGGGATGAAAATTCATGGGGGATGGTGAAGTTGGCCTGTTGCCCAACCTACTGAGTTAAGAGGATTTGCCCTCTCTGGATCACACATTTGCCCATCTCACTAAACCACCCTGGGTAAAAGATGGCTATTGTTAAGAGACTTCAGACTCTCTTTGGGTCCTTAAAATAAACAACGGGGGCCTAGACAAACCCTCTTCTAACAAAAAAAAGAAAAGAAATAGATTATTTCGAAATGTATACTCGTTGTTTCATGTTTCTCTTGCAATTAGAAAACATGATATTAAACTTACTCCTAGGACCAAAATCACAAGAATTGGCAAAAATTGTGGCTTAAAAAGGGTTGTCATCATTTTCGAAATTTACACGTACCTGCCTTTGGAATCATTTTAATCTTATAGATCACAGGGAGTGGGTTATCGAACCTATAGATTACCTAGATTAGGTTTATTTGACCATGTATTATATTATTATTTTATTAAATGTTTTCTTTTTCCATTTTTTATAGATTTTGTACATTGTGACTTGAGAAAGGGACGTCAGAACGTCGTGATATATCGTTGTAAAAGAGTCACTTTTGGAAGAACCATGAAAATATTTATTTTATTTAAATTCTGCCAATATATTTATTTATTATAACTAATTAAAATCTAGGATCTATTGTAAAATTATTAGTACTATTATTTTTATACTAATTTATTTAATTATCCAATGTTTTTTTAAAATATTTTATAGTTTTTTTAGTATTATTGTTATTACTAGTCACATGTGTGTCCAACTTAAAGAGTTAATAACTGTTTATCAAAAAAAAAGTTCTGAATTAAATGTTTGATGATTAACAAGCATGATTAAACGTTGACCTCATTTTTATATTATAGATTATTAATATACACAATTGTAAAATGAACAATTTGGAGTAATTATTGAAAAAAAACGTTTGTGAGGATTATAAGAGGAGATATTGGAAATGTTTCATGTTTAGATCCACATATTTCATCTATATATAGTCATTCTATTTATAGTTAGCTAAATTCTTCTCAAAAATATTTTTAACAATCATTAAAATACAATCTAAGCGATGTAGATAATTCTTCTTTTTATTAACATCAAAATGCCTGTGGGTTCATTGATCCAATCTCCCCTTACATATGAAATGAAAATACTTGGGATTTGAAATGTGTTTAATGGAATTTAGTGGTTACTGTCTGTAATTAAAAGGCGAGTGATGAGGGAAAGAAGTGGGGTGTTCTACTACTTTTCCTAAAACAATACGTTTTATCTTTAACTTACTCTTACTCGGTTGAGGATGGACCCTGAAGATCCTTATCCTTCTTCACCGAGCTGTCTCCAGTTCAACGCATGGTGATCCACGGTGTCCTTCACAATTTCAGCCATGGTCTTCCTCATGATCTGGCTCCTTGAACCAGTCTCCATGATGCATCACATGGCTGTCTGTGATCAGCATCTCTCCCTATGCCCAGTCCACCTTAAGTTCCTTCTAGTATTAAGGTCGCATATTGCCAGAACACGTCCCTCTTCTCTCTGTTTGTTCGGATCCTCCATTCCTGGAGTCTCTATCCTTGACCAAAGCTGCTATTCTTATCGACACTTTATTTTCAGATGTGTTGAAACAACTCCAGATATA
Source organism: Aradus depressus (assembly GCA_963662175.1). Taxonomy (NCBI): domain Eukaryota; kingdom Metazoa; phylum Arthropoda; class Insecta; order Hemiptera; family Aradidae; genus Aradus; species Aradus depressus. The sequence goes on along the minus strand of OY759214.1, from coordinate 45,399,272 downwards.
TGATAATAAATATAATCAATATATTTTCATGAGAGGAATCGACTGTTGTGTAGGTTCCAATTTGAGTAGAACAACAGCTTTCAATTAAACCCACCAAACCTGTTAAAACCTCAGTTCTGTATTTTAATTAATTTATTTATTTTTTATTTATATTTATTTTCCATCTATAGATAATTGATATACAATGAACAAACTAGCTAACATCGCACAAAAACAAAAATACACTTGATGGGAGAAGTCAGTCAGCTTTAGAAATTTTAATTTATATCAGCCTTCTGGAAGAAGATAGCTAGGCCACGTTACGTTCAAGTGGCGTGGAGGATTGTCAGGATAAGAATCGAATGTTAGGGCTTGTGCGAGAGGATTGAATCATATAAAATGTGCTTTTCAATTATCTCTACAACTTATTATTGAGTAGATTACTGATAAGGTTGTAAATATAAGCGATTTCTTGTAAAATTTAATGTAATAATAATATTCAATATTAAAAATAATAAATAAATAATATATATTGAATTGGAGGGCGCCGGTAGCTCAGTGGTATGCGTGTTTGCCTGCTGAGCTCAAGGTCGCGGGTTCGAAACCCGGCCGAGGCCCTTAGTTTATTTTATCTGGGAGCTAAAATAAACTTCAGCACGCCGTCCTTCGGATGGGACGTTATGCGATGGTCCCAAGCCTGTACGATGTCAGATACTCGTTAAAGACTCCTACCCTAAGTGAATGAAAATTTAGGGTAGGCTAAATTTAAGACTCCCATTGTAGAGTCGGGCTCATGTCCACCAGAGTGATGAAAGAGCGTTATGGTAGTAGGCAATATGATCTTGTAGTTAAAGCCAGGGGATGGGTCATAATAACTAGATTTGAATGAAAGCAGATAACCACGAGGAAACACAATAAATCGATGAACAATATCAATGGTAAGCTTGAATATTAAGGTTACAAAATGGAATTGATCCTTGTCCATTCTAGGATCATCAATGTATACATGAAATGACCTACTGACGAAAATAAACGATTCAAGTCGTAACAACCTCAATCGACTTTTTGAATCGAATAAACCAATTTGAAATGCTTATGTCGACTACATACTAATTCATAATTTGTTAAATGTTCATATTATTTTGGGATTACAGAGAAATCAGTTATACAAGTTACTTAAACAAAAACAAGAAGAAAATTGTTCCTTTATTTGATCAATAGAGGCAACAATTTAATTATTAACTCATCAACAAACAGATTCAATATGGTTCATTGATTACATGAATCTATAATGTTCCTCACCGTACCTGGTAGGACGGAGCGTTCCTAACTCTGTAACCCACCCTGAGTACATACTCCTAGGAAATCGTGGGATAATCCCTTCTTTGTCGGGACAAACATTTGGCTTTCTTGTAAACAGATTTTCTGGGGTAGTATTATTTTTTCCGCTATACGAAGTATTTAGGGGAAGTTATATAGACATTTAGAACTGCCACAGTAGAGCAGGGAAGGGATAAGTGCATTGGATGCTTAGGTTCCTAGTAGTACACACCAGCCCACTATATATACCTATATAAAATTGTCATTAAAAATTATTAATTTCTTATACCAACCCCATTTTTACAGTTCAGTCTCCTTCTCCCTCCCCCTTCTTATATACATTTCAAACTGGCATTACTGGTTACATGAAAGTAATGTGTTGGCGTCAGCGGTTTTCTCCGTTTCATTGCACTGTATAATGATTTTCTTATTTACAGTAATGCCATAATGAAATTAATTTGAGAGTGGGAAGGTAGAGATAAAGTGTATCTGTAAAAAAAATGTTGGTATAAGAAAGTACTCTTATGGCCACGTCATACAATTTAACCATTGCTACATTGAAATATGGTAAAAACCAATTTTTCGATAGGACTTACCCTATTCGCATAAATCTAGCGAACGGAGCGACCTTCGAAAAAACGTATTTCATGTAAATTGTGCAGTGTAGTTTTTCTAAATTTTTTGTTTGAACATTTTTGATTAAGTCATAAATATAAGCTGCATTTTCGTCCGATTTTCGCCAAAAATCAGATCCTAGAGGATTCAAACATAATTATATTTGTAACTGTATTTTATTTATTTACTTTTTTCACAATTTATTTGACAATTTTCAACTGTGAGAATAAAATAACATAAGAAAAGTAAAAAATACAAAAGCACAGGCTATATTGGGGACGCAGCCGCAGTGGGGTACGTGAAATGTCTTGTGAATGCTGCAGAGGGTGCATGGGCACTAGGGTTCAGAAATGACGTAACCAAATACACAACGTGTCGAACGCAGGGGGCACCATGGCAAAGCAACCGTCAAATTTCTGCAATAAATTACACACTTGTAAGCCTTATATAACTCCTGAAGAGCACCGGTTTGAGTTCGATGGATTACACCTACTACGGCAGAGTGAGATCTTTCAAACTCGGATCGAGAAACGTACTGCCAAGCTACGTCTTTGTGAACGCCGCGCGCGAGGCTAAATTTTGCTCCGATTGCGTCATGCGTGACGCGACAACGGTTGCACATGCGACACAAGCGTGACCGAGTAATGGCTTCTTTTCTCTACACAACGATACCAAAGTAAGGCGCGCGGGTAGTACGGTTGCAAAGATATAAGCGATATTATAAGTTACATGTTTTAGTTAGCCCTACCCGACGTCACAAAACACTTGAATCACTTGATGAGTCGGGTGGTCAGCACTACCGTCTCCTCAGGCAATAGGTCGTGGAGGGCCGCCCGGGAAGGACCGGGCCAACATTGCTTCCACTAGTGTGTACTTTTTGTGCTTTGTGTATAACTGTTGTGTGACTTCATGTAAGAAAGGTATAGATCGCGGTGTAATGTTATGTTCGAAACGCAATACGGGCATTGTTTGATTGTTCGAAGAATTTTATTTTGAATGTCCTGAACTCTTTTTATGTGAGAGGGTTTAGCAGAACCCTAGAGCTGAACACTATACGTCCAGATAACTGTCTTGTAGACACTCAGTTTGAGGTTGAGGCGAAGTTGAGATCGTTTGTCTAATAGTCTTTTGAGCAGTCCAAATCGTCGTTTCATTTTCTGTCGAGTCTGCGTGACGTGTTTGCTCCAAGTCAGACGTCTGTCAAGGTACTTGTATTGTATTTTATTTGTCAAAAAAGTCTTCAATACCATTTAATCAAGTAGAGAGTTGGTTAAGTGGTGTTTTGAGGTAATGTGCTATTATATCAAATTGGAGAGGGGTCATATCAACTAAAGGTCAGACCTGAGTGCTATCTTTGATTTATAGTTGAGTTTATAGTTAAAGTAATCATTTAATGCACTAATTTTATAGAGAGTTTAATTTAAGGTATATTATTAAATTAGGTTTATCAGAATTATAGGTCAATTTTAAATATATCGACTAAGAAATACTAGTATATATCCGTAGTTAGTTATTGTGACTCATATCCGAGGGACCTGCTCCAGTACTAGCATGGACTCCTCTTTTGCCATCTCAGCTGTACAGCCACTCACTCACCACCGCTCAACATCACAATTACTAATGACAAATGTTATGTCATTGTAAATATGTAAAAAAAAAAAAAAAAAAAAAAAAAAAAATCTGAAACGATTTTAACGAACGTCTAGATATTTGTCATGTCATGAATAAACAAACCACGATGAATAACATATTTTTTCAAGTTATTTAAATTTCAATTTTTATTTTTTTTGACACAATACTTGTATTAACTCTCTGGGGTCGAAAAAAATTATTAGTTGTGTTGAGTGTTTTAAAATAATAAATTAAATTAAAGAAAAAAAATTAATGTATTCACCATTCATGGTCATGAATGTATCAGTACAAGTAAAGAGAAATTACCTCTTCAATACATTAATATATCGATATGGAGAAACATAAATTCCATGCTCTAAGTACGAAGTAGTTATGTGCAACAAATTATTTGTCAAATTGAGCATACTCGTATATCCGAAACGGCACCAAAATTAATACGCTTTGAGTCTTCATTAAAACAAAAATATTTTGCTCAAAGAAACATTGAAGTCGATGCATTTTTACAGAAGTCATCATGAACAGAAACAAAATTGCATATAATAATTACACAAAATTGCATATTATTTCTCCAACAGACATCAAGCGATCATTGGGTCCTCAGGGAGGCGAACAGCAGTTATCTTGAACGAAAGAAAATCCTATAGACGGACAGATAGACGTAATCACAAGCACAGCCGCCATGAGGAAAACCACTTTTCTTTACTTTTAGAGCATCGTACAATCAAAATTTGACCTTATCTCGGACACGATTTTTTGACCTTCATACTTCCATTTTTTATTTCGGAACATGGAAGTAAAAAAATTTATTATAATAAAAAAACAGCATCTATTTTTAAAATTGTTTTTTATTCTGAGATGAGTTGCAATGAGATGCAATAAAAAAGATATATAAAAATAAAACTTTTCATTCATTATATCGGCAGTTATTAGGGTTTATGAGTTGAAGCTACCCTCTTCTAACCCCCTTGCCCATTCCCATCGGCCAATTTTTCCTACAACCCCCCTCTCTCACTCTAATCCCTTCCTCCCCTTTGGCCGATTTGGTTGAAAATCAGTGTGTATTGTCCTTAATAGGGATTTGAATTCAAATATGTAATTTCATATCGATATATTCATTAAATCGGCAGTTATTGGTTTTTGGATTGAGCTCCCCCCCCTCCCCCCTTCCCTTCTAATCCTGTCCTTCCCCTTTTCGGCCGATTTGGCTGAAAATCAATAGGTGTCGTCCTTATTTTGGATACATTCACTTTATGAGGAGTTACAGTGTTCGCCTCTTTTACTCTAATCCCTTCCTTCCCTTCAGCCGATATCGCTGAATTTTGACAGGTTGACTCATGCCCGGGCTTTAACTACGAGGTCATATCGCCAACTACCAGAGCGTTCTTTCGTCAATCTGATGAACATGAGCCAGACTCTACTGTGGGAGTATATTAAAAATTTTGCCTACCCTAAATTTTTATTATAGGGTAGAGGTCTCTAACGAGTACCTGACATCGTATAGGCTCGGGACCATTGCTTAAAGTACCATCCGAAGGACGGCGTGCTTAAGTTTATTTTACCTCCCAGATAAAATAAACTAAGGGCTTCGGTTGGGTTTCGAACCCACGTTCTTGAGCTCAGAAGTCAAGCACGCATACCACTGAGCTACCGGCGAGCCCTCTTTCATGTGGATTCATTCATTCTATCGGGTGTTCACAGGCACACATATGAATCTGGAGGTCGGAAAACAGGAAATAGAGTTTAGAACTCCGCATCGAATTGGTGACCGATTACATAACTTCCCCTATACATCGTGTAGTTGAGGAAGTAATATTAATCTGAAGTACGGTTGATGAGGGACGGCTGTCGAGATCTGAAGTATAGGCAAATTCAGGAGACATGAAGTTAGAGAATGTGGAAAAAATCCCTACCATAAACCCACGGTCATTTCCCGACGTCGTAATTTCGGTTATTATTGTTAGAAGGTTCATTACATTTTTAATGACAGCCCTAACCACTGAAGAACGGTGCTATAAATCGAACAAGGATGCTTGAAAATTTACTTTCATAGGTTAGTTGCGGAACCTCGATAGGGTCACGATCGGTCAGAAATTCAATGTTGTTTTCACAAAAATATAAAAATAAAAAAATATCTGTCTTATTAGTTATTATGACTCATGCCCGGGCTTTTAGATCAGATAATTCTTCATTCCGATGAAAACTCAACATCGAATTTCTGTCCGATTATATAACTTCCCCTATACTTCGTATAGCTGAAGAAATAAAAAACTTTGGTGTTGCATCATTCAAAATTATGGCTTTTGTGGAAATCCGTATCACAGCAGCCGTGAGACAGCATGGAAGGAGCCCTCATAAACTTATTTTTCATAAAACAAAATGGCGTACTAAAGAGGAAGTGGGAGTTCGACACCTCTAAATGGCAGCCTGGTAGGTATATAAAATGAGTAAGCCCATCTTGGCTGTTTCCTTGGAGGCAAATAGCATCCCCAAAGAAGATACTTATCTGAATTTATTTCTAGATAAGCGGGGCTGTGGAGGATTGCTAAGCCCATTCTTGGATTCAGTATTCATAGCAGGGGTCACAAGGCACCTCACCACATTCAGTAGCTTGTGACCAACACCCCATCCTTCTGGGACTTTCATACCTTCCTTATATATATCTAAATCTTCTCGAAATCCTGCTACATAAAATTCAAAAGGAGACTCACCTGGAAAAATCATATGGTGAATAAAATAAACAGACATGAAAGAAAGAGTCGGTGAATCACCAGCAATGAACTTCCCCAGCATGAATGGATCAAGTCACCCCTTCCCTTGGGGTTAATCATGGAAGTTTTTTCGTTAAGCCCCTCGCTGAACTGCACCCTCCCTTTCACCGATTATAGGTGTCGTCCTTGTGGGATTCTGCATACACAGATAAAATCGTGTCGATAGATTTATTTTATCAGTTAGTTTTATTATTATTTTTTTTTAGGCGCATCGACTGCAGAGGCCATTAGCGCCAGCACAACTATTATTATAATAGTGACATCATGCGGATAAGGCTATCGATGGACGGTGTGCTCAAGGTTTTTTCATTTGCCAAATAAAAAACATGAAAGGTTTCAGCCAGTATTTTGAACCCTCGATTTTGAGATTAGTAAGCAAGCACTCTGAGCTACAGGCGCCCTCAAAAAAAAAAAAATGTACATTCGATATCATGGAATCGTGAATAACGAAGGGCATTTTCATAGGCAATGTAAATAATATAAATAATAATATTTATTAAAGAATTATGTTTAATGTTTATTTATTGCATAATGCATATAAAAGCATTGTTCAAATAAGGAACCCTTCAGTGAGTGATCTGATCCCACATTTTTTTCTCTGTCAACCTCTGATGCAATGGTTACCCAGAAATAGATAATTAGAGGCATACGAGTTCAAGTTTCCTCCATCCCCCGCAATATACGAGTACACGTTTTTTTCAGTTTTTCTTTTTGTTGTGATTCTTCGAATAATTGAAGGTTTTACTGTTTTTCGAAAAAAAAAAAAAAAATTACATATATATATACTCGTATGAGCAGGCCGGATTTATATTGGAGTTCTGAATACATATACAAGAAGTTAAAGGGACGTTAAATGGATTTACAAGCTTCAAATTTAGGATTCTCGCAATGAAAGAGCTGCAGAAAAACAACATTCACATTAAAATATTAAAATCTTGTTGTTAAACCTTGAGCACGTCGTCCTTTGGATGTGACGTTAAGCAATGGTCTCGAGTCTGTACCATGCCAGGTACTCGTTAAAGAACCCTATCCTAGGTGAATAAAAATTTAGGGTTGACAAAATTTAAGACTCTCATAGTAGAGTCGGGCTAGTGTTCACCAGAGTGATGAAAGAGTGCTCTGGTAGTAGGCGACATGACCTTGTGATTAAAGCCCGGGGATGAGTCACCGGGAACACGAGGAAACACAATAAATCGATGAACAATATCTCTGATAGCTGTTGTATAAGCTGCGGAAAAACAATATTCACAATTTAATAGTAAAATCTTGTTGTTAAACCTTGAGCACGCCGTCTTTCGGATGGGACGTTAGGCGATGGTCCCGAGCCTATACGATGTATTTCAGTATTCTCTGCAACTATTACTTGAAAAGAGTTCTGACTAGGCCACAAACATAAGTTTATCTTGTAAAATGTAGTTAGGTCCCGGGGGAAAGTGCTCTCAATTTTAGTTTGATTTCTGCCAAAATCTAATCAGATCTGAGTTAAAACATAAGATCCATTCGCTCCAAATTTATAGTTCATAGCTACAATCGTTCTTGCGATAGAGAGCTCAAAACACACACACATCATCGCGAGAGTGGTCAAAACGTATTCTGGAGACCTTGAAACGTGAAACTTCGACCACGGATTTTTACACGATTACATGACTTCCTTATACTATAGGTATAATATAGTAATAATATCAATAGACATGAATTTCAATAATTGCATGAATTAGATTGGTTTTAGTTTTTAATGGGTTCAAAACTCATATTATTTACTGGTACTATTGATTAGACAAGAGATACGCCATAATGTTGCCTCTTTCTTGGGACAAAGCTCCTGGGATTCTATGGAACAATGGATACCCTTTAACCTTTGGCAGAGATAACCCAGAAGCAACATAAAAAAAAGACCAAAGTTAATCTGATTTTATTAAGCTAACCAAAAAAAAAAAAAAAATGAAATAAAAATGTAAATATTAATAGGAAGAGAGAAGAATTTTTTTGCCCTGAGGACGTCAATTATTTAAATACCTTCCTGTGGGCATCCTTTGAGACTTACAAAAAATTGCATTCTCGGTAAATGTTCCTGTCACCATAGATCGGTCATGAGTAATATTGTTGTCAGATTTTATTTTCAATTTTTCTTCTACTTTCTTGGGGAGATATATAACTTCTTTTTTTTTTTTATCATTTTTCACAGTTCTAAAAGTTCTTTTGTGATGTGAATGCTTTTATGATGCTCATATCTTGATTCTGATATATCTCATGCTATAAAATAGAAAAAAACTAGAGCATAAAGTCCTAGACATTGAATCCTAGGTTTCTTTATTAACAGTTTGTTTAAAAGTATAACAGTTTACCCGGTTACCCGTCTTCGCCTGGAGTAACTTTAAGTTACTTGATTTTAGAATTAAGATAAATGTTTCTTTGTTTTTGAGGTCAGTGGAAATTTCTTATGTCTGAAGGCAACATAAGAGCTTCAAAAAGGATTTTCTACTCAATGTTCAATTCAAAATTTGAAACCTATGTTAGCAGGGTAATACTTATGTCATTTAACTACGAGGTCACCTACTACCAGAGCGCTCTTTCGTCGCTCTGGTAGACTCTAATTTGGGAGTCCTAAATTTTACCTACCCAGGTTTCACCTAAGATAGGGGTCTTTCACGAGTAATTGATAGGCTCGGCCCTTCGATTAACGTCCTATCCGAAGGACGGCATGCTCAAGGGGCTGCTTGGGCCTCGGGGGTTCCGAACCCACAATTTTGAAATCAGTAAGCATGCATACCACTGAGCTAACGGCTCCCTCTCCAATATGTTCATACGTATAATAAAGATTCATAAGATCGATTTGGTTGGTACATTTTTGGTTTTGTACATTAACCTCGAAAAGGTCACCAATAAAGAGCTATTTTACGTTTCGGAATTCCCTTCCCGTCACAACCTCTCTTCCGTTCAACATTTGGAGATGACACATGGTCTGCGTTTGTACCAGGATGTTATTTGTGAAATTTCATGGAAATTCGATAAACCGTTAAAGAGTTAACATTCATGTTATATTTTATCCCCTCCCCTCTCCAGTCCCGTTCAAGTATTTGGAACGCCACACAGTCCATGATTCAATTGGGCTTATAAGGATAGCTACATATGAAATTTCATCAAAATCGACCAAGAAATTTTTGCGCCAACTTGTTACAAACACACGGACAGACGAAACTGCAAATTGATATACAGGGTGTGTCAGCAACCTCTGGCAATACTTCGGTGTATGTTCTTCACTTCATATGGAGCAAAAAAGTTCTAATAAACCATGGTCCGATTCGTTCACCTTCAAAAGTTATTCTTGATTTCGTAAAATTTTTAATTTTCCTACCTTATCTCATAAAGAGGGCGCCGGTAGCTCAGTGGTATGCGTGCTTGACTTCTGAGCTCAAGGTCGTGGGTTCGTAGACCGACCGAGGCCCTTAGTTTATTTTATTTGGGAAGTAAAATAAACTTAAGCACGCCGTCCTTCGGATGGGACGTTAAGCGATGGTCCCGAGCCTGTACGATGTCAGGTACTCGTTAAAGACCCCTACCCTAGGTGAATAAAAATTTAGGGTAGGCAAAATTTAGGACTCCCATAGTAGAGTCGGGCTCATGTCCACCAGAGTGACGAAAGAGCGCTCTGGTAGTAGGCGATATGACCTCGTAGTTAAAGCCCGGGCATAAGTCATAAAACCTAACCTAACCTAACCTTATCTCATAAATGTATTTGTCATAAATCAAATTAAATTATACAATTGGAACTAGCATTAAATTTTCTATAAGAGATAGCAGTTTTATTTAGAAATTTAATTTTATTATAGTTTTTTGCAGCGACTTTAAGCTCAACTCTACAGCGCTTCGACTGTTAAAAACAACTTTTGAATGGGGTTTTCCTACAATTTTTCCAAGGGTAGCGTACGGTCCGATTACGGAAATTATATCTAAATTTAATCAGCTTTCCAATAAATATAAATATCATAGGGTTTCTTTTTCGTTTTGTCAAAGAACATGCGAAAGAAATGTAAAAACCTACGAAATAAAAAATTTAGAACTGTGAGAAAAATGCCCTAAGATTAGCTAATATTGGCTCTATTTTTTTTTCTCATAAATCAAAGTTTATTACTATGGTTAAAATGATGGAATTGGAAATGATAAAAAAAATAATAATAGAAAAATATGATTTAATTAACGAAAAAATCCTTTTTCTAGTTTAGCTGAGAAAGATTAGACAATAATGCTGGAATGAACTTTGGAATCGTGATCTCCAGTACCAATTTAAAATCAAAGTTTGGATGGGAATCATAGGTCGACCTGTTCTTCCGCCGATTATCATTGATAATCGGTTATTTGTTATTGTAGATACTGTGGTGAATATATACTGTCGTGGATTTTTTTGTAGAACTTCCTATGGTCAACAATTCCTCCATACATCTTTTTGAAATATCTGATATGCAGCATATGCAATAAATGGCGATCGGACGACCGTTTTTCTTCCGATCAGCTTCACTATCATTGATGTAATACCAAAATTAATAAATTTATAACGTAATGAATGTATTGAAACACAATTTCATACGTAAATTCAAAAAAATACGATGACAGGAAGTGTAAAGGGATCAGAGAAGGGGATCTCAACTTAAAATCTGCAGTATAATGGGCTACTAGGAGACGCATTCTAATTGGTTAGCCGATGGATTCATCGGAAGAAGCAGAAAGGGCAGTCCTTTTATTTTTTGGAATACCCTAAAACACTTTTTAAGATTTAGACGATGAAAATATGTTGTAGAAAATGTTGGAAAATACATCATTGGTCAAAAATTAACATAGTAAGTTTGTTATATTATTATATATCCCAGGATACACAAAGTGATATTACTTTTGGGACGACCTGATATATTTCGTAGTTAGTATATAATATTAATGACGTACCGTTTTATAAAACATGCAGGCCTGCCGGTCCTCGTCCTCTCCCGAAGGACAGTCTATGAATCCGTCACAGAGGACGTGGTCATCGATACACCGGTACCTGCCCATTCGGTCCGGGGTGGGACAAGCGAACCTCTCCATTACGTCTTCATCAGGGGGCGGACATTCTGAAACAAAATGGACATTTGTAGACTAGCCAGTTGCTTTGCTTAAAAATAAATAAAAAAATTGTTACACTTTAAATCCAGAGATAACCAGTTAGCAGGAAGGATGTTTTCGAAATGAAGAGATAGTCACCAGTCTGGACATAACAGGGATCATCATGTTCCTCACATTCACTGACGTTATTCACCTTAATAAATATTATTAATCAACAAAAGTCGTCGGTGAATCACCAACAATGTATTTCCCAGAACGAATTAATCAATTAACATTTCGCTCCATAACCAGTTGACTGCGCTAATATTCAATAGTTGATTTACATAGAGGCTCCTACATCCTCATACTAAACTTTGTGTCGATAAATTCATTACATCGACAGTTATTAGGGTTTTTAAACTGAGACCCCTTTCTGAACCCCCTTTCCCTATAGCTAAAAAATAAAATAAAGGAGGCTTTGGTTTGGAGGCTTTTTTCTCAGCTCTCATCACTATAGAAGACTCCCTGGACAATGCAAGATGGAACTCGCTTACTCAAAAGAAAATTACGGACTTCTTTTCAAAATGAACATTTGCCTATAATATTTTCATTTTTATGTTTTTGTACCATATATATGGTACCGATTGTACCATGTATGTACATAATTATGTATGTACATATGTATATTATTTTGTAAATTTTTAAATAAATATCACTTATGTATGAAAGTACAGACATACTTTTAATCACACTCCTGTTTATTTGAATTTTTTCCTAACTCCGTCTTGGTTATTTGAACTCTTATTATTTTGAACTCTCGGTAATTTATACTTTTCCTCTGGTCCCTTCAGTTTCAAATTATCGAGAGTCAACTGTATATATTATTTCGCCTCTTTGTGACCACAGAAAGGGGCGTAATATCGCCCTGAAATATTCTGAAAGATTTATTTAAAAAAAATTTTTATAATTAAAAAAATCAAAAAAATGGTATGTATTTATTGTATTTATTAGTACTAAAGGAAATTAATAGTTTCCGAAAATTAGGTCAAGTTTTTCTATACACGACAGAACCTCAACATTACGATTGTATAACATATGCCATTACCATCTTATGGTTTAACGAAAGTAAATATTATTATTATTCAGGTGGTCTCAAAGACTCTTCAAGAAGAGGAAGTCTCAAAGCAAGGGCGGATCCAGATGTTCATCGGGGGGGGGGGGGGGGGGGAGGGGGGGGATTTCGTTGAGTAACAGTCTGCCTGTAAACGAATGACGTCATGAAAGTCTGTGCGCAAGACCGCAAGAGGTCCATTGCGCATCACTAGGATGTATTTCCCAATTTAACGTGCATATTTCTTTATCCTTAACGAACCCTTATGTGCTTTCCTCCCCTTTGTATCCGCCATTGTCTCAAAAAGAAAGATGACGAAACTTGCTAATAATCAAGGGTTAAATTAGTGGGAAGACCGAGCGAGATGTCATTTGAAAACTCCAATCCTACATGGCAAAACTTTGCGTGACTTTTTATTTAATGCATAATTTAGGATGTATGCGTGTTTTTACTTAGCCATATAATTGGAGAACGGATAAACCGGTATTATGTAACATTACAGTGCAAGTGGGTAGTCACATCAGTCAGTCCTGTGTGTAGAGGCAGAGTAACTGTTATTCAAATATTAGCCATATTCTATTAGTGATACTTAAATATCAGAAATCTTTAAATATAGCATACCTATAGTATAAGAAGGTATTGTAATCTTACGTTTCAAAGTCATCTGAGAATGTTTTCGCGAGGATGTCTGTCTAACTGTGAGAATGTGATTGGAACGTTGACAGCGCTCTAACTGAGATTATAGTTATGAACTCGAAAATGAAGATACCTCAGTTGCAAACTGGTTACAATTTGGCCGAAATCGGAAAAAAATTGAGACTTTACTTCGGTGCCTGAGTATATTTTAAAAGATACCTCTTATATTTATGACCTCATCAAAACTCCCTTGAGTTGTAGAGATAACTAAAAGGCACATTTTATAGGAAATACGATTTTCCACAGGTCGCCTGCTTTGTGAAATTCATCCCGAAAACATGTCGTTTTGAAATCCTCGTTTTCTCAAGTTATGCAAAAATATACAATCCTATGGAAAAATTGGTTCTTACCAAAAAGGCAGAGTTGAATAATTCGCTCTGGGGAAGTACATTGCAGGTGATTCACTATCAAATTCCCATCCCATTATTTCAAAAGATGTTGGATTACTTGCTGAATGAATCCCTGAACTCGTCTTGCGTCTTCCTCAACCCTTTCTGCGCACTGTCTTCAGTCAGGAGGTACAGACAGGAGACCTGCGTTCAGGTAAGCCGAGCACGTCTTCAACACCAGGACTCCCCTAATCCAATCTCTTGCTTCCTCTCTGCCTTCATCTCTTCTTCCCCTTTAGCCTCCTCAGTCATTTCTTTAGTATTCTTAATGTGTGCATAATAAAAAGAGTGGACCTTTGGTGGTCTGGTGGGTAGCGTCGCTGCCTTCTCTCCTCCAGAAGTCTGGGGGTTTGAGTCCCACTCACCGGTATTAATATACATTATAATTATACCACAGGCTACAAAATCACCTCTTTTATTATTATATACCAGTCGGCCTTCCAGGTTGCTCACATCATTAAAAAAATAAGAAGAAAATTAGCGAAAATAAAATTTTAAAATTGCTAAAATAAATGCATTAAATTATTGGCTACATGCGATAAAATGAATAAATATAAATAAATAAATTGAATAAGTAATATCAATAAAAAATAATTTAAAAATTATTAACATACCCGATGAAACATTTTTAAAAAGTAAATGAATAAATAAAATTTAAAAAACATAAAAATTACTGGGGAGGTACCGTAGAACACACCAGGCACCCCCGCCGTTCACCACACTAGTTTGGCTACAATTTCCGTACATATCTTATTCCTGCCCCCATCTGAGTCACAACTGGGAGAACGGAGTACGTGAGACTGGACAAACTATCCCCTCTCTAGAGTTGAGGAGGGGGGACTCTCCCTTCTTCCTTTTCAATTTGATGTCTATAATTTTTTAGGAAATCCATCTTTCTGCTTTATTGAATATAGTGTAGCAATGAGGCTGAGCCGGCCTCGTGTCCTGTGTTTTGGAGGAACTCAGAGTCGCCCCTTCTCAAATGTTCCCCCACTCTAGTCCTCAGCTTTCGTATATATATATATATATATATGTATGTATAGAGCAAGAAAGCAATCTGTTGATAGCCGATCTGTAATAACTACACACACGTTGAAAGCAGTTAATGAAATGACAGTTACGTATCATGGTAAATAGTTGATAGGTTAGGTTAGCTTTGAACGGATAATCCATGAACTAGTTTACTGGTGGTTATTTACTCTGATCTCCCTCTAAACTAGTTACTCGGCTAGTTCACGAGGTAAAGGGGGTAAATTACCCCCACGCCCCCCTCGCTAGAAAATTAGCACTTAGCGAAATAATAGACAGTGTTCGATGTTTTCCTTAATCGATAATTGTGTTTCACAAATCTTTTTTTCAACATAAACTCCTCTCAGTCCTCTGATTATTTTCAAGATAATATCTGTGTGTTTGTATGTGATTGGAACTTTGTCAGCGCTCCAACTAAACGATTGTAGCTATGAACTTTAAATTAGAAATGAATATGTTACATGTACTAACTTAGATCTGAAATTGAGACCACTTTAATTCGAGCTTTAAGTACATTAAACAAGTTACCGGTTATACTTATGACCTAATCAAAATTCTTTTCATGTAAAACTTTTAGAGAAAACTGAAATACATATTTTATATGAAATATAATTTTTCACAGCGTCTCCGGTTTTCTAGATACATGCCTAAAACCGCTCTTAAATGTCGTTTCGAAACATATACCTTTAGACGTTTTCTTCATTTACTCGAGAACGGTTATTGCGATAAAAAAATTGCTTCTTACCAAAAAAGTTCTCTATTAAATTTACTATTGCTAATGGCAAATTCATTAGAATTGAGATAGGATCAGTAAGACCAAAGTTATAGCACTTTTTTTTTTTTTCGCCTACTACCAGAGCGCTCTTTCGTCACTCTGGTGGACATGAGCCCGACTCTACTGTGGGAGTCCTAAATTTTGCCTACCCTAAATTTTTATTCACCTAGGGTGGGGGTGTTTAACGAATACCTGACATCGTACAGGCTCGGGACCATCGCTTAACTTCCCATCCGAAAGACGGCGTGCTTAAGTTTATTTTACCTCCCAGATAAAATGGGTTTCGAACCAACGATCTTGAGCTCAGAAGACAAGCATGCATACCACTGAGCTACCCGCGCCCTCATTATAGCGCTTCAAAGAATTTAAAATAAGTAAAATATATATGACGTGGCCATAACAGGACTTTTCTATACCAACCACGCTTTTACATACTCTATGTCCCTCTCCTCTTTCTCAAATTCATTTCATATTGGCATTACTGGGTAAAAGAAAATCCCTCTCAGAATTACGTTGTACAATGAAACAAAAAAAAAAAAAATTCATATATACAGTAATTCCAGTATGAACGTTTTTGAGAAGGGGGAGGGGAGAGAGAGTAGTCTGTAAAAACGTGAATGGTATAAGAAAATTCTGTAATGGCCACAACACATATTTAAATATTGATTAAATAAAACAAACTTATTTTTTGAAATATTGTCTATTCCACTAAAAAAGTGTCTTTAGTGGAATAGACAATATTTCAAAAAATAAGTTTGTTTTATTTATTACAAATTCCACAATATGTCCGCGTTCCTCAACTTAGAAGTTGTAAATATTGATTCACAATCCAGACTTAAAAAAATGAAAAAAAAGTTGTGTGGATCTAAAATATGGAAATTTTATTTAAAATGATGTCCTGTTTATCATATTTGGTACTTTACTTCCGAAGTATAGCGGAAGGTATGTAATCGGTCAAAAATTTGATGTTAGTGTTCACTGAAATTTTATGTTTTCCGATTCCCTTATTCCAAAAATAAAAAAATAAAATCTGTGTCTTCGATCAGGGATAACTACTACTGATAGAACAAATTTATCGACACGAAATCAAGATACGTTTTGATTGGAGTTTGACTCAATAAATATGTTCCGTAGGAATAATATTTTGAACAAGATCATATCGCCTACTACCAGAGCGTTTTTTCGTCGCTCTGATATACATAGATTTATTCACCTTGGGGCCTTTAAAGGTACCTGACATATCGGGTCGGGACTATCGCTTAACCTCGCATCCGAAGGAAGGACGGCATGCTTAAGGTTTTTTCAAAACCTCAGAGCCCTGGCAAGGTGTCGAACCCGCAATTTTGAGCTTAGTAGACAAGAAACCCTTAGCTACCAACGCCCTAAAAAAATTTATGTATAATAAATTGTGATAATGAAAAGGTTCAAGTGTTAATCTTAAATAAATGATAAATAAATAAATAAAAATATAAACAATAATGAAATATTAATAATTAAATAAACAATAAATCATAATAATTAAATAAACAATAAATTACCACTTTTCCTGTAGAAATTTTATAACTGGTCTTCTATTTAATTTTGATTTCTACAGTAGTTTCCGAAAAGGGCCCTAAATAATATCAAAAGTTCAAGATGTGCAATTTTGAAGAAAGTGCACGTAATTTTTTAAAAAAATGTCAATGAACAATCTTTTCATTTGGATTTTTTAAGAGATGCCATCTTGTTTCCTAAATTTTGCAAAAATATAAATCTAATCCAAAGGTTTTCGAATTATTTTACTGGGCCAACAGGGAAAATGAATAGAATCGAATTTACGAAAACAAATAGTTTGGGTTTATTTTTTAAAAATCATCTATATTATAAAATTGAAAAACTAAAATATCCTGTACATATAAATAAACAACAGTACCTTCTTTGCGGATCAATTTCACTGTCAATTCACTTATATTTAGTTCGTTACATCTTAAGCCCTAAACACCACTCTCATCTTCACTCAGACCGTCTCACCATTCAACCCAGGCTTCGACTCGTCTTTCCACACTAAAAAAACAGCTGATGGCCGTGTTTTTTTTTACTCATTTGTTTTAAAAGAAATTTGCTTTTTATAGAAAAATAAATATAGGTAATTAATTTTTTAATATTAATAATTTAATCATTTTAATGTGTGTATTTTTTTTTATACATCACAAAATATAGGTTTAGGTTTCATGACTCATGCCCGGGCTTTAACAACGAGGTCATATCGCCTAATACCAAAGCGCTCTTTCGTCACTCTGGTGGACATGAGCCCGACTCTACTGTGGGAGTCCTAAATTTTGCCTACCCTAAATTTTTATTCTATACCTAGGGTAGGGGTCTTTAACGAGTACCTGACATCGTACAGGCTCGGGACCATCGCTTAACGTCCCATCCGAAGGACGGCGTGCTTAAGTTTATTTTACCTCCCAGATAAAATAAACTAAGGGCCTCGGTCGGGCTAATACACAAAATATATGTGATGTGGCTATTACAGGACTTTCTTATACCAATCGCTCTCCCACTCTTCCCTCTAAAATGCATTTCATACTGGCATTAACGGGTATAAGAAAGTTATTCTCAGAATTACGTTGTACAATGTAACATTGATTATTCATTATTATAACCTTATTCTAAGCCCCATTGGTTATTCTAAGCCTGGCCTACATCTATACCTTCCGTAAATTAAGCCGAACGTATTTAGGTTTCATCCCAGAGACAATGCAAATTGCCATTTAGATAATCCAATTTCCATTTAAAGACATTTGAGAGTATAACTTAACAAGGGAAATTGTATAAAACCAAATATGGCTACTCAAAAATATTGTATTCATTTATATATATATTTACAACGGCATAACATTTGCTATTAGCAATTGCGATAAATAGTGCAGTGTCAGGTGCTTGGCTGTACTGCTAAGGTACGTGACCGAAGAGGAGTCCAGGCTAGTCCTGGAGCAGGTCCCTCTGCCATATCAGCATGAGGCGTCGTGGTGGATTTGTGGGGAGAGGGTTTGTAGATAATTCTTGTATAAGTGGATTGGCGTGATGATGGAGTTTGTCATGAAAATTTTGATATTGTGCCCTGATAACAGAAGGTATAAATGGGATGTTGAGGTCATTATGTAATGTGAGGTTGGAAACGTAAAGGCATCGGCAATGTGGCGTAGTATAATGGATTGTATTGACTGAAGACGTTGTATGTTTGATTTTTTGGCTGATCCCCACATCTCGATGCCTTATGCCCAGATGGGTTTTAGTATAGTGTTGTATATGTGAAGTTAGTTTTCAAGCGATAATATCGATCGTCGTGATTGATTTCAGTCGTCCAAATCGTCTTTTGAGGTCTTTGCGTTTCAGTCTGATATGAGTTGTCCAAGATAAAAGTCTGTCTAAATGAAGTCCTAGATATCGAACAGTGTCGGATGCAGGCATGGGCTGGTTGTTAATGTAAACTGGTGGACAAGTGTTGTGTCTGAGAGTAAATGTGGTTTGCAGAGATTTGTCTCTATTAATTTTTATTCTCCATTTGTTGTCCCAATCTGTTAGCTGGTGTAAATGTTCCTGTAAGTGTGAGCTTGCTAGTATTGGGTCTGAGTGTGTTGAGAGAATGGCTGTGTCGTCTGCGTATGTAGCGAGTAGTGTGTTGTGCTGTGGAATGTGTGATGTGTAGATAGAGAAGAGTAGGGGACTGAGGGAGCTTACTTAGGGGCTCCAGCTTTGACCTCCAAAAAATGCAATGAAGAAGATCCCTCTGACACCGTACAGTTTCTGTTCTCTAGGAATGACTGAAGTATTAAATAATATGTGTGAGGAAGGTGAGTTTTAAGTGTGTGTAGCAGGTCTGGGTGCCAAACGCGATCAAACGCTTTTTCAATGTCCAGAAATACGCCTGTGCAAAACTCTTTTCTTTCAAAGCTGGTGGCGTCTCAAAAATATGAACTACCAAATATGAAGACCAAAGCAGTTGAGTAATTCTTAAATAGGTCAAAGAAAAAAAAAAAAAAATTGACTTTTGACTGGTCAATGTTTGACAGGAGGAAAGTGTCAGAGTTGAGTGTCGTGACAATCGTTTTTAGATTACCGATAATCTATTGATTCCTGTTGATGTAAATAGATAAACACTATGTTCGTAGAATTTCCTCTCTCAGTGTCACTAGCAGTCTACTAAGAGGGCGTCGATAGCTCAGCGGTAGCATGCTTGCTTATTGAGCTCAAGATTGCGAATTCAAAACCCGGACGTCTTTATAGGTTTCTTATGCGGGAGGTGAAACAACTTTGAGCATGACGTTCTTTGGATGGGTACTCGTTAAAGACCCCTTCTGTAAAATAATAAATAAAATAAACAAATATACTAGTAATTTATCGTTTAAATGAAATATTAAATGTACGACCACCACGGGCTAGAGTGTAGAGCTTTGGTCGCATGGTCTCACCTTGGTTTGCGGGTTCGAATCCCGTTCGGCCGTGAGTTTTATTTCATAGATAGAACTCCCTCCCGGGGCCATGGATGTCGTAAATAATTAGATAACACAGTGAAATGGCTAATATGCATCGTACATAAGGCCAAAACAAAACAAACAAACAAATGTTATCTGCAATCAACACTAACATTCGAGTTACTCTTTTATTTACAAAACAGCTAACAATAATAAAAAACTTAAATAAAAACTTCTAAACTACTTTTAAAATTCAATGTTAAGCAATCCAAGCATTGTTCAAATTCTAGCATCCAAGTTCTAATTTGAGAACATATTAGAAAATTTAATAACCTTATTAAACCACATTTCAATAGGGCTAACTATATATATATAAGGGTAAATGATGCAAAACATCTAAAAAAATGTGTTTCAAGACAGGTTTCATCTGACGTATTAATTTCAAATTCGCACACAAAGTTCCAATCACATACAAACACACAGACATCAAACAATACTTTCTTATTCTGGAGGCATAAGAAAGTAAAGAATAAAAATAATACTATCAGGAAAGGAGGTAGTACAAAAAGAAATTCTGTATATAAACTTGGAAATTTTTTTAAACTGATTTCATGGAAAACTTGATACATGACCCAATGTACTCCATAAAAGTTAGTTTGAAACTTTGAAGTTAGTCAGGTAGTTTGTCTCCCGGCCGTGTCAGGCCATTAAGAAGTTTGACTAGTCCTATATATCTTTGGCTGATCAAAATAGAGCAGAGGTGACTAAGATATACATGGGGGAAGTTGATTTCATCATCCATAAATAAATGTAGTTTTTCAGAAATTCGATTGTTGTGGCCATAACAAGACTTTCTTATACCAAATGAAATGATTTTGTGGAGAGAGGGCAGAGAGAGATCTGTGAAAAAATGGCTAATATAAGAATGTATTGTGGCTTCATCACAGACAGTTTATTTTTAATACATAATTTTAAACTCGTATTGCTTTACAATTTAAACATTAAACTATTTCCTACGGTTTATTGTACATTTTTTGGGACGCTTTTGAGATGGTTTTGAGCATGCATCTCGCGAACCGGGTAATCTTCGAAAATTGAAAATATCTAATGAGGTCTAAGTTAGCGCATGTGATATTTCATTTCAAAATACAATAGTTTCTGAGTTAAGTCCCCTCAAAATATCTGTCTGGGTATGAGTCACGTATTCTATACTTTTAGTATAAGGGTCGTAATCTTGCAAAAATCTGAGATCGAGTTTTCAAAGAAATTTTACGGAATGTCTGTCTGTATATATGATTGGATACATGCTCTTTCGTCACTCTGGTAGAGATGAGCCAGACATGGTAGGAGTCCTTAAGTTTGCCAACCTACGTTTGTTCACCTTTAAAGATTCCCTAACTTTGTACAAAATATACATAAAGTATGGGAGTACTATCGGTATTTCTACCATCTTCAGCCACTTAACAAATACTGGTATTTCTCTATTTTTTCTTGTTTTTTTGATAATTTTGTTATTGTGAATGTGCACCTACGAAACACTTCATTTTGTAATTTTTTTTTTTTTTTTTGGCCTTATGTTCGATGCATATTAGCCATGTCACTATGTGTTATCTAATTATTAATTGGCCCCGGGAGTGTGTTCTATCTATGAAATAAAACTCACTCCCGGGCTGGATTCGAACCCGCAAACCATGGTGAGACCATGCGACCAAAGCCCTACGCTCTAGCCCGCACGGCCACCATGGCTCCCACCTGTATTCTTCTCTCTCTAATATTATTTACATTTATTTTATTTTACCACAACTTAAAGTCGTATTTATTTCCCTTGCCTTGCTCAGGTGGCTTGTTGTTCTAGTTACAAAGGATTTTGGTATTACAAAGAGTTACTAACTTCTGAACAAATATTGGTTCAAGTTCTTCTTCCAATGGGGTATTATCTTTACAAATAAAACAGCAAGTGGGCGGCAGTCTCTATATTGTGTAATAAAAAAGAATAATGTTAAATAAAATCATCCCCACACAAGGGTTTCCGAATTTATAACTAAAAAAATAATAATAAAATTACTAATTGAACTGATCATAAATAAATATTTAAAAAAAAAATTGAATTTAAAATGTAATCATTGAATTTACTATTTAACTCATTCATCAAACAGAAAAATGATTTTACTTTACTCTGTACCAGTTAATCAATCATAATTATGGAATGACAATTTATAATAAAATTATTTTATAAAAAAATATGTCCTGCATTGGTACTTCATTCCACAATTCCTTCAACTTCTTTTATCACACAAAAAAATTCTCATGATACCCTTCCATCACTTTTCACTTTATATTGCAAGCTAAACTTTCAAAAATTACTCCATATTTTCTCACTTTGACATTGAAAAAAAAAATCAGAACACATTTGTACTTGCGAACTGGGCCAAGGCTAAAGACCGACTGAACTGGCTGGTCATCCTGTTTCTAAGCTTATTTCCCTCTAATTTTGTCTTCAAGCCTCCTGAATAAAACAAAAATTTCAACTTTTTTCGTTGTTCTCTTCCTTCTACTTGTTTCTTTTTGTCTTTATAAATTATATTATAATTTTCCATGTCCTTCGTTTTTTTTTGTAAAACACTTATTTAAAACAATATTTTAAAAGTATCTACAGTAGAACCTCTTTAAGTCGAACCTCGATAAGTCGAAAACCTCCAAAACTCGAAAAAAAGTTTTGTTCCTTTCCCTTCAAGCCCCAAAACCTCCATTACTCGAAATCTCAACCCTCTATTAGTCGAAATAATCAGTGAGTCCCTACAAGCTATTTTGATACATATTTTCCCTCTATAACTCGAAAAAATAAATTGGACGTCTGTATCTCGAACATAGCAATGTTTTATTTTACAACCTTTACAACTCGATTATTTGAAACTTATTACCTCTATAGCTCACAGAAAAATAAGTTACCGACTTAAAGAATTTGCCAACAATGTACACCATTGTTTCTTAGAAAACAATTTAGGAGTATACAATAAATAGGATTACCAATTCTAAGAAATGATAAGGGATATTATTATTGATTTCATTTGAACTTTAGCGAAGCAAGTCATTTTGTGTCGATAGAAAAATTGTCAGAAGTAGTAGAATTTTCTGCTCTTTATTTATACCTTAGACAATGCTATAGATAGAGAACAACCGAATTATCTGAAGCAAAAAAAAATTACTGACTTTTTTTAATACCTACATAAGTATATGTTTTGAAATAATGTTGGTTTATAATAAATATAAATATGTTTGTAACTTGAATTTTTATTTATTTCACCTCTCTAACTCAAAATTAGTTAGAATGAATCTTAACCTCTACAAGTCGAATCAAAATCCGCCTAAGAAAAATCCTCCATAAGTCGAAAACTCTGTAACTCGAATTTTTTGGCGTCTCCCTTGATGTTCGACTTATAGAGGTTCTACTGTATTTGATTATCAAATCTAGTTGAATTTCACGTTGTTTATGAGCTTCTGATGTCAAGTCCGAGCTCCTGACTCTTTTTGATCTCTTGGTAATTTTCTTTCTTATTTTCAAAATTTGGCATAGTTTTAAACGAGTATCCTGAGGTCAGGAAGTCATAGGTGCTTCAGTTACCTGTACATTCCACCCCTATTACGGAAATGAATAAATGTTCACAATTTATAAATGACTCCAGAACCTTCCAACGACGACACCATTTTCAGGCAAATCAACTTAAAGGAAGATGGGATTGAGGGGATGGCTTAACTCAAAAAGTCTAATAACTGCCGATAGAATGAAGTAGAGTCGAAATTTTAACTGATTAATTCGTTTTGATGTTGTCTGACTTTTTTTATTTATTTTTAAAATTTACATTATGTAGGTAATTGTTTATTTTTTCAAAATATTGCACCCCCTCCTGTCTGACTACGCCCATGAATACGAATATGAATAAGAATACAGATTCCCTTTCCTCTTCTTCTGGTCCGATTCCAGTTCAATATCTGCTATTATTGAGGAAAAAAGAATCCTTGAGTAGACTGAAGGAAGGGGGGGACAAGTGGTAGACACAAAAAGTAGATTCAATAAAGAGTGGGGGGCTGTGTAAGGTCAGATAAGAAAACATGGGTCTGAGAGTGTGAGTGTGGCTCTGGTACTTGGAGAGCAGTGTACTCTCTGTTTGTCTGTTGTGGTTGGGGACTTTATTATTGGATTCGTCCTTCCTTCTCCACATGTTGTTTATTTTCTGTTTTTCCCCAGGTCCCATTGTGTTCTGTGTCCTGTGTCCTGTCTATATTGGACAATATTGGTTTTAGTTGCAACCTGTTTGTTTGTCACTTTTCCTCCTGAGGCCCACCGTCTGGCCATCAACGGAAAACAGGTTACTTTGAATTACCAGCAATGTACTGTGATGTATAAAATTACACACCTTTTAATTATTAATAATATATTATAAAACTAATTATAGTTTTTGGTATAAAAAAAACTGCAATTAGAAGTGAAGTAACTAAATTAGTGAATAACTAATGGCGCCGGTAGCTCAGTGGTATGCGTGCTTGACTTGGGTTCGAAATCCGACCGAGGCCCTTAGTTTATTTTATTTGGGAAGTAAAATAAACTTAAGCACACCGTCCTTCGGATGGGACGGGAAATTATTGTAGAAATCAAAATTTAGTAGAAGACCAGCTTTAATTTCTACAGGAAATGTGGTAATTTTATTTGTATTATTAATTTTATTAATTCAATTATTATTTATTTAACATTTATACATTTTTTTTTGGCAATTACAATTTGAGTTACCTATTGATTTTTAGCCAAAACTTTCGATTGTTTTTAGCGGAAGAGCAAACATTTGAATTATTCGTGCTGGGGATGAGATTACTAGTGATTCACCGACGACTTTCTTATAGATCACTTCTTATAGAGTTCCGTCTCTCCCCTTCTATCTTCATTACTGGGTATAAGAAGGTCCTGTTGGGTCACATCACATATATTATTATTTTAGCCACCGAGCGCACAGGTAGCTCAGAGGTAACGTGCTTGCCTGCTAACCTCAAGAGCGTGGGGTCGAGACCCTTAAGTATTTTTTATCAGAGAGGTGTAAATACCATGAGCACGCCGTCCTTCGGATGGGACGTTAAGCGGTGGTCCCGAGTCTGTACGATGTCAGGTACTCTTAGTCACCTTTGAACGTTCGTTACAAGGCTCATGCTGCTTTGGGAACCCTGCAAACAGTTGCTCGTTGCAAGGACAAGTTTTGGATAGTTGCTAGAAGTAGATCCTCGAGGTACAATTGATTAACTAAGATAAGCCGGAAAGGTACGAAGGACAACACTTTTCCATTCGTATTGCGTGATCCAATTATCTATATGGGTGGTAATAACCACGGCTACAATATTGTCTCGATAAACTTTGTCTTGTGTAGGGAGTGTCCACTCAGTGGAAGGTATACGCTATTTTGCTCAAATTTGCAACTTACTTTTCTCGGAAAATAATAATAATAATTTGTTGATAATAATTCTATGTCCTAGTACGAACTAATCAATTAAGTTCTCTCACTCTCCAAAGCCAACTCAATATTTTACCAACATAGTGGCTTATAATAATAATAATAATAAATTTATTTCCGTTAAACCAATACATGGTAATAGGATACGTCCAAAGAATTTATGCATTATTTAGCTTATAAATTAGAGTCTAACACATCTACGATTAGTAGTAAACTATTAAAAAAAGTGAAATGAAATAAATAAAAACTGAACAAATAAATACTTAAAAATATATGAGAGTATATAAAAAAAATTAATACAAGATACGTTTATAATAAGTAGACACATTTTTCAATTTAATAAAAATTAATTTTCAAAAAAAACTCTTCGGAAGTGTCTTTATCTCAGCGATGTTTCGGGACGTTCTTACGTCCCATCATCAGGTCCCAATGTGCGAGATATAGAAAAGAAAGAAAATGTAACTACAACAATATATGAAAAATAATATATATATGTATATATTATTTTTCATATATTGTTATATATATATATATATATAGATTAATCAATTATAAATTAATATATAAAAAAGTGTAAATAAATAAAAAATTATAAATGAATAAATTAAACAATAACGTACATTGCACTGACCTTGAAGGTGTGGAGGAACATTTCTTGTGATTATATTATGAATCCTCATACAAAATGTTGTGCCTATACAGTCAATACATCGGCAGTTATTAGGGCTTTTGAGACGAGTCCCCTTCCTTTCGATTTCGCAAAAAGTTGATTAGTGTCATCCTTATGGTATTTTGAATTTAAATATAAACATATAATTTTTCCCGTTGTGACTCAGATGGGAAACAGGCATAACATATCTGTCCCCATCCATGAAATTTTTAATTTTTAAATAGTTTTTATATAGTTTTATATACGTTTATTTTATTTTTTAAACCTTATTTATTAAATTAAATTATGTTGTTTTCACAATTATTGGCAATAATTTATTCTTATCCTATGGTTTGCAACAACTTTTAAGATATTAAAAATCCCTCTCATATTTGACGTCTTTATTAATAGTCTCATATTTGATGTCTTATACAAATTTATTAATAGTAACAATATTTTAATATAGCTTTACATTTTTCTGCCCACTTCTCGGCCCCTGGCTCCTCCTCGGGCTCCTTACGGTACCCCCTTCATAATTGGAGTCATGGCTGATATGCTCCGTCCCTGAGGCCATTAAAAATAAAAATAATTTTATCAGACTGCCTGATGATGAGGGCTACCTCGAAAGTCGGCTAGCAAAAATTAATAAAATCTGTGAGAGGTCAGACTATATTTTATTTTACAGCCTGAGAGATAAAATTTCATGTTGATACATTCAGTTCATCGGGAGTTGAGCTCCCTCTGATCCCCCTCTCCTTCGGCTGATTCCGCTGTAAATTATGTCGTTCTTAGAGAGCATTGCATTTATGTATGAAATTTTGTGTCAATACATTCATTACAATGGTAGTTAGAGTTTTAGTGTTAAGCCTTCCCCCTGATCTCCCCTTTCTTTCGACCGATTTGTCTGAAAATCAATAGGCTTTGTACTTACGAGATTTCTGGAAACACATACAAAATGTTGTGTCGATATATTCATTCTATTGGGAGTTAACTTGTTCACAGGCACAGGTCAGGAAACTTGAAATTCCGTTGAAAACTCCGCATCAATTTTTTAATATAAGTTCCCCTCTACTTTGTAACCTGGGGTCGTAAATATTTTTGCATTTTGAAGCGAAGTCATGGAGGGAAAGGATCACATTCAGACAATCAAAGATATTCCTGAGTGAGCTTTGCAAGATGAGATCTTGCGCCTAAAAAGAAGCGAGCTTCGGAAACTTACAGGAATTCTCACAAGACAACAAGGTTTTTTGCAGTTTTAGTTTTCAGGTTGAAAATAGTTTCATTTTTACTATGCAAAAAATAGGGGCAAAGTTTAGACCCGAAAGTGGTGCCATTTTTTTATCTCAGAAAGACACTAAACCGCCTTCTCATTTCGCCTTAAGAACTGCCATATTTTTCTCAAACATCTCTTTTCGCTGATCAGTCCACGGAGGAATGCAGGGGGTTCAAGGAATTAAAATTACTAAAAATGATTGAAGTAGATATAATTAAGAACAGTAGTTCTAAAATAAATTCACTAAGAATGTATCTTTACTGTACACAATGTAAGTGTTGTAATATTTTGTCAACTCAAATAATCTTTCCTCTAAATCGTTTTTCCTCACCCGATCCTAAGGAAACACTTTTCCCTCTAACAATATTTCCCAGGGTCGACCTCCTCCAAGATTTCCTGTTATTTTATAAACTCTGCTTCTATATAAAGATTTGATGACATAAATTTAATTTCTACTAGAGTGCTCTCGAGTCGAGGGGACTCAAGAGTTTTCGATGTTTGACAAACATTTACGAGGAGTTAATCGAAAATTTGTGTCAACAAAAACCGTTACTTTGTCAGATGTATATGTCGTTGCCTAGACATACTATCTGAGGTGCCAACCGTTGTCTAGTGCATACTTGCTTGAATGCGCGCCATTGTTTAGTACGTACTTGCTTGGATGCGGGCCATTGTCTAGTGCATACTTACTTGGATGCCGGCGATTGTCTAGCGCACACTTGCTTGGATGCCGGCCATTGTCTAGCGCATACTTACTTGAATACCGGCGATTGTCTAGCGCACACTTGCTGGGGTGCGCAGACATGGTAACATGGCTTAGAACGTATTAGCTGGGGTGCTAGCTGTTGCCTGGTGCATACTTACTTGGATGCCGGCCATTGTCTAGCGCATACTTGCTTGGATACCGGCCATTGTTTAGAGCATACTAACTGAGGTGCCGCCCGTTGCGCAAATGGAAAGCTCCAAAGAACAAAATATTGCTTAAGCGTCATATACACAAAATGTAAAAAAATCGGAGACCAGTTGACAATAGTGATCGGTTATGTGCCCGCCGTGATATCTATATTCTCAGCTGCACACTGTATAACTGGTGGTATATCCTCCATGTTTTCTCCAATATTTTTCTAAGATAAGATTTCAATAAGAATTGTCTGAAGGAAATTGTATTAGTGAATTGATGAGTATTTTTTGCCCAATGTTGGAGTCGAGGAAGAGCCGATGACCCCAGACGCCGAGGCGGACCTGAAGAACAAGTATGTATCTATATCTTCGTATTAAAGAGCAAACAAACAAAGATGCTTCTTTTTCGTTAGCAATCAGCACACATTTCTGTTCGAAGGAAACACGAGAGTTTTTTTCCAATACAACGTTAGTTAATATCAGCATTTATTATTTCTTTTATTTGCCTAAACCTTACTCACGATACAGACAGACTATTGTTAAAGTGAGGGTGATGAAATTTCCTATCATTTCAAAATACCCATCCAAGGTAGCTCTCCCAACAAAACCTAACAACCATTTGAGCTAAAAATATATAGCTGACTTACATGGGGGCTTATGAATCCTTACACTAAATTTTGTGTCGATACATTCATTACAGCGGCAGTTATTAAGGTTTTTGTATTCATCCTCCCCCTGATTCCCCCGTTTCCCTTCGTCCGACTTGTCTGAAAATCAATAGGAGTTATATTGAGGGCGCCGGTAGCTCAGTGGTATGCGTGCTTGACTTCTGAGCTCAAGAACGTGGGTTCGTAACCCGACCCGGAGGTAAAGTAAACTTAAGCACGCCGTCCTTCGGAAGGGACGTTAAGCGATGGTCCCGAGCCTGTACGATGTCAGGTACTCGTTAAAGACCCCTACCCTAGGTGAATAAAAATTTAGGATAGGCAAAATTTAGGACTCCCGCAGTAGAGTCGGGCTCATGTCCACCAGAGTGACGAAAGAGCTCTCTGGTAGTAGGCGATATGACCTCGTAGTTAAAGCCCGGGCATGAGTCATAAAACCTAACCTAACCTAATAGGAGTTATCTTCAGAAAGGTTTTAATTTACATATGAAATTTCATGTCAATACATGCATTGCAACGGCAGTTATTAGAGTTTTTGTGTGAAGCCTCCCTTAATGCCTGCCTACACCGAGTGTATCGACGTAAAATGTAAAACCCCATAAGAAGTAATTACAAACCCTTTAAAAAGTAATTATCGTATCGGCTGAAGGGAGGGGGGGGGGGGGGGGGGGGTAGAGGAGGAAAGGTCGACCAAAATGTCTATTGGATTTTGGGGAGTACCAAAACTTAATGGATTAATTTGTACTCTGACGACTTTTTTTTATTTTTAGAGTCAGGGGGTCGGAAAATAAGAAATTCAGGTGAAAACTCAACATCGAATTTCTGACGATTTCATAACTTTCCTTATACTTTGTATAGTCTGGAAAATGATAATGAGTGTGGTTGGTTGGGGTGTGGTATTATATCACCTGTAGTGTTATATCACCTGTAGTGAGGAGGTAACCTGGCTAACAGGTGTCAGATCCGACCAACCACCTGTCAGGATGGGCTCACCAGCCACCAGTCTGCCTTTATAGGCACGTCTTCTACCTTCCAGAGAGCTTAGCAAGTCTTACAAGTTTCACTAAGACCTTCCAAAGGGTTGTCGTGGGAAATGAGCTCTGGTCCAAAGGCATAACATCAAATATTGTACCAAGAACATACTTTATCGGTTCAAAACCCGACCGAGGCCCTATATCAAATTTAACAACAACTTCTGCTAATATATTTTTCCACAGAACCAACCGTTTTCGCATAAATATAAAGCACCATCTGAAAAAATGACATGCAACAGAGAGACGGTAAACCGCCCGACAGATCTGGCTGAAATTTTGATACAATGCAATTCGGAGGGGACTTTACGCGATGGCACCGAGTCGGGTATTCGTTAAAGAGACCTACCCCAGATGAATACAAATTTAGGATATGCAAAAGTAGGATTCCCATAGTAGAGTCAGTCTCATGTCCACCAGAGCAACAAAAGAGCGCCCTGGACTACCACTAGGGCGATATGACCTCGAAATTGAAGCCTAAATTAGAAACGATAAAACAGGTTGGTATAAGAAAGTCCGGTCATCGCCACATCATGGTTCTATTCTTTCTAGCATAGCGTTTACCGCTCATGGAGGTTACAATTTTCATTTATTTTATAATTATTCTAATCGTCATTTTATATTCATTTTTCAAATATTGGATTGCTGATCCCTTCATTTTTTTTCTTGACTCATTTAACTTAGAAAACTTAAGTAATGAGTTGTTAATTGTTGTCACTCATGCCCAGGCTTTAATTATGAGGTCATATAATCTACTACGAGAGCGCTCTTTCGTCGCTCCAGTGGACATGAGCCCGACTCTACAATGAATGTCCTAAATTTTGCTTATCTAGATTTATTCACCTAGGTTAGGGGTTTTTAACAAGTGTCTATCAACGCACAGGCTCGGGACAATCGCTTAACGTCTTATCCTATAACGTCCCGGTGTTATAAGTTTCAACCCTTTGTCTGTATGTGTGTCTGTCTGTGGCATCGTAGCTCCAAGACGGCTGAACCGATTTCAAAGCGTTTTTTTTTTTGTTTCATCAATAGCTGGTATTTGCGAGATGGCTCTTAGTCATGTTTGGTGAAAATCGGGAATGCCGTTTCCAAGATCTTCAGGTTTCATCAGAGCCTGTGAGGGATCTCGGCCTCTATTACAGCTAGAGACTTAGAGTTTGAGCTCAAATGTTTATAAGGCCAAGTTCCCCCCCCCCCCCCCCCCCCTCCCAAAAAAGTCCTCCCCACCAAGTTTTTTTTTTTTTTTTTCATTTAATTTTTAGTATATTATTATATATGTTTGTAATATAATTTTATATTTGCTAACTTTCTTTTTTCTGTCTGCAAGGACCCACTCCTCCTATGAAATATAAATATTTTAAGCTTAATAAATAAATTTCCCCTTTCTTCAAACTTTTTAATTTAGTTGCTGCTTAGACTACACTCGAATGAAAGTGCTGTGACAATTCAAAGAGAGGGTATCAAGGCCACCTCCTTCAAGCTGTGAGGAGGGTTGTCAGGATGAGAGGATAGAGCTTGTGTGAAAGGATATCGGAAGAAGGGGATACTGTAGAATGCTTGGATTCAAGATTAAATTGATTCAATGGCAGTGGAAAGAAAGAAGCATTGATTTTGGATTTTTCAGTTTCTGTGCAATATTTTAGTCCTTCCTTTTGTGTTTAGTAATAAATGTTGAATAAGTTCACATAATAAACAGTACCTATCTTCGATTCAATTTTTGTGGTATATGTCGACTAAGTGGAATCCACCGAAATATGATTTAAAAGTAAACTCCAAGGTGTTTGTTTGGGTGAGAGAAACAGAACGTAGTTAGTAATGATTTGGGCGAAAAAGATTTAAAGACATTATATACATATAATAATATTCATTCCTTACATTGGACAGCATGCAATTTTTGAAAATGTTAACTAGGCCCCCCCACAAATACTTATGCGAATGTTTTCTATACAAAAATAAGTACAATGTTATTGATTTTCAATTATGATTGTGACGTAGATAGACCCTTTTCTGGTAGGACTAATGAGCTGACTTCTGATTTGTTGACTCAGGCTACGGAGACAACTGGGCGAGTCTGCATACAAACAGTTCTATTCCCAGAGATCACAAAGATAACTTCCTATTTTTGGCAATGGTAAAGTTAAAACAGGAATGGTCTAAGTGAGAGCTTTGGCTGCCGCCTCTGATGCAGTGTCCACATTGCAGTGCAGAAAGAGATCTCATTATGGAGTATTTAGAGAATTTCCCTTCGGTTGCAGGCAGATCAGTTGCGTTTTGGATCGGTTGAGTGTGCCGAATTCTGCTGGGGCCCCTCGGGGTTTCGGATCTGTCGGGAACAACGGAATAGGGGAAGTTATGTAATCAGTCAAAAATTCGATACGAAATTTTCAACGGAATTTCATTTTTCCGACCTCTAGAGATTCCTAATATGGAAAAAAAAATCTGTCTGTGACCACGATAACGTGATAATTTAAAAAAAATTATGTTAAATAAAAATAAATATATAAATAATAATTGATTTAATAATAAATAAGCAAATATTAAACGTAATAAAAAAAATCACATTTTCTGTAGAAATTGTAGCGGTGTTCTACTAAATTTTGATTTCTACAGTAATTTCCGAAAAGGGTCCTGAAAAAATATCGAAAGTTCAAGACGTACAATTTTGAAGAAAGTGCACGTATTTAAAAAAAATTCAATTAATAATTATTTCATTTGGATTTCTTCTAAAGGTAATAGTGAGATGCCATATTGTTTCTTTTTTTAAAAATGTTAAATCTAATCCAAAGGGAGGGCGCCGATAGCTCAGTGGTATGTGTGCTTGTCTTCTGAGCTCAAGATCGTGGGTTCGAAACCCGACCGAGGCCCTTGGTTTATTTTATCTGGGAGGTAAAATAAACTTAAGCACTACGTCCATCGAATGGGACGCTAAGCGATGGCCTCGAGCCTGTACGAAGTCAGGTACTCGTTAATGACCCCTGCCCTAGGTGAATACAAATTTATGACTCCCATAGTAGAGTCGGGCTCATGTCCACCAGAGTGGTGAAAGAACGCTCTGGTAGTAGGCGATATGACCTCCTAGTTAAAGCCCGGGCATGAGTCATAATACCTAACCTAACATCTTAATGTGTGTAAATTTTTTACATCACAATGTAAGTTAACTGTTGAATATTAGCACAAACGGTAGACTGGTTTTGGAGGTGATTCACAGATTTTTTTGTTGTTGTTATCTTTTCAATTTCATCCAAATGATAGCTTTGAATATAAGCTGAGGAGTGTTTAGAACTAATTAACAAGCTTTCAGGGACTTCGTACAGAAGTGAGCAGGGGGTGTTGATCAGAGCTTGAAGTCGAACTTGAAGGTGGAAGACACAACTTGGCTTTTATCCGACCTCAATTAATATTAATCGGTTATTAAACCATGGCTCCGTTGGAGATCAGGGGTTCCAGTTCTCTCTCGTCTTGAAATTCCTTATATATCAATAATTAGCTGGTATGGGATCGGATCTCAGTTTCAGGCCACTAACTTTAAACCTTTCCTTCTAATTAAACTGCTGTCTGTGCTGCGGCTTCCTACCTCTTTGGTTCGTCAGTTTCACGTCATTACAAGTCTTATCTCCGTTTACAGTCTCATCTAAAACGATGTACATATTGACTGAAGAGTTAGTTAATGTGACTCATGCCCGGGCATTAGCTATGCTTTGCCTTTTGCCATCGAATTGAAACATTAATGGTTATTTGGAAAAATAAAAATATTTTCCCTCTCAACAATACTAGTCATGATTACGATACCAGGAAGAAAGAAGACTTTCGAATAACTAAAAAAGTATAACTCATAAAGGAATTAATTTTTCTAATGCCCTTCCCCACTTCTTGAAGTCAATAGAAACAATAAAAAAAATTTAAACTTCAACTAAAAATGTTTATGTTAGAGGAAACCCTTTACACGGAAGGGGAATTTTATTCTCACTGTTCAAAAAGAATAATACAATCACAATTAAGAATCGTGTTTCATATCCAAAAACTTCATTTGATACAAACCTTTCATTTTTATTTTTTGGGCAGAGTTCCTCCACACCTTAAAGGGCAGTCGAATGCATGTTACTGTTTTATTTATTCATTTATAAATTTTTATTTATTTTTTATATATTGTTATAGTTACATTATTTTCTTTTTCTTTTCTATATCTCGCACATTGGGACCTGATGAAAGGACGTAAGAACCTCCCGATACATCGTTGGGATAAAGACACCCCGAAGAGTTTTTGAAAAATAGTAATCTCAATTTTTATTAAATTGAAAAATGTGTCTACTTATTTAAAATGTATCTATATATTAATATTTTTTTTCTTTATATATACCTACTCATATATTTTTAAGTATTTATTTATTCAGTTTTTATTAATGTCATTTTACTTTTTTTAATACTTTTGTTATTTCTACTAATCATACGTGTGTTAGACTTAGTAGTTAAGTAGTTACAAATGAGCCCCTAGACCTCTTTGAGGCGGGACTCTTGGAACTGGTGAGGGAGGCGCGCACGCTCAAGCCCCTAGTTATAGCAGGCGATTTCAATGCCTGGGCGGTCGAGTGGGGCAGCAGGGGCACCAACCCAAGAGGGAAGGCTCTCTTGGAGGCTTTCGCCTTATTGGACTTGGTGCTGCTGAATGTGGGAAATGTCCCGACGTCCACGGGGATAGGTACGGGGTCCATCGTGGACCTTACCTTCGTCTCCCCTACCCTGTACAAGGGAGGTGGGGGCTGGAGAGTGGGTCAGGGGTACACCGCCAGCGACCATCAGGCGATCCTGTTCGAGGTGTACCCTGACAAGAGACTCACTCGAAGAGGAGACAGTGGGTTAGGCTGTTTTACCACCTTACCCAGGTACTCACGGGACACGGTGGGTTCCGGGGGTACCTCCACAACAGAAGAAGGGGCGTTACCAGCCACCCTTCCGCGAAGTAATGACAGACCGTCAGTTCCGCGGAAGGGAATCAGGATCGGCAAGGAGGGGGTTTTAGTGGGTATGGTGATGGTGAACCGTCTCGAGTCCCACACTATCCAGGGCTACCTTCCCTGGATATGCGTCACAGCATTTCCCCCTCCAATGCAAAAAAAAAAAAAAAAAAAAATAGTTTTGACGTATCCTATTACCATGTATTGCTTTAATGGAAATAAATTTATTATTATTATCATGTGGTTATATCGCCTATTATCACTCTGGTGGACTAGAGCCCGCCCGACTATACAGTGAGAGTCCTACCCAGGTTTTCTCTTTAACAAGTACCTGACATTGTACACCCTTAAGACCATCCCTTAAAGTCCCCTCCGAAGGATGGCATGCTCAAGGTTTTTTTCACATTCCATAAAAACAGTAAAATGACTTTATAAGGTGAATAAAACCGATTGACTTCCAAAAATGGTGTTTCTGCATCATATGTCTACAACATAAATTTCCGAATACATTTCTGCGATCTGTGTCGATATAGTGTAAAGCTAATATATATTAAATAAAGAGGGCGCCGGTAGCTCAGTGGTATGCGTGCTTGACTTCTGAGCTCAAGATCGTGGGTTCGTAACCCGACCGAGGCCATTAGTTTATTTAATCTGGGAGGTAAAATAAACTTAAGCACGCCGTCCTTCGGATGGGACGTTAAGCGATGGTCCCGAGCCTGTACGATGTCAGGTACTCGTTAAAGACCCCTACCCTAAGTGAATGAAAATTTAGGATAGGCAAAATTTAGGACTCCCACAGTAGAGTCGGGTTCATGTCCACCAGAGTGACGAAAGAGCGCTCTGGTAGCAGGTGATATGACCTCGAAGTTAAAGCCCGGGCATGAGTCATAAAACCTAACCTAACCTATATTAAATAAATAGAAACAAAGAACTTGTTTAACGTTTATATTGTCTAACTCCACAAAAGAATATATATAACATATTGTGTACCGGTTTTGGCTTACGCCATCGTTAGCACAAAGTTCAAAATTATGTCATTATTAGCTGTTGTCCTTTTGTGGTTTTGAATCAACATATGAAATTCTTTGTCAGTTTATTGATTACAACGGCAGTTATTAGAGTTTTTAGGTTTTGGCCGATTTGCCCAAAAATCAAAAGGTGTCGTCCTTAGAGGAGTTCTGAATACACATATAAAATTTCGTATCACTACATTCATTCTATAGGGAGTTATCTTGTTCACAGATACTCACACACACATAGAAAGACTTTTGACGTGAAAACGTCTATTCGCTCGTTAAACTTTCTTAAGTTTCAAAATACCGTCAGATTTCAATCGATAATAACTACGAGACTAATAATGCGATAACAACGGTTAAAGTCACAATTGATAGAGCATGTCTGTACGTGTTTGTTGTGCAGTGTTGGTTTTGCCTGTGACGTTATCGGGCTAGTGTGGGCGCCGGCGGATGATTATTGCGAATTAGCGTTGTGTAAAATTAGAAATTAGTGTAGCGTGACAACGCGTTTAGATAGGACGTTAATTCGGGTGTCATTGTAAAGAGCTTGAGGAGCACTACTAGGAATCAAAGTGAAACATTAAAAATATTCCCGAAATATATGTAAAAATCGGTATTAAATTGAAAATTGCCAAGACATTATTGTCTCATATGAATCGTAAAAATGCGCGGAATTTGAGAAAACGCAAATAAGAGGAAAGCTCGCATCAAAAGGAATTTTAAAAAACTTAAAAAGTCTAGTGCCGAGCAAATGCAAGAGCTACGGCAGCATCGAAAAGAAAATGAAAAATGATGTTATCCCAACGTTTTCACGGAAAATCGGCGTGGACCTTGACTACGCCTTAATGTTTTGTTTTTTTTGGAATCAAGGGAAAACATGAAATTTCTGAGAAAATTTAACATAAATATTCGAAGCGATTACATAATTTCCTTCGTAAAGCTGGGAAAGAAAAAAAATGAATAACTGAAAGGATATTGAAAGTGAGAGCTATTTCTTAACCTGATTTTACGCAAGAACTTTCTTTGTGATTAGATCCTACCACAGTAAACATTAATTACACTATATTATGCATATTTCCATTCTATAATTAATTTAAATTTAACTCACTGAGGAGTTTCAAGCTCTAGTGCTAATATTTTCAGACGTAAAAAAAAGGACTTAGAATAATAAATAGTATTTTATATCAAAGAACAAACTGCGGAAAAATATTTAAAAAACTTAGAATCTTGCCTTAGCCTCGCTGTTTATATTTGAAGCGTTAATGATCATTAGAAAAAATATAAATATTGTTCTTCTCTACTAGTCATAATTATGAGACGAGGAAGAAAGAAGAATTTCGAATTTCTAAACTTTTGTTCCTCTCAGTTTGAAAAAAAAGAATAACTAATAAAGGAACAAACTTCTTTAACGTCCCTCCTCACGTCTTTAAGGCAAGAGATACAATAAAAAAAAAAAAATTAATTTAATTTAACCTTCAATTCAGAAATAAATTTTATTTTATCGTATAACTTAGGTTAGGTTTTATGACTCATGCCTGGGGTTTAACTACGACGTCATATCGCCTACTACCAGAGAGCTCTTTCGTCACTCTGGTGGACATGAGCCTGACTCTACTGTGGGAATCCTAAAACCGGGCGCCGGTAGCTCAGTGGTATGTGTGCTTGCTTACTATGCTCAAGATCGCGGGTTTGAAACACGGCTGAGGCCCTTCGGTTTTTAATCTAGTAGATGAAAAAACCTTGAGCACGCCATCCTTCGAATGGGACCTTAAGCGATGGTCACGAGTCTGTACAATGTCAGGTACTCGTTCAAGATCCATATTTTAGGTGAATAAACCTAGGTAGGCAAAACTTAGTACTCCAACAGTAGAGTCGGGCTCATGTCCAACAGAGCGACGAAAGAGCGTTCTGGTAGTAGGCAATATGACCTCGTAGTTAAAGCCCGGGCATCAGTCATAATAACTAACAATAAAATTATGAAAACGAGTCAAAATAATTAACTAACTCCACCTATATCCTATAATTCATGTAAGTAATTATTTTTTTACAATATTTTTATTATCTTCATTAATTGTATAAGTTATTTACAATTTGCTTTATTGTTTATATAAATAGGTATATATATATATATATATATATATATATAATTTTTTTATGTTTCAATTTTTGTGACCTGAGGAATGGGCGCGTAATTGTCCTGATATATCGTCCTGAAAGGAGTCTTACCTTAAAGAAATATAAGTATAAACTACTTATAATAAAATAAAATAAAAAATAGTACCTATTGTATTTATTCAAAATATGAAGTTTATATTCATTAATTTTTTTTTATTTATAAATATATTTTTGTAAACTTATTATTCTTTTGGTATGTGTTTTTATTGTATGATCTAATAATCTATCGTATCCAATAATCTATCGAACTGTCGATCAAACTTGGTATTGAATGGTGCTGTTGCGTCGTATTATTGTAAACCCAATAATATGTATAATGCCTTTAGGAGAATATATTGATTGAGTCCATGCGCCTAGCCCTGGAAGTAGAAATGCACGAACAGTCCAGACCAGAGCGTTGCAATGACACTGCCTAGGAAAGGATAGTGGGAAAATGGACGGATGATGTTGGACCTGATAAACGGAAATACAATTTTTTTTATTTTCACATCCAAAATTTTAAGGAACGATGGGTGATCCTGCTAGAGATTAAACAAAGTGAGAGAATAATTGCGGTGGATTTTCAGCTTGGAAAGATAAAAATCGGAGTAAAACAGTGTAACATCTCCAGACGAAGATCTAGCCACGAAGGCGAAGTTCCCCTAGAGACGGGGCTGTCCGCTAGATAGCTCTGGTTTATTATGTTTTTGTTGACCTGCTCCCTTCAGTCCTCTTTATTTGACAACCCGCCCCTTCACTGTTTTCTTCTACAAAATCCTTATCTGTTTTCATCGGAAAACTTCAACCTTTTACTAGATCTAAATCCACTATAAACATTCGGATCTATATACACTTCAAGAATCAAACTTCATCAATAATATTGTCAAAGTCTTACAAACTGTGAGTCAAGTTATGACTTAATGAATAAATCGATACTACAGTCAACTCTGACCAGGCTGAATGAAAACTTAACTAACTCAAAATAAAGATATATAATAAAACATGCAACTCTCTATATATTATATATATAACTAATAGAAATCACTATATTCCAGAAGAAACAACACTAGGTACTTACATTTTTAGAGTCATCGGTCAATCACTGGCAATATGCTTCCACAGATTAGGCTGTGCTTCTAGCACGAATCGATTTCGCTAAAAGTTAATAGGTGCCGTCCTTATGAGGTTAAAAATTTAAATATAAAATTTCATGTCGATACATTTATTACATCGGCAATTTTGGGGTTTTTTGAGTTTGAGTCTCCCCTCTTCCCTTCGGCGGATTGAGCTGAAAATTAAAAGTAGTCCTTAGACGGCTTTGATTCTACATAAGAAATTTCATGTCAATACATTCATTACAACGGCAGTTATTAGAGTTTTTGTGTTAATTAAAGGGTTCTGAATACACATATAAAATTTCTTGTCGATGCATTTACTCTATCGGGAGTTATCGTGTTCACAGATACACACAAATGTACAGACACACAGATATATAGGTAGCATTTTTTTTTTTTTTCATTTCCAGAAAACATGAAATTCCGTTGTAAACTCCGCATCGAAATTCCGTTGAAAACTCCACATCGAAATTCCGTTGAAAACTCCGCATCAAATTTTCGACCGATTACATTACTTCCCCTAATATTCGTATAACTGGGGGGTTTAAAGAACGTTCTTTTATATCGAGAAAGAAGTTAGCCATATCTACAATTAATTGCCCAGAAGGCCGTCTTGTCATTGGTTTCAAAACATTTATTTTGTTTTGTTTTTCATTTATTTCTGTTTTTTTGTATTTTCCATTCTCTCCTTTTTCAAGAAAAAAAAACAAAATTCATGTTTATTAAAACAAGTTGCTAATGAAGACCCCGGGAGTCCTATTTACATTCTTATTTTGAACGCTTTGCCCTTCTTCACTTCTCCTAGGACAAAACAAACGAGTCTCTCTCATTTTGATAATTTTCATTCAGTAAATAGAATAGAATAGTTTTTATTTATCAGCGTCCAATGACAAAGATTTTTGACGCCTTTAACTCGATTAAATTAGATCTATGAGGTGTGTTGTTTTCATCGTGTTTAGGACAGCTTCAATAGATGAGTTGTCGTCTCAGAGCATCTCATGTAGGTCCCTTTTATGCAAACCCATGGCCTTTAGTATATCCTCATATCCAGGGCACTCCTCCAGGATGTGGCTTACTGTGAGAGGCCAGGCCCCACACCCGCCACAGCCCGGGGCCATCGCCCTGGTTATGAGGTGGCCATGGGTTAGGCGAGTGTGGCCTACACGGACAACATACCTCCTCCTGTCTATTCTGTCTTTCAGAGCTTTGCCATTTGTCAACATTAGCTTTGATGGACCTAAGCTTATTTGTTGGGTCCATGTTGGTCCACAAAGAGGTCCAGCTCTCTTTTATTTTGTGATGTAGGCAGATCTTTAGGTCCGGAATTGTCGTTATTATTCTTCCTTCTCCAGGCAGCGCTGCTGCTTCCCTTGCCATTCTATCAGCAGCATGGTTCCCTTCAATACCCACGTGTGAGGGAATCCAGCAAAAAACCACTTGCTTGCTATCCCTTATGCAATTCCCGAGAAGCTTTTGTATTTTATATACTAGGGGGCAGCGGCTGTTAAACTGTTGGATACTCTGAAGAGCGGAGATGGAGTCACTACAAATCATGTAGGTCCGACCTACATCGGAAGTAACAAAACTCATTGCTTCAGCAACGGCGCACAGTTCTGCAGTGTAACTGCTGCAGTAGCTTGGCAGCCTGCATTTATACACTGAAGACTGGGTTACCACAGCATAGCCTACATGTTCCTCGCTTTTCGATCCGTCCGTGTAAATGTTTTGGTACCCATGGAAGGTTCGTCTTATTTTAGAGAACATGATCTTGTAGACATTTGGTGGGGTTTCTGCTTTGTTTAGTCGGCCTAAGCGGGATATGACTTTCGGCTTGGGTAGTGTCCATGGAGTAAATATTATAATATTGTAAATATTTCGTTGGTATTGAAAAGAAATATAATGAAAGTGTTCACTTGAAAAATTGGAAATTTCAATTCCAATTTAAATATTGTTCACTTGAAGAAAAAACGTTTATTTCCCACTTTTGAGTGTATCTATATTTGAAATATAAAGTATATTTGTGGAAAACGAGGAGGTAAATAACTAAAAAGTAAGGAAACAAAATGATAATAGATAACACAACAAACATTTTGAAACTATTATAGATCTTATTAACAGCTACCAACAGGGGAGTAGCCAGGGTGGCAGGGGGGGCAGGCACCAGAATTTTTAAATATACATGGATTCGATCATTTCATTTCCTCGCTCAAAATCTTCATTTATGTTATAATTTATTCTCTTAAAGCTGATTTCACATGCACAGCAAAAATGCAAAGCGCAGCAGCAGCAGATGCAAGTTATTGTCTGTAAGTCATTTAATTCTAAAAGCGTAAAGTTAGCTTAAGTAATACAGTCAGTGGTTACCTCAGGGGGAGTTTCTAGGGGTCCGAGCCTCCCAAATTAATAACAAGAAGTCTACAGCGCTAACCACGGAAAATGCTACGGAAACTGCCCCCCCCCCCCCCCCCCCCCCGCCCTCCCTGGTAATTTATATATATTTACAACGACAAATTGTTCGTCAATAGCAAATACGATGTTCAGGAATGATATGGGCATGGTTGCACTGCTGAGATACGTGACCGAAGAGGAGTCCAGATAAGTCCTGGAACAGATCTCTTTGCCATGCCCACTTGAGACGTCGATAAGGATTTGTGGATAATTGCAGAATTAGTGAAAATGTTGATACCGTATTCTGATAAAAGAGGGTACAAATGGAATGTTGAGGTCATTATGCAATATGGCGTAGTATAATGGATTGTAGTGATGGAAGGCGTTGTATGTTTAATTTTTTGGCTGATCCCCTTATCTCGATGCTGTAAGTCCAGATGGGTTTTAGTATTTTGAAGTCATAATGTTGATTAAAATCTATATTTTTTGTAGTAAGGGAAATCAATTTTTGTACACTATAACTCTGAGCAAATGCTTGCCTATTGAGCTCAAAATCGCGGGTTCCCAACCTGGCCGTGGTCCTTAAGATTTTTATCTGAAAAACCCTTCAGCAGTCCGTCCTTCGGATGCGAAGTTAAACGATAATCCCGAGCCTGTCAGATGTCAGGTACTCGTTAAAGGCCACTGAGTCGGGCTCATGTCCACCAGAGCAACGAAAGAGGTTTGTGTTAGTAATTAAAGCCCGGGCATGGGTCACAATAATTAACTAACTAACGTTGATATTATTTTAAAATTGACAAAAAATGTTGCTAATACATTTTTCCATAGAGTCGTCTTCGCATAAATCAAGCACCATCTGAAAAAATGACATGCAACGGATAAACGGTGAACCGTTCGACAGATCTTCATATAATCTTTTACCAAGTTTCAGATTTCTAACTCTATTAAAAGTGACTGAAAAAGAGATCAGTTTTGAGATTTGAAGTCTTCAATCCAAATTCATATAAGGTATATAGAAAACCTGGAAATTTATTGTGTGACCTTTTGCAGGAATCCTACCGTAAATACAAAATTTTATGAAAAGCCTCTGGCAATATTTCTGGGATCGATATCAGTGAAATATTACTGGCATAAACGTACGT
Source organism: Aradus depressus (assembly GCA_963662175.1). NCBI lineage: Eukaryota > Metazoa > Arthropoda > Insecta > Hemiptera > Aradidae > Aradus > Aradus depressus. The sequence goes on along the minus strand of OY759214.1, from coordinate 45,356,648 downwards.
ATATCTTCTCCTGACAGGCACTCACTCTAAAGGCATATTTCAAGAAGTAAATGAACTGGCAGTCATAGGATAGGCTTAAAATATTAGGAAGCTTAACCGAATTGTTCATTTAGCATATCAACCTATGAGCGAATATTTCAAGATAAGAGATTATCAAAATTGCTGCAAAAAATCAACCCATTATATGCGTGTAGAAACCATAAATTGTTGAATCATAAAGTTCCAGGGATTATGGTACATAATACTTACTGTTAAATATATATATTTTTTTTTAAACAGCTGTGGAATTTGGTAGTGAAATATTTGATATAACCTTTCCCTCTTAAAAAAATTGTCTATTATTTGTAAAAGTTTATTATTTATTGTTTATTTACAAAATTGTTGAGTTTTTTTTTCGTTTTTGTTTACATAGTTCATTTTCCATTACAATTGACATTTTATAGTTCCTAGACTTGGTGTTAACTGAAGCAAGTACAACCCCCGAGGATTGGTAGTATCTACGGCCCCAAATATCAGGGAGTACACCTTCAATTAATCATAATTACTTGTACATAACTCACTGCATTGCTACTTACTTAGGTCATGGAAGGAGTGGGGATATTACCCGATCCAAAACCGCCCGATCCTAAGGCCATTAACGGATCGTCATTCAAATTAACAGGAAAATGGAGCAGAAAGTATTTAATAATGTCAGGATGATCAGGATATGGATGATCAGGTTTCGAACAAATCCTTCAACGATTTCAGTCCCTTCAAGGTCTGTCGCTTTATAAAAAGCTATGGTCCACAAGTTGTAATTAAATTCCTAAGAAATGGATCAATACTACTTGACGTAGGGGTAGAAAAAGATTTTCTGAACTTACAAAATATTAAAACTTATGAAGATACTGCCGTCACAATCTCTCCACACAGGTTTCTAAACTACACGAGGGGTGTCGTCTCTTCCTTTGAGCTAATAAACTGCTCTGAAGACGAGATCCAGACAGAATTAGAGAGTCAAGGGGTAGTCAGGGTGAAGAGGATCATGAAGACAGTCCACGGCCAGAAGGTCCCCACCCCTTCCCTCATCCTCACCTTCGAGAAGTGCCAACTTCCCGAGAGAATCCTCCTCGACTTCATCGTTATGAGAGTCAGACCTTATGAACCCAATCCTCTTCAATGTTTCTCATGCTACCAATATAGACATTCATTCAACCGATGTGAAACCAAAATGTGTGGGAATTGTGGTCAAGCAGCTCATGGTGAGTGTCAGAACCCATCTAAATGTAGAAACTGTAACGAGGCGCATCCCGCATTCTCTCGTAAATGCCCTGTATTCATTAGAGAGAAAGAGATAGAGAACATCAGATGCAGGGAGAGAGTCTCATATAGACAGGCAGACGCTATCTTTGCAAGTCGGCATCCTGTCCCTACTGAAGCACCGTCCTACTCACAGGTTGTGGCGGCACCTTCTGCCACCGAAACACTCTTGGAGAAAATAGAGCAACTTGCGAGTATAGTGGAATCACTTGCTTCAAGATTCGTAGTTTTAGAAACTGTAATTACATCTAAAACAGTTAGTAATAGTACAGAAACTATTTTAACAAAGCCCTCCGATGCAACTGTTACACCTGTTCCAAAAACAGATAATCAGGTCAAAAACAATTCTGAAAACAATGGCCCTAAACAGATTGCACCAAAACCATCTATTTTCGTCCAACTGCCATCCGTTAGCGACTCCAATAGCGGGAGTCCCAAACCTCAGTTCTCAAAACGGTCTTTGGGTAATACCGCTTCTGGATCTGGTCATGAAAAGGAGACCTCTGCCGTTCCTCTACGGCCCAGAGCAGCCAGAACCAACAAAAAAAAGTAACCTGCACTTTCAATTAGTTATCATCTTTAAGTATTTTTTTTCTCTTTTTTTTTTAAACTAATGAATCTATCTTTTAAGGCAGCCTTCATACCAGATGTTCTATTATTTTGTCACACCTTCCAAAATCAAAATTGAAATGATCATACTACAGTGGAATATAAATGGATTGAAGTTGCACAAAAATGAATTCCAATCTTTGCTTAGTACGCTGAACATCTCTGTTGCGTGCTTACAGGAGACACATCTCAAGCCCTCCGATGACTTTGAACTCCGTGGATTCAAGATATTTCGTGGAGACTACTTAGGAGGTAGGATAGCTTGCGGTGGGGTCTGTATCATGGTCAAGGACGAAGTGCCCAGCTCGGAGCTGCATATCAGGTCCAACCTGCAGGCGGTAGCGCTCCGGATCCTGGCTCCCCATCCGTTCACATTATGCTCCTTGTACTTACCCCCAAATCAAGAGTTCACTGAGGAGGACTTAAGGGATGTTTATGTCCAGTTACCCGCCCCGATGCTAATGGTAGGAGATTATAATTCCCATAATGTAATGTGGGGATCCGATCATACGGACGAGAGAGGTAGGACGATAGAAGCATTCATTGATCTCTGCCAAGTAAACATACTTAATGACTTCTCGCCTACCTATGTCTGCCTCAGGTCGGGTAAAGCCACCACAATTGACCTCAGTTTAGCCAGCCCTAATTTGCACCCACTAATCACATGGAGTACTCTGGATGACACACATGGCAGTGATCACTTCCCAATCGTGTTAGAAACTTTGAGGAAGTTGCCCATCAAGCAACGCCTACGACGTTGGAAAACTACAGACGCAAATTGGTCATTATATGAAGACTTAGCTCAACTTAATGACCTCGACTTCAACGAGCCTATAGATTCACTTGTCGAAGACTTGAACAGTCGATTATTAAGAGCAGCCACAGAAGCTATTCCGCGGACCAAGGCTGTCCCAGGTCGTTTACCTGTCCCCTGGTGGTCTGAAGAATGCGACAAAGCAGTGAAACGGAGGAAAAAAGCTCTGCGAATCTTTCTAAACAGGCCATCAACGCAAACCTTAGATCATTTTAAGGCTGCCAGGACCCATGCTAGATACATTATCAGAAGGAGTAAACGATTATCCTGGCAGAATTTTCTAGCACAAATAAACCACAATACACCAATAAGAACAATGTGGGAGACAGTAAGGAAAATAGGAGGATATGGTTATTCTCCTGGCGTAACTGCACTGGTGGTCAACAATTCTGTCATATTTGAACCCAAAGATATAGCAAATCATTTAGGAAAGCATTTTCAGGATAACTCTGCCTCATATAATTACAGCCCCACTTTTAAACAAATCAAGGCCTCGAGAGAACTCCTTCCCTTACAAATTCATATAAACCCCCTGGATCCATTGAACCAGCCCTTCACCGAAACTGAACTTCTTGCAGCATTAAACTCAAGGAGAGATTCTTCTCCTGGTTTAGATGACGTGTGCATAGGGATGGTAAAACATCTCAACAAAATCAATCAAAAGATAATTCTAAAAGTTCTGAATAAGATATTTACCACCGGTGGGTTCCCCAAGCTGTGGCAAAGAGCGATAGTGGTAGCCATCTTGAAGAAAGACAAAAACCCTCTAACTCCCTCTAGTTATCGACCCATATCCTTAACATCCTCTATCTGCAAACTTCTTGAAAAATTAGTCTCTTTGAGGTTAAACTGGTTCTTAGAGTCTCAGGGACTGCTGCCACAGTGGCAGAGTGGTTTCAGGAAAGGTAGGGGCACTATTGACAACTTAGTTGGTCTAGAGGCGGCTATTCTGGAGGCATTCAACGCAAAAAGAAAATTCCTCGCTGTATTCTTTGATATTGAGTGTGCCTTCGATAGAACGTGGAGGAGGCATATCCTGGACACTCTCCTTAGTTACGGCGTCAATGGCAATATTCTTATGTTTATCCAGAATCTTCTGGACAATAGAACATTTCAAGTACGCTGTGGAACCTCTCTCTCTGATGACTATCTGCTGGAAAATGGTGTACCACAGGGGTGTGTACTTAGCCCCACACTATTTAGTATTGCCATTAACAAGGTTCTGGAAGTTTTTGATGCGCCAGTCCGTGGAATGCTTTACGCCGATGACTTAGTGATATATTCTGCAGAGAAATGTCTAGTAACTTTACAGGGACAGCTTCAGACTGCTATTGATAAAGCCACAGGTTGGTTAGCTAGTATTGGATTTAACGTCTCATTACCAAAAACCAGTGCGGTTCTTTTTAGCAAAAGACGTCCTACAGTGATCCCAGCTCTCACATTATTTGGTAATTCAGTGAAGATGGCTGACACGGTCAGATTTCTAGGTTTGACTTACGACCGCACCTTAACCTGGACGCCTCATATCAAGGCTCTTCGTGCAAGCTGTCTTCGATCACTAAACTGGCTGAAAACGGTTGGTAACACTTCCTGGGGTGCTGACCGTACTAGTATGCTGATGCTATACAAAAGCCTGATACGATCCAAGTTGGACTATGGGTGCTTGGCTTATGGTTCCGCCAGCCCAAGGACATTACAGATGGTTGACAGTGTCCATCACACAGGCCTCAGAATAGCTACAGGTGAGTTTCGATCCAGTCCTACCATCAGCGTCTGTGTGGACCCGGGAGAATTACCTTTACAATATAGAAGGGATCAATTAATACTAACCTACTATGCAAAAATTCAAGCCCTACACACCCATCCACTTAGCAAGCTGTTCCCGAACGATCAACACCCCCGGAATAATATGGACTTTCCTGGTCGTCAAAAACCCTTCCCAACACGAGTTGCTTTGCTTTTGGATGAATATAACATCGACACCCCCAGATGCAAAGATTAGGCTTAACGCGCACTGAACCCTGGTTAATACCCGCACCAAAGATATGCCTCAACCTGACCAAATTACTAAAGAAAGACACCCCTCCTATAGTATATCAACATGAGTTTATGAAGATCAAAAATTATTTCCCCGACGCAACGTTTATATATACAGACGGGTCAAAACACCCTAACGGAGTAGGAGCTGCGGTGGTTTTCGATGAGAGGATCTACCTATTTGCCCTTCCTTCACTGTGCAGCAACGTGACAGCGGAATTAGTAGCTATTGGCAAGAGTCTGAACGTCTCTGTCCCCAATGGAAGCCAACTGATAGTCTGCAGTGACTCCCTGTCGGCTCTATTGGCCATGGGGAATCTGTATTCAGAAGATCTCCTTGTCCAAAATATATTGATGGCCCTATGGTCATTAGGAAGAAACCAGACTTCAGTTACCTTCCTCTGGATCCCAGGTCATTGCGGCATTGCAGGTAATGAGTCAGCAGACAAGAATGCCAGGCGCGCCATTCTAGAAGGACTACCTACATCCGAAGTCCCTGTAAGTGACTTCGTTGCCTACATCAAGGAAAGAGTTTGGATCAAATGGCAGATTCGGTGGCTCGGTGTGACAGATAATAAGCTAAGGACCATTAAAAGCTCCACTCGCGTCTGGAACACTTCAATACGAGAAAAAAGGAAAGAAGAAGTAATTTTAACTCGGTTACGTATAGGGCACACGAGGCTGACCCATGGATATCTGATGGCTCGGGAACCCCCTCCTCTGTGTCAGTGCTGCGGGGTGGGACTGTCTGTCAGACACATTCTGACTGAATGCATGGCATATAGTCCCCAGTATGAAAATTGCAACCTTGCGGTGGATATTTCCGAAATTCTATCCAATAATAGCTTCCAAATTACCCAACTATTTAATTTCTTACAATTCACAAATCTCTTATCTAAATTATAAAACAAAATTATCTTCATCACATAGCCTTTCTATTCCGTACATATCTTCTTTATTATTATTAATCTACGCCTATCCAAATTAACCCGCAAGGATCCCCACAGACCTGCATCCATCAGGCATCCATGACCCTCGTGGTCGAAATGCCTTAAAGAAAAGAAAAAAAAAAAAATAATAAAAAAAAAAAAAATATATTTTTTTAGTAATTTATTACCAACCGATTAATTAAGGTATTTTGCCCTCTTTCAAACAAGTAAGGTAAGAAAGTCAACAATTTACAGAAATAAACGGGATTTTCTCTGATAACGGGATTTTCTCTAAAAAACGGGATTTCTCTAATACTATGGTATTTTGATTATGGATATGGAGCTATGATGACTGAAAAAAAAAGTTACAACTCTTCTCAACTCAACTTTTGCGTTTCGAGGCAAGATTTTAAGACGGTTTCCGGTATGTCTATCGCAAACCACGATGCGTTCAGAACAAAAAAATACATACTGAGCAGCAGCCGACACCACAGCCAGTATGTTGGGCATTGATTGGCACCTCGGCTACAACGTGCTGAGCAGCACCCGACACCACAGCCATTATTTGCTGGGCATCAATTTACAATCGTTCAGTCTGATTCCCCAATTTTATTTTCACTTCTTTGTGGAAATTCTAGAATGACACACTCTGACTCATATCCGAAGACAATTGTTCTCATATGATTTCTGTCACCTACGTATTATCAATAAAAATAGTCACTTCCTTTCTTGGACACATTTGTCATCAATAAGGACAGTCGGAGAATATATTCATCAAAACGTGATACTCTAAACCTGGCGTGGGCATCCTTCTTCAATTTACTGGCCCCATTACACTCTAGATTTTCAATTACAGGCCGCACAATGCAGTAGATTTTCATGCCCGGTCCGCATATCAAAATAAAAGAAGCAAAAACAAATCTAACAGTATAAATAGAGTAGAACTACAGAATAAAACAATCAAAAATCTCATGGAATAAAAGTTGTAAAGAAATAAAGGCACATTTTAGATAAAATACTATTTTTCTAAGGTACCATTTTTTAGATGTTTGCTCGCTTTACACGAAAAAAATTATCCTTGCCATTGTTCATTGCTCCTCCTGTTCTAGATCCAACATTTTTCAACTACTTACGAAATTTGCTGGGGATCCGCTCAACTACCTCAGAATGCCTGAACTGGAGAGTGACTTGTGATAATCTCTTGAAATCCCACAGTTATCCCTTTATTTTATATTCAAGGCCCTTTATAGTTTTTTAATTTATTTATTAAGAGGCTGGAACTTTGTCTGAAATACAATATCTAACTAAATTAAGTTCAGCTCTAGACACCTACACACTTGTGAGACTTCCAGCTCATTTTTCCAAGGAGAGGTTTCTTTTATATGAGAAGTGGAAAACTTTGAGCATGCCGTCTTACGCAAAAGACGTCAGATACACTTGGAAGACCCTAATAATACCGGAGAAGGCAACATTTAGGTCTCCTATAGTGGAGTCGAACTCATGTCCACGAGAGATGAGAGATGGTAGACGGCGGTATTTCCTTTTCGCTAAAGCCCTGGGCATGAGTCATAATAAATGAAACAAAATCTTCAAAATGTTAAGCGATCTCTCCAAGCCTGTACGATGTCAGGTACTCGTTAAAGACCCTTATCTTCGCTAACTAAACCTGGGTAGGCAAAATTTAGAAGTCGGGCTCATGTCTGAATGACGAAAGAGCGCTCTGATAATAGGCGATTTGACGTTATAGTTAAAGCCCGGGCATGAGTCACAAGCAAACAACAACACAACACAAAAATTAATTATCGAATGATATGGAGAATGTAATTGAATACTCTTTTTAGTAAAAAAAACATTAAAAAACTGTGTTTTTAACGATTTTTTGTTTTCAGTTTTAATTGGAAATTTTTTTTTACCTAAATTTGAACTTTCACATTTCATTTTTTCTTAATTAGCTTCCTCAGCTGAGAATACATGGAGAAAATCTGTTATGTTGTTGAGCACTTCTGCTAATATGACTCCGGTCTGTAAAGTACCGAAGAGAAGAGATTTGTAGAATTATTCTAGGAACTAAGAGGGCAGAGATATCTGGTTTTGACTACGTTTGAATGCTGAGTTCAGTGTTGAAGCAATTGACTGGACACTTCGGATTGAGTGTTGTGAAGACGGGAAGCTGTGCCAGAACACCAGAGATAAGTTAGGTATAAACATTCTGTAATTTTGAATGATTCTGTTACCAATGTACTGTTAAAAAAAGTCGGATATCGTCAGGAGAAAATCCTCGTTCAGGACGCCATTCAACTTCGATTGACGACGATCATGTTGCCAGAGTGAACGTTCTCATGCGATCAAATCGTCGACTAACCATCTGTGAAGTGGCAGAGAAATGCAACATTTCATTTGGTTCATGAAATGTTTCATGTCCGAGAGGAGGATCTGAGCTGTGACGAAGTGGGGAGTGGATGCTGCACCATGACAACGCGCCTGTTCATTTTGCGTTGCTCATTTGCGATTATTGCACAAAAACGCCATGACCGTCATCCTCCAGCCCTTCGTACTCACCAGACCTGGGCCCTGCGGACTTTTTCCTATTTCCGAAGCTCAAGTGACCCTTAAAAGGGCAGAGACTTAACTCAACTGACGAAATTAAAGAAAAATCGCTGAACAGCATTCCAGAAGATGAGTTCTCAGGTTCCTTCCAGTAGTGAAAATGGCGGTGGGAATACTTTGAAGGGGACAATGTCCAATACCTTGTAAATTTCTTAAATAAATATTTTAAAAATCAGTTCTGGGGTTTGATTACCCCTCGTAAGCACCTTGTCGGGACCACTTTGTCAGTAGTGTGGCTTCAGTCGCCGCCCGCCATATTTGTTTATTTTAGCACTATTTTATCTAGATATTATACTGAATCGCCTTGAATACTTAATACACATCCACCACAGTACTTGAGTTCCAAGATAATTCTGGTTTAACCCATGAATTTATTGAAATAAAACTTCACAGCCCATCTGCTTCCTTCAGTATACGTCCTGCCTCTTGCCAGGTAAGTGAGGACTGATCCAGCCCTCCGCTGCCCATCTCGCCATCCATTCACCAGTAGTTTTCTCATATCTCATTGGCTGGAAGGGTCAGGAGATGTCCATACCGACACCTCCTCAGCTTCCTATTGGCTCTCCTTATTCTGCACCTGCTCTGACGTCACCGGTGATTTTCGGTCTTCTAAGAACCAACATGGCCCCTCCTTTTATATGTATTTATATCTAAAAAAAAGTTACATCTCCTTTAATTGAAATAAATATTCAATTATTTTGGATATTACAATGTTTCATAATTTTTTCAATTTATTTTATCTGTAAGCTGTGTATTTTGCGCAGGAGTTTATTGGTTACGCATATCAAAATTAAGGTGCCAACAACAGAACAGAAACCTGTTGGCTACCAGACTTGAGACTGAAGGGGGCACAGTGGGAGGGAGACATTACATTGCTGGATTCACTAATTTTTCTCAAATCTCCAGGGATTTAAGCAGCCTTTATGGGCTCCCTCTGGAGGTTTATGGCACTCTCTGGAGGTTCAACTGTATAATATCCTCACTTAAATCGAATTTGGGGTTCGAATCCATTTTATCCTTCTACCAGATAGAATAAATGGGCCTTTTCTTTTACATTTCCCAGGTTCATACGAAGTACAGGGTAGTTAAACAATCAGAAATATATACAAAAAATTGCAAACATTCCGAAATCCTGATTCCAAAAATAAAAAAAGTCGTCAGTGAATCACCGGTTATGTACTTCCCCAGAAGGAATTAATCAATTAACTGTTTGGGATATAACTCTTTATTTTTGGTAGTTTTTAGAGTATTTGAGTTCTTCGACAGATTCCGCTCAAAATTAATAGGTGTCGTCCTTACAGGGGGTTGAAATTACATATAAAATTTCGTATCAATAATTCGCCAATTAAAACGGCAGTTTAATAACTAAGTTTTTCTGTTATTCCTATCCTTAATCCGTCTCTTCCCTTAGGGCGATTTGGCTGAATATACCGGTGTGGTCGATAGAGGGTTCTGGATACACGTATAGAATTTCGTATTGATAAATTTATTCTATCGTGAGTTATTGTGTTCACAAACACACATACACACAATAGACACAAACAGAAATGTTTTTTTCATACTTTGGAATCCGAAGGTCGGAAAACATGAAATTTCGTTGAAAACGGATTTCGAACAAATTATATAACATCCCCTAGATTTCCTATATCTGGTGAAAATGTTTGTCTGTGAATATGATAACTGCCGGCGTAATGAATGTATCGACGTAAAATTTCATATGTATTTTCAAAACCCAAATAAGAACGACATGTATTAATATTCCGCGAAATCGGCTCGACTCAAAAACCCTAATAACTGCAAATTTCACCGACAACTTTTTTGGTATATGGGTGTAAATATGAGCTTCGTCTCCTGCAGTTAGATATATAACAACTTCTAAGTTGAGAAACGCGGACATATTGTGGAAACTTGTAATAAATAAATAAAACAAACTTATTTTTGAAATATTGTCTATTCCACTAAAGATATATATACATATATAGCTACCGGTTTCGGCTTTATACCATCGTCAGGTCTAGTTATGAACTAAGTCAGTTTGCAGAGAGCGACCCTTCAAATACATCTCAGGTCAAAGGGTGCTATTAAAACTTGGGAGTCCCCCGGCTGTACCTATTCCTATTATATTTCATGAGTTAGCTAACGGTACAGCCGGGGGACTCCCAAGTTTTAATAGCACCCTTTGACCTGAGATGTATTTGAAGGGTCGCTCTCTGCAAACTGACTTAGTTCATAACTAGACCTGACGATGGTATAAAGCCGATACCGGTAGCTATGTATGTATATATATCTTTAGTGGAATAGACAATATTTCAAAAATAAGTTTGTTTTATTTATTTGTTAGATATATAGATGGGAGGGCGCCGGTAGCTCAGTGGTATACGTGCTTGCCTTCTGAGCTCAAGGTCGTGGGTTCGAAACCCGGCCGAGGCCCTTAGTTTATTCCATCTTGGAGGTAAAATAAACTTAAGCCCGCCATCCTTCGGATGGGACGTTAAGCGATGGTCCCAAGCCTGTGTCAGGTACTCGTTTGGGGTAGGCAAAATACAGGACTCCCACAGTTGAGTCGGGCTCATGTCCACCACATTGACGAAAGAGGCGGTATGATCTCGTAGTTCAAGCCCGGGCATGAGTCATACAACCTACTTAACCTAACCTATAGATGGGAGGGCGCCGGTAGCTCAGGGGTATGCGTGCTTGCCTTCTGAGCTCAAGGTCGTGGGTTCGAAACCCGGCCGAGGCCCTTAGTTTATTCTATCTGGGAGGTAAAATAAACTTAAGCACGCCATCCTTCGGATGGGACGTTAAGCGATGGTCCCGAACCTGTACGATGTCAGGTACTCGTTAAAGACCCCTGCCCTAGGTGAGGCCAAATTAGGACTCCCATATTAGAGTCGGGCTCATGTCTACCAGTGTGACGAAAGAGCGCTCTGGTAGTAGGCGATATGATCTCGTAATAAAGCCCGGGCATGAGTCACAATAACTAACTATAGATATAGTCTTTGGTTGGTCTAGGTTATATCAATAACCAGCTATTGCCAATTTGTTCCGACGATATTGGTACCGCTCTCAAAGGGCGGTTCCGTTGGTTGCCGGTTCCGTTACTCCGGAATCAACCAAACAGCCTCTATTATTTGCTCCTCTACAGTTTTGTTTGACTATCTCCCAGAGTTCCTCTCTACTCTACTCTCCTCTCAGGTACTCACTGAACCTTACTAATTTCCAACCAAACATTCTCTCTCTAATGCAATTTAATTATCCTTAATTGGAGATGAAGGCATCCTTCCTGTAATCCTCCAATTAACATCCGACCGCCTCAAATATACGGATCGTCAACTCGAGATGTGGTTGGCACTAGTCACAACTGTAAATTTACTTAATGATTACCGTGAAAAGAGGGAAAATCCAGGTTTGAGACCAGAAGAAAATTCAATTGAAAATGGTGGTTGTATTAAGACACTATCACGGCCTATCAAATATGTGTATAACTACCTATATGAAGTATAAGAGACTTTATGTAATCGATCTAAAATTCAATTGAAAATGGTGTTTTTTTTTAGTTTTTTTCGCTTTATTAGCCATGTCACTGTGTTGTTATCAAATTATTTACGACATCTATGGCCCCGGAAAGGAGATATATCTACGAAATAAAACTCATTCCCGGACGGGATTCGAACCCGCAAACCATGTGTGAGACCATGCGACCAAAGCCCTACGCTCTAGCCCGCACGGCCACCATGGCCCCCAAAATGGTGGTTGTTATAACACACTATCACGGCCTACCAAATATGTGTATTACTATTTAGCTATACGAAGTGATCAGTGATAATGATAGATTCATACCAACCATATACACGTTGATTTATCATACCACCACCTCATACCAAGAATAGACAATACATGTCTGTATATTATTACAGCATCGATACATTGTAATACACCATTGATCTCACCATTTGTAATATATAAAAGATGGATTGTACTAACTCATGCCCGGGCATTAACTACGAAATCATATCGGCTACAAATTTTCTTTTATTTTCCTAGGTATACAGTATATGGGTATAGTTAAGGGGAAGTTATGGAATAGGTCAAACTTTTGATGCGGAGTTTTCATCGGAATTTCATGTTTTCTCTCCTTCAGATTCCAAATATCAAAAACTAATTTCTGTCTGTCTGTGCGTATGTGTATGTGAACACGAAAACTTTTGATAAAATGAATGTATCGTCACGAAATTTTACATGTGTACCCAGCATCCTCTAAGGACAACAGAAAAATTCTATGTGTTTCTTAAACTTCTCTGGGATGTTCCACTTTTCGATGTTTCCGGCATTTTTTCCTCGAGAGGTGTCTTCTTTTTTCTTCGTTGGACAATATTTCGGGACAATTGCAGGTCCCTTCTTCTGGTCACTATGAACGATCATAGTGACCAGAAGAAGGGACCTGCAATTGTCCCGAAATATTGTCCAACGAAGAAAAAAGAAGACACCTCTGGAGGAAAAAATGCCGGAAACATCGAAAAAAAGAAAAATTCTAATGTTGCCGTTGTAATGAATGTATTTACACGAACTTCCATATGTGAATTCAAAACGCCATTCTCATATGAATTATCAGTGATAATGATTCATACCAACCATAGACAATACATGTCACCGCTATATAATTACAGCATCGAAACATCGTAATACAGTTTGATCTCACCATTTGAATATAAGAGACGGATTGTACTGACTCATGCCCGGGCATTAACTACGAGGTCATATCGCCTACTACCAGAGCGCTCTTTCGTCGTTCTAATAGACATGAGCCCGACTCACCTACATTTTGTCAACCCATATTTATTCACCTAAGGTCTTTAGCGAGTGTCTGACATCGTAAAGACTCGGGACCATAGCTTAACGTGCCATTCGAAGGACGGCGTGCTAAAGGTTTTTTTCATGTTTCAGATAAAAAACATAAAGGCCTTTCGAACCCACGATCTTGAGCTCAGACAAGCATGCTATCTGTGTGCTACCGGCGCCTTGATCTTCCTTTGTGGTGTGGTGAAGGATAATGAAAACCTCTACATTTCTAGTGGAAGACCTCACTTATACGTGACTATCACAAATACCTCTACAATTCTAATGGAAGACCTCACTTATCCGTGACTATAAAAAAAATTTCAAATTCCAACCTTTTTACTTCTCCAGCTATATTTTTGAATAAAACATCGTCTCTCTCCTTGTATCTTCCTTGTGACCACAGAATTCTCTTTGTATTCAATTGAATACAAAGAAAACCAAGAAATGTTTTATTCAAAAAATAAAAAAAATATAATATTATATAAAAATGTAAAAATATAATAATATATTAGATTTTCGATGGCTCAAAACTGTATAACTAAGGATTTTATGGATACTGTATTGTTTAAGATGGGATAGATCCAGATAAATATTAAACTATTTTTCATTTATAATCTGTGAAAAAAAGGGCGTAACCATAACAAACATGAAAAATTAATCATATTTGGGAGACCGAAGTGTATTATTATAACCACCATTTTCAATAGCTTTACCAGTTTTTGTCATATACTTTGACTACAGTCCGGGTATAATGTATTCCAGATCCATATCCCCAAAATTAGATGTTATTACTAAAAAACTACTTATATTAATAACCCTATTATGCTGATTTCGAGTGCACATCCTTCCGATATTCAACATCCGTAGAACTGAAGCTTCGGCCGCCATATTGAAGAGAAAAAAAACTGCATAATTGTCGAGCATTCATATGAGGTGAAACTGCATTTATTGCCTCAGTTTTATGTTATATCACAATGGTATCGGTACCTATTAATTTTTCGTAAAATTTGCCGACTCAAAAGTGCTGATGTAATAATGTATCGTCACAAAACAACATGAGAATTCTCAAGCCTCTATGTAAGACAACAATTGATTTTTTTAACGCGAAAAAGTAATTGATTAATTTGTTCTGAGGTATTACATTGCCGGTGATCCATCGACGGATTTTTTCTTCTCGTCGCTTTTCTTTTTTAGTATAAAAGTGAAAATTTTAATTTTTATTTATTGAATATTTACAATAGACAGAAAAGTAAGTGGACGACTCATTAAAAGAATACTTTTGACTTTGTATAAAGTCAAAATTTGAGTTATCAAGTACAATAAACTTAATACAAAGGGATTTGATATTATAAAGGATAAAAGAGACCCTTAGATACTTTAGTGGGAGACCAACAACAAACTTCTAAGAATGAGATCTAACAAAAACAAAATACGAAGTATAATGAACCAATACTTGGCATCCACAAAGCCGCAACTTTAAAATAAAACAATTAAGTGTTTGTCGAGAGAAAAGTTCAACTGTGGTAACAGGCTGATCAGGTTCAACTGAGAGGTATCTCTTCAGCCACCAGGATTCTCAGGAAGAACACAATTCCGGAAGGCAATGATATCGAGTTGAGTTCACTCTGATCCCACCTCCCCTTCGGCTCATTCCGTTGTAAGTAAAGTAATAGATGTCGTCCTTATAGGGCTTTGAATTTACATAAGAAATTTTGTGTCATTACGAGGGGTGATCGAAAAGGTCCAGGACTGATTTTTTAAAAATGTATTTAAAAAAAATAAACAAAAAATTTACTTAATAAAAAAATTTACTTAAAAAATTAAGTTATTGGACATTTTCCCCTTCAAAGTACTCCCCTTGGGAAGCTATACATTTTTCCCACCGCCGTTTCCACTCCTGGAAGGACCCCGAGAACTCATCTTCTGGAATGCTGTTCAGTTGAGTGAAATCTCGGCCCTTTTAAGGGTCTCTTGAGTTTCGGAAACAGGAAAAATTCCGCAGGGGCCAGGTCTGGTGAGTACGGGGGCTGGCAGATGAAGGCCATGGCGTTTTTTGTACAATAATTCCGAATGTGCAACGCAGAATGAACTGGCGCGTTGTCATGGTGCAGCATCCACTTCCCACTTCGCCACAACTCAGGTCTCTTCCTCCTCACAGCCGCGCGCAAATGTCTCAGGGTTTCAAGGTAACAAAAACGATTAAGAAATTCGTAGTAGACAACACCCTTCCAGTCGAAGAAATCAGTGCGCATGACCTTGACATTTGACTTGACGAGCTTTTTGGGTGCTGGAGAGGATTTTGTCTTCAATTGTGATGATTGGACCTTTGTTTCCACGTCTTACCCGTAAACCCACGTCTCGTCCCCAGTAATGACTCGTTTCACAAGTTCTCATCATCATTTGCCATTTCAAGAAGTTCCTGACAAACCTGAACACGGTGTTGTTTTTGATCCTCGGTCAACAGTCTCGGGACAAACTTTGCCACCACTCGCCGCATCTGCACTTGTTCAGTTAAAATTTCTTGACATGAACCAAATTAAATGTTGCATTCCTCTGCCGTTTCACGGATGGTTTGTCGACGATTTCACAGCGAACGCTCACTCTGGCAACATGATCGTCGTAAATCGAAGTTGAGCGTCCTGAGGATTGTCTTCTGACCTAACATCACACAAAACTTGACACAAACGCGTTGCTTTTATTTTTGATTCATTTGACGTGTTCACAAAAACGTCTATTACCTCACAACAAAGTAGGTTGTAGAGAATCTACAAAAACAGCTGAGCTCAGGAAGAGTCAAAACAACTAATGCTACCGACGTTCCGTTAGCGCGCAATTAGCGCGCAAATCACCCCTCGTATGTTCGTTACAACGGCAGTTATTAGAGTTTTTGTGTTAAACCTCCCCCCTAATCACCCCCCTTGGCCGAATTTAGAAGTAGTCGTGCTTAGAAAGTTCTGTATACACATACACAGATATACTCATACACAGAGACGCACATACATCATTTTTGGAATCAAGAGGTCAAAAACATGAAATTCTGTTGAAAACTCCGCTTCGAATTTCTAACTATCTCCCCTTATATTTCATATAACTGGGGAATTTGTGTTTCTGTGAACAACTCCCGATAGATTGAATTCGTCAATACAAACTTCCCTGTGTACCCGAACCCTACCGGATGGCGGGGGGGGGGGGGGGGGGGGGGGCTTAACACAAAAACTCTAATAACTACCGAAGTGATGAATACAGCCAACCAAAATTTAGTTTTAGCCCAAACAATACATTGATTTTGGATTTAGAGCAAAACGTAATTAATTCATTCTGGGGAAGTACATTGACGGTGATTCACCAAGGACTCTTTATTTTGTTACAGGTCGATATACGACTATATACCGGATAGGATGTTACACATAGGATCCGGTTCAGGAAGACGAGGTAACACTATACGAACTGATCAATTAGTCAAGAGATATTAACTAACCAACGTCTCTCAAGATAACACACGAAGCGTGGGCTAAATTAAAGGCAGGCCTTCCAGGGTTTATGACCTTAGTAACAAGAGTGTGATCTGTACAAAAGTGGTTGGTATAAGATGGCCACATCTCATTTTACTTATTCTTTAAATTTTATATTTTTAAATCAAAACAAATCAATGGCAATGTACTTCCCCAGAAAGAATTAATCAATAAACGTTTTGCTCCCCTTCCAAAACCGGTCGATCGTGTCGATAAAATTATTACATCGGCAGTTGTTATGGATTTTGAATTGAGCCCCCTCCCACTGCACCCTCTATTCCTTTTGGTCGAAATCGTTGAAATTTGATGTCCTCATTGGGTTTTGACTTTAAATATGAAATGTCATTTCGATACATTCATTACATCGGTAGTTTTTGGGTTTTTTGAGTTTAGTCCCCACTTTGAACCCCCATCCCTTCTGTTGATTCCGCTGAAATTAGTACTTAAGTGTCGTCCTTATAAGGTTTTGAATTCACATATGAAATTTGGTGTCGATACATTCTTACAATGGCAGTTATTAGAGTTTTTATGCTAAGCCTCCCCCTAATCCCCCATTCCCTTTTGCCGATTTGGCTGACAAACAATAGATGTCGTCACTGGAGGGGTCTAGATGCACATATAAAATTTCGTGTCGATACATTTATTCTATCGGCAGTTTTGGGTTTTTTTGAGTTTAGTCCCCCTCTGAACCCCTCTTTCCTTCTCCTGATTCCGCTGAAAATTAATAAGTGTCATCCTTATAGAATTTCGAATCCACATATGAAATTTTGTGTCAATACATTCATTACAATGGCAGTTATTAGAGTTTTTATGCTAAGCCTCCCCCTAATCCCCCATTTCCTTTTGCCGATTTGGCTGACAAACAATAGATGTCGTCACTGGAGGGGTCTAGATGCACATATAAAATTTCGTGTCGATACATTTATTCTATCGGCAGTTTTTGGGTTTTTTGAGTTTAGTCCCCCTCTGAACCCCTCTTTCCTTCTCCTGATTCCGCTGAAAATTAATGTCATCTTTATAGAATTTCGAATCCACATATGAAATTTTGTGTCAATACATTCATTACAATGGCAGTTATTAGAGTTTTTATGTTAAGCATCCCCCTAATCCCCCCCTTCCCTTTTGCCGATTTGGCTGACAAACAATAGACGTCGTTGCTGGAGCACATATGCAATTTCATGTCGATACATTTATTCTATCGGAAGTTATCGTGTTTACAGAAACGTAGACATTTTTTTTTTCATGTGTGCAATCTAGAGATCGGAAAACATGAAATTCAGTGAACATTAAATGATGAAAACTCCGCATTGAATTTTTAACCGATTACATAACTTCCTCTATACTTCGAATAGCTCGGGAAGTGAAATGGTAAGTTCTAATATTAAGGTTACAAAATGGAACTTAATCCGGGCAAGATCAACATTGAATACCTACATGAAATGATCTACTGAAAAATATGTGTGAATTGGCTGGATACTCTTGAAATTACACTCTTATATAAAAATATTACTAGTGGTGCTTGTTTTTGGTTATCTTTAACAGAAGGAAAGTGTTCAGTGACCTCTTCAGGAAGGTCTCTATATATGTATATGAAACGTAGTGAAGGACAGTAGAGCCCATTCAAAGTTACCCTTGTTATATGTGTGCACCCTCCCACCCTCAACAGATATTGGTCAAAAGACCTTCCACAGTACGCACCAAAGAGTTCTTTTTAACTCTCCTTCGATGGGGAGTGAGAGAAAATATAAATATACAAAGTATAGAGGTAGTTAGGTAATCAGTCAAAAATTCGATGCGGAGTTTTCAATGGACTTGAATTTTCCAAGCTCTAGAATAAAGATATGAAAGAAAAATGTTCGGCTTCTGAATCCTCATACTAAATTGTGTGTCGAACATGATTACATCGGCAGTTAGTTATTATGATTCATGCTCAGGTTTTGACTAGAAGATTATGACCTATATCGCCTACTACCAAAGAGCTCTTTAACCACTCAGGTGGACATAAGCCCGACTCTACTACGGGAGTCCTAAATGTTGTCTATATTACATTTTTATTCACCGAGGGGCCCTGACATCGTACAGGCTCAGGACCATCGCTTAACGCCCCATCCGAAGGACGGCATGCTCAAGGTTTTTTCCCTTCTAGAAAAACTAAATAAAAATTAGTTATAATACATATTAACAATATGTAACAATGCATATAACAATATGTGATGATACATACTCGTATTAACAATATACAATTTCATATGTGATAGTAAGATGTGGGACGAGATTTCTCATAGAAATAAAAGACGTTGTCTTCCCACTGTTTTATTTTAGACCAGAACCGGTTTTCTGTTCATATGGGATTGAACCACTGATGATGACGCTGTTGCGTCGAAAACCGGTTCTGGTCTAGAATAAAACAGTGAGAAGACGTCTTTTATTTCTATGAGGAATATACAATTTTTGTTGTTACATTCATTCTATCGTTTGTGTTGTGGCTTTGTGATCACAGATGCACATACAGACAGACAGTTTTTTTTTTTCATTTTTGGAATCAGGGGTTCGGAAAACTCTGTTGAAAACTCCGCATCTAATTTCTGACCGATTATATAACTTCTCCTATACTTCGTGTAATTTGGAAAGTAAAAAAGCAATGGTATATCTGAAATCAAGGACAATCTGTTTGGGAAATCACAAACAGCATAATAAATTAAGGGAAAGAAACAAAAAAAAAACAAGAACTTAATATAGTTACTTGTTCCAAAGCTGCTGTCGGTAGATGAAAGCCAGGTTTCGTAAAATTAGGTAAGTTCTAGAATGTTGTTAGTCAGAGCTTTTGCCCGATGTCGAATCAAAGTGACTTTGATCAGTTGAAAGTTGAAAGGGAAAAGAAATCGAAGAGTTGTCGGTTCATTTAACATATTTTCGAAAGTTGTAATTTGGAAATATTACGTCTTTTGAATAGTAGTTTATCTCTACAGTTCTATTTAAATATAAAATCTACAGGAAAAGAAAATAAATAAAAATATATTGTATTAGTCAGAAGTAGGTGTCATACATAGATCTAGTAATGTGATGTGGACTTTCTTATACCAACCACCCTTACAGATCACTCTATCTCCCTCTTCTTCTCAAAATCATTTCATACTGGCATTACTGGGTATATATGAAAGTAATGAGTCGGCGTCAGCAAGCTGCATTTTTTTTGTTTCATTGTATAACGTAATTCTGAGAGTGACATTCTTATACCTAGTAATGCCAGTATCAAGAATATTAAACAGTGATTTGTAGGCATGGTTGGTTTCAGTCCTGTAATTGCCATATCACATATATATATTTTTTTGTTCAGTTTTATAAATTTTCAGGAAAACTGCCAGTAATAATTATTATGACTCATGCCAGGGCTTTAACTACAAGGTCATATAGCCTACTACCAGAGCCCTCTTTCGTCACTCTGGTAGACATGAGCCCAATTCTACTATGGGAGTCCTAAATTTTGTCTACTATAAATTACTCACTTAGGGTAGGGTTTTTTAACGAGTACTTAACATCGTACAGGCTCGGAACCATCGCTTAACGTCCCATCCGAAGGATGACGTGCTTAAGTTTATTTTACCTCCCAGATAAAATAAACAAAGTGCCTCGGCAGGGTTTCGATTCCGCAAAATTGAGCTCAGTAAGCAAGCACCGAGATACCGGCGCCCTGTTAAAATTCATTGTTTACATTCGGGTTGATGAACAAGTTATGTATAAATAATAAATTATGTGATGTGGCCATTACAGGACTTTCTTACACCAACCACGCTTACAGACCTCTCTCACCCCCTCCCCTTCTCAAAATTATTTCATTCTGGCATTCCTGGGTATATGAAAGTAATGAGTTGGCAGGTTCAGAAGCCTCTATTTGAATCAAATTTCGAGTTTCAGCAAAAACGTTAATGATTAAATTTTGCTGGGGAAGTACATAGCTGGTGTTTTTTTTGTGTGATTTTTGTTTTTGTTTTTACAATCAAGTTATTATATTTTATTTTAGTATGATATCATTCTGAAATCACTTCTATTGTTCTGTTATTTTATCTGTTTGAGCTGGGCCTCTGTGTGGATTAACATGGACCTAACAAATAAACTTAGGTCCATCAAAGCAAATATAGATAAATGGCAAAGCTCCGAAAGACAGAATAGGCAGGAGGAGGTGTGTCTGATGCGGCTCCGTGTAGGCCATTCTCGGCTAACCCATGGCCACCTCATCAACAGGGCGACGGCTCCGGGATATGACAAGTGTGGGTCCTAGCCTCTCACAGTAAGCCACATCCTGGAGGAATCCCCTGGATATGAGGAAATACTAGAGGCCATGGATTTACGAACAAGACTACTACATGAGATGCTCGGAGACGACAACTTGTCTATCGAAGCCACCCTATGCCCAATGAAAACTAGTCACCTCATAGAATTAATTTAATCACGTGTATGGCGTCAAAAATCTAGAACATTGGACGCCGACAAATAAAACTATTCTATTCTATTATCTGTTTGTTTTATTTTAGTTTAGTCTTTATTATTTAAAAATAGTATTTATGATTAAGTATTGAACTCATTGCAGTAATTAATTATTTATGAGCTATAAATATTTCTTTTCATTGATTCAATTAAAAATGCCATTCATCCTATTAATGACCAGACTTTTACTGTAAACAATTTCACAAGAAACTCATATAAAGAGGACTTTTTTCTACCTCATTTA
The DNA here is from genome assembly GCA_963662175.1 of Aradus depressus. Taxonomy (NCBI): domain Eukaryota; kingdom Metazoa; phylum Arthropoda; class Insecta; order Hemiptera; family Aradidae; genus Aradus; species Aradus depressus. The sequence goes on along the minus strand of OY759214.1, from coordinate 45,335,273 downwards.
CCTTCATTCTTCTAGTCATTAAAAATTATAGATCCAAATTTCAAAGGATTTATCTTGATAATAATGTGGCAGATTATAAAGAGAAAGGACAGGTTTACGACCCACTAAATAGGCTCCTTGGGAGATTTAGTGTATTTTTTAATGAGAAGTTTGAATTTATTAAAGGTTAATATACTCTATCGTGCAACATTATTTTTAGTGAATAATACTTACTTTGCGTTTCACAAGAAACTCTTTTACAACTTCGTTTTAGCAGCTTTCTTTAGAAACTCTAATATCTATATTTATACACATTTAAAAATATTACTTTATTAATATTAAATATTACTTTATTTTTAAAAATATTAAATATCACTTTAAATTTCTAAGTTGAGAAACGCGGACATATTGTGGAAACTTGTAATAAATAAATAAAACAAACTTATTTTTGAAATATTGTCTATTCCACTAAAGATATATATACATATATAACTACCGGTTTCGGCTTTATACCATCGTCAGGTCTAGTTATGAACTGTTCATAACTAGACCTGACGATGGTATAAAGCCGAAACCGGTAGTTATATATGTATATATATCTTTAGTGGAATAGACAATATTTCAAAAATAAGTTTGTTTTATTTATTTATCACTTTAAATGTTATAAGATATTGTTCAAGACAAGTAGAAACCTTAAAGACAATAAATTCCTTTTATTTTCCTAGGTATACAGTATAGTATAGGGAAAGTTATGTAATCTGTCAAAAATTCGATGTTTTCAGCGAAATTTCATATTTTCCGACCGCTAAATTTCAAATATGAAAAAAAAAAAAAATTCTCTCTGTTTCAATGAATGTATCGACATACGATATGTGTGATCAAAACCCCGTTAGGTCAACATGTGTAGATTTTTAGCCAAATGGAAGGAGGGGATTAGGAGATTGGCTTAATTCAAAAACTCTAATAACTGCCGTTATAATGGACACAAGATGTATAGACGCAAAATTTTATATGTAAATTCAAAACCTTATAATGCCGTAACTTATTAATTTTCGGCGGAATCGACTGAAGGGAAGGGAGGCGGGCTTTATTCAGAAACCCTATCAACTGCCGATGTAAGTCAACTGTTGAACATTAGCGCAAACGGTCGGTTGGTTTTGGAGGGGGGGCAAAAATTAATGAGATGGGACACCTCCTAAAACGAGTTCCTCACCAACCAACTAGAGAGCGCCACGAGCTCAGTGTTTCCCTGGGAGGGTTTAGTGTGTACACCTAGGGACCTAAGCATCCAATGCTCCTGCTTCCCTGTTAGCCCTATTGTGGGAGTCCTAAATTTTGCCTACATAAGTTTAATTACTTTGAACCTGACACCGCACAGGCTCGGGACCATCGCTTAAAATCCCATTCAAAGGACGGCGTGCTGAAGGATTTCATCCCTTAGACATAATCTTAAACTTAAGGGCCTCGGCTGGGTTTCGAACCCGCGATTTTTAGCTCAATAGGCTAGCACGCTACTTCTGAACTATCGACGCCCTCTCTCGGCATGCTGGTCTACTGACCTCAAGCCGCTGAGATCCTTTACTTTTTTATCTGAGCCGTCTTCGCGTATGACGTCATCATTCAATCCCCTGTTCCAGAACGTAACTTTTCCAACTACTCTGGTGGAGATCCGCTTAACTATCTCAGAATACTGAAAGGACGTAAGTCCAGAGATTTCCCTAGTGGGTTTTGAACATTTCTTGAAATTCCACAAATAATAACTTTATTTTCTATTTTAAACCTCTATTTATTGTAGTTTTATTTAATAATTTGAGGCAGGAACATTGCTTCTCTGTTTGTCTGAAATACAATATCTCACCAAATTTAGCCCCGGCCATCGACACATTTCTGAGCCATTCAGCAGATTTCTACGAGATGATAGTTTTTTTATCTGAGATTGAAAAATCTTGAGCATGCCCTCCTACTGAAGGAACATTAAATGGCAGTCCCCAATCTGTGCGACGTCAGATACTCATTAAATATTAATAATATCTGTGTAGGCAGTATTTAGGACTCCCACAGTCGAGTCGGACTCACGTGTACCTGAACGACGAAGAACGGTAAATAATTGAATACACTTTTTAGAAAAAAAACAAAAAAAAACATTAAAAAGTTTTTTTAATTTATTTTAAGTTGTAATTGAAAGTTGTCGTTTTAGGTAAATTGGAATTTTCACATTTAGATTCCTCAGCTGACTGTGGAGTAACGAAGAGCAGGGATTAGAGAATTATTGTGGAAACTAAAGGAGGAATATCACCATCTCTAGTTTTGGCTCCATTCGAATGCTGAGTTCAGTGTTGAAGCCTGGATTTGACTGAACCTTCGGATTGAATACTGTGAAGATGGGTAACTTTGCCATGTAAGGTATTATTTTCTGGGAGCTACCTTGAGCATGCCGTCCTTCAGATTAGTTAAACTGTCTTTGTATGATGTTGGGCACCCGTTAAGGATCCCCTCTACTTTATATAAACCTGGATAGGTAAAATGTAGGACTCTCATTGTAGAGTTTCCAAGGAAGGGGTAAGAGCATTGAATGCTTAGGTCCTTAGGTGTCCACCCCATTCAGCCCCCAACTCTAAACAATTGGAGAAACACAAGAGGCCCGAGCAAGTACCATTACCAACTTCGCTTTCAATAACTACTCAACAGTTTCTCTGAAGCAATTTCTGGAAACAATTAATCCTTAATTGTCCTTATTGTGTAACGGTGGTAATATCTTACTCGACACTAACCAAAATCTTATAGAAAAGGTTAGGTTAGGTTTTATGACTCATGCCCTGGGTTTAACTACGAGGTCATATCGCCTACTACCAGAGCGCTCTTTCGTCACTCTAGTGGACATGAGCCCGACTCTACTGTGGGAGTCCTAAATTTTTATTCACCTAGGGCAGGGGTCTTTAACGAGTACCTGACATCGTTTATTTTATTATTATAGCTATTTATTTTATTTCTTGTATGCATCATATTAGTTTAGAATGAATGTTTAAGTATTTATTTTCATGTATATAGAGTGAGTGAATAAACATAGGATCCGCACCTCAATGAGCTGTTAGCCAGTGTTTCTGTGAACACAGGTAACGAGAGCAAGTTTCAATTTATTTCGTTAATCTACCCTGTTTGCTAGTTTCGTCTCCATATTTATATTTTACATGTATTCATAGATGTGCCAATGATGACGACGCAGTTGAGTTGAAAACCGGTTCTGGTCAAAAATAAAACGTTGGAAAGACAACGCCTTTTGTATCTATGAGAAATCTCGTCCCACAACATCCTTACTATATCAGACAGTATGAGCTCATCGATTCTTTAATAAACAGAGTTTCGTTGGCAGAAAACCAACGTAGATGCTATTAAAACAAGTCCTGGGTGAATCACCGGCAATTTGCTTCCCCAGCACGAATTAATCAACTATGTTTTGCTCTCCCTCCGAAACCAGTCGACTGCTTGGGCTGGAAATTAATAGGTGACTTATATAAGGATTACTGAATCCTCATACAAAATTTTATGATCGACAGTTATTAGGATTTTCGGTTGAGCCTCTCTTCGGACTCCCCCCCCCCCCCCCCCCCCCCCTGCCCTTTCGGCCAGTTTAGCTGCAAATCAGTAGGTACCGTCCATATGGGGACGAATTTAAATATGAAAATTAATTTTTTACATCGGTAGTTATTAGAATTTTCAGTTCATAATTCCACCTAATCCCCCCCCCCCCCCCCCTCCCCATACATTTAACCCTTTTTCATTTTTCTAGTTAGCTGGCAACACTGTCACAAGTGCTGCTATCTCCAACTAATGTGGGATTGTCCCCAAGCTAAACATTCTAGTCTTGGAAAAAATGAATCGACATTTTTCATTCAGCTTAAAAAGAGGGTTCTCCAAAAACTGATAACTCCGAATTGAAGGAATATATTAAATCGAAAAAAAAAAAAAATTCGAGTACCATTTGTAGTACTCCGGCATTCGAGAACTTAATTCCAGGTTATTCAACAATTTTTATTTTTTATTTGTTTCCAATTAAGAAGAAGGAAGTTTTAGTTGTGTTCCCACGAAGTCAACAAACAAAGTTATGAATTCTCTCAACCCCTGAATGAACTTGAGTGGTGGGTGCTCTAAGGATTTCCCAAAGAGAGAGAGAGAGAGAGAGAGAGAGAGAGAGACGCATTTCCCTTATTTTCTTTTTCAGGATCTCTTTGGAGTTGGGAAAGTTTCAGACGTTGATAGGATTTTCAAGTTAGAAAAGAAGAAAGTCCTTTTCTGTTGATTGGTCGAGTGGAACACCGCCTGTCGCTTTCCTTTCAAAGGATTTAACCCGTCAATTCTCTCTTACTTAAGACTATTCGTTACGTTTACCCTCTACCGGGGAGACTGTCCCCCCAGACTTCATCAACAACCTGCCTTTTGAGGACTCTGGTAGGAGTTGTCTGCTGAGTTCAAGAAACCTGAGGCCCGAGTACCTGATATTGTACAGACTCAAGACCATCGTTTAACGTCCCATCAGAAAGACATGCTCAAGGCGTCAGGTTCCGAACCTGCGATCTTGGTGCTCAATAAGCAAACACACTACATCTAAGCTACCGGCGCCCCTCATTATGATTTTAAATATAAAATTTCATTTCGTTACTTTTTTTTTTCGCAGTTTTTTTTATTTTTATTCTCCTCCTCTTCTGATGCCCCCTCTTTGGCCGATTTGGCTGAAAATCAATACGTGTCGTCCTTGCGAGGTTCTGGATACACATATCGATACATTCATACTATCAGGAGTTAACCAGACAGACAGGAAATTATTTTTAATTTTTGGAATCATTGGATCAGAAATCATGAACTTCCGGTGATTATCCATAACTTCCAACTTCCTCTATGCTTACCGTGACCATTTATTTTTTTCCTCAAAACGGGACATCTACTAATTTTTAGTTAATAGTATGTGTATTCAAGAAAATTAAAACTTCTTTATATTTGTATTTATTAATGAAAATAACAGGAATGAAGACATTAAAATTTTAAAATCTTAATGAAGAACAAATTTGCCTCATATATTATTATTAAGATTTTATTTATTTATAAATAAAATACCTACACATATACAAGTAATTCGGAAATCAAAAATCTTATACCAAAGACGACCTTTTGGTCAGATGACAGTCAGAGTATAGTCGTCATAATTTACAAATAAAGAAGAAATTAAATACAACCATCACTTAGCGTTCAAGTATAAAACAACAAAATAATGAGTTTATAAATCAAATTATACTTTCTCCTAAGTACATAATAAATTTTATTTACGAACAAGAAAGGATCTTATATATTTTTGACCTTTAAAATTTAAATCAAAATAATCATAATCTTCTGGTTCGGTATACTAATATTAATTTCAGATATCAATTGTGAATCATAAGATTTGAGCCTAGTTATAATAAAAATTAATACGACTTAAAAATATTAATAAATAGTAAATTATAATATGATTAAACAGTAATAAGTAATATTATATATAATATTAGAAAAAATATAATAGCAACAGATCACAATAATGATTTAAATTGTATTCTAGTTAAACTATGATATTTTTGGCCCGTCTATAATAATTAGCAAGAGAGGTCCAACATTTTCCATTCAAGTACCTCATCATTTCATCGCCGGTTAGTTGTTCTCTTGCAAACCATTCCAACCTAATATCACTGAGTCCTGGGCAAATAGCGAGAAAATGGTATGTACTGTCCATTACTTCAAAAATTTGCTTAAAATATTTGGTGTTGATTTCAAATAAGAAAATTGTTGGCAAGATTTCTTACGATTTGCGACTTGCAGCTGTGTTTTTTTGCTAGTCCACAACTAATTTATAAGAGCAAAGACCCATTCTATGGGTGCATTAGTGCCGGGCAAACATGAAATATATTCAATACTTAAGTTCGTTTGATTCAAATTATTGATGTGAAAGTGTTTGAACAATTTCAACGACTTTCCGTTGAAACATTCCCAGTCTCCCATTCTGTCACTTTTTGCGGTGTTATCTAGTGAGAAATAAGTGAAAACTGTGTTTCTGAAAAGCCCAGGCGCCTTCGGTCGCAACAACTTCTAGATCAGTCGAAGTTGGTAAATCCCTTTAAAAAAAAAAATTAAGCATCAAAGAACTCGAAGCGGCAGCAAGATCCGATAGATGTTGCTCAATATGGCTGGAACCTCCATGGGCTGCACTAAATTCTAACGACACTTTTCACATCTGACTTTCAATGGAGTACTTCTTTGTTTTATAAACGGGTACTTAGTTTGTAAGTTAACTTTAAAAGTGCACTTACTTTTAAAGATTGTTGAAATGAAAAGTTTTAAATTGACAGACGTATAATATTACATTACAAGAAATGCTATTTATTCTCAATCACTGTTAGTTCTACAGCTAATAGGCGCTACTGTAAGATTTTTTTGTTTCTCCCGCTTTTTTTTTTTTTTTTTAATTTGTATAGTAACAAATTAGGGCAATAGTAGGGTTGCTTTCTTTCTGAAAACGGGACATTTCAGCGTCCCGAAGCTGTGTTTGGGGATAGACGGACTACGTAAAAACGGGACTGTCCCGTTCAAAACTGGACATATGGTCACTTTATCTATACTTCGTAAAGGTGGTGAAATAAACTGTTTCGGTGAAATTCGAATGGAATCGGATACTGAGGGAAACAAGAGTTCCCAGAAATGATTGGGATTATTTTCGTGTGCCAACCTATGTATTTCCATGACTGAATATGTATGTAGGTTTGAATATGTATTTGGCATCTGTTCCAATTCATCTGCTGCCTATTTTTATTCTATGCCTATTTTTTCTTCTCGATATAGATATTTGTTATATCTCTGAATAATAATTTCATGCCGCAAAATTGAGTTGACATACTGTATTTATTAAAGCATCTACAACTGGGTTGACAAGATCTAAATATTTATATTATTTTATTTCTTTATGCTATTGCACTCCTTAGATTCTTCATTGTCTACAGGCTACGCAAGGTATTTCGTTAGTTTTAATCACCTAGAACACACGACCGACTTTTAGTCGGAAGGTGCATATTCTCATTCCACCGACTGTCACCGACTAAACACACTACCGTCCGACTTTCGACCGATTAATTTTTTTCCGAGAACAAGCTCTGACGCATTTTCTGAGTTTTATACCCCTCCTTAACAAAAACCTAATAATAACATAGCTTGTACGTTTTTGTTTCGCAGTGGAAGATCACTTTCACTTTCATAGATTGTGCTTCATGGCGGTTTATCTGAGAAAGAAGAAAAATACAGCTTACCGAAGACAGTGGTGAGTTCATCCTATCACCAGTCAACAGCTGCTGAAGAGACAATTTCATAAATTGCAAGGTGATTTGAAGAAACACCCACAGACGTTTTTTTAAATATGTCGGTGCAATTATACGATGAGCTCCCATCAATTTTGTATAGTGACATACTGACAATGCAATGAGAAAGGGTATTCAACCAGAAGAAAGTTTGTCAGTGACTTTGGGGTACTTAACTTGTTTTGAGTTTTCTACTTTCCTTTGACTACTTACATATTGTATTAGTTTTCCGTACCTATTTCTTAATGAAGGAAGAAGAAGAAAAAAGTTGGGTTAGACTTATATTCAAATGCGAATTTATTTATAATTAATTAATTTGCATTATTAAAATTCTTATATCGAAACCAAACTTATTTCGCTAGCAGACTAAGCTTCATCTTGTGGGGTAAAGCGGAACCGAATGTCTGCCGTGTGAGCCGACCCCACTTGGACAGCTGCGTTCTATCCCCTCCCACTGACAAACGGTCGCAAGGAAAATAGGACGAGTTATGTCTCTTTTCCACCGCTTTTTAGTCGGTGAGAATTTTTGACGGAACTGTTTATGGAGGCGTTTAAAAGTACAGTTCCCATTTTCTTCCGACTACTTCAGATTAAAACCGGACCGATTAAAGTCGGACGTGTGTTCTAGGCCTATATCTACAATATACAACTGGAAGAATATAATCCGTCTAGGCGTTCTCTCTCTCGCTCTATCTCAAAGTATGAATTAAATGAAAATAAATTTATATATTATTAAAGAGTTCCCCTAAGAATAAATACATGAAAGTCACTGAACAGAGCAACAAATACAAATAAAATAAAATATCAGTAATGAGATAAAAGTGCTACAGTGGATAGAAACAAGAACAAAATGAATATAACTAAATAAGAAAATAAAATAAAATAAATAATGATGAAATAAATAAAAAAATAAAATAATAGTACAAAAGTAGGTAATTAAATTGACAGGTTAATTATGAAGAAATCAATCATACGAAAATAAATGTATCTGAATAAATATATAAAAGAAGATAAAATAAATTTTTAAAAAAATATATAAAAATTAAGATTATGGAGGAGAAGGAAATCTAGACCAGGCTTGCAATAAAATTAATTTAAGAAAAACTGATGAAAAAAGAAATAAAATAAAAGGATGAAAATGAAAAAATGAATAAAACAAATACGAAAAAGAAAAAAACAAAAAATTGATGTTAAGGAGCGGGAAAATATGGAGGAAGAGGAATAGAAGGCTAATCAGAGGGAGAAGATTGTTTATTGAGGAGGAGGATAAAGTATGGAGAAAGTCGTGTAATAGGTCAGAAATTCGATATTGGGTTTTCACCGACATGGCTTTTCCAAGTGGCTGTGAACACGTTAACTCCCGATAGAGTGAACATATCGACACAAACTTATATATGACATATACACACACATATATATATACTATATATGTATACAACCTCATAAGGACGACATATTGATTTTCGGCCAAATAGGCTAAAGGAAAAGAAGGAATGAGAGTCTATTTAACGAATATATCAGCACGAAATTTGGTATGAGTTGAATCACCGGCAATGTACTTCCCCAGCACGAATTAATCAATTAGATTTTCGCTCTCCCTCCAATACCAATCAACATATTGTGCTAAAAATCGATAGTTGACTTACCTATTGGCTTCTGAATCTTTAAACTAAATATCATGAGTCATCCCTTCTCTCATCCTTTTTCCCTTTGACCGATTTGGCTGAAAATTAATAGGTGTCGTTCTTATAGAGTTATTAATTTTCAGGTCAATATATTCATTACAATGACATTTATTAGCCTCCCTTTCCCTTCGACCGATTTGGCTGAAAATTAATAGGTGTCATTCTTATAGAGTTATTAATTTTCAGGTCAATATATTCATTACAATGACATTTATTAGCCTCCCTTTCCCTTCGACCGATTTGGCTGAAAATCAATATACATATGTGGTCCTTATGGGATTCTGGATTCACATATGTATAACATTTCCTATAAATTTATTTTATCAGACAGAGAAGACAGCCATTATATTTATTTTTTTCATTTTCGGTATCAGGGGTTCAGAAAACAAGAAATTCCGGTGAAAAATCAACATCGAATTTCCGACCCATTACATAACTGCCCCTACACTAACGTATAGCTGGGGAAAGATTTCGTGATTTTTCGTCCCCAGCTATACGAAGTTTAGCGGAAATTATATAATCTGACAAAAATTCGATGCGGAGTTTTCAACGAAATTTCATTTTGTCCGACCTCTAGATCCCAAATATAAAAAAAAAATGTGTGTGGGTCTGTGAACACGATAACTCCGGATATATTGAACGTATCGACACAAAATTTTACATGTGAATCCATACCTCTCGAACGACGATACCTATTATTTTACAGAAAAATCGGCCAATGGGAAGAGGGGATTAGGGGAGAGACAACCCAAAAGATATTAGTAACTGCCGTTGTAATAAATGTATCGACATAAAATTTCCTGTATGAATTCAAAACCCCATTAGGACAACACATATTAATTTTCAGCGGAATCGGCAGAAGGTAAGCGGAGAACAGAGGGGGCTAAACACAGATAATCCCAATAACTGTCAATGTAATGTATCGAAATGAAATTTCATATTTAAATGAGGACATACTTGTGATTCACCGATGACTATTTTTCTTATTTTTTTTTTTTGCATACATATATTGAAAACTTTGAGACCTGTCTGTCCGAAGTAAGTGATGTTGCAGCAAAAGATGATGACACCTCGCTTTACAGATTTGCCAATGTCCTCATTACTAATTCACCCCCTACCTATAATAGCTATGTTTTAAAGTTACCCCAGCTAAATAAAGCTACCCCCTCCACTATCTGGTTAAGTGGTTAGCTCACCCTCTACACGTATGACGTGCCCCATCAAATATGGATCACTCATACTCAACCCACTCAATAGATTTACTCTTTCTTATTGATTTTCTATTTAATTTGTAAATAATTTCTCTAGGGATTGTTATTTTTAGGTTTACAAAGAGTTAGTGGTTATACTCTTTCCTGACATAGGCTTTAACTTAATTTCTCTTTAAGAATCTTTAATCTTAATTCAAACTCTTATGGTCATAGAATTACAGACATGAATTATGAATGAACTAACAACTGCTCTTTGTTAAAATTTAAATGGTATCCTTCTTCAATTATGTAATTACAACCAATTGGCCTTCTCATATTTGCCAAACCAGTGATTTTTTTTACTAATTTATGTTTACGTCTCTTTTCTCTAACTATTATAATCTATCTAATCTAATCTATTTAATTTAATATATAGAGGGCGCCGGTAGCTCAGGGATAGCTTGCTTGTCTAATGAGCTCAAGATCGCTCTCAAGGTTATTAATTTTCCGCGAAATCGGCCGATGGGAAAGGGCGACCATGGAAGAGGGCTCGACACAAAAACCCTTAGTGCGGTTTCACACCAAAGCCGGGCCGAGCCGAGCCGAGCCGGGGGGAAAACGCTTGAGCGCTAGCTACGCAGGGTTTAGATGGGAGTATTCAAACCAAGGCCGGGCCGCGCCGGGCGATGCCGGGCGAGGCCGAGCGGTTTTGAGCAGTACTACCTCCCGCCAATTCGAGCGTTTTCTGCCAAGCCGTTTTTTTCCGTCATTCAGTCTAGTTCGGTGTTTCAGCCCAGTGAGTTACTGGATCATATTGCGCAATATATTGTTTTTATATTGTTTCAAGTGGTTTTTGTTTTTTAAATTATAATGAGTGTTGACATAGAAATATTAATTAGTTCAATTCAAGAAAGACCTCCGTTGTGGGATCAATCGAACAAGAAGTACATGGACCGTTCTTCATCTTCTCGTAGTTTCTCGTATAGAGTTACGAACTGTCCATTAGTCTCGTGATCTTTATTTATATTGTGAGTCCAGTATCGCCTTCTTTCTGCCACACATCCATCATCAAGTGATGAACTACCCAATAACATCATCATCATCAAAGTTGATGACGTCATTTTGCACCACGTTTCAACTGAGACTGAATAGGAAAGAAGCACCTCTCACTACAAGGTTAGAAAACCTACTGAGAGCAAATCGGCTTCGGTCCGAACGCAGGCAGATTCCGCTCGGCTCGGCTTCGCATCGCATCGCCCGGCCCGGCACGGCTCGGCTTTGGTGTGTAAGAAGCCTTATAACTGCCGATGAAATGAATTCTTCGGCACAAAATTTAGAATGAGGATTCAGAAGCCATTTTGTAAGGCAAATATTGAGTTTTAGTACAAACGGTCGACTTGTTTTGAAGGGACAGCAAAAACTGTATAGTTTTACTTAGTTTTAATTTTTTTAATTTTTATTACTTATTATTATCCTTTTATTGAAGAACAGTTCACCTGTTGGCCGACTGGCTTACTTGTAGATGTTATTAATGAAAGGAAATTCAAAGTGAAAATCATTAGGGGTGAATCAAAAACTCTATTAGCTGCCGACGTAATAAATGTAACGACATACATGAAATTATATGCTTAAATTCAAAACCTTATAAGGAAGGCACCTATTAATTTTCCGCAAAATCCGCCGTACAGAAGACGGGGTTCAAAGGGTTATTTTAGGATATTATACTTATCTCTGAATATTTGCCGAAAATATGCTACAAAATTGCACACATAAAAAATTGACTATAAAAACAACTTAAATACTGAGTGGGGTAGGTAGGGCGTGACGTAGGTACGGAAGACTTCATATTTCTCTGGCTAGTTTTGACTTAATTAATATTAGACAAGATGGGGGGGGGGGGTGAGCTGATTAATGCCCCGAAAGGTTATGAAAACCAAGGCATTAGGGCACCCAGCTCCCGTTTATTATGCCCGGGATCACCACAGCTCACCGCCCTCAGGTAACTAGACCTTTATTGTCGACCCATCTACCTTTATTTATAGCCTGTTATTACCTCAGGTTTATGTCATCCCGCACCTCCTATCCAATCCTAGAGTGGCCTGTTTTAATTTTTCAATATTTCCGATTAAGTCCGTTTCCTGGACTTGAATTAAACTTACTTTTATGAAAGCTTTAATTTTTTTTTTTTTTTTTACTTTTACCTCTCCAGATATACGAAGTTTAGGAGAATTTATGTATTATGTAATCGATAAAAACTTGATGCGGTTTTTAACGGATTTTTATGTTTTTCGAGCTTCTGATTTCAAAAATGAAAAAAAATTTCTGTCTGTTAATTTTATAGTTTATAAATAACATTGTTTTTAAAATTTTTTTTAAAAAATTAAAAAAGAAATATAATTAAAATGAATAAAATATAGATATATAAAAAATAATGATATTAGAGTAGGTTAGGTTAGGTTAGGTTTTATGACTCATGCCCGGGCTTTAACAACGAGGTCATATCGCCTACTACCAAAGCGCTCTTTCGTCACTCTGGTGGACATGAGCCCGACTCTGCTGTGGGAGTTCTAAATTTTGCCTACCCTAAATTTTTATTCACCTAGGGTAGGGGTCTTTAACGAGTACCTGACATCGTACAGGCTCGGGACCATCGCTTAACGTCCCATCCGAAGGACGGCGTGCTTAAGTTTATTTTACTTCCCAGATAACTAAGGGCCTCGGTCGGGTTACGAACCCACGACCTTGAGCTCAGAAGTCAAGCACGCATACCACTGAGCTACCGGCGCCCTCTGATATTAGAGTATATCATGGTTATAGCGGTATTGGAATTTGAAAGATGTAAAAGTGAAATTGACAAATGTGAATTTATTAGAAAATTTGACGACAATTAATGTTATAATGATTAGAATACTAATTTTATGTATCATTCTGTATTTAGGTGAGTCCTGATCTGTCTTTTTAATAATACGTGAAATAATAGTTATGGGAATTGTAGTTATAATGTTTATTGATATTTAAAAGAATTTTGTTTTTAGAATTGATAATGACTAAATTGTCGAAACGTCTGAAATGAAATAAAGAAAATATTGTTTAAAATATAAATATCTTAATTGCCTAAATTACCAATATTGAAATATTCTGTCTGTGTTTGTGTCTGTGAACACAATAACTCCTGACAGAATAAATGTATCGACACAAAACTGTAAAAATGGATATTTAAAACCGTCTAAGGAAAACAACTGTTGATTTTCAGTCAAATAGACCAAAAGAAAGGAGGCGATTAGTACAAAAATCCCAATAACTGCCGATATCGAATATATCGAAATGAAATATTATATTTAAATTCAAAACCCAATAGGGATGACACCTATTAATTTTTCGCGAATACGTTCGAAGGGAAAGGGGGATCAGAGAATGGGGGATGTAATGAATGTTTCGACACAACATTTGTATGAGGATTCAGAAGTTACTCTGTAAGCCAAATGTTAGGTTTTAGCACTAAAATTCTAAATAAAAGTCTTTCCCGGACGGGATTCGATCCCGCAACCCTGGTAAGACCATGTGACCAAAGGCCAACGCTATATCCCGCACAGCCACCATGGCCCCGAGGATAAGGTAATATGATGGATAGAGAATAAATTGGAAAGGAAAAAGGGAGAATCTACTCAATTTTAGAGAGGGGATGGTTTGTCCAGTCTCACGTAGTCCGTTCTCCCAGTTGTGACTCAGGGGGAACAGGAATAATATATCGGTCCCCATCCATGAAATTTTTATTACTCAATATTTTATGGAGTTTAAAGAACATAAATTGTAAAAAATAAGTTTGTTTTATTTATTTATTACAAATTCCACAAGACGTCTGAGGAAAAATTAATAAATTCTGTAAGAGGTCAGAATATGTTTTTATTTTACATCCTGTGAAATAATCACTTCTCACTATATCAGCCATATTTACATTAGTAATACATATTACAAATATATATACCATTTTTTTTTCCAAAATATATATTGTACATCAACATGAGATATTAAAAAAAAATGACCCTGTACTGCACAATAGACTGAGATCATTAAGGACTTTACCAACAAACTTTAAAAGAAAACAAAAGAATGAAAGCTTTTAGACATTTTTTTAATTTTTTTTTTTTTGGGGGGGCGAGAACAGCTGGTAGGGCTACCCCTAGGAACCATAATGGATCTGCCACACCCATTCATAATAATTCTCATCCCATTCTTCTGACCCTTATTTTATGATCAAAACAATGGAGTAATTAATACTAATGTCTCTAACCTGGTTTAGAATGTTTTTCTACTGTATTCTACCCAACAAAAATACGGAAAAATGTTTTAATAACGAAATGTACGGGTTGGAGCTGCGGCTAAACTTTCTTATAAGGCTTTGGAAAGTTTGAGTAGTTCACCTAATTTGATTTATAAGTTTCTCTAAATGCACACTGAGTGAAATATGAAATAAATAAGTTTGTTTTATTTATTTATTACAAATTCCACAATATGTCCGCATTCCTCAACTTAGAAGTTGAAATATGAAATACTAAAATTGTGAATACGACAAAAGAAAGTTGCATTTCGAAAATGGAGGGTAGGAAAAGTCTAAAAATGGTTCATAGTTTTAACGACACGATGACTCTATGTTTGGAATCGCCAACATCCTACACATCCTCCTTAGAACTACGAGGTCATTTTGCCAACTACCAGAGCGCTCGTCGCTTTCGTCACTCTATGGGAGTACAAAATTTTGACTACCCAAATTTATTCACATATGATGAGGATCTTTATCGAGTACCTGACATCGTAAAGGTTCGGGACCATCGTTTAACGTCCCATCCGAAAGACGGCTTGCTCAAGGTTTTTTCATTTCCCAGTTAAAAAACCTTAGGGTTTTGAACCCGCCATCTTGAGCTCAGTAAGCAAGCACGCATACCACTGAGTTGCTATAGGCAGAAATACGACGGCAGTTATTAGAGTTTTTGTGTTAAGCCTCCCCGCTAATCTCTCTCTTCCCTTGGACTGCTTTGCCTGAAAATCAATAGGTGTCGTCCTTTGAGGGATCTCGATACACATATAAAAGTTCGTGTAAATTTATTCATTCTATCGGGAATTATTGTGAATTTGTTATGTAAATTATGGACATTTATTTAAGTAAATAATTGATGTTAAAGTCAATATTGGTTTATTTGTTATTACTTTCTGAAAGATTGCTCCTTTATTTATTTATTTAACCTTAGTCAAATATTTATGCTTGAATATCAAGTACTCTCATATTTTATTTTTCATTGATATTTATGTCAAGTTCTTTATGTACATCATGTCAGTGATTAATGTTACTTTTGGTTTGTGTAGATCAGATTATGATTTTTTTAAAGTATCCCAGCAAGTATGTAATCGGTTAGAAATTCAAAGTTGGGTTTACACCGGAATTTCATGTTCTGGCTGTTTGTGTGAGTGCCTGTGAGCACGATGACTCCTGATAGAATGAATGTATCGACATGAAATTTTATATGTGTACCCAGAAACCTCTTAACATGACACTTTTTGATTTTCAGTCAAATATGTGGTGAATGTTTCAACACAAAATTTATTATGAGACTTTTTGATAAGAAGTCTTTGTTAAGGATGTGATTGAAGCGCTACCCCGTGTAGAAATTGTAAACTTCTAAAGACCAGTTTCCCGCATGTCTGATTGAGCCGTCTCTACAAATCCTGCAAGAACGGTCTCTGGTCAAGCTATTTTTTTGCAGTTTCTTTCTGGTTTAGTCGCCTTTTAGGTTAAGAAGCTTTTTTTTTTTGTGACATGCTCTCTTTCTTCGCTCCGACATAAGCCCGACTCTACTATGGGAGTCCTAACTTCTGCCTACCCAAAGTTTTTATTCATAAAGGGTCTTTAACGAGTACCAGACATCAGACCGGCTCGGGTCCATCGCTTAACGTTCCATCCAAAGGACGGCGTGCACAGGGGTTTTGACTTTTGACTCTCCAGAAGAAGCTTGTTATTTAGCTATGTGTGTTTCCACACCTCCCATAAACTTCTAGATCTGCGCATGGTTATACGTCTCACATCTCTGCTAGTATCCCAGATACCGCTTTACGATTACCTTTAGTTTGTACTAAAATGAAATTACTCATAATGAATATTCAATGTTAGAATTGACGGCATCTTGCAGAAAGCCGGATTGCTATCTTGCATCTCATAAATCGGAGGAAGTCAGGACGTTAAGCCCCAAACAAACAACAACTCCACAAATCTGCAGATCGGTAAGATTCTGTTTATGATAAGCCCCAGTAGCTGTCACCTCATTTCACTCTTGTTGCTACAGAGGAAGGACTTCCTTACAATGATAATCTAATTTCTCCATCTTTGCTTATCCCTCTCCTAAATTTGATTTTGATAGGATCAAGAATAAGAAGAAGGCTCCAGTTAAGGATAAAGGAAGAAGGACAGAAAGGACATTTCTATCTCACTCTTTTCTTGGTATCTTTGGATTCAGGACTTCTTCTGCTTAAAGTCTTTTATTTAAATTTAAGTTTGAATGATTTTAGGAACAGAGAAAAGTAGCATTTTCTATAAATAACTATAAATTATCATTAGTTTGCTCGAATATCTTGAATGGCAGAATGTAACTCCTCACTTCATTGGCCAGAGACCTATGACCGTCCGTATTAATTTTTTCTGGTTCAAGGCTGCCGATGATTCCAAATATAAAAAAAAAATTCCCTGTCCGTCTGTGTGTCCGCGAACATGTTAACTCCCGTAAGAATGAATGCATCAACACGAAATTTTAATATGTGAATAGGAACCCTCTAAAGACAACACGTATTTTTTTCAGTCAAATTGTCAGTAGAAAGGGGGATTAGGGGAGAGGCTTAACTCAAAAACTGTAATAACTGATGTTGTAATGAATGTATCGACATGAAATTTCATATTTGAAATCAATATCCAATGAGGACATAACCTGCCAAATTTCAGCGATATCGGCCGAAGAAAAGGGGGGTTCAGAGAAGAGGGCTCAATTCATAAACCTTTATAACGATGTAAAGAATTTATCCACATTATTGCTGCCGCCTTCCAGTTGACCACGTGGAACTCAGGAGCATCCTTCCACTGAGTCTTCACACCTGAGATTTGGTCTTCCACGAGGTCTCCTTCTAGCCATTCTGGCGGCTGGGATCGCTCTTGGAGTCTTCTATCCTCCTTCGCTGAAGTCACCGGGCTCATTTGGCAGCAAGAGCTTCAGATTGCTCTTAACTCTCCAGTTCTGACATATTCTCAAAGGTCCGCAGTTTTTTCTCCAGGTTCTGCGGCCTAAGCATTACATTCATAGATCAGAACTACATTGATCAAAGTTTTATAGATATTGTTGTCATTACTTTATAGATATGCTTTTTGAACGTGCAGCAGGAGGGAGTTGGGTACATTAGGACGACATAATTTCAAAAAAAAATTTATTAGTTTGTAAAAGTCACTCATCAGCGGTACTAAAGCTCTCGCCCATACCCCGCCGAGGATACAATCCGACCTTCTAAAATAGTGAGAACATCATACTTTGATGGAAAATGGTCTAAGGTGGAGTTAGTTCCTTGGAATATGGGAGGAATTGGGACACCTACTATGTACTTCGCTCTGGTCCCAGCATCAGAATCTAACTGAAAGATGCCTTAAGCGCCAGTGACCCAAAGACCCTCTAGGTAGCAGCAGTGACTGTAACTCAGTGTTCCAGAGAATGTTGGTATCTCCTCTCATGTTATGAACTCTTAGACATTTTTCGCTCATTTGCTATGCATAATTGTAAATATCTTATTTTAAAAAAAAATAAAAAATATATTTAGTGAATGACAGAATGTATATGTATATTTTAAATATTAAAAATCTTTGGTGTACAGTAAAAAGAGTATTTAAAAATAAGAACAATTCACAAGCCAGGTAGTGGAAATAGGATTTGTGAATTGTGTTGATAGTGCTGTTCTAATTGTTAGCTTTATTTCAATTGTTCCACACCAGAGAGCAGAAGAAGAGAGGCAGCTTCACACCACCACCACCTGTACCAGATAAGAAACCTTTGTTTTTCATCATTCCCAAGGGTTTCTGCCATCAATCATCACAGTATCCTTCGGCAAAAACAAAAACGAGAAAACTCCTTAATCATCCTCATATCCCGTCACATTGGGGGAACGATTAGTTGAAAGCCTCAACGTGGAAGTTATTGACAAGGATTGCCTCTTCCAGTATCTTTGTGTAGTCTTGGAGCAAAATATCAATCTATTTACTTCCTCAACTACACGGAATATAGAAGTTTTATAATCCGTGTTTTTTTGTTCAAAATAACTCACGAAAGAATGAATAAATCGATATGAAATTTTATATGTGTATCCAGGAGCTTTAAGCACGACATCAGAGGAGGCTAGACTCAAAAAATCTAGTAACTAACTCAAGATCGCGGGTTCGAAACCCGCCCGAGGCCCTTAGGTGGAAGATGAAAAAACTTTGAGCACACTGTCCTTTGGATTGGACGTTAAGCGATTATCCCGAGCCTGTACGATATCAGGTACTCTTTGAAGACCCCTTTCCCAGGTGAATAAATCTAGATAAGAAAAATTTAGGACTCCCACGGTAGCGACGAAAGAGTGCTCTAGTAGTAGGCGATATGACTAGATACACACATAAAATATCGTGTCGATATATTCATTCATACATCAAACACACTCACAGACGCAAATACACTCAGACTGCCTCTTATTCCGGCCTCAATTCTTCTTTAAACTAATTCCAAGGGTATACGAGCTCAATAGGGATGGTAAAATGTTTCTACAAATCAGCAACAGAACACATCATAATAACCACGTGATAAACACAGTTCACGACGTAATTCGGCATCGTTACAGACTTTTAATATTTTTCAGAGTTTGTAAGCATGCTTCAATGTTATTATAAAAAAGAAAATGAACCAGATATGTTTAAAAATAGAAGGAGTTATTACTGGATGTTGTGACTGGGCTTAGTTTGAATTTCGGTCACGTGAGGACCACAACACAGGCGAGCCCCACCTTGGAACAGCAACTTTATACTTGGATAGATAGATATATTGGGAGGGCTGGTGTGTACACCTAGGGACCTAAGCATCCAATGTTCTTATCACTTCTTTGTTAGTTTTCCTGTGGGAGTTCTAAATTTCGCTTACCCAGGTTTATTTACTTAAGGTAGGTAGAGGTCGTTGACGAGTACCTGACCTCGACCATCGCTTAGCGTTCTATCCGAAGTACAGCGAGCTCAAGGTTTTTATATACCAGATAAAAACCTGAAGACCTCGGCCGGGTTTTGAACCCGCGATCTTGAGCTTAGTCGGCAGGCACGCTGTCTCTGAGCTGCCGACGCCCTCTTACTTTATACTTAGTTGTAATTTTCTGAAAATTCTTTAACGGAAAATTCTTAATGAAAAAATATTCAAGTTAAACAAAAATATCAAATGAGGGTGCTGGTAGCTCAGTAGGCTAGCACGCTCGAACCGAAAATATATATAATAGTAAGAAATTCAAATAAAATGGTATCCATAGAGTACATAGACTATATAATAAATAAAGGAAAAATAAAGAAAAAACGTACCTACGTTTTTTTAAAAGATATTGTCTATTTCACAAAATATATATAATATGGGAGTACTTTCGGTATTGCGGTATCTTCATCCGCAAATGAAATGAATGTATTGACATAATATTTCCTATGTGAATTCCAAACCCCATAAGGGGGGTTATCATTTTAAGGGGGACGACACATCAATTTCCAGCGGAATCGGCAAAAGTGATAAGGCATCAGAGGGGGCTCCACTCAAAGATCCCAATAAGTACCGATATAATGAATGTATCAACATGAAATTTCATATTTAAAGTCAAAACCCAATGAGGTCATACCGTGTCAAACTTCAGCGAGAAGGGAAATACTATAATATAATTCGATGGGGAAGTGAAAATTAACCCAGTGGCGTTTTTGCTAGCACTATTAACTTTCAACTTCTAGAGAGTCCTAGTTTTTCGTTATTTCAGATGAAACAGGTTCTTTATATTTTATTTATTTTCTTCTATTAGGCACTAGAGCGGTTGGAGCGTCTGATGAAGATGTGATGTGTTTGTGCCTCTATCTGATATAACTGTCAGACACAAGGCGAATCACATCAGTCACAGTTCACTATCAGACACATTGTCTACTACTAATGTGATGCAGTGAAAAGTGATGATTTCACAGGCTGCTGAGTAATGATGTATTCTGACCTCATAGATATGCTAGCCGGCTTTCGATGTCCCCCTCATCATCATGCAACCCCATCATTCAGTAAAAACGGTATACAATTCTAATGGCTAAAATAAGTGCATACAAATATTGGTTTTATGCGCTGAAATGAATAAATAAAACCAATACAGTTAGTTATTATGACTCATACCCGGGCTTTAACTACAAGGTCATATCGCCTACTACCAGAGCGCTCTTTTATTGCTCTGGTGGACATGAGCTCGACTCTACTATGGGAGTCTTCAATTCCTGCCTTGGTTTATTGACCTGGGGAAGGGGTCTTCAACAACAAAGCGTTAATACAGGTTCGGGACCATCGCTTAATGTCCTATCCGAAGGACGGCGTGTTTAAGTGTATGTTACCTCCCTGATAAAAAAAAAACTAAAGGCCTCGGAAGGGTTTCAAACCCGCGATCTTAAGCTCAGTAAGCAAGCACTCATACCACTGAGCTACCGGCGCCCTCTAAAACCAATTGTGTATAACATAAAATAGAGTGATGGAATCATTTTTAAACATGTTTTTAGAATATAATTTAATAAGTAAATGAATAAATAAAATAAAATTTAGAAAATAGAAAAAGAAAATATAAAGTTTACAGAAAAACTAACAGTTTAAACTTTCGTGGAAGAGGATAGATATGTTATTCCTGTCCCTCATCTGTATATTTTTGTGGCGCTATACCTTTGTTCGAATTGGTCCTAACTTAAATTTAAGGACAAGTAGGCGATTGGGAATTTTTTCGATAGGACTAACCGTTTTCGCATACTACCTCCCAACAACTTTCTCTCCCTCTCCTCCTCACCAACTTACTCCCCCTCTAACGCTCTCTCCCCAACCTCACACTCTCACTCTCTGTCCCTCTCCCTCACTCTCTGGCACTCCCCCTCACCCAATCACTCTCTCCTCCTCACCAACCTACTCACTCTCTCTCCCTCACACTTTCTGTCTCTCTCCCTCTCCTCCTCATCAACCTACTCCCTCTCTCTCACTCTCTGGCTCTCCTCCTCACCCAATATCTCCCTCCCTCACACTCTTTGTTTCTCTCCCTCTCCTCCTCACCAACCTACTTCCTCTCTCTCACTCTCTCTCCCTCTCCTCCTCACCAACTTTCTCCCTCTCTAACGTTCTCTCCCCAACTTCACACTCTCACTCTCTGTCTCTCCCCCTCACCCAACCTTTCTCTCCCTCACACTCTCTGTCTCTCTTCCTCTCCTTCTAACCAACTTGCTCCCCCTCTAACTCTCTCTCCCCCACCCTGACTCTCCCTCTCTGGCTCTCCCCTCACACTCTCTGTCTCTCTCCCTATCTTCCTCACTAACTTACTCCCTCTCTCTCACTCTCTGGCTCTCCTCCTCAC
This sequence comes from Aradus depressus, assembly GCA_963662175.1. Classification (NCBI taxonomy): domain Eukaryota; kingdom Metazoa; phylum Arthropoda; class Insecta; order Hemiptera; family Aradidae; genus Aradus; species Aradus depressus. The sequence goes on along the minus strand of OY759214.1, from coordinate 45,313,394 downwards.
CAACCTACTCCCTCTCTCTCTCCCCCTCCCTCACACTCTCTCTATCTCGCCATCTTCATACAATCACTCCATGTTTAAACACTACCGATCTTCAATGTTAATATTGGACCCTCAACCCTTCAAGGTTCCCAATTGTGCTTCATTACATTTTTACCACCTCCACGTCAGAACTTCTTGAAAATAGCACGCGATGGTATTTACTCTTACGGGGGATGCCGTATTCGTGGCTGGTGGCTTATTAGGCCACTGCGTGGCTTAGTCCGACAAGAGATTCACAGGAATCATTTTCCAAAATTAATCTTATTTGACCTACAACTAAGTGTACTATGTGCTTAAACACTCCCGTCCAAATAGATATCATTTAGTGATACGTTTTGACCATTTTGTCTGTATGCATATGATTGGAACTTCGACAGCGCTCGAACTCAGATACTATTGTAGCAATGAACAAGAGCTAACTTAGATCTGATTACCGAAACCGAGTACCGAAAAACTGGTTCTCACAACATATGTTTCATATTAAATTTCGAACTATAATAGTCCCCTCAGATTTGTTATATAACAAATACAACCAATGTTATAGAGCCAATGTTATTTATATATAGAGAGAGAGGGCTGATGTGTAGACCTAAGGACCTAAACATTCAATGGTCTTATCCCTTCAATATATGTGAGATAAACATCTGAGAGGTGAAGAAAACCTTGAGCACGCCGTCCTTCGGGTACGACTTTGAGCTATTGCCCTGTGCCTGTCGCAATAGAGTCGAGCTCGTGTCCACCAGAGCATCGAAAGAGCTCATTGATAGTAGGCGATATGACCTCGAGATTAAAGCCCGGGCAAGAGTCACAATAATTAAACTAACTATATTATATAAACAGGAAGGTAAATCTTTATTTATTTGAATATGTATATTTTCTAAATATGTCGTTGAGAAGTATGATAAAAAGTGCCAATGAAATGAACATTTAAACTTTTCTATTATATCCTTAGTATAAGAATCATGCGAAAATCCAAGATCGAGTTTTCAGGGGAATTTATCGTATGAAGATCCTCAGAATACGTTTTGACCATTTTTGTGATTCCTTCTTTCTATGTGTGTACGTGATTGGAACTTTGTGAGTGCTCCAACACAGTTTAGTTATTATGACTCGGGCTTTAACTACGAGATCTTATCGCAATACTACCAGCCGCTCTGGTGGACATCATACAGGCTCGGGACCATCATTTAACGTCCCATCCGAAGGACGGCATACTCAAGATTTTTTCAACTCTCAGATAAAAACGCAAGTGCCTCGACCGGGTTTCGATTTTGAGCTCAGAAGACAAGCACGCATACCACTGAGCTACCGGCGCCCTCTTTTGACCGGTAGTGTATTTGCAACGGAAGAATAGAGAGCCTGTTATACCCTGTATCGATAAACAGGAATGTTATGTGACACTGCACACCTCTTAATTACCCCAGACAGAGATCATCTGTTCGGAGCTCTTTGACGAGGCTACACGTGTCTCTAATCCTATTATGGTAGACATTGAGCCTTTTCAGGGTAATTCAGTCAAACCCACCCATCCTACTCATTTCATTAATGAGAGAGGATATATGTATATAATGAAAATGTGGGTTGGAAAACAGAGAAATTCCATTTAAACCAGAATCTAATAAAAGGAGCTAAATCTGTGGAAAATGACCCGAGCCAGAAATACAAGAGACTGGAGCCAATAGAACTGGTGTTACATTGAGGGGATTTAGACTCATTGGAGTGGCTTCTTCTGCTCATAGCTTCCTCTGAAATGACCGTCGTCCTTTTTGCAGGATATGGTCAAATGAAGGAGAAGAAAGGTCAGAAAGTGGAAAAACATCCAGTAGTGAACTCTCATGGCTTCACTTCACAACAGCACATTTCATTATAGGGGAAGTTATGTAACCGGTCAGAAATTCGATGTCGAGTTTTACCGGAATTTCATGTTTTCCTTCTCCTTGATTCCAAAAAACGTAACCGGCAAAGTGTGTTCAATCACCTTCCAGAACAAATTAATCAATTAACTTTCTCTCCTCCCCCCAGCACCAATCCAACGTTTGCGCTAATAATCGACAGTTGACTTACATAATTACATATTAAATTTTGTGTCGATTATTTCATTATATCGGCATTTATTAGGGTTTTTGAATTGAGGTCTCTCTCTGATCCTCCTTCCCTTTGTCTGATTCCGCTGAAATTTAATGTATCGTCCTTATGTGGTTTTGGACATACATATAAAATTTCGGTCCATATATTGCATAGACAGTTATTAGAGTTTTTATGTTAAGCCTCCCACTAAATTCTCCCTTCCCTTCTGGTTTATTTGAGTGAAGAGAATTAGAGGCTTTATTTAGAGGTTTCTTGATTTACATTTACAATTTCGTGTCGATACATTTATTCTATCGGGAGTTATCGTTACAGATATTTTTTTTTCATATTTGAAAACATGAAGTTCCGTTGAAAACTGGGGTTCGAAATTTTGACAGATTACAATAATTCCTCTATACTTGATATAGCTGGGGAAGTAATATCCCTGTCTGTGTGTCTGCGAACGCGGTAACCACCAATTAATTGAATATATCGACACATGTTTATCCTAAACTCCATAAGATCTATTGATTTGAAGCCAAATCGGCCTAATAGAAGATGGAGAATAGGAGCGGCTAAACCAAAAACCCCTTTTATACATATAATATATATTATAAATTTGAAACGCCATAAAGAGGGTCAGTGGAGGAGTCTTGATTCTAAACCCATAATAACTGCCAATGGAATAAATCGATTATTCTACGACACAAAATTAAGTATGAAGATTCAAATGACCTTACGTATGTCAACTATTGTCGATTTGTTTTGGGGAGAAAGCGAAAAATAATTCGTGCTGGGGAAGTCCATTTCCGGTGATTCATTGACGACATTAAGTTGAATAATTGGTTAAAATCGACCTCCATATTCCAAATATGAAAAAAAAAGTCTGTCTATGTTTATAAACACGATAACTCCCGACAGAATGAATAATTAGAGAGAGCTCAACTCAACAATCCCATAGTTGCCGATGCAATGAATTTATCGACACAAAATTTAGAATGAGAATTTTAAGAGTCCCTAACTATTATTCGCGCAACAAGTCGATTGGTTGTGGAGGGGAAGCGAAAAGTGAATTGATTATCCATTCTGCGGAAATACATTTTCGGTGATTCATTGATTTTTTTTTTTTTTTTACTACCTAATATTACTTCTCATCGGCTTTGTATTCTATAAAATTCTTCCAACTGCAATTTGGATATAGCAATAATCTAGCTGTACAAGTAAACCAGGACAAGAGAGTATATTATAGTCAAATGAATATAAATTCGATCTGGGGTTAGATAAATGTGAACACGCCGTGTATCCTGTTACAGACTGATCTGAGAGGGGTACCTGACTGATGAAGGTAACTTGGTTACAGTACTTACTGAAGTGAGGCGGTCCCTGCGTCTTGATTCACTTAGTATGTTCAATATTTATAAGGGGCCCCCCCATCCCTTACCACAAGACTGACAACATCAGTTAGACACAAATCTAAACAGATGTTCCTAAATCAAATAATTCTGTGATACGACTCGTTTCTTGTTTCATATCAAAACTTTATACCACATTATGCATTTGGCGTCTTTATTAGTTTTCAGAGTATACAACTTTCTTATGCCTACCACTTTAGTACAGATCACTCACCCTTCCCCTCTCAAATCCATTTCATACCGGCATTACTGTGTATAAGAAAGTAATGTGTCGGCATCAGTGGATATCATTGTTTCATTATGTACAATGAACGCTGTAGCGTAATCTGTATAAAGAGCGCTCTATCGTCACTCTGGTGGACATGAGCCCGACTCTACTGTGGGAGTCCTAAATTATTGCCTTTACAGGTTTATTCACCTAGCGTAGAGGTCTTTAATGAGTACCTGACCTCGTACAGACTCGAGGTGATCGCTAAACGTCCCATCCCAAGGATAGCGAGATCCCCTAGTGTTTTTTTTATTATCACTATTAAAATAAAATGTTGTGGGACGAGATTTCGCATTAAAATAAAATACGAGTACATTGTCTTCCCACTACTTTATTTCCGACCAGAATATTCCTTCAACGCAACTGCGTCATCATCAGTGGCACATCTAGGAATACACGATACAGAATAAAAAAATAAAATAAAACTAGCTTACCCCACAGAAACATATGGAGAATGAAACACTGACTAATAGCTAATTTATATATACAATAGAACCTCGATTAACCGTGTCCGTGTTCGCAATTAACCGTGTCCGTGTTCGCAATTAACCGTGGTGTGTAAGCAGTAGGTATAGGTTCCTAGAAACTTTCCGAGAAAGAGTAGAATGACAATGATGACAATTTTGGCGCTAAAGAGGAAAACATTCAGACAAGTCAAGCAATGGAAACAGTTCATGTTCTCCTCAACTTCTGCAAACAGGAAAATGTTGACATCCATGACGTCATGAATTTGAGAAAAATTAGAACTGAAGTAAGGAAAATCATTTCAAACCACAAAAAACAAAGAAGGATTACTTCATATTGCAAACCCTTATACATTTAACCGTGCGACCTTTCCCCTCCATATATAAATATATATATAATAATGATACACCATTTCCTTGTAGAAATAGAAAATATTGAAAAAATAAGTTACCTGTAACCTGTAATGAGCAGTGTTTAGCCAAGCACTTACCTGGAACAGATCATTTTAAGAATTAGAATACAAATATTGTAAACTTATGAATAGATGAAATAAAATAATTAAAAATTGGAATACTTTTTTATCAATAATTGAATATAATATAAATATATAATTTGAAGCATGATAATTGTTAGTCAATTAGTTATTGTCCCTCATGCTCGGGCTTTTACATCGAAGTCAAATCGCCTTACAACCAGAGCGCTCTTCTATGGGAGTCCTAAATTTTGACTACACTAAATTTTTATTCACCTAAGATAGGTCTTTAACGAGTAGCTGACATCGTACAGGCTCGGGACCATCGCTTAACGTCCCATCCATAGTACGGCATGCTCAATGTTTTTTAATCTCCCGGATAAAAAACCTACGGGCCTCGACTGGATTTCGAACCGCGATTTTGTGCTCAGCAAGCGCGCTTATTCATGAAAAAGAGTAAAAAATTCGTACAAAACCTCACCAATGTAGGACAATTAACCAAGAACATGTAACGACTTTGAGTCAAAGTATGAATTTAATGCCAATAAAGGGGGGTGAAGTTTGACAAAACGCTATGTATATTAGAAAAACAAAACTTTATAAAGTCGCGTTTATACGGTTCACTTTCATGATTTATCCGAATGAATCACTGAAAGTGAACAAGAAGTTGTGAACACGTCTCTACTTTGTTCATCCATCATCCTGGATGATCACTTTGTATGAATTGCTGTTTACACACTTCACTCTCCATTCACTCCGAGTGAATCATCCGGAATGATCATGAAGAGCGAAGAGCCTTAAGACCAAATTGGAACAATTCCTTCATGGAGAGAGGCAAGAATTCTTTTGAACAGTTTAAATTTTTTCAGAATCTCCAACTACGAAACCCTTCAATGTTTGATCCGTTCATACTACCCTGAAATACCCAAGTTGATAATTAGATGCCGTTAAAAATAAGGCGGATTAATCGCACCATGCTCCCAGCTTAAAATGTAGAAAATACACAAATGACATTTGACAGAATTTTTAATTCACCATTTTTATCCAACTTTCTTGTAGAATTGTTAGTGTAATTTAATAATATTGAGTATCCTTGGGTTTTGGGGAATGCTATGAAAAAACTACTAAGGAATTTCAGTTATTCAATATACACATTTTTGAAAATAAATTGAGAGGTTATTAATCATGTTTCCTTCCAGTTTGGTTATACTCAATGATTTTAGTATAATAATCTCAAAAAAGTTATGGCCCCTAAAAGTCAGACATACTCAAACTGATTTATTATTTTTAGGTAGTGACTTTTACGCCTACTACCAGAGCGCTCTTAAGTCGCATATGATCTTGTAGTTAAAGCCTGGGCATAAACAAAGCCTACTATATAACCTTTTATACAGCCATAACCTACAGTATAGACTATAAACCAACAATAATATAACAGGTAGGTTTATTGGAGGACTGAGGTGGAAGCTAGCCACTGATTTGCATTCAGGCCACCACATCTAAGTCTACCCTCGTAAGTGAATAATGATATCAGCATAGATTTGATTAGGGTCCACCGTCCAAATGTCCGGATACCACAGCGAGCTTGACAGCCTCTAGGCTGCTCTAGTTGTAGCCATACCTCCAGACTTCCCTAGCTGGAGCCTGTCCTACCTCCAACCTGCGATAGCTATAGCCTGACCTACCTCCATCCGGCCCTAGCTCTAACCTGCCCTACCTTCAACCTGCCCTAGCTCTAGCCTGTCCTACCTCCAACCTGCGATAGCTATAGCCTGACCTACCTCCATCCGGCCCTAGCTCTAACCTGCTCTACCTCCAACCTGCCCTAGCTCTAACCTGCCCTACCTCCAACCTGCCCTAGCATTCGAATTATAGTGGAAGTTATGTAACCAGTCAGAAATTTGATGTTCAGTTTTCACATTGTTTTGGCAATGTACTTCCCCAGAACGAATTGATCAATTAACTTTTCGCCCCCCTCCAAAACTAGTCGACCGTTTGCGCTAATATTCTGTTGTTACCTAAATCTGTAATACTAAATTTTGTGTCGATAAATTCATAACATCAACAGTTATTGGGGTTTTTGAGTTAAGCCTCCCCACTAATCCTCACTCTCATTCAACCGATTTGGCTGAAAATCGATAGTTGTTGTCCTTCTGGAGTTTTGGTCATACATATAACATTTCGTGTTGAAATATTCATTCTATCGGGAGTTATCGTGTTCACACAGACAGACAGACTTTTTTTTCATATTTGGAATCTAGATGTCGGTAAATATCTAATTTCGTTAATCAAAACGATTACTTAACCTACCCTATACTACTTCATATAGCTGGAGAAGTTGTCACTTGAGAGTGAAAATAAAGTTGTCAAAATTGAAGTAAATAAATGTGGTACTTCATATTTCCCACCAATATACGATATCTTTGAGCCCTTCTCAGAGAACTATTTCCCTCCCTTGGGATCCGCCCCCGCTGGCAATACTCCTCAGGGTTTCTGAAACCCTCTTATCTTCTCTGTGATCTTATTCAATATATTTTAATTTTATTTATTTATTTTTATTATTATTTTTTGTTTTACTAGATTGTAAAAAGTGGTAAAATTGCCTTTCTCAAAAAACCAGGATATACAAAAAAAAAAAAAAAAAAATAGACATAAGCGCTTCACCGGCTAATTACTTCCACATCACAAAATAATCAATTATTTTTTCGCTCTCCCTTCGAAGCTAATCGTTTGGGCTAAAACTCAATATTTGACTTACATCGTATCGATACATTCATTATATCGGCAGTATTTTGGGATTTTTGGACCGTGCCCTCCCCTGAACCCTCACTTCACTTCAAGGGATATCGCTGAAATTTGTCAGGTTATGTGCTTATAGGGTTTTGACTTCAAATATGAAATTTCATGTCGATACATTCATTACATCGGCAGTTATTGAGGTTTTTATGTTGAGCCGCTTCTTCCCTTCTACCTATTCCGCTCAAAATTGATAACCGTTGTCCTAGTGAGATTTTGGTCACATATTAGGTGTCGTCTTTAAAGGGTTTTGGATTCACATATAAAATTTCGTGTTGATGCATTCATTCTATAGGCAGCTATTGTGTTCCAAGACACACAGAGTTTTTTTTTTTTTAATAATTAAAATCTGGAGGACGAAAAACATGAAATTCCGTTGAAAACTTCAGATCGAATTTTTGACCGATTACATAACTTCCCCTATACTTCGTATATCAGGATACCCATCAGGCTATCGTGACATCTGTGTCACATTGACAGCTTCATCATTATTAATAAACATTTGCTTTATTGTCTTCATTGGCAAAATTCAAAATTTCATTCAAATTGACAATGAAACAACAAAAGAAATTTGTTAGGAAATGTTGTAATAGAGTTGTCAAAGTGTGTTTCAATGAAGAGGCCTTCTGAAATAAGGACGTCACAGTTGTTACCATATTCCCAGTTGGAGGAGGCTTACATTAAATCTAATATTCAAAGTTACTGAATGTCAACAGAAATACTCCCGACATAAGTCAACTCAACAAATTGTCTTGAATACAAGTAAACTTGGTTTCTACTTGGCCCACAACTCTTTACAAAAGAAACAAAAATCATAAATAATATATTATAATGAAAAAGAAGCGGCTTTGACTTTTTCTGTTAGAAGTTCGAAAAAATAAAACTGTTTGTATTTAATTTTTTTTTTGTTTTATTCATTCTGTTTGTAATTTTTTTTCATTAATAAAATTTTCATGTATAAAAAATAATAAGTGAAATTCCTTCTTAATTTTGGAACTAATAAACTCTCTTTGAAACTTAACATTTTCTGCAAAGACATTGTAAAATGCTCATATGAAGGAAAAACTTTTTTTTTTTCTTTTTTTTTTAATATTGTCTATTTCACAAAATCTACTCTCTGTAATAAACTCTCTACGATATTTAATAAAAATAAAGAAAAACATACACCACGAATTGGAGCCACAGAGGCATCACATGTTCCTTCTCCAGCCACAGAGGAATCCCATGTCCCTCCAGCCACAGAGGGATCCCATGTCCCTTCTCCAGCCACGGAGGCATCCCATGTCCCTCCAGCCACAGAGGCATCCCATGTCCCTTCTCCTGTACAATAGTCTTAAATAATTTATATAACATTAAAAATAAAATGTACCCTCTAATTAAAAAACGAAATATTGAAATAAACTTATTTATTCCTTCAAGCTAACAGAAAATAAAGAGAGGGTGAGGTACGGCCATATTAGATCAATTCAATCTAACATGGCGCCCGGATCAACTACTACTTTACGAACTCAACTATTGTGAATTGCAAAGAGAGAACTCGTACGTCAGCTGTCGCTCAAACTCGTCAAAATAACACTTTCAAAGAGTATACATAAGTATAATGTAAGTTTGTTTTTGATAAAGATGGCCGACCAAGCATGAGGACGCATTCTTCAGTATTTTCATGATCGTTAACCAAGTTGGACTTGGTTTAGAATGTTGTTATATTGTTTAGGCAAGATGGGTGTGTTTGTTAGGAATAAACTGAAATGTATTTCATTTTATTCATAAATATTGTTAGACGCCCGAATAGAAAGAAATAATGTGCTGTTTGTAGTATTCGTTTGTCTGCTTGTGGTGATTTCTCTCCAAGAATTACCTAAACAATCTCTAGTCCACTTTTTATTCGGATTCGTTATGTCTTCCATTTCTTCTTCATTGTGTGACACTATAGACGCCAAGGATCCATGGTCTGTTTCAGCAACCTTTCCTGCTCGTCGCAATCTTTGGCTGCACGAAGCGACTCGACTTGCCTTCCCACCTCGCGCTTGGTCTCAGAGAAATTACATCAAATTTTGCCTTGTGAACATTGACGTCAGCAGGTAACTTTCCGTTGCTAATAGAAAACAAATTAAAACCTGTTCATTACGCCCTATTGCCAAAGACTGTTGAAGATAATTTTGAGAAACTAAGCAAGCGGAGGAGGGACAATAAAGAGATGCCCAATGAGTTAGAAAGTAAAGTTATTCGAGAAGTTTATTCATAGCAGTGGGCGGCTATGTCCTGAGTTATGTTTTTCTTGTTTCCAAGTTTGGTTTTCCCAGGGCAGGACAGTATTTCAGTGAGGTTTAGAAGGGTTAGGTCGGGTGACACAAGTGAACAGTTAGTATTGACTGACTGTGAGAAGAGTTTCAGAGATACTCACTCCAGGTTGATAATTTGGTTAGGACCCAATCAGAGGTCAGAGCAGAGCTACAGCAACCCAACACAAACCCACCCTGATTGACATTCAACACAGAATTAAAACCAGACCTCCACTATTCTCCTCAAATCCATTTTCCATTTTATAACCCTTTCAGTCTGATACCAATTGTTATAATTGAATCTCTAAGGTTATTTTTCTCCTATCAATTAACTGCTATATTTACACTCAATATCAATATATCAATACAATATCAACAGACGTGGATCACATTTCCTCTTCCCTTGAATGCAAGAGCTACCGGATGACAACCTAATTCTTTCTTTCCGACCGACTCTTCAAGATGCTCTAGCCTCAGCCCCATTCTCTGTGTTCTATTGATTCATCTTACATACTCCACAATATAGTCTTAAGAAGCTCCAAGTACATCCCTATGATATCAAGAGGTCCGTATATTATACCAAAATACTCAGTCCTGCATATTACACAATATTCCAAAAAAAAAGAAAAATGGATATGAGAATTTAGAGAAAAAACCGGAAAATAAGAAAGAAAAGTCCACCTGCTCAAATCTAAGAGAGTGGATAAAACTCTGCCGTCATCCACTCTGTGTGCCAGTTGTGACTCAGATGGCAACAAGAAAAACTGTCTGAAAAATCTGTCTTCACCTGTTATTTCTCGTACAGTTAATTTCGTTCATTTTTATGTTGATTATTTATTATTATTATTATTTTTTTTTAATTCATTATTTTATTTTCTTAAGAACAATTCATTTTAGATCATATATTAAATATTGTTATGCACTTGTTTTTGCACTTAGAATATTTTAACTTTTTCTATTTTATTTTATCGTTTTCTATTTTTTTAAAAATTACTTTGTCTTTATTTTACAACCAGTTCTTGCTACATCAGCCATCTATAAAGTAGCCTCCCCCTACCCTCCGCCATGATCTACCTTATTGAATTGATTGATTTTTACCATATATTTACCAAGTCGCATGGTGTTTTATTGATCAAAAATTGGATTTATGATAGTCTTGAATATAAATAAAATGTATTAATATATTCAAAAATAACATTGTCTTCCATGAAGGTCTGCCAGCCTGCTCTGGAGCTGTCCACTACAGTCTCGGCCAGCCTGTAGCTCGCACTCTGCAGCGGAGACTGTATGAGACTTTTTATTTTAACTATAATTTTTATGTTTATTTGCCAATTTGTGTAAAGTACATGTTTAGTATTGGTCCAATTAAAAATGTTTTTATTCTTCTATTCAAAAATAACATGAATATATATATATATATTGTAACGTTCTATATTGTCCATTACATGTAATATTTAAGAAATGGAAAATAAAATAAGTAAATACAACCTGTTTAGTAGACCTAAGGAAGGTTACTGGGGGTTATCTAATCGATTTGTACCAGGGTCGATATAGTTTCAAAATATATCAAATCATTTATTTCAATTATGTCATAAAATTAAATGTTAGGCTAATAATTAGTTAACTATAAATGTAAGCAACTAGGATTGTATACGGGAATATGAAAGTGATATAAAAAAACCCAGATGTTTAGTGCTAAAGGCTGTAAAAATTGTGGGCCAATGACGGAGCTGAATCCAAAACAAGAGTAGTGGTCTGTCCCCTCGTGAAAAGAGTCGTTGTTCAGAGTGAGATGTGAGAGGGTGTCTGTGGAAAGGAGTCGTTGTTCAGAGTGAGATGTGAGAGGGTGTCTGTGGAGGGATCTGTGGAAAGATGTGCAGTGGAGTAAGTTTGATTGTCTGAGGACATAGAAGAAAAAGTGTGTGTATCCCGTAATAATGAAGATCAACTGGTAAAGACAGAGGACGTCAGAGGTCTACCAACAATCCCATCTCATCAGTGGTACAAAACGAAATCATCGATCATCAACTCAATACAGCATGCAAGCCCCGCAGGTTTAGTTGAATGTGTGTTTAAAAAAGAAAACTCTCTATGTCTGTAAAATTTATGTGATACTAACCCATAAAAATGTCATGATGAAATTTAAAATAAAAGAAAAATGTAACAAATTATTTTAAAGTCTTTATTTTTATTTATAAATTATACATAACCAGGTTCTCTCATAATCGTGATTGCATATAATTATTATTAAATTATATAATTAAATTAAAATATCAAGTAGCACTAATAACAAGCGTTACAAATGTCGCCTTCGAACAGGGACATTAAAATGTAAAATGTAACCCAATATTACGAGCGTTACAAATGTCGCTTCGAACAGGGATTTGAAATATTAAATTTGTATATGGCGCCCGAAAAGAAAATTATAAAAGGACCTTATATGTATAATTTTGTAAAAAAGAATATGTGTAAAAATTAATTTTAAATCTGTATAAAAAGTTAGCGTCCAAAATGGCCGACTATAATAGAAGTTCTCAGAGAACGAATCTGAACAATAATGGCGGACAAAATAGAATAAATTATGATAATTGCCTTCAGCCGGAGAGTGAGACAAATGTAAATTTAAACACCATGATGGAAATGTTAATAAAAAATATGAACGCGAACCATTCGGAAATGAAATTAGAACTAAATTCAAAAATTGATGAAATAAAGAAAGACGTAAGCATAGAATGTGAAAATTTAAATAAAGATTTAAACAAACGTTTCGATCAATTTAATAAAATTGTTGATCTGAAATTTAGTGATCAAAGTTTAGAAATAAATCATAAATGTGAACAATTAAATAATAAGATAGAAAGTGCGGTAGAAGCTGTCGAGAGTAAATTAAATCGAAATATGAGTGTAGATAGACAGGAAAATGGAGAAATAAAGGAAAATAATGAAACACAGAAGAAAATAAAATTCAATAAGAAGATAGACAAATGTAAATTTATTAAAACCATAATAGCTAATGGTATTGTTATAAAGAAACATAATAATAAGATAGAGAAACTAAAAAAACATAAGATAAATAAAATTAAAAGTCCTAGAAAAATCGGATATGGAAAAACAAATTTTCATAGATGCGTAAATAAACATAACTATAACAAGTGTAAAAAACTTGAGTTCAAAAATAATCATAATAAAAATAATTTGAAAAATTCGAAAACAAAATATCTACGTCAAAGAAATAAACGAATAAAGAAAAAGATAAGTTTAAACATTAGTAACAAATTTAGAAAAATAGATAATCGTAAACTAAATTATAAATATAAAAGAAAGAAAATAATAAGTGTTTAACCGATGAAATTTTGGATATTGAAAAGTGCTTGTCTAGGATAATGATCTGGAACTATAAAATGTAACATTAAAATTAATAAAAAAAAAAAAAATAGAAATAGAAAGTATCAGTTAATATGTTGAATTTTGTCGAAATGAATAATTGCAAAATAAAATGATATAATTAAGTAATGAAAAATGTACCTGAGATTTGATATCACAATTTTATCTGTCAAGAATTGTTTGCATGTAAAATTTGAGTTAATAAAAATCAATAAAATGAATGAAATTAATGTAAACAAAGAAGTTGTCACTCGAGATGTAAATAGGGTCTAATTAATAAATAATTGTAAATAAAGAATAAATTAAACTAAAGTTAGAAATAAATATGGGACGTAGTTGGCATGATATGTCAGCCAAGTCTAGATTGAGGAGACGTACTGATGAATGGATAAAGGATGGGACAGCTGTTGGAGTCTGTTATGATAAACAACTGATCTTTGTAAACAGCCCAACAAATGTAAATATTGGGTGTGTGTATTTTATTTTATGGTATGTCTTGTTATATTTTAATATGATGTATGCTATTTTTTTGTATTAGAGTGGTGGTATTATAAAAGAGGTAATAATGACCAATGTTGGGTCTGAGACTGATTAAAAATATGAGAGTGGGTGATGCTCTGTCTAAGAATAAAAAAAAATAAAATAAAAAAAATAAAAAAAAAAATTATATAATTAAAATTAGATGTAAATAATGGGTAGTGAACTCTGCATTCTGTACAGAATATTTTTGATTTTAAATGTTTTTAAATAAAAACATATTTATTTATTGTAATATTATATTTATGGTGGTTATTTTTTATGGGAAATGTTATAATAAGGGTTAGTCTCGAATTGAACTATTTATTGGTATTTATGCATGCATTTTTTTATGGTATTGGTGATAAAATAAAAATATTTATATAAAAAAAAAAAAAAAAATATTTTAGTTTAAAGGGTTTGTTAGTGTTATTTAACCGTAATTGTCAACAACGTGGGCCATGTTGATTTAAGGAGTTTAGCGTCCTTACGGAAACGAGTTATATTAACCCACAAATGGTTTTTGAGAGCGATAATCGCTCGTAGGTTCAGAATAATAGATTGATAAAAGGAATTATCCTAAAAGGGATAATAAAAAAATAAAAACATATAATATTGAAATATAACCTTGAAAGTAATTCCGTATAATAATAATAATAATAATAATAATAATAAAAAAAAATTTTTTAAGTGAAACGGGGAAAATGTTATAAGAATATTTTTTTAGGAATGTCATTTTAGGAGCATTATATAAAAATTAGTGCAGTAAATCAATAGGGAAAGTAAGTCGAGATAGCGTAAATAAAAGTAGTAAAATATAAATAATTATCTGAGTTATGTCTAATTGTGACAGTGATGTTATTAATAAATGGAATATTAAATAATAAATAAATATGGTAATGAAGGAAGTAAATAAAAAAAAAAAAATATAGATAATTGAAAGGAGAGAGGGAATTGTACTTTTAATTAGAAGGAAGGATTAAAGAATGATTATTAAAAATTTTTAGGCTTAGCCTATAGGTGGGAAGGAATTGGATTATGAGTATTTTATGGTAGTAGGCGAAGATCCAAGGAGATCAGGATGGTTAAGAGATACCAGGGAGATTATTTAAGAATTTTAGATTATATTAAGGAGTGTGGGTAAATTGTATGGCAAATTAATGATTAGTGTTGGAATTTTGAATGTAGAATTTGCGTATGGAGAATAGAGTAGTGGTAAATAGAAGAAATGAGAAAATAAAGTAAAATAAGAAAATAAATCTAATATAACATTGTGATAAGACGTAAATAAATTAATTGAATTGGATTTGTTACCTAATTGTTGTGTAATATTGTTAAAGAGAGTTACCTTGAAGAATGTATTCCATGATAGACAAAGAATTTGTGTGTAATTAATTAAGTATAGAAACTGGGTCACCATGTTATTTTTGGGTCGCCAAGTGGGACATGTAACCATAAGATTATGAAATAGTTTGGTACTAAACACTTATGTAAGCAAATGAATGATATATTTTGATATTTTAGCAGAGGGCAGTGTAACGTTCTATATTGTCCATTACATGTAATATTTAAGAAATGGAAAATAAAATAAGTAAATACAACCTGTTTAGTAGACCTAAGGAAGGTTACTGGGGGTTATCTAATCGATTTGTACCAGGGTCGATATAGTTTCAAAATATATCAAATCATTTATTTCAATTATGTCATAAAATTAAATGTTAGGCTAATAATTAGTTAACTATAAATGTAAGCAACTAGGATTGTATACGGGAATATGAAAGTGATATAAAAAAACCCAGATGTTTAGTGCTAAAGGCTGTAAAAATTGTGGGCCAATGACGGAGCTGAATCCAAAACAAGAGTAGTGGTCTGTCCCCTCGTGAAAAGAGTCGTTGTTCAGAGTGAGATGTGAGAGGGTGTCTGTGGAAAGGAGTCGTTGTTCAGAGTGAGATGTGAGAGGGTGTCTGTGGAGGGATCTGTGGAAAGATGTGCAGTGGAGTAAGTTTGATTGTCTGAGGACATAGAAGAAAAAGTGTGTGTATCCCGTAATAATGAAGATCAACTGGTAAAGACAGAGGACGTCAGAGGTCTACCAACAATCCCATCTCATCAGTGGTACAAAACGAAATCATCGATCATCAACTCAATACAGCATGCAAGCCCCGCAGGTTTAGTTGAATGTGTGTTTAAAAAAGAAAACTCTCTATGTCTGTAAAATTTATGTGATACTAACCCATAAAAATGTCATGATGAAATTTAAAATAAAAGAAAAATGTAACAAATTATTTTAAAGTCTTTATTTTTATTTATAAATTATACATAACCAGGTTCTCTCATAATCGTGATTGCATATAATTATTATTAAATTATATAATTAAATTAAAATATCAAGTAGCACTAATAACAAGCGTTACAAATGTCGCCTTCGAACAGGGACATTAAAATGTAAAATGTAACCCAATATTACGAGCGTTACAATATATATATATATATATATATATATATATATATATATATATATATATATATATATATTCAAGACTATCGTAAAAACGATGATGGTTATAATTTTTCTTCTCTTATCACAAAAGTTTTGATAATGCCTTAATGGCGAAACATGAACAGAAATAAAATAAATGTATTTTGGGGAGACCGAATACAAATTTTTGTCTATTTTCAAACCAAGTGAAAGTTATTTCTTGTCCGGATAAGTCAGAGTATACCTTTCTTCCTTTGTCAGTCTACAAATAAATAATACGAAATTTGTGCTGCCTCTCCTCCTCAGTATTTATATTTGCAATTAAATCGGTACCATTTCGTCGGGAGGATCATTGTTGGTTTTAGTAGCATTGCACCGTTCAATAAAGGGGTTATTTCCATGTAAATATGTACTTACAATTATTTCCATGTTGTTGGTAGAATGAGAGCATTGTTTTAACCTAGAGATCCCACCTCTGTATCAGACCCTGAATCTACATGCATATGCAAAACCGTGTCCCCCCCCCCTCCCCCACCCCTATCTGCCTTGCAATTCCAGCCGCTTTGAAAATCCCTTTTCTGTTCTGGAATTAATTACATCATTGCCCTGGGAAAGGGGTTTATTACATAGCAGACTGTAAGAACAATAGGCAGACAAATATTCAATACAAATGAATTTAGTCCACCGTCTTATTATAGTAGATGTAGAAGAGGTGGCCTATAACAGGACTTTCTTATACCAACCACATTTTCACATATCATACAAATTTCAAATGATGATGTCACATATCGCTCCGTTGATAGAAAAGTGACGCAAGTCAAAAATTATCATTTTTTGTGATAATTGATCATGATGAACCCAAGAAGAAAATATTTTTATGTGGAAAAACGACACAACTGTAATTTTACAGTTTTGCCACCAGCGAGCAGAAGTGTCGCTTTACTATTTACCAAGATCACAATACTATTCTATAGAAAAACGTCAGTTGTGAGTTAGGTCTCGTCAAGAAATGTTGATAGTTTTTAAGTTTTTATAGAAAAACGTCTTATTCGAATTGTGCCGTTTTTGTTCAAAAGGGTAAGTGCACTTTGATTAGTTTGGTTTATTATGAAACGTCACATTTCAGGATGTGCCGTTTTTCTGCATAATTTATGAATGGATTTTAATGATTTTTGACTTGTTGTCACTTTTCTATGAACGGAACGATATTCTAACTTGGATCAAATTAGATTTTGGCCGAAATCAGACGAAAAATAAGACCTTAAGACATTATACAAGATGCCGCCTATATTTATGACCTAAACAAAAATCACTTCAAATAAAAATTGTAGGGAAAATTAAAGGGCACATTTTATGTGAAATACATTTTTTCTAATGTTTCCCGGTTTTGGAGATAAATAACAAAAATCGTTCTAAATGCCGTTCAGAAATTGATTTTTCGACATTCGCTTTATTTACGCAAAAACATTTAGTCCTACCGAAAAAAATAATTCCTGCAAAAAATGTTTCTTATGAAAGTTCCAATTTCCATTGTGTCCTCAGTTTTCAGATTAGACCGATATGATCGAAGAATATCAAATACATTAAAAATATTGTTATTATTACACTATAAATATACATCATTAAAAAAAAAAAAATGGGCAAGAATAGGAATTTTTTATACCAACCATGTTTTTATAGATCACTCTCCCTCTCCCTCTTCCCTTTCAAAATCATTCCAAACTGGCATAAGAAAGTCATTCTCAGAATTACGCTGTACAATAAAACCGCTGATGCCAAAATATTCCTTTCTTATATCCAGTGGTGGATTAACCAATAGGCAAACCTAGGCAGGTGCCTAGGGCCCCCCATGATAAAGGGGCCCCCGATGCTGAAGGCCCCAATGTCTAAAAAAAAAAAAACCTTGTCACTTTTAAAATGATT
Organism: Aradus depressus; assembly: GCA_963662175.1. NCBI lineage: Eukaryota > Metazoa > Arthropoda > Insecta > Hemiptera > Aradidae > Aradus > Aradus depressus. The sequence continues at coordinate 45,295,291 of OY759214.1, read as the reverse complement.
TTACACGCTTAGATATGTTAAGTCTTCTTAGTATTGAATCCGACATTTTGAGAAAAATTGATTTCGATGATGTGATCGATAAATTCAGCGAGTCGAAATGCAGGAGAAAGTGTGTATGAAGTCAATTTTACAGCGAATTGAAAATATTATTCTTAAGAATTATAACTGTATCAATAAATTCATAAAAAAAATTGCTGAAAAGTTTTCGTTTTTTAAGGGGGGGGGGGGGGGGGGTTAAAAATAGGGGGGCCCCACATTTGCAATCACCTAAGGCCCCGCAGAAGCTTAATCCGCCACTGCTTATATCCAGTAATGTCAGTTTGAAATGTATTTGAGAGGAGTGAGGGCCACTGTAAAAACGTGGTTTGTATAAAAACGTTCTGGCCACATCACATAATGCATATATTTTTATTTCACCAGCTAAACCAATTATAAGGGAATCAGTCAAAAACTCGAATCCGAATTTTCAACTTAATTTCATGATCTCCAGTTCTCTAATATGAAAAAAACCGACCTCCAGTTTCCTAATATGAAAAAAATATTTCTCTCTGTCTAGGTGTGTGTGTGAGTCTGTAAACACGACAACTGCCCATGGAATGAATCAATCGACACGAAATTTTATATATGTGACCAAAATCCGATTATGATCACACATAACATAAAAGGAGGGTTTAGGGGAGAGGCTTAACTCAAAAACTCTAATAACTGATGCTATTTCGACACAAAATGTATGAATTCAAAACTCTGGGATAACACTTACTAATTTTCAGCAAGATCGGCTGAAGGGAAAGCGGGATTCAGGGGGGCTCAATTCAAAAACCCTAACAACCGCCGATGTAACGAATTTAATGACACATAATTTAGTGTGAGGATTTAAGAGCCCCTATAGTCAAATATTGAATATCTACCATTCTCGAGGATTCATTAGTACAAGTCTTCTCATGGTTAAAACACCAGCTTAGAGTCAGGAAAAACGGACGAAAAGCTCATTTTAGGGAAACAAAGTTCTTCTTTGACTTGAGTATTTCCAGTGTTTTTCAGTATCATTGTTCTGTGAAAGTATAAAGTTATGAGATATGAGAGTCGTTTGACTGACTAATGTAAGTTGGCGAAGTTAAATGATAGGTAAGACTTCAGACATAAATTGTGCACAAGACTCGTCGTGAGGTCTTCAGAGATTACTTTAGGAAATGTGGCTATAGGAGCGGATAGTTTGAGGCGAGATTAACTTAAAGGCGTCCAGCTCAACACCTGATAACATGAAGTTTGGCCCAAGACGTACAGACTTAAAGAAATATGGAAGAAGAAGAAGAATTAGGGAATGAGGGCGCTCAACTACTATGGTCATTTACGCCCGTCTTGCTTACACTTGTTTAAAGAAGTATGGAATGACAGACGAAGCTGTTCTATTCATTTATATTTTAACAAATTATAGTTAGTTATTGTAACTCATGCCCGGGCTTTAACTACGAGGTCATATCGTCTACTACTAGAGGGCTCTTTTGTCGCTGTGGTGGACAGGAGCCCTATTCTACAATGTGAGTTCTAAATTTTGCCTTTCTAGGTTTAGTTACCTAGAATAGGAGTCTTTAACGAGTGCCTGACATTGCAAGGCATCGTTTAACGACCTCTTCTGAGAGCCATTAGTGGTACCAAAACTCGCAGGGTATAGTCCGCCTCAACGGCAATGAGTTAAAAACATTCGGGACGGAAAATGGGATCAAGGAGGGAGACAGTTCTTAGGAGGGAGTCTACTGTTTCATACAGGAGAAGAACTCGTTCGGAAAAGGAAGAACCTGGGACGACGGAAAGGAAAAGCCTGGGACGACGGAAAGGTATGACGCTGGACGACGGAAAGGAATGACGCTGGACGACGGAAAGGGAGAGCCTGGGACGACGGAAAGGTATGACGCTGGACGACGGAAAGGAATGACGCTGGACGACGGAAAGGAAGAGCCTGGAACGACGGAAACGAAGAGCCTGGGACGACGGAAAGGAAGAGCCTGGGACGACGGAAACGAAGAGCCTGGGACGACGGAAAGGAATGACGCTTGACGACGGAAACGAAGAGCCTGGGACGACGGAAAGGAATGACGCTGGACGAATTGGTGAAATTCTGTTCAAAACTACTTTTGTGATTGCCTCTCTGTAGGTTTTTGCGCCACTGCACACTCTAGGTAAACTGTTACTTTCAATCTGACGCTGTTGACAAAGCGGTCATGGCCGTCATGCTGTGTGGGACAGCCGACAGGGATGACTCTCAAAGAACCAACCCCCAGTCAGCAGTCCTCTGTACCTCTTTGTGGACTGTGTGTTCCCTTTCCGAAGGCTTCTCTCCATCATTTACTGATACATGTCCGTCCTTTCATCTCCCACTGATTTAGTTTAACTGCATCACTCTATCCTATGTCTCTTTCTGCAGTAGGTCAATGACTAACCAGAACGGCATTTTTTTGCTATTCCTTTTCCCCTCTTCCATTCAGCCGTTGTCCCGGAAAATTAATAGGTGGCGTCCTTATGATGTTTTCAACTTAAATATAAAATTTCAAATCGATATATTAATTATATCGGCAGTTCTTAGAGTTGTTGTTTTAAGCCCTTCCCTTTGGCCGATTTTACTGAAAATTGATAGGTATAATTTTTAATGGTTTTTGATCGAAAAAAATATACTGGAAAATATATACTAGCAGAAATTGGAATTTCCCAGTTATTAGCTACAGAGAAAACAAGAACTAGCCTATTTTTTTTTTTTTTTTGTGGTAGGATCCTGTTTCTTTAGAGCCCGTAAATGCATTTTTAAAATTTTTTTTTTTTTTTATTGGTCTCATGTACAATGCATTTTAGTCATGACCCTATAACGGCGTTATTGGTTATTTTCAACATTAATGACCCATTGGTAGATAAAATTTTTATGGTTTACAAAGTCGTTTTCTGACTTCGGTTGTTTTTGGCGTTTTTGTATATTTTGTACTCACGAAACTTGTGGTCGAATTGGGATTCTCGATACCCACTTTTTTAGATGTTTGTTTTATACAAAAACGATTACACCTATCGAAAAAATGGCACCCACAAAAAATGTTCCTTATTTCATAATGCCACATATCATAATGCCCTCAGATTTGAGATAATACTTTGAATTGAAATGCATGCCACGAAATTTAAAAAAAATTTTATCACTCGCCCCCCCTTATTCTTTACGTTCATTTTCAAATTCATTTCAAACTAGAATTACTGGTTATAAGGAAATTACGCTGTACAATGGAAGAAAGAAAACCACTGACAGTACATTGGTTATTGTGACTCATGCCCGGGCTTTAACTACGAGGTCATGTCGCCTACTACCACAGCCTAAAGACTTAAAACCTGACATCGTACAGGACCGTACATACTTAACGACCGAAGGTTTGCATGCTCAAGGTTTATTTAAATTCCAAATAATAAACCTAAGGACCTCGACTGGTATTCAAACCCGAAATTTTTAGATCAGTAAGCAAGCATGCTTACCTCTGAGGTACTGGTGCCCTCAAAACAAATATAATATTATTTTCTTCTACTCCAGGAATGCAGTTTTGAAATGTATTTGAGACGGAGAGAGTGATCTGTAAAATCATGATTGGTATAAGAAAGTCCTGTTATGTCCATATCATAAGATATACATATACATGTATATGCATAAAACACATATGCATGTATATGCATAAAACACTCTTAAAATGAAGTCTTGAAACCTATCTTTCATTAGACGTCTGCTCGATTTATGCGAAAACGGTTAATCCTATCCAAAAGTATATTTTAACCAAAAATGTTTGTGACTAAATTTCCATAAGTTTAAATACCTTCAAATTTGAAATGAGACTAAAACTGTATTTGTTAAGTAGAGGCTGAAGATGGTAGCAATACCGAAAGTATTCCCATATATTTTATATATTTTGTGAAATAGACAAAATTAAAAAAAAAAAACATTTTTTTTTTTTTTTTTTCTCTTCTTTAAGGCATTTCGACCATGAGGGTCATGGATGCCTGATGGATGCAGGTCTGTGGGGATCCTAGCGGGCTAATATGGATAGGCGCAGATTAATAATAATAAAGGAGATGTGTACGGAATAGAAAGACTACATGATGAAGATAATTTTGTTTTATAATTTAGATAAGAGGTTTGTGAATTGCAAGAAATGAAATAGTTGGGTAATTTGAAAGATATTATCGGATAAAATTTCGGAAATGTCCACCGCAAGGTTGCAATTTTCACGCTGGGGACTATATGCCATGCATTCAGTTAGAATGTGTCTGACAGACAGTCCTACCCCGCAGCACTGACACAGAGGAGGCGGTTCCAGAGCCATCACATATCCATGGTCAGCCTCGTGTGCCCTCTAAGTAACCGAGTTAAAATTACTTCTTCTTTCCTTTTTTTCTCTTATTGAAGTGTTCCAGACTCGAGTGGAGCTTTTGATGGTCCTTAGCTTATTATCCGTCATACCGAGCCACCGAATTTGCCATTTGATCCAAACTCTTTCCTTGATGTAGGCAACGAAGTCACTTACAGGGACTTAGGATGTGGGTAGTCCTTCTAGTATGGCGCGCCTGGCATTCTTATCTGCTGATTCATTACCTGCAATTCCGCAATGACCTGGGATCCAGAGAAAGGTAACTGAAGTCTGGTTTCTTCTTAATGACCATAGGGCCATCAGTATATTTTGGACAAGGAGATCTTCTGAATACAGATTCCCCATGGCCAATAGAGCCGACAGGGAGTCACTGCAGACTATCAGTTGGCTTCCATTGGGGACAGAGACGTTCAGACTCTTGCCAATAGCTAATAATTCCGCTGTCACGTTGCTGAAAAGTGAAGGAAGGGTAAATAGGTAGATCCTCTCATCAAAAACCACCGCAGCTCCTACTCCGTTTGGGTTTTTTGACCCGTCCGTATATATAAACGTTGCGTCGGGGAAATCATTTTTGATTTTCATAAACTCATGTTTATATACTATGGGAGGGGTGTCTTTCCTCAGTTATTTGGTCAGGTTGAGGCATAATCTTTGGTGTGGGCATTAACCAGGGTTCAGTGCGCGCTAAGCCTAATCTTTGCAATCTGGGGGTATCGATGTTATATTCTAGCAAAAGCAAAGCAACTCGTGTTGGGAAGGGTTTTTGACGACCAGGAAAGTCCATATTACATTTTTCTTTATAATTTATATTAATTGTTTCACAATATCTCTGCAAAAATGTCAAGTATCAATAAGAATGTTATTCTCAAAATCATGTTGTCCTGCAATGAAACAAAGAAACCCGCTGTCATATGACTTCCTTATCTTCCCTTGAGAGTAGGAAGGGGGACGGAAGGATCTGTAAAAACGTGATTGGTATAATAAAATCTCTATTATGGACATATCATTTGGATATTTAAGACGCAAGGAGGTTGACTTGTAGCGAGGTTACACTCCTATACAATAGCTATATATTTTCCAAGTTCTCTGCAAACTTGTCAAGTGGGTGAATCTGAAGTACCGCTCTAAGTCCTCCGAATCCCAACACAGGAGGACTTACAAGACCAACTTTCCCTGTTAAACCTTATTCAAGTCCTTCCTTTAATTTCTCCGTTCTCTTGACAGATTTTGGAGTACAAGGAAGACATATTTTAAATGTTTAAACACAAATCCTATTTTCCCATTTGCGTGTGGCTTGTTCTTAAAACAAACTTAACTTACCGTTTTATCTCTAATATTAGAAATGTGATCAATAATAGTCACTCTACTTCGATGGCAACTGTAACAATTCTTGGTATTATTAATAAGTTAGAACAGATATCCGTGTTTTCTTACTTTCGTTCTATGTGTATCAAATCCTATTTTTGGAATACAGTACTCTCGATTTTCTGAGACGGATCAATGTTGCTGCTTAGCCAATTTTTTTTCGTACCAATGTAAAATATTAAAAATTTGTTGGTGAATCACTGACTATGTACTTCCCCAGCAAGGATTAATCAATTACCTTTTTGCTTTAACGCTTTATCTGCAAAGCCAATTGACCGTTCAGGCTAATAGTCAATATTCAACTTACATAGAATAATCATATTACATTTTTTGATACATTTATTACATCGGGGTTATTGAGATTTTTGAGTTGACCCCTCTCTGATTCTCCCCTCCTCTTCTGATTCCGCTGTATTTAAATTAAATTCAGCCGAAGAGGAGGGGAGAATCTATTATATACCTAGTCCTGCCATAAATACTCTTACAAAAGTTGGACTTTGATTTAATCCTTGGGTATTGTTTACCTAGGATTGTATTTTTCTTTCGCTCAGTTAACATGGAGTGGGGGGATAAAGAAAACCGGATTGCCGTGCTCGCCTCATACGAAGTTGGAAAATCCTAACTTGGAAAACCTCAAACAATCACAGTGCAGTTGAGCGTTTTCCTCAAGAACCGCTGCGTACTGCCATTGATGACTGGCCACGGAGACTAAAAGCTTGTGCCAATGCAAAAGGGGGACATTTTGAGTAATTTTATTTTTGTTTTATTTTATGTTTATAACAGATTATTTTCTAATAAAGTTTTTTTTGAAGAACTCGTTTTTCTGTTGAATGCTGTATATATTTCCTTCACATATACACACAGACAGACATTTTTGCAATCAGGAGGTCGGAAAACATGAAATTCCGTTGGAAACTTAACAGCGAATTTTTGTCTGATTACATACCTTCTCCTATACTTCGTTCAGCCGTGAAAGTAAAATGAGAGAGACTCAGGAAACAACCTCATAGAAATAAATATCATTTCAAGAAATGAAGAAATGAATGAACGAGACCGTACTTTCCATTCTATAGGAAGAGAAGAGTGCGTGGGGTGAAAAAAGTGGAGTAAGATTCCAGTAAGATTCTATTAATGAATGAATATTTCTCAGCCCTGGGTCTTAAGAGTCCTTCTCATAATTTAATCTCATTAACCTACATTTCTAGAGAAAAACATCCAGGTTTACTTTAATCGTTTGTTTTAACATGATTTTGCTTTATCCGTTTTACCCTCCTGTTAATTAACTCCTGTTAATCGGGAGTGGAATGTACTTTTTTTTTTAAATCTGTCACCAAGTCCTCGGTAGACCTATTATTCTTATATCTTATATACAGGGTGTTCCAGCATGGAGGTAAAAAACTTTGAGGTCTTAAGGGAAATTTAATTTTGAACAAAAAATTGCCTATAAACATAGGTCAGATTCGGAACCGTTTCAGAAATATTCAACATCTTCCAATTTTTGTACTTAGCACTATTTTTTTGCATAAAATCTCTTATTCCTCCTTAAGTATAAGAGCTTACACAAAGTTAATTATACCACCATAAAGAGCGGTAAATTACCTTTAAAATAAGTTCACTTTATTTTTACAATTACTAGAATTTGACAATTTATAGGCAGCATAAACCGAAGGACTGTGTAATTCGGAAATTCTTTGGCAAACTGTAGCTCACGTTTTTTCAAAAAAATGTCCTTATTGTATATCTTAATTTTTATTTATAAAACTTGTGCATTTAATAAGCTTTCAAACGATAAAACATTATATTACATGACCCTTATACTTGTGTAGCAATATTATGGTTTTAGTGAAAAAAGAAGGTAAAAGTAAATGACATGTCTCATAATCCATACAGTGTTTACAATGAATTGAGGATTACTGTATATAAAAAATTATTTATATATATAAAAAATAATATTTATTTCCATGAAACCATCATAACATTGTAATTAGTTACCTTATCAAACACGAGTATTTAAAACGACAATTCAGGACGGTTTTTGACATGTATCTCAAAAACCGAGCGACCTGTGAAAAATTGTATTTCATGAAAAAAGTGATTTTACATTTTTTACAACATTTATTAGAAGAGAGTTTTGATTAAGCCATAAATATAAGCGGTATTTTGTGCCCAAAAGTAGAGTTGTCACAATTCTCGTCAGATTTCGGCCAAAATCTCATCATATGATTAATTAAAACCGTTAAAACCTCGATCTCGGATTTTTGCACGACTACAATACTTCCTTATACTGTAGGTATCGTAAAATCAATCGCCGCTGCGAAACTTATGTGCTTCATTTCTGAAATTACAGAGATTTTTCCCTAGAATTTATATACAATCTAGAGTCAGTGTGTCTAGCATAAAACAGAAAATATTTTTGAAAAATGAAAATCTTTACAATGAGAAATGTAGCTGTTTACCACAAATCCGTAGATTTATTGATCAGATCACAAAGTTTGAGCCCCGCTCTGTCCCGTCCCCCACTTTCGAGAAGTCTCCTTAAACAACTCGACATTTTTCTCATCTATATTTCTTCTAAATTTCTTTCTCCAAAATTTTTCAAAAAAATAACCCAAAAATTTATTTTGCTTGGGAGTTGACTTGTATGCAATTTAGTTCTGTACCTGGTGTATAATACCTGCAATAATTTTCGTTCCGAAGTACACATAAAAGAGGATCAGAAAAACTTGGGTAGCCGCAAAAGAATTTGATTATGTTTTTTTTCAAAATCGTAGGTGAAGTAGCGGTCGATCGTTCGGGCTAATTATCAATAGTGTAAAAATATGTTTGGAAGAAGAATATGATTTAATTGAACAAATCTCCAAGAACACACATCTCTCTATGTTGTTCTCTCCAGTGTGTCGTGTATGTAGGATGAAATTGGCAGTTCAGTTGCTCTCTCAACATTGATTTAAAGCTGTCGGACAGGTTTGCTGTAGCTCAGATAATAATTGGACATGAGAATGTCCAGTGACAACCAATAGCTGTCCCTGATTGAGTTCCTCTTGACAATAACTCATATGACAACTTCCTGGAAATCATCGAATTACCTCTTCTCATCCAGGTTAGCTCAATCATAAGACAACCTTTCTCAGCATTTGTGAAGGCTGGGCTCGCCTGAGCCTCTAGACAAATTCAGTCTTGCTGATTCAGTATTGTGAAGGTTAACTTCACATTTCAATAATGTTAGTTTAAGAATTAGATATATATATTTTTTTAATTTATGTTATTATATTTAATTCATTTAAGTGTTTTATTTTATGCCTGCTTTTTAAAGGAACTATTTTTTTTAAAAATTTTTTTGGTTATTTATAATTTATTGTATATATGTTTTTAAATGTAATAATAATAGCATAAGTTATACTGACTTTTTTTTTTTTTTAACTTCTATGAACGGAAGAAACTGTCGGGAAAAGACGGAATGTAAAGTAAAGCAAAGAACGCTGAGGAAAAAACAGATGTTGAGGATAAACCAAGTCGAAGAGAACGGAAGAAATTTCCTAACTATTGCACACGAGTTAAAGTAACTAGCAAAGATACGGTGAAAAATGGAACAATGGAAGAAGAAAGAAAAGCGATGGGAGAGCGAATCTGATCGAGTCTGCATCAAACCGCTCTAATGATGCGCGTTACCAAGAAAAAAAAATAGCATAAGTTTTAGTTATTTTCTTGTATCATGTATTATTATGTTAATGCCACCAAGCGTGGGGACGCTTTCTTCAGTATTGTTGTGGTCGTTGACAGAGAAGTGTTGTTTTGATTTTTGATGTTTGTTCAAGTGTGAAAAAATGAAACTGAGTTGTGAAAATCCACAGTTTTATTTAATTTAATTTAATAATATATTGTTTGGCTCCCGAATAGATTTAGTAAATATGCGGTTCGTCACATTATCAAATCGATGTAGGAAAAATTGGTTGGTATAAGAAATTCATTTTATGCCACCAAATTTGTAGCTACCAATAAGCCCTCAGGTATCAACAATATGATTAAAGTTATAGCTCCTCAAAGAATATACAATACATTTTATTGAGAATAGAGGTTAGGCTAGGTTAGGTTTTATGACTCATGCCCTGGCTTTAACTACGAGGTCATATCGCCTACTACCAGAGCGCTCTTTCGTCACTCTGGTGGACCAGCCCGACTCTACTGTGGGAGTCCTAAATTTTGCCTACCATAAATTTTGATTCACCTAGGACAGGGGTCTTTAACGAGTACCTGACATCGTACAGGCTCGGGACGCCGCTTAACGTCCCTTCCGAAGGACGGCGTGCTTAAGTTTATTTTACCTCCCAGATAAAATAAACGAAGGGCCTCGGCCGGGTTTCGAACCCACGATCTTGAACTTAGAAGGCAAGCACGCATACCACTGAGCTACCAGCGCTCTGTTTGAGAATAGGTAAAAGTGCATAGCAAAGGATTAAAAAATATATATTTTTATGAGTATTTTATTCTTTTTTAAAAAGAAAAAAAAAATTAAATATATGCACTGTGGCACTGTAAGTACTTTCTCATCGTAATAAAAATTGTCTTCCCGCTGTTTTATTTATGACCAGAAGCGGTTTTCAACGCAACAGCGTCATTATCAGTGGTACATCCTACCCACACAGCGCAGCGGTTAAAGGAGAACTGGCTCTGGTCAAAAATAAAAGAGCGGGAGAACAACGTCTTTTATATCTATGAGAAATCTCTCCCCCATCTTACTAATACATGTGAGTAGGTGCTTTCTTGTATTAACCACTTTTGAACAGGTGGTTGTGAGAGGATAAGGAACGTTCATTATTATCTTCCCAAAGCTATAGTATAAGGAAGTACCTATTCTTATCGTGCGAAATTCTGAAATCGAGTTTTCAACGGATTTTCACGCGTGTGGATGTATGCGTATGTGTGATTGGAACATTGTGAGCACTCTCTGAAACGATTATAGCTATAAACTTGAAATTTGAAATGGCTTCCCATGGGCTAACTTAGATCTGATTAGATTTGACTGAAATCAGACGAGAATTGAGACACTTTACTTCAGTTATAGCTCTCCGAAGATTTGAAAGTAAATTTCACAAGGAAATCATATACCAACCACTCATTTACAGATAATTCTCCCTACCCGAAATTCATTAATCAGTATACTGGAATTAAGAAGGTATAAGAAAGTCACTTTAGAATTACGGTGTACACCGTAATATCACTTTGAAATTAATTTAATAAGGTGAGAAAGGGAGAATCATCTGTAAAAAGGTGGTTGCTGTAAGAAAGTCCTATTATGGCCACTGTCATTTTTAAATAACAATATAATGAGATTTGTCTGTAGGTAGAGTGAGCAGGTTTCCAGGATGGCAGTTAGCCGAGCTGCTCTTCGTATCTAAGATAATCCGGCAGGATTTCCTCGACAAGATCAGGGCAGTTAAGCTACCTCTTGAAAAAAAAACCCTTCTTTCTTTAGCCTCATTTTATCCAGCCTCTTGAAATGAGACGGCTTTATCGGAGATTGTTTTCATTTTATGCTTTTTTTTTTTATTATTTATTTTAAAAAATATTTTTTAGTGTTTCGATAGAATGAATATATTATGTTATATTAAATTCAGGACTTCATAAGAACGATACCTATTGATTTTCAGCTAAATCAGAAAAAGGGAAGTGAGGGTATAGAGGGGAGGTTTAACTCAAAAACGAATAACTGCAGTTATAATGAACATATTAACATGAAATTTTATATTTAAATACAAAACCTCATAATTACGAGGGATTAGAAGAGGGAGCTCGACTCAAAAAACCCCCAATAACAATCTATGTAATGAACATATCGACATGAAATTTTATATTTAAATTCAATACTAAATTTATTTTAAATTAAATCTTTCTAGAAAATATGGATTTTATAGTGAAATGAGAGTTCCAAGTCAGCTGTCTGTGGATGGCTAATGAGAGTTCCAAGTCAGCTGTCTGTGGAAGGCTAATCCTGAATGTGATAAGGCCATATTATTAATAAATACCGAGGTCAACAAACAAATTAATAAAAAAGAATAATTCTTAGGTGTTTTAATAAAATGAATAATTATGCTCAGTGAAAATGGAATAAACAAACGGACTATAGATAATGAAGAAGTAAATTCTGTAATGTTACAAGTCATTTATTTTCCTTATTATTTTCTCTTTGAAAATTGTCTTCAGTGTTCAAAAGATAAACTGTCTTCCTAATTATGTCTTTGAATGAGTGGAAAAGAGAGGTAAAGAGAAGAATTGGAAAACGGAAAAGTTGTTAATTGAGTCGGGATAGGGGTGGTTGAACGTCCAAAAGAAATTTCAGGAAGAGGGGAGGGAGTTTTGGAAGAGGTGAAGAGGCGTCCAATTCAGGTCAACCTGCCCAATTGAGCTAAGATGTCTTCCTGGGGGAAAAGCAATTTAGAGAATTTCAAGAACAAAGTGATTTTTTGACCACATGGGACGCCTGTAATAAGAGTCTCTCCTGGGCGGGATTCGAACCAGCAACCTTGGTGGGTTCATGCAGCCAAAGCCCTATGATCTAGCCCACACGGCCTCCATGAGTAAACATTTAGAAGCATTATAACGTAAAGTATATACATTTATCGTACTTACTAATGGCAAAATAAAAAAAAACTCATGCCCGGGCTTTAACTACGAGGTCATATCGCGTACTACCAGAGCGCGCTCTGGTGGACATGAGCCCGACTCTTCTGTGGGAGTCCTAAATTTTGCCTACCCTAAATATTTATTTACCTAGGGTAGGGGTCTTTAACGAGTACCTGACATCGTATAGGCTCGGAACCATCCGAAGGACGGCGTGCTTAAGATTATTTTACCTCCCAGATAAAATAAACTAAGATCCTCGGTCGGATTTCGAACCCACGATCTTGAGACCAGAAGAAAATCACGCATACCACTGAGCTACAGGCGCCTTCCAGCATGTCGTATAAACAGCGGGTGGCGGCCGCCGCGAAGCGGCATGGCCATGCTCCATCCATGCATGTAGACAATTAGCCTCAAGATCGACCGGTCCTGGTGTTGGTTGGGTGGGTTGGTTGGGGTGTAAATAAGAATCCTTTTTTTCATATATAAGAAAAGGAAGAAATATAGGAGTATCAGTATTCTATCAACTATGATTGAGTGTATATTGACGTAAGTGTTATTATTTCCAATTTCGTCATCTCCCGATCTTTCTTGTGCCGTGGAAGACATACCTGCAACACAACCAACTTCAGGACGAAGAAACATGCCAAGAGATGCCAGAGATCCCCGCTCGCAAACGTCAACGTACACTGACTCCATCTGGGAAGAAAGTGGACAACCCGCTGAAGAAGCTTTGGAACATCTTGCGAGTAATATTGACAATGCTGAGTGGGGATTATTTCTCGAGTCTCTCGGCTTTCCTAATGAATTGTCTGTGCGAGCAGGAGAAGAACCTACCGTACCAACTTCAGGATCTCATCTGTATGATGTTGGAAATTGCCGGGAATGCCGAGAGGAGTATCAAAGTAATGAATCATGGTATGTGATAAATACTCAAAAACTAGAAACTTTTATACACATTATGCAGACTTAGATTTAATCACAATTACTCCCCTCATCACCTGGCATATATTAGAATCCATATGTCCTTGTGATTCAGAATCGGTAGCGGATGCCAACCACATCATCTTGGCTTGCAACAAGTGCACTGACGGTAGGGATCAACTGTGGAGAGCAATAACACAGACTATATGGCTAACTTACAAACAATACTGTCACATAACGAACACTACTTATGCATGGAATTATACAGTTTACATTAAGACAAACAACATTACTTTGTGAACACACATACATACGTACAGACACAAACAAGAACACACACTACTGACTTATAAGACACACTGATCACTTATATTACTTAATAATGGCCAATGTGCAAGTTCAATAAGGCGGAAAAAAAAAAAAAAAAAATGAAATCCCGTTGAAAACTCAACATCGGATTTCAGACCAATTCATAACTACATCTATACTTATAGTTCGTATAGCTGAAGAAGTAAAATTCCCGTCTGTCTGTGTAGTAAAAGTAAAGTACGGAATTACTGTCTCAATGTATTTTTAATACATTACATTCCTTATAAATCGCGCAAACAAATGCGAGCGAAGCATGCTGGCAGATCTAGGAGATGAAGCCCTAATTTATCAATATTGTGATTTAGTAAGAAATATTTTTTTTCTTATTCCGAAAATAAAAAAGTTTCTAAAGTGCAGAATGAAGAAGCCTTTAAAATGAATTCTATATCGTTATTCATGAAATGGTTTTTAAACTAAATTAGCATATCATTATAAGTTGTTTTTATACAGAAATTTTAAACCTTTACTTTCCCCTTTTACATCGTTGGCTTCTCTAGTAGGAGGGAAAATAAATTATTATAATTCAATAAATTAATTTATGACAAAAAAAAATGGTTTTTGAATCGACCTATTAATCTAACTGGGTCAAAAGATGACGCACAGTTAGTCTAAAGCTCATTCAAAATTGTTTAAAAACGGGAACCTACTTTTTTGAAATTATTAGGGGTAGTTTTTTTTTACTATGCCCAGAAACTCATAGACATTGACTTATAATGTCCAAAGTTTTCTACAAGAATATTGTATGTATAAGAAGATGTTCGTAGAAAGCTTAACCTTTATATACGTATACAAGACCCCATAAAGACAAAACCTAATGATTTTCTACCAATTGGACCAAAGGGAAGTTAACTGAACTAGGAAGGGGCTTAATACAAAACCCCCATAAAGGCAACACCATTGGGCATTCATTTTTAACCAATTCGACCGATGTTCCTCCTCTGCAGTCCTTACTTAGATTCATAAAAAATGGTGATATAAAAAGGGGGTTGGTAAAAAATGTCTTAGAATTCGGCTCAACAAAACTTTAGTTTTTGAATTGATTCAAGTATATGTGAATTTTTTTCAATCAGTTCATTTTTTTTTTTTTGCTTTTGGTAATATAATAGCACTTAACCTATTCTCCAACTTGAGTGAAGGATCTTTCCGAATCTATGTTTCTTTAACCCTTCTGGGTTGAGGAACGACTCTTTGAAGATTCTTCCTTCACGACCCTTCACATTCGCCCAGGTTGTGTAACGTGGTTTCATTCATCACCTCTTCTGCAGAATCCAGAACAAGACTCATCATAGAAGTTTTCCGGGGTATGTCATGAAGGGTTGTTCTCATTTTGTAGTCCGTTCCTCTAATCAATTCTTTTGATTTTCAACAACCCGGTTCTTCGACCAAAGATGACTTTCCTTTCCTTAATGCATATTCCTCTTGGACTGTTTTGCAATGCGTCTTTGTGATCTTCTTCTGTCAATCCACAAACAGAGACAAGAGGTAGAGAGAGCAAGTTCCTGAACTCAGCAATCCAAGTTGAGAATGTTCCGTCGAGTTGAACCAATCTATAAATTAGATTAGGAGAGCGATGTAGTGACGTATCTATTAATTCCTCCCACCTACCCAGTTACCCTTTATCTATCCTCAGCAGTGACGTAATAGATAGGTTAGCCGTAGGTGGCAAAATGCCTTGGGGGTCCCATTGATACAATGCTAGGCAACTAGCGTATAACTATGTAAATGTATTATCATCTAGGAGTTGAGGTAAGATGTATCAACCTATCTTCAGTGCCTCGCCTATCCTTTCATCTGTTTTCTCGTGAAATTTCGAGAAAATCCGATTAGCAGTTCAAGAATGATGTTGGAACAAATTCACAAACAAACAAACGCCATTTCAACTTTATTGATTTCTCATATAAAAAAAAAAAATATAATAATAATCATAGGAGAACAGTGAAAACTACAACGTAGAATTACGTCAACTTTCACTATTTTATACTTTCTATGTTATTGAAGTATTCAGCGAAGGACAGTTTACGTAGTTCTACGTTGTAGGTTGCAGCCCATTTGCTACTGTGCCCCTTCCATTTTTTTTTTTTTTTTCTAAGATATAAAATTTTTTAAGAAATAAAACGAAAGAAATGTTTCACTTTATTTATTTAAAAGCAATGAATGAATCAACACAAAATTGTATATCTGTATTCACAACTCTATAACGACACCTATTGTTTTTCAGCGGAATCGGCCAAAGCAAACGGAGGGACCAGAGGGGGCTGAACTCAAAAACCCTAATAACTGCTGATAATATCGGTGTGATAATATCAGCAGTTATTAGGGTTTTTGAGTTCAGCCCCTTCAGCATATTATGCTGAATGTAAGACATCTGTTGATTATCAACCATATCGTCAAATTAAGTTTGGTAGAAGAGCAAAAACTTAGTTTTTTTCTGTTTTTTTTTTTTTTTTTAATACCCAAGAATTATAAAAACATAGTAGGTATATGAAATCGTAATCGAAAATTAATATTATTACAGCTTAGGTATTTAAAGTGAAGATGGCTGATGTATTGAGAAGTGGTTATTTCACAAGATGCTAAATAAAAATATAGTGTAATCTCTCGCAGATTTTATTATTTTATTATAAGCCAGCTTTTGAGGTTGCCATCATCATCAGGCCAAGCTGTCAACTAAAAACGTAAATAAAAAGAAATATAAATCTGGCGAAATTCAGTTTAACTTTTTTATGGGTTAAGAGCTGGAGGCTTTAAACTTGTTGTAAATGGGACTCTATAAGCTGATGTATTATTAATTACTTTATCGTTATTAATTTTGAAGATATAAGCGTTCAAAGTGTGTCATGTTTTCGTTGCATCGGGGAAAGACAAAGTAAGCAACAGCTAGGCAAACAACGGATGTGGTTAAAGGATGGCTGTGATGTGATAGATGTATGCATGGTGAGATAACCCTTTCAGAAGTACAAAGTATAAAAGAGCTGGAAAAAAGGGTTATGTATTGATCCCTGGAGTACTCCAGCCTGTACCGCGACAACCATGATACAGCCTCTCTTTTTGATACATCCCATATATTTTTGTTACATTGTTTTATTATCGCTGGGAAAGTGGAGATCCATTGTATTATTATCGCTGAGAAGCTGGAGATTCATTGTATTATTATCGCTGGGAAGGTGGAAATTCATTGTATTATTATTGCTGGGAAGGTGGATATCCATTGTATTATTATTGCTGGGAAGGTAGAGATTCATTATACTATTATTGCTTGGAAGGTGGAGGATCCATTGTATTATTATCGCTGAGAACCAGGAGATTTATTGTATTATTATCGCTGGGAAGGTGGAAATTCATTGTATTATTATTGCTGGGAAGGTGGATATCCATTGTATTATTATTGCTGGGAAGGTGGATATCCATTGTATTATTATTGCTGGGAAGGTAGATATTCATTGTATTATTATCGCTGGGAAGGTGGAAATTCATTGTATTATTATTGCTGGGAAGGTGGATATCCATTGTATTATTATTGCTGGGAAGGTGGATATCCATTGTATTATTATTGCTGGGAAGGTAGAGATTCATTATACTATTATTGCTTGGAAGGTGGAGGATCCATTGTATTATTAACGCTGAGAACCAGGAGATATATTGTATTATTATCGCTGGGAAGGTGGATATCCATTATATTATTATTGCTGGGAAGGTAGAGATTCATTATACTATTATTGTTTGGAAGGTGGAGGATCCATTGTATTATTATCGCTGAAACTGTGCATAAACGCCTCAATCAGAATTCGGATGAACGGAGGTCATAAATATGAACTCCGGACTTTTGGAATTATTATAAAATGCCTGCCATAATAAGGAATGCATAACTAAAAAACAATTTATAACATTGAAAATAAATAACTAGGGTTCGTAGGTGATCTGTTCAAATTGGAATTATTATAAAATACCTGCCATAATAAGGAATGCATAACTAAAAAACAATTTATAACATTGAAAATAAATAACTAGGGTTCGTAGGTGATCTGTTCAAATTGGAATTATTATAAAATGCCTGCCATAATAAGGAATGCATAACTAAAAAACAATTTATAACATTGAAAATAAATAACTAGGGTTCGTAGGTGATCTGTTCAAAGGTGGTTGGTAAAAGAAAGTCCTCAAATCTATAAGTCGGCCATTGATGTGGATGGATGCCTTTTCTACGTTGCAATGAAGTTTAACATTCACCCCATTGCACTTTAAGACGACCTCTACAATGCTCCTGTGCAATCTCAATAGGCATTACAATGCACAATTTATTCACGTTCAATTTGGATAGTCCCTTCGGTCGACAAGTGTCCTAATTCAATGAGATGTCCACACGGCTGGAGAGGACGTTGATAAAAGATTGTAAGGAACCACCACGGTATGTAAGGTATGTACGTAGGTGGTTGGTGGGAGGGGGGGGGGGGGGGGGGGTGACACGTGACATGGGTGGGACAGAAGGAGCTTAGACCATTGTCAACACAAACCTTGTTGGAAGGCTAAAAACAGGTACTTGCCTACCTCGCATCACTATTGATTCACTCAACACCCAAAAAGAAATAGTCAGACAAATTGCAATCCCAACTCCCAGAATTCCCTTTTCTTCTCCTCTTCTGAAAAGATCATCAAAAATACCCTTGAACAAAAAAGGTACTTTTCCTGAATTTCCCGTCATATATTCTTCTACCTTTTTGACATAATTTTCCTACAAAAGATTTATATAAAAGAATAAAATGATGATATTTCATTTACTGGACAATATTGTTTTATTTATTCACTTACATTCCACATCGTACCAAGGGATGGTCAAATTGTATTCTTTTGAATATATCCTAGCCTTTTCACAAAAAGTCCAGAATTGTTGGTCCTTTTCCTGTTCATTACTCCTGAGACAAATTTATGAAGCGATCAAAACAACTAACTACCACTAAAGCTTAATCTAACGAAAAGAAATTTTGCCAAATATGCCCGAAAAACCAAAAATGTGTTATGTTTTAATGTCACATGTCCGGGCTTTAACTACGAGGTCATATTACATTATTATATTACATACATTAGCCCGACTCTACTATCAAAGTCCCAAGTCCCAGAGGACGGCGTTCTGAAGGGTTATTTTTACTTCCCAGATTTTTACGTTGCGATTATTAATATTTGAACAGTTCACCTATACCTAATATAAGGTGAACTATACCTAATATACGGTGAACTATACCTAATATACGGTGTACTATACCTAATATACGGTGAACTAAACCTAATATACTGTGAACTATAAATACGATTTATAAATTGTAAACTGTACTAAATAAAAAAAAGTAAACACATTTTTTGGCAAACAATTTTCCTTTTTTTTGTCCTAATAATAGACATTTTGGTAGTTCAACGAAAATGAGGCCTGATGATGGATTAGGACTGCAGGTTCATTTTTCACCAATTCTGTATAATGTGTATTGATGGGACTGTGAATTAGGGTTCTCTCTGTGTGTTTAGTTCCTGGATGGGACCTCACGGCTTTTAAAGAGATTTGTCATTTGCTCATGAAACAGTCTCTCTGAAGAATTAACTTTTTGACACTTCGCAAACAGAATGCACACCTCGTTATCCTGTTATTTATACAAAAATTGATTGTCCGTTTTGGTCGGTTCACTGCAGGATAACATTGTTAGAAATGATAAAGGACTTGTATGTGTTTTTAAATGTTGATTATAAATCCGGAAGTACGATTTCTACATAATCCCCAGGAATTACTCTCTTGTATATCAATCAAAATCCATTTCCTGCATTCGCATATAGATTTCTTCTAGCTAAAGTTTTATACACTTTTGGCTTTGAACGTTTGTCGATATGCTGTTAAATTACTGCAGGAGGTTCATCAGCGAAGCTGCTGAAACCAATTATAATAGCAAGAGCTCGGATTAATCAACATCATCATAGACGCTACAGACTTTAACGTCCTCCAAAAAAGGTCCCCCACGGCTTTGTCGTAGGCCAATCTTCACTAGCCCATCTCTTGCGTCTCTGTTCACGGTTTCTTTTTACGTGTCATCCGGCAACTCTAATTCAGTGAGGCAACATTGGCTCGGTATAGAGTGCGTACAGCTGGTTGTATCGGATTCGCCAAACGCCCTCTTCCTTAAAAAACACTTTATCTCTCTTTGTGTGTGTCTTTATTGTCTTAATCTTCAATTATATATGTTAATTTATTAACTTATGTACTTTTATTTCTATATTTGTCTCTCTGAGCTCCGATAAAAGGGCGATTACATCAAATATCGTCGTAAAAGACGACTTATCTTGAAGAGATATAAATATGTAATATCTTCAATTGAAAGTTTAATAAAAATAGTATTTATTGTATTTATTAATAATATGAAGATAGATTTATTTTCTATCAATTATTTATTTTACTCTTTATTCAAAACGTAAGGGCCTCGGTCGGGTTTCTAACCCGTGATCTTGAGTTCAGTAGTCTTTATAATTTATCATTAGTAAACTATTAAAAATTAATATTCGCTAAAGTTTCAGCGGAAATTTTTGCCTTTCCACGCTATACGAAGTATAGCGGAAGTTATGTGTAATCTGTCACAAATTCGAAGTTGAGTTCTGATTCCAAAAATGAAAATGAAATTTATGTATGTCTGTGAACACCCGATAAATCGGGGTATCAGGGGGCTTAACACAAAAACTATAATAACTGCCGTTGTAATAAATGTATTGACACCAAAATTTATATGTAAATTCAAAACACCATAAGGACAGCATTTATTAATTTTCATTCGGCCGAAGGAAATGGGGAGATCAGAGGAGAATGGTTCAATTCAAAAACCCTTATAACTGCCGAAGTAAGGAATGTGTCGACACAAAATTTAGTGTGAGGATTCAGAAGCCCCTTCCGTTGGTTTTGGAGGCAGATCAAAAACATAGTGACTTATCGACAAGGTCTTCTTTTGGAATCAAGGAGAACGAAAACATTTTTTGTGAAAACTCACAACATGACTCTCACCGATTACATAACTTCCCCTCTACATTTCGTAAAGTTACCAAAGTAATTTGTTTGTTACCATGCTGCTCGTCTTTCCACTCACAATAAAAAATTAATTAGTTTGCCAAGAACTCATTACATCTTTTTTTTTTTTCTTCTTCTTTAGTCCACGGAGGAGAGAAAAATTAAAATTTAGCTACTGAAATTAAAATACGTGCAGCTCCCTCAGGTGCCAAAGGTTAAAGCACTTTCGGCTACTTCTCGGATCATCTCAGTGGAGATTGTCTTCATCGAACCCTTGTTGTTATCCTAAATTTGATGTTTATGATTGAATTATTCAGGTTTGTTTGGATTCCTGTAGAATAATATCTTGCTTGAAAGGACTATTGATTTTCATATATCTATAAATCTAAAGTTGATAGCTTAGCCAATTTTCTCACTTTTTCTTGTTTTTTCGAAACCTCTGATTTAGTTTCATAAAAAATATCATTATTTTTGAGCTGGATTTGGTCCTCAGGATTTTCCTCAAGGAGAATGGATGATCGGGAGTAAATACTTACTACAAGTCGTATAAGGTATAAGTTCGTCAAAAATTTGTCATATTTTCTGTTTAAAACCAAGGCCCTTAGATTCCTAAGGATATTTCAAAAATAAGTTTGTTTTATTTATTTATTACAAGTTTCCACAATATGTCCGCGTTCCTCAACTTAGATTCCTAAGGAGTTTTATATGCTTATTTTGGTATATACATAATTCCATTTTTTTTTTTTTACAGATTATTTTATATTTTATTTTTAATAAATTATTTTAACGATGTTTTACTATGAGTAGACCAACTCTGGCGACTCCAGCACCCCTGGAACTATTGTGATAACCCGACTTTTGATAACTTTAACACTTGCAGCCTCTAAGGAACTCTTCAGATAACCCAACTTTTGATGACTTAAACACTTACAGCTTCTAAGGAACTCTTCAGATAACCCGACTTCAGATTAATGTTAATTTCTTCTGCATAGGTATTAATACCGAAAGGCGAAATTACGAATGGCGAGCCATTTCAATTATTTAATTGCACCTTGCACTTTTGATCAGAAAACTCTATAATAAATAACATTATTATTTTATTTATTCATTAATTCATCTGCTTATTTTTTAACTGCTTATTGATGTATGTGCAGGACAACGCCGGCACCCCAGCTAGTTTGTGCTGGGCAACTGCTAGCGGCGTCCGCTGGTCTGTGATGATACTACGTTATTAGCCTTTTAACAGTTTATTGGTTCGTCTCTATACCTTCCTCCATTCTCTATTTCCATCCTCTGCCGCCCCCACTCCACTTTAGCCGATTCAGCTGAAAATTGATAGGGTCGTCCTTATGAGGTTTAGAAACTACATATACAATTAGGTCGATATATTCATTACGTCGACAGTTATTAGGGTTCCTGAGTTAAGCCACCTCTAATCCCCCTTCACTTTGACACCCATTCACCAAATTCTATACGGTTTTTTGGGGGCTTTTGAGTAATATATGATTCATTTTTTTTTTCATTTTTCCAATTTTTAATCAAGAGTATCAGACTATTTTTGCGAGCGCAGAAGTGTCGACTCACTCCAGTCTCATCGCCTCACTCGGCGTATATAAAGTGAACGTGGGTTTGTTTCTACTACGTCACAAATACAATCATGGGGCAGGTCATCACATTTGCGAGTAAAACCTGGGTTAAGGCTAGGAAGGAGGAAGTGGGGGAGGAAGGTGTTGACAGGGCACCTAGGAGGATACTGGAGGGGCACCCAGAAGGACAGAGAAGAAGAGGGAGACTTGGCTCACGTTGGCTGGAGGACAATCCCAGGACGATGGGTGTAAGAAGATGAAGATGGGAGGCCATGGCGGAAGATCATAGCGGGGTCCAATTTCTACAAGGACCGCAGCGCCAAGTAATACATCACAAAACTGACTGGATGGAACTGTTCTACTTTGGAGAATATATTTAAATGTCAACTTTCTACCTGAACGTGCCTGGAGTTAATATTCTCCTGTGATAAAACTGATAAGCTTTAATATTAAAATTATTGAGAGCAATCTTGGGGAACTAGGGGAAACTATAAATGGACAAAGAATAGATTAGCAAAGTTCATTATTTTTTAATAAGAAAGAATAGTGGAAAAAAAAAATGTAAATATTATGGTCTTCTTTTATTCGAAAAGAATAGTTTGACTAGAGATAAGAGAAACCTCGATAATGATAACATAGCCCGATATTGGAAAATCGATGGGCGACATGCTCATCAAGTCGCTGAGACGGATCCACATCACAAAAATATTTCTGCAATTTGTCGAGCTACATTATTTCAGATTCCTTTTTCTAAAATTTTATATTTAAATTCAAAATCCCGCAAGGACGACACCTGTTAATTTTTAGTGCAATTAGCTGAAGGGAAGAGGGGGGGAGGGGATTCAGAGGAAGGGGCACAACTGAAAAATTATATTACCTGACGATGTAATGAATGTATTTCCATTATCTCCTAACTCAACAAACCTCTGATTCCTAAGGCGGGCTCCTATGAGATAGTTCCACACTCCAGTTTCATCTGCCCAGTTTTTTTTGCGATTAAATTCCTATATAACTTACTATTGTTATTATGTTTTACATTATTATTCATACTTTGTTTTTTTCTTATTTTTATCATTAATTTTCACCAGTTTTTTATTGTTTTAATCATTGCCTCCCTCTAACATTTTATATTTATTACTAGAGACCTCTTTTCCTTTATTTTTATTCTGTCTCAATGGGTCGATACTTGTACTCTTTTATCTACTTCTTATGTTATTATTCTTAGGGGACGAAAGTCCCAGAATAAAGATTATTTTCATTTTCATTTCAATGTATTGACACAAAATTTAGTATGAGGATGTAGAACTATGTAAGTCAACTATTGATTTTTAGTTCAATGGGGAGAGCGCAAACTTAGTCGATTAATTTGTTTTGGGGAAGTACATTGCTGGTTTTTGGAATCAGGGTTTTGGAAATTACAACATTCTGGTAAAAACTCAACATCGAATTTCTGACCGATATTGTATCTTCCCACTACACTTTGTATAGCTGAGAAAGTAACAAGAAAGATTTAAAATGGTGGATGGAACATTCTTCCACCGTATTACATTAAAACGAGATCTGTTCTATTACTTCTCCATCTTTACAAAGTATTTTAACTTGAGATCCAGAAAAAAAAAAAAAAATACAATCTAATTGACATTTTCAATGTAAAGGAATACAATGAGAAAAAAGCCTGGCTTAACAAAGTTATCATTGCGTCACCAACAGAATAAAGAGAGCAGAAGAGAAATTAAAAGAAAAGAGGTTGAAGTGAAACGCAATAAAAGTTCAACTCCGGGTTCCGTCTGTCCTTTATTTAAAGCTTTTAACTAGATCACATAAACTTTCAATTCGGGTCCAGTTGTCGCATCTCTCTTCTTCTTCTTCTTCTTCTTCTTGATCTAATTATTTATTATTTATTTATGTCTGCATCCATAATGTGTGTGAGCTGCAAGAGCCATTAGTAGTCAGTACTAATATATAAAGAGAGAAACTTTGTTTGTGTATTTGAGGTAATCTGGAAAACTATTTGGGTAGTTCTTTCACCGATGGGGAGCTTATTTCTTTCCCGTGTATATATTGTAATGATCCATATTGTTCATTACATGAATATTTAATAAATGAAAAATAATGTACTTAGTTGCAATCATTGTATGAGACCTAAGGAAGGTTACTGGAGGTTATCAAATCGATAATGTACCAGGGTCGATACAGTATAAAAATATATCAATTCATTTATTTCAATAATGTAATAAAATTAAATGATAAGGTAATAATGTGTTAATAATAAATGTAAGCAACTAGAATTGTATACGGAAATATGTAATTGTTATGAATATAAAAAAAAACAAAAACAGATGTTTAGTAGTTTAAAGGCTGTAAAAATTGTGGCCAATGAGAGAGCGGAATCCAAAACAATGGAGAAGTGGTCTGTCCCCTCGTGAGGGAGTCGTTTTATGAGTCTTGTTCAGGAGATCGTGGTTCAGGGTAGTTTGTGCGCGGGGATCTATAATAAGATCTTAAGAAATATGTGTAGTGCAGTGAGTACTGTTGTGTGATAAACACTTAGCCGGAGCCCGCTGGTGTTACTTACCACCATGAGGATCAAGAAATAGAGGCATACAGGAGCAGAATATCCAGAGATCATAATTGTGCAACCACCAACTAAGAGAAAAATATGAGAGGAGCACGAGTCAGTATTTAAGAAGAGTCATTCCATCACATCAACACAAAAATATGAAGATATCACCCTCATCAAATCTCAATCATCACGACCGGTTATAATTGGGGTAATTTATGTTTGTAAATAAAAATGTGACTAACCCTTTTAAAAAAAAAATAATTTTAGTAATAAAAAAATTAATAAATCTAAAAACAAATTATAATGTCCGTCTTATCTTTTATAGTCATGTAGTAGCATTCTTTAATTATAGTATTGTATTATATTAAAGTAAAATGTAAGCGAGTATAAGTATCGTTACAATATATATATATATATTACATATTCTCAAAAAATTTTGAAATTTATGTCTTTGATGATTCTTGTAAAACAGAATCATAAATTATCATTAAGTTATTTTTTTTTACGAAACTACATCACTAGGGGTATCAAAGTATGAAACAAATCTCTTTTATCATAAATAAAAAATATATGTTTAAAAATATATGTCGAAAAGTTTCTTAAAAACTATCTGCTATCTTATTATTTATTCATATATACTAGTACTGGTTGTAATTTGTATATAGTTCAAAAACGGCAAACGGAAAAATTAAAATATATATTTTGAAAATTGTCCTTAAAAAACGAGTCATTTCCTCACAGGAGAATTGGAGCATAATTTTGAATTATATTGAACGCAGCCTTATTGTTTTCAGAAGTTGGCAATATTGATTTTTAAAAAAATATGGCAGACCGGAGTGTGAGTGATGAGATTTTTCGTTAGAGCTATTTTAAAGGAAAACTTTTTCAAATTTACATTTTCGGCTATTATTTCCTCACACCGTGTTGTAAAAAGTTAAGAGCTTATTTATATACTTTTTATGATATATTTGTTTGTGTTTCTAAGAGAAATAATGTATCGTAAAATCGCCTGAAAAAGTTTACTAATATGTTTTATACTTTTGCACAATAATGTTTCATTTCGTCATTCCCTCACATAAAAATTGTATATTTTATTTGAGAATCAGCCATATACATATAAACATATATATTTTATATGGGTACTTCATAGTATACTCCGGTGTCGCAACGCGAATGCAGCGTTGATACGCTCTTGCTAGCTCGAGTGTTCGCCGTTGTAACTCACATACTAAATGTGATGGCCAGCGTTTTTAAAGGGGGACCACCATTGTACGGCAATTACTAGCAGGGATGTCTACCCTTACTCGGCACATACTTGTTGGGTAGCTCAGCGTTGCTTGGTAAAGACTAGCTGGAGTGACCAGCATTGCTAAGCACTTACTAGCGGGGTTGTATGCCCTTGCATCTGCACACACTAGCCGTGATGAGCAACGTTCCTAAGCACGTACCAGCTGGGGAGTCCATAACTGCATGGAAATTACTAGCTGTGGACACTAGCGTAGCTAAGCACTTCCTAGCTGGGGTGTTCGCCGATGCACGGCAATTACAAGCAAGAATGTCTACCCTTGCTCTGCACATACTTCCTGGGGTGAAAACAAATTTTGTTAAATTCTTAATATACTAAAAACAGAGAGAGTGTCATTTAGTACCTTCTAAACTTCGAAACCTTCTAGTTCCTGTGTAACTAGTTATAAATATGAGACATTTGGTCACTAGTTGTTTTAATATGTTCCTATAAAAAAAATATATTAAAACTCGTTATCACAAAATGTTGAAGTTTTTTCAATTTCCCAAAATGTACTTTCTGTTCTGTGCGAAGTTCTTCCCCCTCCACGCCCTGCTAATATCTTGGCTTTCATTATGGAACTGGGAAAGCAGTCAAAAAGTTTAAAAATACTCCAAAGAAAAAGCTCACAGACAGTTTGGTAATTTGTTTTCGTATTTTATGAGAGAAAACAAATTCAGGTATATTTTTGCATATTACATCGTAAGTAAGAGAAAGTATCATAAATCTTCTTCAGCTCATGAAAAATTAAAATCTAATTTTGGAGGCCTCACTCAGCGAAGTCTATGAAACCAGCAAACTTTTATTTGGCCAGCTAAATCTCCTGTTTCAAGTTTGTACTTCACCAGCTTATACGAAGTCTAGGGGAAGTTATCTAATCGGTCAAATATTTTATGTGGTCTTTTCAACGGAATTCCTCTCAAAAAAAGATATGTCTGTGTGTCTGTGAACACGATAACTCTCGATAAAATGAATGTATCGACATGAAATTTTATTTGTGTTTCCAGAATCCTCTGATGACGAAACCTGTTGATTTTCAGCCAAATCGACAAAAGAAAGGAGGAGGCGTAACACAAAAACTGTAATAACTCCCGTTGTAATGAATATATTAGCATGAAAGTTTATATTTAAATTCAGAATCCTATAAGAATGGACCCAGTTTTTTGACTTTACCAATATTTTTTTCTTTTCAGCATAGACCATATGAAGGGTAGGTAACAATTATTTTTTGAGAAAATGCCAACATAAAATGGCACTAGCAGTAAAAATAGCGTGGGGTCTTTAAAGACTAATGTTATTAGGTTTCATTACTAGGTTAATAAAATACACATAATTCAATAAATGTAGTTAATAAAATGAAAATAAATATATCATTCCGAACTCAGAATAACAAGAACACTATTGACAGCTGAAAATTACACTGATATAGGAATCGATTCTCATATAGTTTATAGAACTCATGCCAGGGCTTTAACTACGAGGTCATATCGCCTACTACGAGAAAGCTCATTCGTCGTTGTGGTGGCCCGACTCTACTGCCTAGTCGTAAACTTTGCATACCTAGATTTAGTTTTCTATGATGAGGGGTCTTATAGTTTCTCAGACTCGGGACTATCCGAAGGACAACCTGCTCAAGATTTTGACTTGTCGGGTTTCGAAGAAATCTTAGAACTTAAATAATTAATTTGAATTGGAGAAGTACGTTGCCGGTGACTCACCTGCGAATTTTTTTCATTTTGCAAATCAGAGTCAGCAATTTTTTGCCTTTCAATCTCTATGCGCATTGGATAAATCTACAGAACGAAAAGGATGAGGGTCTCAAGAAAAGCGTAGATATTATTAGGAGAAGGTGAAGAGTTGTTGGAAAAAATGTTATATATAGAGATGGGAGTAAATGAAATTTATAGAATATGGGAGGGGGGAGAGGACCGGATAAAGGGTTAAATAAACATCTTCGTCCTTAGATGAAAGATTTCTGTGAGAAAGAATGACCGTCCTTGGGAGCCTGGAATTGTTTTATGGAGAAATGGCGAGGTAAGGATTATGGATATAAAAACCGCCATCCGTCCAAATGGCGAGGTTAGGATTATGAATATAAAGGCCGCCATTCACGAGCGCTCCATCCGTCCAAATGGCGAGGTAAGAATTATGAATATAAAGGCCGCCATTCGCGAGCGCTCCATCCGTTCAAATGGCGAAGTGAGGATTATGAATATAAAGGCCTCCATTCGCGAGCGCTCCATCCGTCCAAATGGCGAGGGGAGGATTATGGATGTAAAGGCTGCCATTCACGAACACTCCATCGTTCCGAAAATGGGAAAACCCGGAAAGGAGCGGAGCGCTGCTGCTGCCTCGAACCGGTTCAAACTAGTCTTGCTGCTTTAACAACCTTCAGAGTTGAGGATTGGGTTTTTATTTATATGTTCATTGGCTTTGAGTTTTGGTAAAATAGCTGATATTGTTTAGACCAATATTGTACCAACGATATTATACAGAGTGGAATTCAAATAAGAATTTCCAATTAACCAGACTATGGTTCCTCTGGAAGGCCATTCCGAAATATTGGAGAACAGAATAAGGTGTAAATAATAAGATTGATTAAATTTGAAAATTATGAAAGAAGATATTTAATATAGATATATAATAAACCAAAGAAAACCTCCTATAGTTGGCTAACTGGAAAGAAAAGATAATGTAGTCTAAATAGAGAGCGCCGGTAGCTCAGTGCTTGCCTTCTGAGTTCAAGTTTGTGGGGGTTCGAAACCCGACCGAGGCCCTTAGTTTATTTTATCTGGGAAGTAAAATAAACTTAAGCACACCGTCCTTCGGATGGGACGTTAAAGCCCGGACATGAGTCATAAAACCTAACCTAACCTAGTCTAAATATGAAAATAAAATTTAACTTAATATTAGGGATGAAAAATATAACGTCTAAGATAATAAAGAAAAATAAAAGTTCATAAAATGATAAAGTCCTGACCGGATAAGATGTGATGCCGTCTACGCCGCTTTGTGATGAGGGGGTACTGGTAGATAGTTGCTCGGTGACCTATGTGATGACACCATCCTAATGCACCGTCTGGTGATAGGGCGGTGTGGTGATGGCCAGATAGATAAAGCACGATACGAACTTGGCGACTCCCAGTGGGCTACAGACCGGCTTAGCTAGAGCTTAATTTGATAAACACGACGATATGTGGGCTTAGTAGGGGGGAGTCTGTGAACACGTCCGACTTTACTTACTTAGTAAACAATACAAGCAAAATGATACAACTAAAATGTTAAAATTTAAAAAATAATGCGGAAACTGATATCTTCGTGGATAATAGCTGATATCTTTATGGAAATAGCTGATATGTTAAAGGATAATAGCTGATATATTTATAGATAATATCAAAAATAATACCATAAAAACCGCACCGATAGAAATGGGAGGGGGAGGGAGAAACTACGATATGTGGGACACCCTTTATATGCGTAAAAAAATTGTAGTGAATTATTAAAAGGAAGTACACGGTTTTCTTATAATTTATCCTTTTAATTTTGTTCTCGAGTGTATTTGACTTTGAAAGGACCAATGAAACTTGAAAAAAGAAATAATTACCTTACTGAAAATTCCTTTAAAAACAAGGATAAAACGACATTTTTCAAAGAAAGTTAATAAAAAAAAAAAAAATGAGCTTATCCTGGGTGACATTTATTTTATTATATTAAAACAATTAATTTTTTTTTTTTTTTTTTTTTTTCCAAAGAGCAAAAGTTGAATTTTTTTTACAAAAATATCTTTCAATTCAAGTGAAATTTCTTCAGAAAAAGAAATTATATATAAAAAATTATTCAAAAAAAGGGATTTTATTAATCTTTAAGGATTAATTAAGGGTAGGATAGAAGGGAGAGAGAATTTCAGAATTTCAGAGTACATTCAAAAGATAATTGTTCATTGGGAGAGAATTGAAGGTAGGGGGGCGGTTTGCAACCTCAATTAAAACTTAGTTTGTAGAACTCATTAATGAACGTCATAACTTGGTGGGCCGGTTCCGCTGGGTATCTGACGTTTCCACAATCAGCTCGTCCTCAGTCACTTTCAAAAGGTGAAATACTTGCTTCAAACCCAAATCAAATCGAATTTCACTAATATAAATAAATTATAAAGGGATTATATTTATGTTTTATCTGAAAATTTTTGTTTAAAAAGTCAATGGTGAATCACCGGCAGTGTACTTCCACAGAGTTAATCAGTTAAGTTTCAGCTCTCCTTCCAAATCATTATAAAATAATCAAATTATAATCATATTTATGTAATAACTTCTGAAACCTAATACTAAATTTAAATAAGATACATTCATTACATTTTTTTTTTTTTTTTTTGAGGGCATTCCAACCGTAAAGGGTCATGAGTGCCCGGTACAGCGATATTTATGTCAGGGTCAGGCTCTTCACCAGGGAACCAAGAGGTGCGAGACGGAGAAGCCAGGCAGAAACAAAGGGCCCCAATGAGCGGCGAGGCCAGACCAGGGGACAGAGGGAGGCATGACCAGGCCTCTCCCCGCAGTAGGCCATGTAGTTTGAAGGGAGAACAGCGAGGCTTCATAGAGAGGGTGTGCTCGTTTCTGCAGCCGACCCCACCCTCCAAGCCCGGGACTGCTTCAGTCCAGAGAGCCCGGCGGCGCCCCCCCAAGGGTTTTTGAATCGAGCCTCCTACCCTTCGGCCGATTTCGCGGAAAATTGGTAGGTGAGTTCATTATGGAATTTTGAACTTTAATATAAAATTTTATGTTGATATATTTATTACATCGACAGTTGAGCTCCCCCTCTGATCCTTCGTCCGATTCCACTGAAAAAATCAGTCGTCTTATGGGGTTCTGGACACACATATAAAATTTGGTGTCGATAAATTAATTCTATGGGAAGTTATCTTGTTCAATGACACACAGATAGATATTTTTTTTGTCTTGTTATAGTGTTGTCCTAATGGGGATTTGAATTAATTTAATAAAGTTCATGTAAAAACATTCATTTTTTGCGACGGATTTGGGATTCAATAGGCGTCGTCGTTAGAGGTTTCTGGAAACTCATTACTATAAAATTTATTATCGATACATTCTTTATATCAGTAGTTATTGGGGTTTTTGTGTTGAGCTCCCCCTCTATTCCCCCTTTTTCCTCTATTTCCCCCGTTAATAGATGTCATTTTTGTAGGGTTTTGAATTAACATATGAAATCTCGTGTTTCTCATTTATTAAAACGGTAATTTTTGTGTTGAGCCCCCATTTTCTTTTTGGCTAATTTGGCTGAAAATCAATTTGTCCTCCTTAGGGATTCTGAATATACATAAAAAATTTTGAGTCAATACATTTATTCCATAGGAGTTCACAGAACGTGACACACAGATAGCGACAACTTAATTAATTTTTGCAAAAGTTCAAAATTTAGAGTTTCAGAGCTGACAAAAGTTTAAATATCAATTTCAAATTAGAAGAAATGATGTACCTATTTCAAAGTTTCTATAAGTACAAAATTGTTTAAAAAATCTTGTTAGACTTATTTAGAAGTTACCAAATAAAAATTAGTGGGATGCCACTCATCTATTTTTGAGTAAATCTTAATTTTTATTTCCTATCTCAAAAATTTTAAAGAATGAAAAAATTTATGAGTAATATATAACGAAATTATCATTTTTTAATCATTCCATTTTAATTATGACCAAAAACAAAAAAAAACATTATGATCAAAAAAAAAAAAAGGAAGCTTAGCAACTTTTTTTCTTTTTTTTAATTTTAGAGAAAGGAAAAATATAAATATGTGATGTGGCCATTATACCAACGACTCTTACAAAGAAAAGTGTAATGGTCACATCGGATATATTTTATTTATTTTTGTTTTTATGATTTTTCGTAAAAACTACAAATTATAAAAAATATTTTATAGTTCGTTGCAAGGCGATACAATTGAAACATTATATTGAAATAGTTATAGATTCTCAAATAATGAAAAATACGGAAATTTATTTTTCATATTTGAGGATCTATAACGTTTGTAATATTGATCCTATCTCAAATCTAAGGACCTACTAGCGATTGCAAATTTAATGAGGAATATTTTTGGTAGGAATTTAACCGTTTTCCGTCTAAAAATATGCATTTCAAAACTACATTTCAGGACGGTTTTCGGCGTGTATCTCAATAACCGTACAACTTATATAAACTCGTATTGCATATAAAATATGTATTTCAGTTTTCTCTACAATGTTCACTTGAAATGATTTTCCATTAGGTCATAAATATAAGCGGTATCTTGTAAAATGTATATAGGCCCCAAAGTAATGTA
This sequence comes from Aradus depressus, assembly GCA_963662175.1. Classification (NCBI taxonomy): domain Eukaryota; kingdom Metazoa; phylum Arthropoda; class Insecta; order Hemiptera; family Aradidae; genus Aradus; species Aradus depressus. The sequence goes on along the minus strand of OY759214.1, from coordinate 45,262,836 downwards.
GTCTCAATTATCGACCGATTTCAGCCAAAATCTAACCATATCTAAGTTAGCACATGTGATCCCAACATTCCAAATTTCAAGTTCATAGCTACAATAGTCTTTGCGGTAGAACGCTTACAATTTTCCAATTACATACACACATTTCGAAAATTATCAAAACGTATTCAAGGGACCTTGAAACGTAAAAATCCGTTGAAACCTCGATCTCGGTTTTTCAAACGATTACAATTCTTACTTATACTATAGGTATAAGAAAGTAAAACTTATAATAATTTGTTTAATTTGTTAATACTAATTGAAAGAAAACAGTTCGTGAAATTTGGAACGTAGGCAGGTTGGTAAATTTCAAAGATATTATCATCTATTTTAACATGAATTTCTACTTTGGTTAAGGTCTAAACCCTTTAGAAACCTAACTCTGCGGTAGGAGAAGACTTTCCAGTAGAGAAGTTTACCTGAAGGAGTTCCAGATGTTCCGTGATAAGATTACATTGCTAGGCTATTGAAGACAAGCATATCTTTGGTAGCCCGAGGTCTGCATAACTATTTTACGTTCCCATCTATGGGATGTATAGGGGAAGTTATTTAATTCGAAATTAATGTTGAATTTTCTCCAGAATTTCATGTTTTTCTGTCAGAATGTCTGTGAACACTATAACAGAATGAATGTATCGACACGAAATTTTATGCGTATCCAGGAACCCATTAGGACGACACTTACTGACTTTCAGCCAAATCAAACAAAAGGAGATTAATATATTAAAAGGATTTAGGGCATATGTGGGCAACAACCGGCCCGCTGTAAGATTTGGTCCGGCCCGCGAGACATTTTGAAAAACCCAATTAAAAAAAAAAAATAATATTACACTACTTACTCACACTCACTCCAAATTAGGAAGATCGAGTAGGATGGGGTTTGTCGCTTGCTCCTGCGGAATCAAGTGAGCGAGCAAGGCGAGTGAGGAAAAATTCATGTCATCGCGTGTTTGTTTATGGTCAATAATAAAATGCTCCAATAAACTTGCAAATGGAGTTGATCGAGATTCAAGAAAACTCACTCCTAAAATCTAAATTTGAAGACGTGGAGTTGTGCTATTTCTACAAAAAATACCTCGAAGAAGACCATTTTCCGCAGCTTAGAAAATTCGCAAGAAGATTGATATGTGCGTTTGGCAGTACTTATAAATGCGAACAGTTCTTTTCAATGATGAAAGTTAATAAATCAAAACATCGTACAAGGCTCACTGAAGATAATTTGGAAAATTCTTTACGTCTTTGTATCAGTGGAATTAATCCAAACATCAATGGATTAGTTTCCCAAATTCAAGCTCAAGTGTCTCATTGATTTCGGTGTCGCTACTTAACTTTCGTAGTTTGTAATAATTCCAAATTTCACGATTTAATTATAATATTGTACATACCTATTTTTTTTCATTTCATTTTGTTATTTTAATAAATTGTATTATAATAACATTGTCTTATTATTTCATGTCTGATATCTATCGCTAAAAATTATGAACACTACTTTAAAGTCCGATGTTATTTTATTTTGAACCATCTACGCGGCCCACGAACGTAGTTGCACACTATAATTTGACCCGCAACATGTCAAAGGTTGCCCATACATGATTTAGGGGAAGGGTTAACACAAAAACTCAAATAACTACCGTTGTAATGAATTTAAATAATATTTCACGTCGCATTGACTTGAGGGTCATTAGCGACAATTATTGTGTCTACATGTCCTCATAGAGTTTTACATGTTTAAGGAAGTGGATTAGTCCGTTGTATTCGTAGTTGGATGTTTGGAGTAGTTTTTTCATGTCAGTCGGTAGTTTATATTAAATATAACAACTTTTGTTAAATATAACAAATTTTGTTTCTTAATGTGGTGTAGTTAGTGCAGTCAGTCAGAACGTCCCGAACATCATTGGAATAAAGACACTTCCGAAGAATTTTTAGAAGAAAAATAGTTATCTTAAATTTTATTAAATTGGAAAATGTGTCTATTCATTATAAACGTATCTTGTATTAATTTTGTTTATGTTCTCATGTATTTATTTGTTCAGTTTTTATTAATTTAATTTTACTTTTTTAAATAGTTTTGTTATTACTACTAATCATAGATGTAATAGACTCAAATAGTTATGAATCTAATTTATAAGCTATCTTAATGTATAAATTCTTTTGACGTATCCAATTACCATGCATTGGTATAACGGAAATAGATTTATTATTATTATTATTATTATTATTATTATTATATGAAATACAATTTAGAGATGTTTGCGGAAAACCGTTGATTACTATGTGTACACTAAGAAGATATATAAGAATGTTGAGAATCTATTGAGAATAGAATCCATGGTTGGAAGGTGACAGGGGTGAGGGTGAAGTGTGTGGGTAGATCCAGTGACGAAAGTGAAATATAGTCAGGTACAGAAGTAGATCAAGTGGTCAGATCCGACCTAACCCAGAGCCAGGGCCCGATCCATCATCTCCAACAGATATTTTTACAAAATAATCAGCTATCATTTTATTTTTATTTGGTCTATTTTAGGTTGACCGTTAGATTATTTATAAGGAGAAATAGAACAAGGCCCTAAGGTCCTCGGTAGCTCAGTGGTATGCGTGCTTGCTTACTGAACTCAAGTTGGTAGGTTCAAAACTCGGCCGAGGGGCCCTTAGTTTATTTTATCTGGAGGTAAAATAAACTTAAGCATGCCGTCCTTCGAATGGGACGTTAAGCGATAGTCCCAGCCAAATTTAGGACTCCCATAGTAGAGTCGGGCTCATATCCAACAGAGTGACGAAAGAGGGGTAGCAGGCGATATGACCTTGTAGTTAAAGCCATGAGTCATAATAACTAAGTAGAACAAGGCTTTTGCAGAAGGCTGTTAGGATCGAAATCTGCTGTGGAATAGTGCGAAAATAGGTATCGATAGTATCATATCATATCATCAAATATCAAGTTAAAGGCTACAGTTGTTGAGTCAAGAGTGATGATGATTTATTTTTTAAATTACTACCACTGCAAACTTGATATCAGATTCTGACCTTAAGATGCTGGATCTGAAATGTATTTTATCAAATTGCATACTGCAACACTGCTAAAACTTTGCAAAGTATTTTTATTCCCTTAAGAGGTACAGCCCATAGCTACTCACATGACGAGGCCATCCCCAAGAAGGTCCACCGGGTTAAGAAGGTACCCTGGTGGAGCAAAGATCTTACCCTTGACAAGAGGACCGTTTATCGTGCCAGGCGGAGGTACCAGCGGTGCCGAGACCCAGTCCAAAGGGAGGCGCGAAGGGAGGAGTACCGGCAGCTCAGCAGGGCGTATGGCAGGAGAGTCGAGACCGCAAAAAAGGAGAGTTGGAGAAGTTTTGTTGAGGAAGAAAGCAGTAGGAACCCGTGGGGAATACCTTACCGTGTCATCACTGGGAGGCTCAAATCAATTCCACCTGTAGCCTCCATCAGGGACGGCCACTTGCAAGCAATGTCCCTAGCGGAGACGAACAGGTTATTCCTGGAGGAGGCCTTTCCCGCTGACGATCCGGCACAGGATTCGCCCGGCCAACGCTATATCAGGAGCGCTGCTCGTACCCTGCCAGAGACGGAAAATGCACCTGACTGGGACGAGTTTTCTTCGATATTGCGTCGGCCTTTGATTGCGCCTGGTGGCCAGCCATCCTCACGAGACTGCGGACTATGGAATTGCCTAGGAATTTATTTGCGCTGATATCTAGCTTCCTCTGCGATCGATCCGCCACCATAAGCCAGCTGTATACTAGTACTACAGTGGACGTCACTAGAGGCTGTCCTCAGGGATCGGTTCTCGGACCAACCCTGTGGAATATACTCTTTGACGGGTTGCTCCGTGACCTCGAGAACCGTGGGCATAAGGCAATCGCCTATGTCGACGATCTCGTGGTTACAGTTCAGGCTGATAGTCATGCCAACCTTACCCTTCGCGCGCAAACTGCAATAAACGATATAGGCAGCTGGTGCTGCGCCAATAAGCTGGCTCTCTCACCGAGTAAGACCTCGGCCTTACTGATGAGGGGGAGACCCGATGCTCGACAACCCCTGGTTTTGACAGTCCATGGGCGGCACATTGAATGCCCAGCTGTGATAACGTACCTTGGGGTGCGGATCGCACGAGGCCTGAAAGTGAAGCCCCACGTTGTTGCCATTAAAGAAAAGACGATAGCCACTTTCAACGCCCTGAGTCGCCTAGCCCGCGCGACGTGGGGCCTCGACTATTCCGCGTGTAGGACCATCTACACAGGAGTATTCGTGGCTGTAGCAAGGTACGCTGCTGCAGGTTGGTGGCATCGCCCCACGAATCGGCAGCGCACGATTCTGACGCAAGCCCAGAGAGCAGCCCTTTTAAGAGTTACAAGGGCTTATCGTACTGTCTCTACGGCTGCGCTACAGGTACTAGCGGGAGCCGCCCCCATTGACTTGATCTTGGATGGGGCTGTCGCTTCGTATTTCTGTAGACGCAACATGCCCTTAGGAGCAGATATTGATGAGCCCTTACGTCTAGCCCTAGAGGAAGAGATGCGCGGACAGTCCAGACCAGTGCGCTGCAAGGACATCGTCCAGAATTGGATTGTGGAAAAATGGCAACAACGTTGGTCACGATGCCCGGATGTCCGAACGACGTACGCATACTTACCGGACGTCCGGGTACGCCTTGACTCAACATGGGTACAGCCTAATCACTGGACGTCTCAAATATTATCAGGTCATGGTGATTTCAACTCCAAGCTGTTCTTCTTTCACAGGAAGAACACCCCCGAACTGTTCGTGCGGCGGTATCGAGACTGCAGAACATGTGGTCCTCGAATGCCCGCTGTACGCCCAAGCTAGGGTGGAGTTGATTCATGGGACAAGATCGTATTTGGGACTAGGTCTACGGCAGATGGTGACGGAAACTGACTACCCGATGTTCTGCCGATTCGTCGGCTCCTGGCGGGAGCAGAAACAGGCAATGTAATGATCCCGAGCTTTGCCTAAACGTAGACTGGGTGATGTTGCTGCAACGCAAGGCGCACCCTCTTTTAGAACAAACTAAAAAAAAAAAAAAAAAAAAAAAAAAGGTATCGATATATAATGAAAGAACACACGAGTTGACGTCAACCCAATAGTTTATTTGTCAACTTTCAGTCATATTCGAGTATCTTTAGTGTTAACTCTTCAATTGACAGGTAAAAAAGTAGTCGGTGGATCACCGGCAACGTACTTCCCCATTATTAATCAAAGAACTTTTAGCTCTCTTTCCAAAAATAATCGAAAAATATTCAATAGTTGACTTACATAGAGCCTCATAAATTTTCATACTAAATGTTGTGTCGATAAATTCATTACGTCACGATTTTCCTAATCTATCAACAATTTTTTTTTATATTTTTAATTCCAAAAATGTTTTTGTGTGTTTACCAGTCATATATGATCGCAATCTTTCAGAACGCATACGTTATTATAACTAGAATAAACAGTGTTTTTAATGTAGGTTTGATGATAGTACTATCGATATATCGATAGTCCATGTGACAATTTTCCATCATTACAGAGGATAGGTACGTTTTAAATAAAAAATAAAAAATAAAATAAGAAACTACAAAAAAAAAAAAGAAGTTTATCGAAATGTTCATATATATTTTTTTTTAAAGTTGCATAACTTTTCTACCCATGTTAATCAACTTTTATCGGAAACATATTGTTTTTGAATGAACGCTTGCCACCTGTGAACACAAATCCAATCCAATTCCTAGTACAGAGAGCTAAACCAGAAAGATACCTCTATTATGATTCTATGACGGACCTTCTTCCAACAAACTCCTTCCCTTTATTATTTTTCTTTCCTTTCTATTCAACCCTACTTCTCAGTTCGAGTTAGTCTGTTGCACTTGGAAATTGGAAATGTGAAGCATAGCGTGTTCATTTTAGTATGCCGCCAAAATCGGACATGTGGAAGTTTTTTATTAAACAGAATGATGGGGAAAGTGATAAATGTACTTTGTGCAAAGTTTTATTCAAAACTAGTTGCAACACATCCAATTTAAGGGATCACCTCTTGAGACGTCATCAAGAAACTTATAAACCGGCATCCAAGACCAAACAACCCACTGCAGAAGCTGGATCACTGCCTACAGTTCCATAAAGTTTTACAAAAGTATTTTTCGTCTATTGGTAATTAATTTTTTGATATTGTTTTATAAAAGTTGTTTATTGAAATAAAAATTGTTTAATCAAGTGCCATTGTACCTACTTGATTGTTTTTTTACTATCTACTATAAGTGTTTTTGAACTTTAATTAATGTGTTAAAATTCTTGCCAACTGTTATACAGATTTTCGACAGAAAATGTTATTTCCATAAAATAAAAGTTCGATTTGAAAGAACTATTACTTATTAAATAGATTTTTTAATTCCCGTTTCATTCTCCATAACATAGAATAATTTAAATTAAGTAGGTAGATGTACATGAAAAAATAAATAAAATAATGATTTTATAGTAAAATATTGAAATTTGAAAGTATTTTGCATGAAAAGCGTCAACTTACTGAATTATCGATACTATCGATAGTATCGGACTATCGAAAGTGGCCAACTATCGACTATGACCCATCTCTAGTTTGATCCGTAGATAACGAGGAGAGTGAATATTGAGGTGTGAGTTTTTCTCCAGGAAGGGACCCTTGGTAATCAGATTTAAGGCTGCCTGTCATGGGATAACTCGGCCAGGTCCCTAGCCTGCCTTCAAACAGAGAGATCAACAGATCTATACTCTGTAAATAAAGGATATTTGGAATATTTTCAACTGATCTTTATGTATACAACCCCAGAACTCGTATAGTATATCTACACAATCTCAACCAATTTTCACTGTTGCTGGGAGTTACTTTTATTACCACATTATTGTTCGTGTTTTCATGGAGAGGCTGTAGGCTTCGCCTGCTATCAGTGCACTTATTCCGTCACTTTAAAGTGAGAATCCCACGAGGAGAATCCTAAATCGGCCGAAGGGAAGGGTGGTTCATGGACGGGGACTTAACTCAAAAACCCTAATAACTGCTGGTCTAATGAATTTATCGACACAACATTTAGTATGAGGGTTTAAGATCCCCGATGTAAGTCAAATATTGAATATTAGCTCAAACCGTCGACTGGCTTTGGAGGAGAAGCGAAAAGATAATTGAATAATTTGTTCTGGGGAAGTACATTGTCGGTGATTTACCGACGTCTTTTTTGTCATATGTAAAAATTCGAATATATTCCTTTTAATATATTTTCAAAATTCGTTTAAAATCAAGTGTGATTATGACAACCTTATGGATATTTAGGACATTAGTATAAAGGATCCTAGGGTGTGAACCATAAGCTGTTTGTGGGACTGCCACATCCGACTGAGGTCGGACGGATCATGCCGACTTAACGTTAATAATTAAAAGAGGGCTCCCGTAGGTTCGATCCAAGCCCCGACACTCGATTCTTCCTCCCCAGCTCCGTTACTAGCCCGTTCTGGACTTCGATCCAAATGGGATATTTTTAGCCAACTGCCACAACACCCGTCCTATCTACAGGTAGAAACCATGCGAAATTTCCAGCGCAACAGGCGGTGTGCCACGCGAAACAATAATCCGTTTACTCAACACTATATTTCCAACAATTTGCTAACCCCCAGCCATGTTTTGGACAATTTTAACTTTCCCAGCTATACAAAGTGTTGGGAAAGTTATGAAAGTCAGATTACATAACTTCCCTTATACTTTGCATAGCTGGACAAGCAAAATGTCAGCGTGTCTGTCTGTGAACACGATAACTCCCGATAGAATGAATGCAGCGACACGAAATTATATATTTGTATCCAGAACCCCATAAGGACGACACCTATTGATTGTCAGCCAAATGGGCCAAAGGTACTCGAGGCATCAGAGGGGACAACTCAAAAAACCTAATAACAGCTAATGTAATGAATGTATGGACACAACATTTATTATGAAGATTCAGAAGCCCCTATAAGTCAAGTATTCATTTTTTCCCTAAAAGCCGTTTTGGTTCTGGTGGGAGAGAGAACGCTTAATTGAGTAATTTGTAATGGGAAAGCATTTTGCCAGTGATTCATTTTTCTTAAAATTTTCTCGGTATGATTCATTTTTTTGACGTCCAACTAAAATTTTCTCCGCGCTGAGTAGTGGGGTAACATTCAGAGAACTGATGCAACGAAAACATGTCACATTTTGAACGCTTATTTCTTCGAAACATTAACATATAGAAAATTTGTGTCCCTACAGTCTCAACCGGTTCATGTCACCAGAGTGAATATTTTCCATAAATTCCTGATTATTGCATTGAGGAAACCTGAAGGATACATTTATTTCTTAGATACATACGAATACAACAACAGTAAAGATATCTTTGCGTCTTATACCGCAATTTAAAAACTCTGCATTCTTTCAGCGCCAATGTTAATTTGTTTTTCTTCCTCCATTAGGCCAGTAAAGGAAGAAATAACATATATAATGAGGCCCATGGTCGCAGCATCAGTGATTAGTTATACAACGGCAGTACCACATCCTTTAAATTGAATAATTAATTTTACAACTTAATTATTTAAATTTTATTTAAACTATCACTGTAAATTGAAAAAGACTGGTAACCTGTAGGGAGCTGTGTGGTTGTCGTACAGTCTCTCGCTGAAGAGCTTAAAGACGTTAAGCTCATGTAACTGCGAATGCTGCACTTAAAATACTTTGTCAACAACCAGCCTAGTTAGTTATTGTGACTCATGCCCGGGCTTTAACTATGAGGTTAAATCGCTGACTACCAGTGCGCTCTGTCGTCCTACATTTTCACTACCCTATATTTTTATCAGAGGGGGTTTCGATACCGCTATTCATTGCTCAGTAAGCAAGCACGATACCTCTTAGCTACCGCCGCCCTCCAGTCTACCTGAATTCCCATTAAATGGGCTGGCGTTTCTCAAGGTTGCATTCTGGATCCCATCTTTTTCACGCTATACTTACACCATTGTCATCCCTACACATCCTTCAACTCCGTTCCACACCTTTTGCAGATGACACTTCTATTCTTTCCTCCCATCTCGATCCAGCCCTATCATCCAAGAACATCTGACATCCCTTCAGTCTTGATACAAAAGATGGAGAGTGAAGTTGAGTGACAAGAAGTCAGTTCACGTAGTCTTCACTCTTCGTCGTAAATATACGTGCATCTGAACAATAATCTCAATCCTCTCAGAAAACGAAGTTCGCTACCTATGCCTTCTACTTGAACGACTTACCAAGACTGAAAATACAAGATACGAAAGACGCTATAAACTTTAACAGAGACTACTTAACCGAGGTCTAAATTATCTTTTGAAACCTATGTGGACTTACGGAGTTGAAATATGGGGTACAACCACCAAGAAATCCAATCCCTTCAATCCAAAATCTATCGGAAAATAGCTAATACTCCTGATTATGTCTTCAACAAAATCCTTCACACAGACGTCAAAATTCCTTAGTCAAGCTCAGATATATCCATATATATAATCCTCTAATCCTTGCTCATCGCTTCGCCATACTTCCCCAAAACCCTGAAAGACGCCTTAAGCGCCAGTGGTCCAGAGGCCCTCTAACAGCATTGATAGTGATGAGTGAGAGTATAGTATTTAGTAGTGTATAGTATATATTATATATTAACTCAGTGTGTAAGGGAGTGTCATCATTGGGTGGTTTCTCCCCTATAAGCTCACAGACATTTCACCCATATGAACTCACAGACATTTACCCTAGAGCTCTTTGCTCGTTGTGTACTTTTCGCAGTTGTAGATATCTTATTGTAAATAAAAATACAAAAATGAGCCAAGCATCAAATGATATTAGTAAGTAATGTTCATATTTTCCAAGTTAACCAAAATGTTTTCAAGAGGAACTTAAAAACAGTTCATAAATAATTTCTATTAAATCCCATTCAGTAGTAATAACTCGTGAAATTTTTAATGGATACTTGTGTTAAGTACTTCAATTCTCATTCATTAATTTGGGATGTTGTCTATAACTGAAACTGAACGATTCTATTCACCTCAAAAAGCTTGTTAGTCCATTGAGATTCTTCATTCAGTTTTATGTCAATATTCTTATTAGGACGTGATGGCATCATCAATTATCTGAGTGGTGTCTATCTTATATCCAGTAATGCCAGTTTGTAAATAATTTGAGAGGGGGAAGGAGAGTGATCTGTAAAAAAGTTGTTGGTATATTAATAGAAACGTTGGTAGCAATGAACTTGAAAATTGGAACGAAGAAGTCACATGTGTTAACTTAGATCTGACTAGATTTCGGTTGAAATAGGACAACAATTAAGATCACTTTGTACCCTAAGTACATTTTACTAAATACTGCTTATGTTTATGACCTAATCAAAACATTTTTCAATAAAAAGTTGTAGATAACACTAAAATACATATTTTAAATTGAATAAAAGTTTTTTTAGGTCGCCCAGTTTTTGAGATAAATTCAGAAAACCGTCCAGAAATACTTATTTTTGGACGTTTCCTTGATTTACCCAAAAACGGATATTCCTATTAAAAAATTGGTGCTTATCAAAAATGTTTCTCATTAAATTTACAATCGCTCTTTAAATCTGAAATTAGTGAATTTGAGATGGTACACTTCTGTGCATACTAAATGTTATTGTTTTCCTAATTAATTCGATAACTTTTACAACTACCTACCTGATAATACGAGGCACGTCCTGAAAGGAAGTGTACTGGTACTCTCACAGCTGTAGGGAATACTTTTTCGACATGTTGGCAACAATGCCGCGTAGCCTGACCCCTCCCCTTCAAAACGAGACCAATCCGAGGTTAGTGTGTTCAAAACTCTTGACGCAGTAGCATCTCTCGCGAAAAATGTCGATCGTATCTCCCGCCAAGTGCGAAATTCGCGCCGTCATTCGCTACCTCGTTGCGAAGGGAAAAGCTCCGGTTGAAATTTATAATGAGGTGAAAACTGTTTCTGCTGACGAAGGGAGTCTGCCTGCTGCACGACAATGCCAGACCTCACACGGCCAACGCCACGAAGCAACTCCTGGACTCTTTTGGATGGGACGTTTTGAACCACCCCCCGTATTCCCCTGACCTGGCCCCTTCAGATTTCCATTTCTTCACTTCCCTTAAGGTGCACATGGGTGGGAACAAGTTTTCAACGGACGAGGAGGTGAAGGGGGAGGTGGAGAAGTGGGCGAAAGAGCTGAGACTTCTTCGAGGCAGGCATGAAAACATTGATCCCGCGGCTCACCACTTGCATCGAGAGGGATGGTGACTACGTCGAAAAATAACTTACATATGTACAAGTGTAACCAAGTATGTTTTTGTTTAAATACATTTTTTTTGAACCCTACATAAATTGAGTACACTTACTTTCTGGACGTGCCTCGTATATAAATATATTATTTTCGATGACAATTTAAACCAAAAAAATAATATAAATATTTTATATTTCCAAAATTGGATTTATATGTGTATAGAGAAAGTAATAAATAAAAGGTTTTAATCTAAAACGGAAAACGAAAATCCGTTTTTTTCTCAAGAGGATCTAGACAAATCTAATGAAGCGGTGAATAATGTTTTAGATTAACTACTTGTGACAACAGTATTGGTTTTGTCCGTGTCTACTGTTATTCATGAATACGTTATTCGTGAATAAATATCGAGAGGGAAAAAGAGAGAGATTACATTGAGCTGCTGTCAATTATTTAGTAATGAAATACGGTTGAATTTGTGGAGGATTAAACAAAAAAATGTTGGAAAATATTGTGATCTCCCAATGTCAATGTAAAAAATAAAATATTAAAAATACGGAAGAGGAAGGTAAAATAAAATTCGTTAAATCACCGTCAATGTACTTCCCCAGCCCAAATTAATGAGTTTTCTCTCTCCCACTGAAACCAATCCACTGTTTGGCCTAAAAATCAATAGTTGACTTCTGAATCCTCATAGTAAAATTTGTGTCGAAACATTCATTACATCGGCAGTTATTAGGATGCCTCCTCCGATTCCCCTTCCCTTCGGCTGATTTTGATGTCGTCGTACTTCTGGGGTTTAGAATTTATATATAAAATTTCATGTCCATACATTCATGTGCAACAACTTATTGTTTTGTTGAGCCCATCCCTAATCCCCTTTCCCGTTCGCCGATTTGGCTAGAAATCAATGGGAACGACTTTATGGAATTCTGGAAACACATAGAAATGTTTGTGTCGATTTATTCACTTTATCTGGAGTTTTCGTGTTCACAGACACACACACAGACATTTTTGGAGTGAAGAAGAAACGTAACATTCCAGTGAAAACTCAGGATTTCAAAATAAAATATTTCTAACCGATTGCATAAAACTAAAACGAATTTAAAATAAGCAGGCTCATGTCAACATTCGATGGGCTCGTGCGCATCTCCCAGATGATGTATCTCTGGTGTTTGGGCAAAAGGGCTTAAGTCAGAATAAGTCTTGTGATCCAAAGGACTTAAGTGCATTTAAATATTTTAACCAAATGTAACTCAATGTTGGAATATTTTACTTTGTTTATATTTAATACTTTTATTTTTTTTTTTTTTTTTGGCTTTTATTCATAAAGATGCAACTGTTGCTAGGGTGCAACAACCAGCATCTATGATTGGCGTGAATGGCATGTGAGAAGAAGGTCACCCAGTGGTAGGTCCTCGAGATGAAAATTTATCTTAATTATTAGAACAAGAACAGAAAAAAAATAAATAAATAAAGAAAAAAAAAATTAATAAATAAAAATGAATTGAAAGACAATTTTGATGGATGGGTAAGAGAGATGATAAAAGTAAAGGAAAATAATGTAAAAAAATAATAATAAATAATATTAAGAACGAATAGGATTTAAGGTGGCAGTAAGTCGTGGTTCCATCTTCTCTGAAGATAAAGTACGTATTTCTGGGTTTGTATGTGTGTAAAGTTTTCTAGTAGTTTGTATTGTGTCGGGTACTGTGTGTATCATACGATCGTTATGAATTGTTATGTTTATACTTTTATTGAAATAATATTTCAAGTAAGTAACCTAAATGTGTTTTACCAGATTTGAAAGAATTTTTCAAACTTTCATAATTTTCCCTCCTAAAATTCAGAATTTCAGACGAGCCCTTTTGCCTAAACACCCGAGATATCTAGTCAGTAACTTTATATTTCACCAGGTGAAATTTTGAGAGAATTATTCAAAACCTATTGGTTTTAAATTAAATACGTAAAATGTACAATATAACCGTAAAATGTATAATAACCTATTATATGCCCTGAAGTAAAGTGGTCTCAATTGTCGTTCGATTTCGGCCAAAATCAAATGAGATCGTTAGCAAATGGGACTCCATTCCAGTGTGCTAAACAAGGTTTCAATCGCACACATGAACACAATCGCGAAAATGGTTAAAACATATTGAGTTGTAGAGAATAAAATAGAAAGTTTTAAAATTTATTTTCTAGGGGTGCTTTTTCATATTTTTCACATGAAAAACAGGGAGCGGTTTGAACTTTATTTCAAAGTTCTCATAAAAACATGAAACCTGCACAAGTAATATTTTTCGACACCTTTCACCGTTTCAAAATGGTGACAGTTTGAAATTAATTATTTGCATTATAATAAACCCGACTCACATTCACCGCAACAGCCAAGGAAGTTAAACATTAAAGTTTGTTAAACATAAACCTGGTTTAACAGCCCTGGAAATTAGCTTTCAAACCATGTCAGATGACCAGTTTTAGCAAAGCGAGGAGCCCAGACTCCTTTTTCAAAATTGTGTGTTCACAAGTTGATATCTTGTGTCACACCGTGATTTCGATCGAATATAGTTGCTGTTTGAAGGACTTATATAATGAACCCCAGACTTAAGAAGAAGAAATTATATAAAGAACCCCGGAGATGAGAAGAAGGAATTATATAATGAACTCAGGGCTCAAGGACTTATATAAGGAACCCCAGACTTAAGAAGAAGGAATTATATAAAGAACCCCAGAGTTAAGAAGAAGGACATGTATAATGAACCCCGGATTTAAGAAGAAGGACTTATATAATGAACTCCGGGCTCAAGGACTTATATAATAAACCCCAGACAAGAAGAAAGAATTATATAAAGAACCCCGGCGTTAAGAAGAAGGACTTATATAATGAACCCCAGACTTAAGAAGAAATAATTATATACAGAACCCCGGGGTTAAGAAGAAGGACTTGTATAATGAACCCCGGACTTAAGAAGAAGGACTTATATAATGAACTCCGGGCTTAAGAACAAGGACTTAAATAAGGAACCCCAGAATATGAAGAACTTATAAAATGAACCCCGGAATTAAGAAGGACTTATATAATGAATAAATCCCGGCTACTCCCCGGGGATATGAAGGTCTGCTTTACAAGGCGCTTGTGAGACCAGTTGTGACATATAGGTCGTAGACGTGGACCCTGACCGTGGCAGAGGATAAGGCGTCTTGGTATCTTTGAGAGGAGAATACTCCGGAGGAGTAGGGCGTTTGGATCATCCGATACAACCAAGAGTTGTACGCACTCTATACCGAGCCATAGTTGCCGCACTGGAGTAGGGTTGCCAGACTCCGTTACGCCGGATGGATGGAGGATCATATCCCGAAGAAATTCTTGAATGTGACACCGGAGCATAGGAGAAGAGTGGAACGTCCCAGAAGAAGATGGCTGGAGACGGTGAACAGAGACGCAAGACGGTTTGGTGCGGTGGGCTGGTGGAGACTGGCCCAGGACAGAGCCGCGTGAGGATCTTTCTTGGAGGAGGCCAAGGCTCTTGATGGGCTGTAGCGCCTATGATGAACAACATTGATGAACAACATTCGTCTAAAAAATGGCATCACAAACTTTATTGATGTTTTTTCGTTGGAGAATTATTGGGTCCCGGCTTAAGATATGGAGAGCTTTCTAACGACATCCTATATGACCATAGTTGGAACGATTTCAGAGCCCAAAGTTACTTAACCAGCCATATTGTATATATAAAGACACTACAGGGAACTATGTTCCGTGCCGACATATTTTAGTAGGTCATAACCCGGTGTTTTGGTAACTCGAGAGATATCCGATTGTTACGTATTTAATCCATTATTGATTTCTAGTTTCTGCATTTTTTCTTATCATTTTTACTTCCCTAGAGCCATAAGAAGTATAGGGAAAGTTATGTAATCTATCAGAAATGTTGAGTTTTCACCGGGATTTCATGTTTTCCGTTTAGGATGGCTAAATAATGATATGATATTTAGCTAAGTGTGGGTTGGATGTAGATAGTTATTGTGACTCATGCCCGGGCTTTAATTACGAGGTCATATCGCCTACTAGAAGAACGCTTTTTCGTCGCAGTAGAAAGAGTTTACCACTTCTGGGCCAGGAAATGACGTCAGACCCTGAGCAGGAATGAAGAAAGTATAGCAATACACCCCCTCCTACCCAGCTCCATCCATCTCATACCCACCGATGTACCTCTCCAGGTCTCGATCCATCCCAGACCAATGATGACGTCATCCTCTGCTCCACATAGAGATAGTATAGCAATCTTTGACGTCATCATATACATGGAGAAAGTATGGCAATGTCTAAAATACAACAGGATCAATGTACAACCCCAATTCTAACCATTGATTAAGTTAATCATTGAGAAATTGTCAAAGGGTGTTTTGTATGCATAGGCAAATTATAGTCCACATGTAGAAAGTCTCTGGTGGACATGAACCTAACTACGAAGAATGGCGTGGTCAAGGTTTTTAGGTTTTAGTATTTTGTCTCTTTTTTTATCGAGGCCCTTAGGTTTCCCAGATTAAGAACCTAAGGGCCTCGGCCGGATTTCGAACCCTCGTCACCTATGAGCTACCGGCGCCCTCAGTGAAGAGGGTGTCGGATGTAAATGTTGCACCTTATATCATGGAGTTAGGCTCCTGGTGACAAGGATTAGGAGGCTTTCTACAGACAGAGATCTGTTAGACTTAGTCGTAGTCAGGGTTACAACTCATCTCCAACAACCCACCCTCTCTCTAACTGAGCTACACTAATGAAACTTGGGATTTATACAAGCAAATGGCTGTCATCTTTCAAAAATTTGCCTCCTTCTTCTAGTACAATGTGTGTTAACTTGTCCCTATAACTAACCCCAATCTCCTCTACTTTTAAAATGTACTTATGCCCCAAAGCAAAATGGTCTTAATTGTCGTATAGTTTCGACCAAATTAGAATTAGATTTAAGTTAACACTTTTTCATTTCAAAAATTAATTGCTACAATCGTTTCTGCGTTGAGTACTCAGAATGTTTCAATAACGTACAGACAGAAAGACTACTGAACGGATTTTTATGAAACTTAGTATATAAGTTCGGTTGGGCATATATCTGTGGTCACAGGGAATGAATTGGTAAGTCTAAATTCGTAACTTTTCAAGGTAGCACTTTTTTACTTTTGCATTAATCGTGTAAATCCAGTTTTTGGAATAAATAAATTATGTTTGCATCATTATTATTCACACACCTTCTAAATCTATAGGAGTGAATGAAAAAGAATATTGTTACTCCTTTCTTGAGTTTTCCCTTAGTTACCTAATCAAATACTCGTGAATGATGCCACTCTAAAGTTGAACAAGTTGATTTAACCTCTAATAATTGGTTAAATGCAGTTATCTCGTGAATGATTCCTCTAAGAAGTAGATTAAGTTGATTTAACCGAGAACATACACAATTTTACGAGATACCAAGAAACTCACATCTTTATAATTCCGAAAGTATTAGAGTCCCGACCTCCCAATTTCTTCACAGTGCGCAGATGGCTTGGAAGATGATCACAGTACCTACACAACTCATTTTGGCCATTTTTAAACTTAACAAATTAAAAATTTGGAAAATCGGATCATAATTAAGGGTAGTCTGCAACGACTTTTGAAAAACGAATTTCTTATACCAACCACTTTTTTGCAGATCCCTTCCCCTCCCCCTCTCAGTTTAATTTCCAAGCAAACATTATTTGGGTATAAAAAAGTTACACTCAGAATTACTTTGTACAAAGAAAACAGATAATAATAAATTATTTTCAAAAAAGTAATGCTAGTATGAAATGAATTTGAGAGAAGAGAAGGGGAGTGATCTGTAAAAATTTGGTTGGTATAAGAAAGTTCTGTTATGGCCCAATTACATTTTTTTGCTTTATTTTGTAAAAGATAGAGCTCCAATAATTTTCAATGTGTCTCGTTATAAGAAATTGGTTCACGGCGTTCGAAATAGAGAAGACAAAAAGAAAAAAAAATGATAGAAAATACTAGGGTGTTTATCTGTAATTACTTTACTAGATCCTAGAAGTTTCAACCCTTGTTGGTGATCTCAGATAATCACAGTGATTGTTGTCATATAATCTAAAACCGATAACTGAATAATTGATTACGAAACTTGGCTACGGTTTTCTAAAATCAATACTCCATACTAAGAGCATTGACATTTAAAAATGATTCTTCAACATTTACTTACACTAACCTTGAACTATTATAGAGAAATACAACGGGAAATAATGGATACTCTTAGACCATGAAAATCGAAAGGAAGACAGAACCTCAGAGAGGAACTCTAGACAGAGGATGGGTGGGTGTTTTGAGAGGAAGGTCTAACCAGAAAATCTTTACTGGCAGTCATCCTCTCGCACAGAGAGCGGACATAGAAGTGGTCTTTGTGATGGAAACCTGGTCCACGAAGAGACCGCCCCAAGTCTCAACTTTCCAAATTCCGAAAAAATCTAAGAACATGAAGACCTATCATTTATTATTAAAAAATAGAATAATATTTCATAAGATCGGGAGTGAAATCTTCACAAAAATTGACATAAAAGGTTTTTTTCAAATTTTCTTTAACAATTTTTACTTTAAACAATTTTGATTAGGTCATAAATATAAGCGTAATGTAGCAACTGAAGTGAAATGATTACAATTTTTGTCTGTATATATTATTCTCTGGGGCGGGAAGCTAGTAGGGCCTGGGGGGGATGTGGGGGGGGGGGGGGAGGGGGGGGGGGGGCAGCCGGTGAACACTATTGAGATAATAAAACAATAGTTTACATTTCACAATCATGTTTTTAGTTTAAGTTTAATTAAACTTAACAATCAGGTACCATACACAAAATATTAGTATGTCATAACAAAATAATCAACAAAATTTAAATAAACCATTAAAATTTTCATCAGTATTATACAATAAGTAATTTTCTTTTTTTTCAGCAAATCGGTCCAAGTCAGGTCGGGTACTAATGGGACTACCCTCATATCTATTTTTGACCTACCAGAGCAAATATGTCGCAATTCCTTATTTCCCTTCGACGGAGGATAACGAATTGATGGATATGCAGGAACGGCGCAAGATATATGATCCTCTATGCCTTATGGATTCCCTAGAGAACCCGAGAAGTGACGTAGACAGCTTTGTACAAGGGTTATTTCGCTTACATCCCACACCCTAGAGAAAGAGGTAGAGTGAGAACCCCCCTCCCGAAAAAAAAAAAAAAAACCTGTAGGCAGTGTCTGAGTTATTGCAACAGGTTTGTTTTGTTGTCAGCCCCCAGCCCAGACGCCCACAGCCACCCTTCGTTCAACTCAACTCTTATATTTTAATAATTTTGTTTTCAGAAAGAGGTTTAATTTACCTAACAGCTTGAGCTGAAAAAGTTGTCGATAGGGAAATTTATAGTATTCGGATAGCAGACCGGAACTTGAAGGGCTTCTGTTCCATTCCAACGTAAGGGAAACTTCGTCGAAATCAGCCAAGATGGAAGGTCTCTGTGTCGAACTCAAAACTGCTCACCCCTTGGGGTCCCTCACATAGAGACAAGACCGAAAGAGAGATTAGAGATTAGAGATACCAGATAATAGTTGGTTATGTGAATGCGGGGCGGCCTATGTAGGCCAGTCAGGGCGGAAAATGTTTACTAGAATAGGGAAAATTTGTCTGAGCTAGTCGAGTTTCGAAATTTCAAGACCACTAAATAGCCTCAATGTCGAAATTTTACATTTTGTTGACAAGAGTCACACCACTACTGGTTCAAAATACTAGAAATAAAAAAATACCTTTCTTTGAAAATGGTATCTCCTTCTTAAACTTTGTTTTGGTGCACTCTGGCGGGAGAGAGGCAACACGCTCTGATCCCAATCAATCAGCCTCCAACTTGACCTGAAGATTAGTCTACGAGTATAGCTTCTTTTTACTTCTTCTCCACCTTTAGCATGTTATCACTCATCATATTTATTGTAAATTGATGACTTGAACTGGAACAGTAAATACTTCAGACCAGAGATGGAACCCGAATAACAGTATGAGCTTGACTGACTGTCAGCCTAGATAAGACCCTGACACCTCGGGTTCTCTATGACACCAACGGGCAGGGGGAACAACGAGGTAGCTCTTGTGATACCAGAGCATATCCTGCGAGCCTCATGTCCAAAAAACAACAATACCCAATTGTGGTACTCTTCTGACCTATCTACCAATCATGGACACCATTGTTAATTCACTTTCTCTCAAAAGATACACTCTGAATGAATGAAGAAAAAAAGTTTGCTTATACGAACAATTCTTTTCTGAATAAGTCCACCATTTGACAATTTTTGTTGATAGCTCACAAAGAGTCCTAAGAACAATTGCCGATGCCGTCTGAAATAATTGAAACTTTATCTTCCAAAGAGATCAAAATTCCTTTGTCAAATATGCCAATACATACGGTTTTGAAGTCCACTCTGAACTGTTTCTCATTCCATCAGTTAGAACTAGGGTTGTTCGACGCCCGATGTTCGATGGTTCTCCATCAATGTTTCTCTGTCATCAATGGTTCTGAGAAGATGTTTATTCGTTTAGAATTTTAAATGAAATTATACATAATTATTAACATACTTTTCAAGTATTTCATAGTTAATAAATTATTATTCGTTTGGAGTAATACATTTTTAACAACTTTAAGTCTAATGAATCGTTCAAAGATGGGGGCGCTTCTTGTGAACAAATTCCCCAGACTATTATAGTTATATGCAAAGATTTCGAGCCTATTAATATTGTGGAAAGACAGGCGTTTTTGAGACAGATAGCTTTAGCCCCACACTATAGACTAGACAATTGGCCACTACATAATAGATATCTTCACTTCCCGAGGTAGCTGCTGTCTATTTGACATCTGTCTTGATGACCAATACTAAAAACAAGGCTGGAGAGAAAGTTTGCTTCAAAATTACTTTTTTAAATACAATTCCTCTAGAATTTAGTCTTTTTAAGTTAAAAAATAAAATATCAACAACAAAAATTGTATTATATATTTTTTTTTATTTTTCTCTCTTTCATTTCTATAAATAATTAACACATTTATAAAATAAATATTCTTTTCTACCATCAATTAACTAGGTCAATTTTTTACTTCCTCAACTATACAAAGCGTAGGTCAAATCGGTAAAAAATTCGATGCGGAGTTTTCAACGGAATTTCATGTTTTCCAACCTCTAGATTCCAAATATGGAGAAAACAAATGTGTCTGTCTATGTGAGTGTCTGTAAACACGATAACTCCCGAAAGAATAAATGTATCGAGACGAAATTTTATATGTATTTTCAAAACCATCCAGACAAATCGGCCAAAGAGGATATGATTGAGGATGACGGGCATTAGGATATGATATGTATCGATATGAAATTTCACATTTAAAGTAAAAACCCAATGAGGTCATAACCTGTCAAATTTCAGCAATATCGGCCTAAGGGAAGGGGGGGGGGGGTTCAGGGAAGGGACTCAAATTCAAAAACCCCAATAACTGCCGAATTAATGAATAGGACTGCGTACTTAAATGAGTTATATACCTCTCTTAGAGTGCAGCGGAGTTCAAGGTACAGTACATCTGAGCCAGTTAACCCATTCTCAAAGATTTGTCTTCATCTTGCCTTTGGTGAACCCCCATCCTCACAACCCTCTTGGAGTCCCTGACAAGCCATAAGAAGTTGGAGTTACGGCGGGATGAGAGGAAGACCAGGGGGAAAAGAAAGGACAGATAAAATATAAAGTAAAGAGTCCGAGGGTTTGGAACCTTTTTGTGGGATCTCAAGTAGGAGGGGGCCAAGTGGCACTAAAGGGGGTCGCAATAGGAGCCACTCCAAACTTTGTGGGAGCCACTGAGAGGCGGAGGGGGCGAAGGAGTGACAAATATGATCAAACGGCCACTGAACCATGCGGAGCCTCGGGTCTCCGTGCAGCTCCTCTATATTGTAGCATATATTACTTTCTGATGTCGGCGAACCTCGAGAAGTTCAACTCATCGAAGTCCTGGGGAGCCACGACTTTATCCTATGCATCTTTCGCTTCATCTTGTGGGGGCCCCGAAGTATAAAACTAGAGCTAGCCCATTAACGGCTGATCGAATATTCATGAAATTTGACATGTAGCATCCTTATATGACTGGTTAAACATGGGCAATTTAGCGTCTTTAAATGTTGAAAGGGATGGATGTTGTGGAGGGCCTGAAGTATAAAATTAGTGATAGATAGCCCTTTAACGGTTGATTTCTCGAGGTGACTTGTTAGAAACCGAAAATGCTATAAATGAAATTTCGTTTCTACGTTATTGGTCATACTCATTGAAGCGTATCTTTCCTTCATAATAAAAAGGGGAAGGGGACAGTTTTTTAAAAATATTGAAAATGTTTATAGGGGTAACTCAGTAATAGCGTCACACAACACCGTCATACGAGAACAGCCTAGCAATATGGGAGTCAGCCTTTCTCCGGCACATACTAGTTAAGTTAGCTAACCCATCGTTACCCGGCCAATACTACAAGGGATGCCTAGTGTTGTTCGCCAAATACTTGCTGCCTTGGCAAATACTCAGCGATGTGCCCAGCGTTGCATGGAAAATACTAGCTGGGGTGTTATCCATCCTTGTCCAGCAAAAACTAGCAGGGATGACAAGCATTGCCCAGCACATATTAGCTGGGTTGCTTAGAACGTAGTAGATGGGGAGCGCTTTTGCTCGGCAAATACTGATCACGATGACCAGCGGCGCTGCTCGGCCTAAAATTCAGAAGGTCCGGAAAACATGAATTCCGCTGAAAACTCCGCATCGAATTTCTGACCGATTACATAATTTCCTCCATACTTTCGTATATCTGGAGAAGTAACAATGTCCAGTCTGTTTGTCTTTGAGGATTACTTCCTAATAATTTATGGTTTCCATCTACTTTGTGAAGCTCCATTCTAGGAATAGATAATTAAAATACACAATTTGTTTGTCAAACTTCACTATATATTCTCAAATACTGTAGTTTCGCCGTGTTAAGGCATTATCAAGAGTCACTTACAAACTGACAGAATTGGTTGACAGGGTAGAAGGTACAGTTATGGAGGGGGTTTTTAGGTAATGACGGGGAATCCCTTGTTTTTGTTACTCTATACATTCCAATAAACAGATATTTACAAGATAATAATAAATATAAAATAAAAAAGAAAGAAAAAATATATATATATAAAATCTAATAAAGCGAATCTAACAGTAAAGTGTTGGTATTTATTTAGGTATGACTCATGAATTATATAAATGTAAAATATAATAAATATTAAAGTGAATAAAAACAAATACATAGAATTTAAAGACAAATTAAAACATCAAATGAAAATTGTAGTAGGTATTCTCTGAATGTTTATTTTATATTTATTTATTTAATTTTTATTTTATATTTATTATTATCTTGTAAATATATGTTTATTGGAATGTATAGAGTAACAAAAACAAGGGATTCCCCGTCATTACCTAAAAAACCCCTCCATAACTGTACCTTCTACCCTGTCAACCAATTCTGTCAGTTTGTAAGTGACTCTTGATAATGCCTTAACACGGCGAAACTAGTTGAGTATTTGAGAATATATAGTGAAGTTTGACAAAGAAATTGTGTATTTTAATTATCTATTACTTCCTAAGTCACAAGTAGACTCGAGAAGTAAAGAAGCCTGTTACAATAATTTTTTGTAGGAAACTTGTGTTTTGTATAGGTTAACAACACTATCGATTTCGGATTGTTCGAAATTCTATCAATGACGATAAATTTCTACTACATAATCTGCCATTATTTATGTTTAGATGGTAGGATGGGTAGGTATATAAAATACCGATGGGAAACCCTATTCTGGGTAATATAAGGTGAAGAAAGGAACGGATAATGGAAAATGGCGTTATCACAAGGCCGTTATCAAGTAATGGACGGTATACTCCATCATAAAATGGCCTGTCTCCTTCTGTTCCCACAACTACCTTAATTAAATTAGCCCATGAAATATCTATATGCGGTTATCTCTTTCCGCGATACTTATCAATTTAACTCGCAGGATGTCAAATATAAGGTAGTCTGACCTCTCACAGATTTTTTATTTAAGTAAGCTAGCCGGCTTTCAAGGTTTCCCTCATCATCAGGCAGTCTGATAAAAATTTTTTGATTAAAACTAAATAATAAAAACAAATAAATATACAACAACAAACATTAACAATTTAAAATATCATGGATGGGGTTGTGACTCAGATGGTGGACAGGAATAACTCGTCTGTCCCCATCCATGATATTTTAAATTGTTAATGTTTGTTGTTGTAGATTTATTTGTTTTTATTATTTAGTTTTATTACTTAAATAGAATAGCTTACGTAAATAAAAAATCTGTGAGAGGTCAGACTACCTTATATTTGACATCCTGCGAAATAATCACTTCTCACTACATCAGCCATCTTCATATTATCAATTTAACAGTTGCACATACTTAGTCCCCCCCCCCCCCCCCCCCCACATGAAATCAAATCCTAATCATTACTCTGTCCATTGTTCCTTATAGTAACTACAAGGTCGCCTACTACCAGAGCGCTCTTTCGTCACATTGCTGGGCATGAACCCGACTATGGGAGTTCTAAATTCCCTAATTTATTCACCAGGGGTAACGGTCTAGCAGGCTCGGGACTATCGCTTAACTTACCACCCGAAGGATGGCGTGCTTATGTTTATTTAATTTATTTGGTATAGAACATTCATATATTTGAGACTAGACTAATATCAACGACATTCTTGGCCAAGAATGTTAAATGGCTTATTGAAACATTCTCTTTAAGAAAACCATGTTTTCCCTGCTTATGCATAAATTATACGAAAGGTGTCTCTTCTAATGGAAAATTAAGCCTCACCAATTTTACATTATAATATTTATAATTCATTATAATTTATATTACGTTTATAATATAGAGACTAAGTTTAACGATATTGCCACTTTTTATTTTTTTATACATATAATATTGTAATCGTGTGAAAATCCGATTTCGTGGTTTCAACGGATTTTCACGTTTCAAGGT
Source organism: Aradus depressus (assembly GCA_963662175.1). Lineage (NCBI taxonomy): Eukaryota > Metazoa > Arthropoda > Insecta > Hemiptera > Aradidae > Aradus > Aradus depressus. The sequence continues at coordinate 45,238,418 of OY759214.1, read as the reverse complement.
CCCCTGAATATGTTTCGACCATTTTCGCGATGATGTCTGCCTATGCTTGTGTGTTATGTGTTATAATCTGAAAGTTGTGAGCGTTCTCTACCGCAAAAACGATTGCAGCTATGAACTTGAGATTTGGAATATATTTTATATATATTCATATATTTTATATATATACATATTTTATATATATTCTATATATATATAGAATACGAAGTTTCGTACGTCGTCTGGTTTTCGATATACACGCCAAAGAACATCCTGAATAGAAGTATTGAAGCACATATTCTTAGACAATCCCTTGTCAACTTTGAGAAAAAGTTTTTATTTTTATTAAATTTTAAAGTAGGGAGTTTTTTTCTGAGTCATACTTCTGCAGCAACCTTCCAAATTGACAGAAGTTGTTTGTTTCTTAGTCCTACTTCTGCAGCAACCTTCTAAATTGACAGGAGTTATTATTTTTCATGATACCTAAGAAAACATTATTTTTTTGTTTAACCAAACCAGAAAATGTTTGAATCAAACTTCTGGGGAAGAGGTGATGGAGAATATAAATTTTTCGGACAACCTGTTCTAATATTGACATGGAGGAAATGATAAAATTTTCAAAAATTTCTTATTATATTATTTTCCCAGCTGTTAAATGTATAAGGGAAGTTTTGTAATCGGTCAGAAATTTGATGGTAGTTCTTCACAGGTATTTCATGTTATCCAACCCTCTCACTGTAAAAATGAAAAAAAAAAAACGTTTGTGACTGGGAACATGATAACAATCGATAGAATGAATGTATCGACACGAAATTTTATTCGTGTATCCAAAAGCACCTATGGATTTTCAGCCAAAACGACTAAAATAATGGAGGGGGATTAAGGGGAAGGCTAACCACAAAAAATATAATCACTGTCGTTGAAAATAGGAATAGCAGAATAAGGGCTCAACTTAAAAACCACAATAAGTGCTAATCCATCGACAAAACCTTCCGGCCCACCTGCGACATCCTCGGCGTAACGCAGCCAAGAGCGTAGGTGCCTGGTCCCGAGTTCTCTCGGGAAACGCCGAAAAGGTAGGTTGGAGGACCCAACCGATCGCTCCGGTGATTGTCGGGGTCCTACAACCGGCCATAACAGCAATAAAATCTTAAATAAGTGCCCTTATTCCCCCCTACGCGGCGGACGTCTGTCGTTGAGCCTCCTTCAGGGGCCGGTACACCCGTAAAAAAAAAAAAAAAAAATAATAATAATAAAAAAAAATCCATCCACAAAAAATTTAATGAAGATTCAGGAGTAGATAATGAAGTATTGATTTTTATCCCAAACGGTCGTTTGGTTTGGGAGGGAGAGCGAAAACTTAATTGATTAATTCGTGCTGGGGAAGTACATTGTCACCAACCAACGAACTTTTTTTTTACTCTCTCATCTTTCCGACAGAGATAATAAACATTGAATATTATATTCTGCAAAATTATATTCACTTTACCTCCATTAGCACTGTCTTTTCAGTCTTCCCATTGGTTGTAGCGTATTTTTAAACTGAGCCGAATTATACAAGACAAGAAAATTGAGATTTTCATACATACTACAACTCTAGAGAGGGGATGGGAGGTTTGTCCAGTCTCACGTACTCCGTTCTCCCAGTTGTGACTCAGATGGTGGACAGGAATAACTCGTCTGTCCCCATCCATGATATTTTAAATTGTTAATGTTTTAGATTGTTATTTATTTATTTTTATTATATTATTTAGTTTTATTCAAAATTTTTAATTTTTTATCAGGTATGTTTAATCAAAAATTGTGTTTTCAATTTAATTATTTATCTTTGCTATTTATATTACATAATATATTAAGGATGGTTCTCTTGTAGACTGCCTCATGATGAGGGAAACCTTGAAAGCCGGCTAGCTATTACTACCAATAAAAATATGTGAGAGGTCAGACTATCTTATATTTGACATCCTGTGAAATAATCACTTCTCACTACATCAGCCATCTTCATATTAATTATCATACATACTCGTACGGTGCTAACGCGATAAGTACCGAAATTCAAAAGATTGGGTAAACAATTACGCCCACATAGACCACAATTATTTTGAGTTTATTTTTTAAGTTCTTCGTAAAAAATAGAAAAAATATTAAACAAAAAAAAAAAAAAAAACGAAAAATTATGAAAAAATGAAAAAAAAATCCTCTCATGGATTGTTTAAAAGCACAACCTTGATTTGACGGGAATTGGAAATTTGGGCAGGGTAAATATACAGTTGTTTGGAGACTTGATTGCTAGGAGGGGGGGGGGGGGGGCACGTGGTCTGCATTGGAATCAAGCGAAATGCATCAGGTAATGCAAGTCAAAATAAGCTATCCATTCTGCAATTTAGTTTTATTTTTTTTTTCAAATGAACTTTTGAACCGATATTATTATAATTACGGAATTTGTATGAGGCATTCGGCCGAGGTTTTTAATCCATTCTCTTTTGGATGGGACATTAAGCGATGGTCCCAGACCTATGCGATGTCAGGTACTCTTTAAAGACCCAAAGTAAAGTTATTTTTGCCTGGGTAGGCAAGTCATACTATTTTAATAGTTTTGTTAAACTATTTTAATAGTTTTGTTATACTACTAATTATATATGTATTAGACTCAAGTAGATATAAATCTAATTTATAAGCTATTGTAATGTATAAATTCTTTTGACGTATTCTATTACCATGATATGGTTTTTTTAATTTATTAATATTATTATTATTATTATTATTATTACACTAACCACTTGGGAAGTGAAAGCAAAACCCCCAACTTCGAACTTTTATGGTAACATAAGTCCCCTACGAGAAAGCATAATTATATATTTGTGTGAGGGGGTAGGAAAAGGAGGACATTGCAATACAATAAACTAAACTGTGTGTGTGTGTGTGTGTGTTGGGCCCCAGAAGGTCTTGCCGGGCCACGCCAGACCAGCCCCAGAGCTGCACACAAAAGACCCACTCACACTCCCTCTCAAGAATCCCTCTTTTGGAACCCACTTTAAATTACATTCCTGCTATCTGTGGGACTGTCTCTCTCTGGTTAATAAATCAAACATGGCCACTTGTTTACCACCCAGACCCGCCGCTAGCTATCCTATTCCATGTCTCTTTTTTAAAAAAAATGAGAAATCTTTTAGGGGCTCTTTATTGAATTTCATGGTGGAAAAATCCTGACCTATTCAACAACCTAATGGGAGAAATGAGCTGCACGGAACTTTCTCATAGTCGTGATAATACAATTTCCAGAGTTTGATTAATGATTAAACCTCGGCTTTTGATTCAGTTAAACAATACTGGTTCAGTTGGTTTAGTTGAATTTCCTTCAATCTTTTATTCCACATTTCTTAACCGTATTCAGTTTATATGAATAGAAGAAATGGCCTCTGAAGTCACTGTTCCTAATAGAAAACAAAAATTAAAAAATAGTATATTGTAACGGAGAACCCGGGACTTGGGCGATCGGCTACCGTCAGCTCCTGTCTACCTCCCCACCACTACTCACACCCCAGGGAGGGAGTGGGGAGATGGGAGAAGATACAGTCTGGACGAGGGAGGTCTGCCACCAGGGGATAGTAGGCTGGGCGTGTTGGGTGTCGTCCTGATACTAATGTAAAATAAATGTTATGATCTAGGAGTGTGTGGACTTCTTCAATTTCTTCCCGATGCCCTGTACAATTTCCCCGGCAAAGTGAGGCGCACTAAGGGCAGATAGGCCCGACGTGACAATATTATTAAAAAACAGTATAAGGGATAAATAGGCACTCCTATTTGAAGTATAGGGGAAGTTATGTGTTCGGTCAAAAAATCGATGCAGGGTTTTCAAATGAATTTCATGTTTTTCGACCTCAGATTCCAAATATAAACAAACAAAAAATGCTGTGTTTCTGTGATGAGTGCATCAACATGGAATTTCATATGTGAATCCCGAAGTGATTTTCAGCCAAATCGACCTAAGTGGAGGGGGATTAGGGGGGAAGGCTCGTCAAAACCCCCAATAACTGCCGATGTAATGAATGTATCAACATGAAATTTCATATTTAAAATCAAAACCCAATGAGAATATAAACTGTCAAATTTCAGTGATATCAGAGGGTTCAGAATAAGAGGACCCTAATAACTACCAAACGTAATGAATTTATCGAAGCAAAATTTAATATGAGAATTTAGGTGACACTATGTAAGTCAACTATTGAATATTAGCGCAAACGAATGAGCGAAAAGTTAATTGATTAATTCGTTCTGAGGAAGTACATTGCCGGTGAATCATGGACAATTTTATTTCATCGTTTCTATCAGTCTCATCGAAGCAAATTTTGAAAATAGATTAATCAGTTTTGGAAACTACTGGAAAATGCAGGAAGAGAGATAAAGCCGGAAAGGGGAGAATGGGTCAGGTGAGAGGAGGATATTTCGGGCCGGGTATACATGATTGACTAGATGTTGAGGAAGTGGGTCGGCAGTCTTCACAACAATAATGAATAAATAAACAAACGATGAATTTTCTAGTTAACTATCAATAAGGTTAATAACTCTTAGATGAGGGGGTTGGAAGGTTACCTGAACTGAACCTTAGGATAGTCAACTGAGGCTGTTAGATGAGGGGGTTGGAAGGTTACCTGAACTGAACCTTAGGATAGTCAACTGAGGCTGTTAGATGAGGGGGTTGGAAGGTTACCTGAACTGAACCTTAGGATAGTCAACTGAGGCTGTTAGATGAGGGGGTTGGAAGGTTATCTGAACTGAACCTTAGGATAGTCAACTGAGGCTGATAGGGGGTTGGAAGATTATCTGAACTGAACTTTAGGATAGTCAACTGAGGCTGTTAGATGAGGGGGTTGGAAGGTTACCTGAACTGAACCTTAGGATAGTCAACTGAGGCTGTTAGATGAGGGGGTTGGAAGATTACCTGAACTGAACCTTAGGATAGTCAACTGAGGCTGTTAGATGAGGGGGTTGGAAGGTTACCTGAACTGAACCTTAGGATAGTCAACTGAGGCTGTTAGATGAGGGGGTTGGAAGGTTACCTGAACTGAACCTTAGGATAGTCAACTGAGGCTGATAGGGGGTTGGAAGATTATCTGAACTGAACTTTAGGATAGTCAACTGAGGCTGTTAGATGAGGGGGTTGGAAAGTTACCAGAACTGAACAACAGTTTCTCCCTATTCATGCATTCTCAACCCAATGCTGTCCCTCTCGGTTGCCACCAATGCTAGTCAGAAGCTGGCAGAGCGAGGTGGTACGAGGGATGACCCTGTCGTAGGACGACACTTATTAATGAAGGCAAACAGGGATCAGAGGGGCTCAACACACAAACATCAAAGTAATGAATATATCGATAAAAAATTTTATATTAAATTCAAAACCCCTTAAACTATCGAATCAAGAACTGCCGATGTAATGAATTTATCGACGAAAAATTTAGTTTGAGAATTTCAGTGTCAACTATTCATTTTTAGCTCAAACTGAATTGGTTTTGGAAGGAGAGCGAAAACGTAATTGATTAATTTGTTCTGGGGAAGTACACTGCCGATGATTCACCGACGACTTGTTTGTTTTATATTTCTGACAGATGGAAAGATGAATTAAGACTGAAAAACATTTTGAAATCCTTGGGAAAAGTATTTGTACGATAGGAGAATGAAAACAAAAGCATAAATCTTATAAAGTGTTATGTATCTGTGTGTGAGTCGGAGTAACCAAGTAACATGACTATCCTCAAATATAGATTGTTATGTGTATGTGTGCGAGTCGTAGTAACCAAGTAACATGACCATCCTCCAATATAGATTCTTTTGTGTTTGTTTATGAGTCGGAGTAACCAAGTAACATGACTATCCTCAAATATAGATTGTTATGTGTCTGTGTACGAGTCGTAGTAACCAAGTAACATGACCATCCTCAAATATAGATTGTTTTGTGTCTGTGTATGAGTCGGAGTAACCAAGTAACATGACTATCCTCAAATATAGATTGTTATGTGTCAGTGTGCGAGTCGTAGTAACCTAGTAACATGACCATCCTCAAATATAGATTGTTTTGTGTCTGTGTATGAGTCGGAGTAACCAAGCAACATGACTATCCTCAAATATAGATTGTTATGTGTCAGTGTGCGAATCGTAGTAACCTAGTATCATGACCATCCTCAAATATAAATTGTAATGTGTCTGTGTGTGAGTCGGAGTAACCAAGCAACATAACTATCCTCAAATATAGATTGTTAAGTGTCAGTGTGCGAATCGTAGTAACCTAGTAACATGACCATCCTCAAATATAAATTGTAATGTGTCTGTGTGTGGGTCGTAGTAACCAAGTAACATGACTATCCTCCTATATAGGGATAGAACTTTTCATGAATGCCCTAAAAGTAATTGTTTTTTATTAATTAACTAAACCACACATTTTTTCGAACAGAATGCTATAAATGTTTTTTACCAATTCTATAATGAATTTTCAAAAACAGAAAAAATGTTCTATTCTATTCCAGCAACAATTAATCAATTACATTTTTGCTCTTCCTCCAAAGCCAATCAATTTGGGATAAAACTCAATATTTGACTTACATAGTGGTTTCCGAATCCTCAAACTAAATTTTGTTTCGGTTCATTACATCGGTAGTTAATCGAGATATTGCGTTAAGTCCCCATATAATCCCCCCCTCTTCCATTTGGACAATTTGATCTGTGTATGTGTGTAACATTTTGTAAAAAAATGTACTTAGATCCTGGAAGAAATTGGTCTGATTTCAACCATGATCTAATCAGACCTATATAAGTTAGCACATGTGACCCCTTCATTCCAAATTTCAAGTTCATAGCTACAATCGTTTTTGCGATAGAGAGCTCAAAACACAGACACACACTCGCACGAACAGACGTCATCGTGAAAATGGTTAAAACATATTCAGGAGACCCTGAAACGTGAAAATTCGTTGAAAACTCGATCTCGGATTTTTGCACGATTACAATACTTATTTATACTTTAAGTATGAGGAAGTAAAAACTAAAAAGAATATGATTTGATTTTTATAACCAAGGAAAATTCAAATAAAAAAACAATTTAAGAGCCATACGTTATGATGTTCTAAAAATGATATTTCTTTTATATTGTCCCATAAAACACACAGAAAGGCCATTCTAAGACTTAATCAAGCACGAAATTAACTTAGCTGGGACTTAGTATGTAGGAGGGAAAAATGATGTGTAGTACAAAGTTGCTTTAAGGTTCTTTCTTTATAAAAATAATATTATAGAGAAGTCTGATCTGATGACACATTTTCATTTTCTTATATATTTAGAATAAAGAGAGTATCATAGTCGTGCAAAAATCCGAAATCGAATTTTTAATACAATTTCACGTTTCAAGGTTCCCTGAATACGTTTTGTACATTATGCTGATGATGTCTATCGATGCGTGTATCTATGTATGTGATTGGAACTTCGTGTGCGCTCTACGTCAGAAACGATTGTAGCTATGAACTTGACATTTGAGATGACTACGTCACAAGTGCTATCTTAGATCTCATCAGTTTTTATTTGAGCCCTAAGTGCATTTTACAAGATACCGCTTATATATATTATGTATACTTTAAATAAAAGTCTCTTAGAATAAAAGTTGTAGAGAAAACTGAAAGACTCAATTTATATAAAATACAATTTTTCGATGAAATACAAGTGATGTTATGCCGAAAACCGTTGATTATTTTACGCGAAAACGCAGAGTCCTATCAAAAAATCTTTCTTAATAATTGTCTAACTATTAAAATGTTCTCAGATTTTAGAAATGACCTATACGAACCAACTTATAGATCTCCAAAGAATGTACGATAATTTTACGTAAGAAATATTTCTATATAATACAGTAATGAATTTTAAAATATATTAAATTTTATTATTGTTAATTTTGTATTATAAAGGATTAAAAGTTTAGAAAAAAGTATATATATATTGTAACATGTAGAAATAAGGGGGGGTATTTTAATAAATAAAGAAATATAATAAAGCCATTAACGGGATGTCAGTACTGAGGACTTAAGCAGGGTGGGGGAAGAGAGAGAGAACAGTGGAAGGAGGGGGAAACGAGTGTGTCGGTGGTTGGAGATAGAGAGTGAAGGAGGAAGGTTGTGGTTGAAGAGAGAGAGAGAGTGGAAGTGGACGGTTCGTTTTTTATGAGAGAGTTCGCTGGAGTAGTGAAGAGTTTTTTTTTGGAGTTAGAAGTCTGGAGGAAGTCAGGAAAAAAGGCAGATTGATGGGAAAATAAAGGAAGGATCGGAGAGCCGTATGATGAACTAAGAAGAGCAGTGGAGAAGGATTGAAGGACAGATGGTGACCAAGTGAGTGAAAAAAAAAAAATAATTATAAAAAAATAAAACAAATAAATGTTATATGATCATGTCTCCAATTTATGTAAAGATTTAAAAAACAAAACAAAAAAAAAATAAAAACTCTATTTATCAATTTTTTTTTATTAAAAGAATTCATTTCCCATAACTAGTTTTTTTCAACAAGATAAATAAGAAATAAAGAGGAACTAGTAATTGTTTCATTGGCGCCCAACGTGGGGCAATTTAAAAAATAAAATTAAATTCATAGAATCATTAATCATTTCATTGGCGCCCAACGTGGGGCATTTTGCTAAAAAATTTAAAAAATAAAAATTAATTCATAGAACTAAGTAATTGTTTCATTGGCGCCCAACGTGGGGCAATTTAAAAAATAAAATTAAATTCATAGAATCATTAATCATTTCAATATATATATGTTATTATGACTCATGCCCGGGCTTTAACTATGAGGTCATATCGCCTACTACCAGAGCGCTCTTTCGTCACTCTGGTGAACATGAGAAATTTTGCCTACCCTAAATTTTTATTCACCTAGGGCAGGGGTCTGTAACGAGTATCTGACATCGTAGAGGCTCGAGACCATCGCTTTACGTCCCATCTGAAGGACGGCGTGCTTAAGTTTATTTTACCTCCCAGATAAAATAAACGAAGGGCCTCGGCCGGGTTTCGAACGCACGATCTTGAGCTCAGAACGCAAGCACGCATGCCACTGAGCTACCGGCGCCCGCATATATATATGATGTAAGAGGTACAAGAAAGTATAAAAAAAACATAAGGGCCTCGGTGGATTTCGAACCCAAAATCTCTAATTGAGGAGATATTTAACTCAAAAAAAGCTGACCAGCAACGTAATATAACCAAAATCTCTAATTGAGGAGATATTTAACTCAAAAAAAGTTGACCAGTAACGTAATATAGCAAAAATCTCTAATTGAGGAGATATTTAACTCAAAAAAAGCTGACCAGTACCGTAATATAACCAAAATCTCTAATTGAGGAGATATTTAACTCAAAAAAAGCTGACCAGTAACGTAATATAACCAAAATCTCTAATTGAAGAGATATTTAACTCAAAAAAGCTGACCAGTACCGTAATATAACCAAAATCTCTAATTGAGGAGATATTTAACTCACAAAAAGCTGACCAGTAACGTAATATAACCAAAATCTCTAATTGAGGAGATATTTAACTCAAAAAAGCTGACCAGTAACGTAATATAGCAAAATCTCTAATTGAGGAGATATTTAACTCAAAAAAAGCTGACCAGTAACTTAATATAACCAAATCTCTAATTGAGGAGATATTTAACACAAAAAAAGTTGACCAGTAACGTAATATAGCAAAAATCTCTAATTAAGGAGATATTTAACTCAAAAAAAGTTGACCAGTAACGTAATATAACCAAAATTATTTTTATTGTACAATGTGTACAGAGTACAATGCGGGGAGCGGGGTTGTCAACCCCGGATCTAAATAAAAGTATGGGATGAATAATTTAAACTTTGAAATGTACGAATGAGGTGTATTTTCAATCTCTTTTCCCTTACATATTTCAGTTCATCAGTTGTCAAACACAAGATTATCTTTGTATAAGGGCGGAGGTTCTTGGCGTCTAAGTCACATGATATATTAAGTTGCTATACACAGAGAAATCATCGTGAATCACCGGCAATGTACTTCCCCAGAACTAATTAAAATATTATTAATTAATAAATTAAGGTTCTGTGTTAAACCTCCCCCTTCCCTCTGATCAATTTGGCTAAAAATCAATACGTGAGAATTCTGGATACACTTATAAACACTAAGAAACATTCATTACAATGATATCCATATGAGGTTAGGTTAGGTTTTATGACTCATGCCCGGGCTTTAACTACGAGGTCATATCGCCTAATACCAGAGCGCTCTTTCGTCACTCTGGTGGACATGAGCCCGACTCTACTATAGGAGTCTTAAATTTTGCCTACCCTAAATTTTTATTCACCTAAGACAGGGGTCTTTAACGAGTACCTGACATCGTACAGGCTCGGGACCATCGCTTAACGTCCCATCCTAAGGACGGCGTGCTTAAGTTTATTTTACCTATCCATATGATTTACAAAGAATGAATGTACCTTCACGAAATCCTCCTGATTCTTTCTCCTTCCCTTCGACCGAATTTGTTGAGAAGCAACAGAAGTCGTCCTTATAGGCTCCTGGATGCACATACATAAGTGTTTTTGGGTATAACTCCCTACCTCTGGTCCCTGCCATCCCTTCAGCCGATTTGGCGAAAAATCATTAGGTTCTATCCTATAGAGTTCTATATTCAGGTTGGCACGCCGTTCTTCAGATAGGACGTTAAGCGATGGTTCGGAGCCTGTACAATGTCAGGTACTCGTTAAAGACCCCTGCCATAGATGAATACAAATTTAGGGTAGGCAAAATTTAGGATTCGCATTGTGTTAAATTATTTATTTAATAAATTTCCATTGAGGACGGACAAATTGTGTTCCATTCATACAATATGTCCACTGATTTCATTCAGAATGTGTCTTGTCCAAATTAAATTAATGTTTCACATTTTTCACACTTCAATATTTTAGAAGTCTGTTTAAAATGTAATCCTTGATACTTTAAAATTTCTGAGAAAAATATTATTCCTCCAAAACAAAATAAAAAGTCGGTGAATCACCGGCAATGTACTTCCCCAGAACGAATTTATTAATTAACTTTTCGCGCCCCCTTCAAAACCAGTTGACCGTTCGCGCTAATATTTAACGGTTGACTTATATAGGTGCTCCTAAATCACATTGCAGTTTTTACAGCGCTTTTCGTTTTTCTAATTTTATTTTTTGAAATCTTTTTATTCGAGAGTAAGTGAATGTAAATAACTGTTCCATAGCCCAAAGATGGGAGTTAAGTGAAGAGGAAGCAATCAGGGCGGTGGTTGTGAGTGAGGAGGGGTTCGCCAGGGAAATCGCAAATCGGCTCCAACGGTCACAATCCGTGGTGTCAAGAGCGGTGTGCCGACACCCGGAGAAGAGGGCAAGGCCGTTCGAGGGCAACTGCCGAGAGGGATGACCGCTTTTTGCAATTACATGAGCTTCGGGATCGGCAGTCTACCGGCCTTTACTTGAGTCACCTCTTAGAAACCTTCAGAAACGTCAGACTTTCTGAACGTACAGTCAAATGAGTATGGATTGACATCTCATCCCCAGCCACTGGACCTCTATTCACCAGAGGAACACCTGAACTGGACTACTGTTGATTGGGGCGATTATTCTTTTCAGATGAGTCCAGATTCTGATTTCCAGATGGACGTGAACGAGTGTGGAGGAGGCCGGGCGAGAGGTTTACTCACTGTAATTTTTCCGAATCACAGAGATGTGAATTTAAAAGCCTCTACGGAGTTAGTGGTCAGGGCTCACTAACTGCTGCAAGGTATATCAGAAAGATCCTAGAACCTAATGTGATGCCCTTCGCCCCGTTTGTCGGCCCTCGATTCCTTTTGATGCACGACAATTCTCGACCCCATGTTGCGGGTGTTGTTCAACAGTACCTTCGTGAAGTACAAATTGTGACAATGGACCGGACCGCAAGAAGTCCAGACATGCTTGGAAGACGCATCAGAACTCGACAGCCACAACATTTAGAGGATTTGCGGAACTTCTGGCTTCAAGAGTGGGAAAATGTAATTCAAAATTTAATCAAGAGGGGAATGCCCAGAAGAATAGTTGATGTCACTCAATCTAGGAGAGGGAACAGGAGTTACTAAAATGATTTCGAAATTTTATGGGTTTTTATGAATTTTCTTTTTGTTAACTTCTCTGTATTTTGTTTAACTTCCTTCATATTTCAGAAAAATAAAGACATTTATTTTTCCTGTTAATTTTTAATTTGCTTTTATCAATTCAACAAATAATATCTTCATGTCGTTTCCGATGTCCCAAATCCATTAAAATTTCAAAAATTGTAGTGATCGTTCAATTTTGTCCGGGAGTGTATCACTATAGTTATGTTAAAACCAGTTCATCGTGTCGCGCTAGTACTCAATAGTTTACTTAGGATACATAGAAGCTCCTAAATCCTAAAACTAAATTGAGTCGATAAATTCATTAAATCGGCCTTTATTATGGTTTTTGAGTTGAGCCCGTTTCCCTGAACCCCCTTCCTTCCAGCCAATTTAACTGAAATTTTACAGGTATTGACTCTTACGAGGTTTTGACTTTAAATACGAAATTTTATATCATACATTCATTACATCGGTAGTTATTCGAGTTTTTGGTTTAGCCTCTTTTCCGATTACCTCTTCCCTTTAGTCGATTTGGTTGAAAATTAATAGGTGTCTTGAGGGACTCTGGATACATAATTTTTGACCGATTACATAACGTCCGCGATACTTTGTATAGCTAACATATGTCAAACTTTGAACCCTTATATCTTCGAAACAATAAATCGTAAACAAATAAATAATATATGATAATTTATTATAGTATCCCTTACAACAAATAGTATGTTATACATATGTCATGGTATGTTACAACTGTCTGTGCGTATGTGTCTGTCAACATAACTCGCGATAGAATGAATATATAGACACTAAATTTGGATCAGAGAATAGACTCAATTCGAAAACCCCAATAACTATCGATGTAATAAATATATCGACACAACATTTATAATTAGGATTCAGGAAGTCCCCATGTAAGTCAACTGTTGATTTTTAGCCCAAACGGTCGTTTGGTTTTGGAGGGGGAGAGAAAACTTAATTGATTATTTCATGCTGGGAAGTACATTGCCAGTGATTTACCGATGACTTTTTTTTCTTACATTTTTCTTGCTATGATTTATTTTTTTGATGTAGAACTAAGTCTTTTGCCGCGCTGGGTAGGTGCGTAACATCGGAAGCAGGGATCTTCGGAAATATAAGTTTCAACGTTCTATCTTAACCCTTCGAAATAGTAGCGTTAGAAAGTTGAGCTGAATTAACTTTGATAACAAGTAAATAAATTATTATTGTGATAACGTGAGCACTGCATTCTCTGATGCTTAGAGCTAACTGTCATATGAGATAAATCGAAATAATGTTGAATTTAAATGTTTTCCTTTTTTAGGTACAGTTAGTTATTATGACTCATGCCCGGGCATTAGCTATAAGGTCATATCGCCTACTACCAGAGCGCTCTTTAGTCACTCTGATGGACATGAGCCCGATTCTACTATGAATTCTAAGTATTGCCTACCCTAGATTTTTATTCATCTAGGGTAGGGTTCTTTATAACTTATTATAGGCTCGGTACCATCTCTTAACGTCCCTTCCGAAGGATGGCGGGCTTAAGTTTATTTTAACTCGCAGATAAAAAAAACAAAGTCTCGGACGGGTTTCCAACCCGCGATCTTGAGTTTAGAAAGCAAGCACGCATACCACCGAGCTACTATGTACAGTAGCAAGTCAACTGTCCTTCACTCAATACTCTAATGACGTAGAACCTGTGAGATAGTGCCATGAAATAGTGACAGTTGACGTAGTTCTACTTTGTAGGTTCCAGCACAGTGTGCTCCATCTCTTGGCAAATCTTAGCACAATTATTTTTTGGAGTACTACATGCTGGTAAAATTGAGAGTTAAAAAAAAACATAAGCACGCCGTCCTTCGGATGGGACGTTAAACGATGGTCCCGAGCCTGTACGATATCAGGTACTCGTTAAAGACCCCTACCCTAGGTGAATACAAATTTAGGGTAGGCAAGGCCCACAGTAGAATCGGGCTCATGTCCACGAGAGTGACGGAAGAGGGCTCTGGTAGTAGGCGATATGACCTCGTAGCTAAAAGCCCGGGCATGAGTCATAATAAATAACATGCAGGTAAAGTGTCCCATAAGAAAAATAGCTCACTGAGAGATAAGTCCTGTTAAATGTTGGTAAGTTCAGAGGACGCAGTGGTCCCTTCCTCTGAAGTGAACGGGAGGGTTTTGTGGGTGCGCTGGTGTTCTGACTAATGAAAATTTTCTTCTAAAGAAAAAATTGATCATAAATTACGCTGGACTATTTTTTCTGCTTGCCGAAGAATTATTTATGCTTAATGTCTGTTTAATTAGAGATTCCGAGTGTTAAGAACTAACTGTCCAGTAGATTTATTTTTATTTTTTTCTTCAAGAGCCAGCGTCAGTATATTTTTCGTTTGTCACAGAAGCCAAAATACTTTACTCTTCAGACTGCTTTGAGAATCGAAGAAGCATGGAGAAAAGAAGATTGTAGAAAAATAAATATATTTGATAAAAAATAAGTTGGAATTTTTTTCCGCTTGCCAAGAAGTACAGCACGTCCCGAACTAAAGAGGTACTCTTTAAATAGTACCTCTTTAGTTCGCGACATTCTGATAGTAGTACTTCTTTAACTGGTATTATTCGAGAAGGGTTTCGAGCTCTAACAAATTTTATTATTTTTTTATGAGGGAGATTTTAAGACCTCTACTCCTCATACACCTTCAACTGCTGAGTCAATCGTAGCGATAAAAAGCGTTCGGATTGTGGAGGATGGAACTTACCGATCTGAGGTACATCGTAGGGGGGTCCGGAGGACCTGATGCCCCGGGGGCTCCGGACCATGGCAGAGGCGGCAGCGGAGGCGGCCGCCAGGAGGATGAGGAGCCCGAGGATGGCCAGCCGGTCCATGGTGGCTCCTGGAGGTGGCGGCGTGGCGGCTGGTGACTGGTGGTGGCTGGTGTCTTGTGGTGGCTGGTTGAGTGGTTAGTAGGGTTGGTGGTGCCCCACCATCTCCGACGGGTGGACTGTTTCCACTCAAGGGAGCTGGCCCCCGCCTCCCCCCCGCCCGTCGCCGGCCACGCCTGCGCCACCCCCGGACCACCACCCCCCCAACCCTCACTCTCACATCACATCTTCCTTCCCCTTTCACACATAGGCAAAAAAGGTTTCCTTTTTTTTCATTTTTTTTTCTCCATGTCCAAACTTTTTTTGAATCTCAAGTAGCATCACTTATGGCCAACAGGAACCTTCAACCTGAGGGGGTGGGGACTGACTACAAGGGAGCAGGTTTCACGTATTATTCTCTAAACCTCCCATGTTGTTTATTCAGTGGAGATGCTCCGAATGGATTATTGGGGTATTGTCTGATGAGTTTCCTTATTTAATTATCGCAGCTTGTAATAAAATTAGTTATGAATAATTACTTACTATAATTATGTTATCAATCGTGACTCTCTCACAATGGTAGCATAATAGAAAGGCTATTTGAAATGTAAGCCATTTTTTTTTTGTTTTTTTTTGACTAAGTATATTTTCGTTAGTTATATAGAAAAAAACACTGGTGTTATCAAGTTTTCTCTTAGACTGGCCGGTCATTAAGGGTGCACTATTCGAAAATAGGGACATAGGGTTATTAGGTATTTATGTATGCCTAGCTGGTTGAAGAGATATGGGATGCCTTAGGGTGGCTACGGGGAGAGGCGGACGGGTACTCACCCCAAGACCCTGGAGCATCAGGGGTTGTGCCGATCTGGATAGGTGTCTCCGTCCTTGAAAAAAGGTACATACTCTTCCCATAAGAAGATATTTACAAATAACTGCTAATTTAATTAAACTTGCTATTGAAATTGTTCGGAAGAACTCGTCCTTTACGGTTTCGCACGATTCCTTCCGTCAAACGAGGAAATAGAATTCGCAATAAACAACTGAGAATATAAAACATAAATACATTTTGATGCAACATAAGTTTACTTAATTAATTATTAACGAAATATATTGTATAAAAAGCAAATTTAATTTTTTTTATTATTAAAATAACAAATTTTCATTGATGATAAGACAACTTTATCACAAGATACAAAAACAAGATTTTTACAGAAGAAATCTAAAACATTGTGTCAAGATTATTCATATTGTAAGGATAATTTATATTTCGTAAATACAATTTTTTAATGTAACAGCGTCATCATCAGTGGTACCTTTGTGAATGTGAATAGCAGATACATCCGGTATCCGATGCTTTAATAATGTTGCTGGATATATTTGTATCTGCTATATATACTATATAGATAAAATATATTCGTCTTCTATTTCTCTCATCTAATCACATCCCACATCTTACTGTCACATTTGAACACCATTTTTCGTTCACGAGATTTTCTTCATCTCTGAATCTATTGACAACAAAAAACGGACATAGGAGGTTGTCTATGACCAACGACGACATAATAAACTAAAGTAAAGCATCCCATAGTTGGGGCTGCAAATTCTAGTAGCCACTCCTTCGTCTTCTTCTTAGGGTCGTCTTCCCTATATTCCTCAACGTTCGAACGACACCAGGAAGGAAACCAAACGATGTCAGATAGAAGAATAAAATTCCAAATTTATAGTCTAGTGAGACATCTTTATGAAATGCTAAAATAGCGATGTTTGTAAATAGAAAAAATCTAAAAAAAATGAACATTATGACAAATAGTAATGCCAATGCCTTTGCACAAATGGGAAATTTTTTTTTGATGAAATATCTTGTATTCAGGATTGGGTTGGTAGCTTCTAGTACACAGAGAAGTTCTATTGCAACTCGGCCTCCCACCTGGGTCCAAAGCAGTTTCAAGCATGTCAAGATCCCTCCCAGGTGATGAAGAAGTATAGTGATGTTCTTTGGGGAAAGAGGTTCAGAGCGCCAGAACCGAGTATCGTGAAGCAAGAATCCAGCAGTAATAAGGAAGGCTGCATTCTGAAGTGTAGTGTTGCTCTCTTGAAAGCTTCTCGTCGTGAGATCTGTGACCCGAGAGTCACACAGAAAGAGGAGGATAGTGGCCAAAGACTGGAAGCAGCTGGTGAGGATGAGACTAGCATAGTGCGGGAGACCCATGGTCCGGAGTGAGATCCAGACCAGGTGCCACCACAAGAAGAACAGACCCAGTGTGTAGACGAGCACGAGCAACTCGAAGAACCAATGGTGGCCCATACCCTTACCCTGCAACACATTGTCACCATATATATTAATTGATAACCTTATATCCCTACCTGTCCCTAATACACTACCAATCACAATTCTTGTAGGAATATATTTATTTTAGAGGGATAAATCCTTATGACCTACATATAGGAAAATATGTAATAATTTAATATTAAAAATTATTAATTTGTAATTAATAAAGTCACATGGGCCAGTATAGAAGTCTGTAGAACGTTTCGAAGGAATAGATTTTATAGAAAGTTCTAGAACCAATGGCCGACCTAGGGACCGACCAGGTTCCAGTTCTCTATATTTAAAATATAGGTTTTATTTCTAGGTCGCCATGGATATATTTATATATATAAATAATTGTAAGTTATAAATATAAAATAATTATGTAAATACCTGTTTATAGAGAAAAGAACCAAATTTGTAAATGGACCCTTCTGGAACATGGATCCAGAAGGTTCCTTGGGACTATACAACAGCCCAGGCATCGATCAATCAATCGATCACACACTCACTAGATCCCTCACTATTACCTTTTCCTTCTTCTTGTGTGACCGTTGTCCTGTACACCATAATTGTAAGTACTAAATATATAAATAACTTTATAACTTGTCTGATTTCTTTATTTTTTGTTACGGTCTACTGTCCTTTCGCGCACTCTGCCTTTTTTCCGCTTCCTTATTCTTATATATATTAAATAAACCGTAAAAACATGTAAATAAGGCGTTAGAACCCGTTCACTTTTCAAGAGAGCAGAAAAACGATTATACACAGCCTGGGGTATAAACAATGTAAACTGGAAATCGAATTTCTGACCAATTATGTACATAATTTATGGTTTCCAGATTTTACTTTGTGAAGCTCCATTCTAGGAATAGATAATTAAAATAAACAAATTGTTCGTCAAACTTCACTATATCCTTCATACACGACTAGTTTCGCTGTGTTAAGGCATTATCAAGAGTCACTTACAAACAGTTTGTACGAAGTTTGACGAACAATTTGTGTATTTTAATTATCTATTCCGATTATGTACATAACTAACGTCCCCTATTGACTTACATAGGGACTCTTCATTTATATACTGAATAGTGTCCATAAATTCATTACATCGTCAGCTTTTGAGCGCCTTTTTCCTTCTGCCGACTTCATTGAAATTTGACAGGTTATGTTCTCGTTGGGTTTTGACTTTAAATATGAAATTTCATATCCCTCCCCTCTCATCCCTCCCTCCCTTTCTTTCGTTTCAGCGGAAAATTGATGCGTCATCCTTATGGGGTTTTGAATTCACATATAAAAATAGACACACAGACAGCAGCCATTTTTTTTTTCATATTTGGAACCTAGAGTTCTGAAAAAACTCCGAATCGAATTTTTGATCGATTACATAACATCCTCAATACTTCGTATAGCTGGTGAAATAGAAGGAAAGAGAAGTTGTCATTATTTCTTCATAGGGCTAGCTAGTACCGTGATGAAGGGCCGCACAGCTCGGTTTCAAGAATTCAACCTTTCGCATTGTTTAATTTTCTGCAAAAGATGCCTACGGTTCTATTGAACATACTATATGAATATACAGAATGTATGAGTTTTCACACTATCGAAATATATGCTTGATCCAATACATTTTTCAAAATTAAAAACAAAAAACATTTGGGTAACCAGGAAACGGATTCTACGATTATGGCACTTTTCTGACTGTCGTCTCGTTTCATCTTAACCATGTTGAACAGCTTCAGAAGTTTCTAGACGGTCATGGTGGGAGTATGAACTAACCTAAAATATTATAGTTAGTTATTATGACCCATGCCCGGGCTTCAACTACAAGGCCATATCGTCTATTAATAGAGCCCTCGTCACTCTGGTGGACATGAGCCCGACTCTACCATAAATTTTGTCCACCCTAAATTTTTTTTCTTTTAGGGTAGGTAGGGGTCTTTAACGAGTTCCTGACATCATATAAGATCGGGACTATCCCTTAACGTCCTATCCGAAGGACGTGCTTAAGTTTATTTAACTTCCCAGATAAAATAAACCAAGGGCCTCGACTGGGTTTCGAACCCACGATCTTGAGCTCAGTAAGCAAGCACGCATACCACTAAGCTACCGACCACCTCTTTAATAGTTTATATTTCTCTTCGCCGTTGAACGTATGTCTTGATCACGTTGTAAGAGCTTCGTTTTACGATCATATTATTTTATGAAATCCTAAAAGATGAAATATTTTAACGAAATATAAGATTGTTAGAAAGAATTGTTAGTTCAAACCAGACTGAGTTTCTCCAAGAAGGTTAAACCTTTCAGGAGGAAAGAAAAACGGTTATGTTAAGAATGAATCTATTTCAGATTTTCTCTCAGGCATTCTTTATAATGGGGTTTATTCAATTTAAAAAATGGGGTTGAATCTGAATCTAAACACATGTTACCTTGAGGGCGCCAGTAGCTCAGTGGTATGCGTGCTTGCTTACTAAGCTCAAGATCGTGGGTTCGAAACCCGGTCGAGGCCCTTAATTTATTTTTTCTGGGAGGTTAAAAAAACATGAGTACGCCGTCCTTCGGACGGGACGTTAAGCAATGTTCCCGAGCCTGTTCGATGTCAGGTACTCGTTAATGACCCCTACCCTAGTTGAATAAAAATTTAGGGTTAGGCACAATTTAGAACTCACATAGTAGAATCGGGCTCATGTCCACCAGAGTGAGGAAACAGCACTCTGGTAGTAGGCGATATGATCTCGAAATTAAAGCCCGGGCATAAGTCATAATAATTAACTAAAAGTTATATATTTTTTTCTTTATGCATTTCGATCACTAGGGTCTTGGATGCCTGATGGATGCAGGTCTGTGGGGATTCTAGCGGGCTAATTTGGATAGACGCAGATTAATAATAATAAAGGTCGAGGTTGCTGTATGCGGAATACAAAGGCTACGTGATGAAGACAATTTTGTATTATAATTTAGATAGGAGGTTTGTGAAGTGCAGAAAATGGAATATTTGTATAATTTGGGAGCTATTATTGGATAGAACTTCGGAAATATCCACCACGAGGTTGAAATTATCACGCTGGGGACTAGAAGTTATCTTTGTTTGAGACCAAACGTTATACATAAAAAAGGTTCTTTCTATTATTTTTCAGCTTTAGCTTCTTGCTTGATATAATCAAAAATTGCTTGACAAAATGCTTCAATGGTCATAAGAGTTTGTTCTAAGTAAGTGGGAACTGAATCAATCATGTTAGTCAGCAGGTAATTTCATGTATTCATTGTTAATCTAAATATTCGAACTTATTTATTTTATTTCATAATCATTTCCTTTTTTTTATTGAGGTTAGTTTCAAATCTGATCATCTTTATTCAAAATAACCTGTTTCGATCATTTTATTTTTTAAAATAGTTATAAAACAAAGGTTATTCGCCGGCAATGTACCTCCCCAGAACCAATTAATTAACTTTTCGCTCCTCCTCCAAAACCAGTCGACCGTGTGGCGCTAGTATTCAATAGTTGACTCACATAGGAGCTCTTAAATTCTCTAACTAAATTTTGTGACGATAAATTCATTGCATCGACAGTTATTAGGGTTTTTGAGTTAAAACCCGTCCCATGAAACCGCTCTTTTCTCCAGCTGATATCCCTTATATTTGACAGGATATGTCCTCATTGGGTTTTGTCTTTAAATATGAAATTTCATGTCGATTACGTACATTATATCGGCATTTATTGGGGTTTTTGAGTTGAACCTCCCTTTTCTCCACCTGATATCGCTTATATTTGACAGGATAATATCCTGTGAAATTTCATGTCAATTACGTACATTATATCGGCATTTATTGGGGTTTCTGAGTTGAACCTTCTCTGATCTTCCCTTCCCTTCAAGTTTTTTAGTTAAGCCTCTCCCGTAAACCTCCTTTTCCTTTTCCGGTCGATTTGGCTGAAAAAAATTAAATGTTGCTCCTACAGGGTTCAGATCGCACATATACAACTTCGTTTGGATACATTCATACTAATGGCAGTTATTAAAGTTTTTGTATAAAGCCTCGCCCTTAATCCTCTCCTCTCCTTTGGTCGATTTGGCTGAAAATCAATAGGTTTCATCTTTAGAGGGTTCTGGATTCACATATAAAATTTGCTTTCGATACATCTTTCATATCGGGAGTTACAGTGTTTACAGATACACATACACAGAAAGATTTTTTATTCCATATTTTGAATCTGGATGTCGGAAAACATGAAATTTTGTTGAAAACTCCGCATCAATTTTTTGACATATTACATATCTTCTACACTTCGTGTAAGTGGAGAAGTAAAATATTTAAAAAAAAAAATACCAGAAAATAAAATATACCCAACAGGTTTTCATCAGAAATCCTATATATGTTTCGCGTAAGAGATTGGGTCAGTCAATCAGCTGTTTTTTTGATTTATGTTGGTGTACAATGACCAATTAGTAAATTACAATGTAAAGATTTGAGATACTTTTCTGTTGTATGGTTGCCAATTGACTTTGAAATGTAAGTAATGTTGTTACTTTTTGACAATAAGGTTATTATAACTGAACCTCCAGGAAGGTTAACTTTTCAGGAGAATAGAAAAAAGGATATTTAAAGGATGAAGGATTATTTGAATACTTTTCTAGTATATGGTTGCGAATTGACTTTGAAATGTAAGTAATGTTGTTACTTTTGGACAATAAGGTTTATTATAACTGATTCTCCAGGAAGGTTAACTTTTCAGGATAATAGAAAAAAGGATACTTAAAGGATGAAGGATTATTTGATATACTTTTCTAGTATATGGTTGCCAATTGACTTTGAAATGTAAGTAATGTTGTTACTTTTGGACAATAAGGTTATTATAACTGAACCGCATTGAATACCTCCAGGAAGGTTAACTTTTCAGAAGAATAGAAAAAAAGATACTTAAAAGGATGAAGGATTATTCCTATAAGGATGACTGTGTATAGTCCTAAAAGAGGCATATTAATATCTTTACTAATTTTGTAAGGAAATGCCACTTTATTCCACCTTCCACCTCAGCCATTGTTTAATAATAGTGTTAATTTAATTTGAAAAATGGAGACAGTTGGCTTTGATCTTAGAACGTATTGTGCAAAAATCCGAGATCGAGGTTTCAGGGAATTTTCACTTTTCAAGGTCCCCTTTTCACCTTGAAGTCTGTCTGTGTGTATGTGATTAGAAAGTTGTGAGCACTCTACTAGAAAAACGATTGTAACTATCAACTTTTGTTTGATATGAAATGAAGAAGTCACATATGCTAGCAAAGATTTGATTCTTCGAGTTTGATTCTAAATCGGTTGAAAATTGAGACCACTTTACCTGGAGGCCTAACTACATTCTACAAGATACCGCTTCTGTTTATGAGCTAATCAGAACTCTTTTCAAGTAATAGTTATAAAAAAACCTAAAATATATATTTTATATGAAATACGATTTTTTGCAGGTTGTTCGGTTTTTGAGATACATGCCGAAAACCGCCTTGAAATGTAGTTTTAAAACATATTTTTAGACGTTTCTTTGATTTAGCCGAAAACGGTTAGTCCTATCGGAAAATGGGTTCTTACCAAAAATGTTCCTCATAAAATTTCCATTCGCCAAAAAATCCTCAATGTTTTTAATATTTTTTATTATTGTTAGTTTTTATAAAAAATTATAAAAATTAAGAAAAGAATAAAATGAAGTAATGACTCCATTACAATACTTTCTTAAACCAACCACGCTTACAGATCACTCTCTATCCCCCTCTCCCTTCGCAATATCATTTAATACTGACATTACGGGGTATAAGAATGTCACTCTCAGAATCACGCTATACAATGAAACGAAAATATACAGCTGACGCCAACTCATTACTTTCATATATCGAGTAATGCCAGTATCAAATGATTTTGAGAAGGAGAAGGGGGAAAATAGTGATCTGTAAGCGGAGTTGGTATAAGAAAGTCCTGTAAAGGCCACATCACATATATTTTATTTTTTTCTTTATTACCTTACAATCAGATCTAAGTTAGCAGATGTGTTTTCTGCGTCAGAGCGCTCACAACTTTCCAGTCACATACACACACATGCACAGAGGACGTCAAAACGTATTCAGGGGACCTTGATTTTCGCACGATTACAATACTTCCTTCTGTATGTATAAAATCTAATGTCTGTATGTTTGTGTTTTATAGACTCCTATTCATTATTCACATTATGTTCTACGAGTCACCGAGAAGGTTAAGAACATAGTTTTATCCCACCCTTACCCTACCCACGCACCCACCCCCGCATTTCGTGCATTCGCTGGGTTATGTTTGACACATCACTGGAACGGTTTAAAAAATGGTTTGACAACTTTTAATTTAAATTTTTTAATTACAAAAATAGCCATTGCAACGCATGGGGGGTTTAGCTAGTACTCTATAAGAAAGTAAAAAAGTAATCAATTATCATCCTAGAGAAGTCTATGGAACATGGTAAAGGTGTCAAAATGGTAATAAAAACATTAAATTTCCCAGACAACAGCACAGCGGGGTAACGCAGCTAGTCTACCGTAAAATAAGGTACGATTCGGATTACCTATTTCATTAACTTCCCTCAATTGAACAAGTAAAGAAGTGAAGACGTTTGAAGTCGACTGGATAACTTGCAGAGTATCGGCTGCCAACATTCCACACACTTTTCATAGCTGAAATAATATAATATCTGAGATCAGTGACAGGATGCAATGCACTATCTGTATAAAAATAACAAAGAGGACATCGTAACACAAAGTTTGAACTTTGTTAAGTACGACAACAGAACCTGTACTTCTTCAGCAGTCTAGAGTTTTCGTGTTAAGGCTCCCTTGTAATCCCCCTCCCCTTTGGTTCATCTGGCTGCAAACTAATAGGTGTTGTCCTTATGGAGTTCTGGATACACATAAATTTTGCATTGATACATTCATTCTTATCCTATTCACAGAAACTCAGACCAGAAAATTCCGAAATCTAGTCGTGAAAAAGACACTTCCGGAAAAGTTATCAAAAATGTTTATTTTAATTAAATTAAAAAATATACCAAAGTATTTATTTGTTTCATTTAATTTTTTAATAGTATTGTTTATTCTAATATGTGTCAGACTCTAAGAGTTAATATCTGTGTATGTATCTAATTTATATCTTAATATATACATTCTTAAGACGTATCCTTAGTATCATGTAATGGTTTAACGGAAATAAATAATATTATAACACTAGTTTATAATGCCAGTCATACCAAGCATACTGCTGTATAGAGAATGCAGAGCATAACGTTTAAAACTTGACATGCCTTAATATCTCGACTTGAAAGAGACCAATTTTAAAAAATAAATTACATTATTTTTGGATTTCCACCAAAACAAAAAAAAAAACAGATATATCTTTATTTTTTTCCATTTTTGGACTCAGTATGTCGGAAAACATAAAATTCGGTTGAGAACTTAACATCAAATTTCTGTCCCATTTCATACCTTTCCCTATACTTCGAAGTAAGATTCATCGTTTTCAAATTGATGCAAATAATAAATGTAACTAAGAACATCTACAGTATTTTTCATTTAAATTAAAATGTCTCCCTTGGATAAGAAAGAACCTGGCTACGCCAATTCTTTTAAATGTAACATCAGTGGTCTAATACTGCGGGTTCCTCGATTTCCTACGTACATTTGTCCAGGTGAGCCAATTTCACAGGTTCATCTCTCTAACCATACATACACAGGATTTATTTTACAAATTACGAACCACCTACCTTGTCACGATTGACGTCATTGGTCACCCCACGTTCTGGCCTTAAGTCACTATTGACTTCAGAATGAGAAAATTGAAAAATGAAATATATACCAAAAATATAATATGGAAATTTTGCCGGGAGCCAAATGGATTTATTTTATAACCTAAGAGATAAATATTATCATTCTTTCCAAGAAACATATTTCAAAAACCTGTTTCAGAATTATTGTACTTCTTATTATAACTGTCGAGGAAAGTTAATAATACATATGATAATATAATAAGTACGTAATAGAACATATGGAATATTTTGTGGACTTTCGTTAGAAAATTCATTGTTTACAGTCGAGTTAATGAACGGTTTTCATGTTTAATATTTTCAAGGGCGCCGGTAGCTCAGAGGTAGCGTGCTTGTCTACTGAGCTCAAGATCGCGGGTTCGAAACCTGGCCGAGCCCTAAAGGTTATCTGGAAAGTGAAAAAAATTAACACGCCAAAAGGGACGTTAAACAATTGTGTCGAGGCTGTACGATGTCTGGTTTTTAATATACACCTTAACCTAGGTGAATAAATATGAGTATACCAAATTTAGGACTCCTAGTAGAGTCAGGACTCATGTTAACCAGAGAAATAAAAGAGCGCTCTGGTGAGGAGATGACCTCACAGTTAAAGCTCAGGCATGGGTCCCAATAACTATTCCTGCTGTAGAGCCTTGTTTTCTTCTTGATTAGTAGCCGTTCTAGTTCTAGGAAGCAAGGAAATGAGTTCTGGGTACAGACTAGAAAAGCTTAGAGCAGGTAATGGCTGGGTTTGTCCTATTTGGTTCAATTTAGTCCTTGTTCATACGTATATTCCTTCAAATTTTATTTAACGAATAAACGAAAATGAATGATATGTATATCATTTTCTAAAAATTCAATTTCACAGCATGCATAATACAAGGTCTGACCTCTATAAGATTTTTAGCCGGCTCCTCAAAAAGTGTGGTTGGAATAAGAAAGAAGAAAGTCCTATTATATATTGGCCACATATACATATGTATATACTATATATATATTCGTTATGGTTAAACACAACTTTTGAAGTATTTCCTACGGAAATTTATTTTGGATTTTTTGAGGCGCTATAACTTAGGTCAAATTGGTCCTAAAGCTATTGGGAAATTAATGACCAACATTTTTGACATTGAGTTTCTCTACAACCATTTTGATTAGGTCATAAATATAAGGAGTATCTTGTAAAATATACATATATATATATATATATATATATACGATATTGTAGCATGTCTACCTCCATGGACAATTATTGTCATTATTATAAAGCAAGGACCAGTGACATTACGAGCGAATCGAGGCCACTTGGAGCTGATTTGAAGAGGATTTAATTTAGAAGAATATGCTCGGAACTAGCGATGCCTGTGAGTGAATCGCGATCGCTAGGAGCGAAACAAGAGCGAATCATGGGTCGTTTGGAGTTGAATGGAAGATAATTTCATTTGGAAGAACATGCTCGGAACTAGCGATGCCTGCGAGAGAATCGCGATCGCTAGGAGCGAAAACAAGGGACAAAGGATATAGAGGAAAGGAAGGAAGCAAGATAATTGTTTACATCCGAGGTTGCCTGAACGGCCAAGCCGGGCTAGCAATCCCCTGTTCTCAGAATTGATGATGCAACAAGTGATCGCGGTGATTGGCTGGAAGTAAATTAAGCGGGAACGAACAGCCAATGAGATGTCGGGATCCATCTCCACCACCACGAAAATCAAAAGTAGAGTCCGGGAGGAGCTTCAGTCTACGCTGAGAGTTGGGCCACTTACGTCACGTCATTTATATCTTTCTAGTTTATATTTCATAGTTTAAATATGTGATTTGACTCCTCCTTCATGTATGGGCCACACAGGTCACGTCAGTTCTACTTTAACATTTTAGCCCACAGTGTAACTTTAATTAAGAATGTGAACTTACAGTTTTCTGCCCTCCGAGTCGGACCCAAAGGGTTGTGCTAATGCGAACGTAACAATTTAGACAGAGTTTTATTTTATGTTGAAAATATGATATTCTCCCTCAGAGTGGTCATACAGAGTGGCCACTCGAACTAGCCAGTGAATTATAATGTATTTCGGACGGTGTAAAGCCAGTGAAAAATGTAACTTCTAGTGTGGCCTCGAAACCAGACAGATCTTCAATGACTTATGAGGGGCGTGACTGGATGATTTCTGCGGGATGTCCGGATAAAGATGATCGCACCGTCATCGCCAGGGATATCATAATTAAGGTACCTGTAATATCGATTCAAGGATAGATGTTTTTAGAAACGATTCAGTCTTTCCGACATAGGCCCATTTTTTTTGTAAATTATATTTTGTAAATTGTTTTGTAAATTTTATTCTTATTAAAATAAATATGTTACAGTTCTAAGTTTGATTCATTCCATTCCCCCCCCCCCCCCCCCCCCCACTCATGCTTCTTCTAGTTGGCAACATTATTATTAATTACTGGTGACAACTACTCATTAGGAACTTGTAACCGTTCTTCCCATGAGGAGTGTACTCAGCTATCCAAGGCATTTTTCATTTAAAGTCGCGATTTAATAATTATCGATTTTAATAATTTTCGATTTAAATTTATATTTACTAATTAAATTCACTCACACTCACTCTCTCACGTATAAGAAAGGAGAAGGTTGTACAATATATATATTCGTTATGATTAAACACAACTTTTGAAGTATTTCCTACGGAAATTTATTTTGGATTTTTTGAGGCGCTATAACTTTGGTCAAATTGGTCCTAAAGCTATTGGGAAATTAATGACCAACATGTTTGACATTGAGTTTCTCTACAACCATTTTGATTAGGTCATAAATATAAGGAGTATCTTGTAAATATACATATTACCCGAAGTAAATGGTGGTCTTATTTTCGGATGATTTCGGTCAAAATCTAAACAGATCTAAGTTACAGATATTTTTTCAAATTTCAAGTCCAAGTTCAGCTACTATCATTTTTGAGTTAGAAATTCGATTTTGTTTTTATTTTTACTTTATTGATTAAGTTTCTTCCATAGGTGATCGACCGCTGAAACGATATTTTTTTTCCAAAACAAAAAAAGATGTAAATGTATTTTTTATACTTGATACATGCACTATCTTAGGTTTAGGTTTTATGACTCATGCCCGGGCTTTAACAACGAGGTCATATCGCCGCCTACTACCAGAGCGCTCTTTCGTCACTCTGGTGGACATGAGCCCGACTCTACTGTGGGAGTCCTAAATTTTGCCTACCCTAAATTTTTATTCATCTAGGGTAGGGGTCTTTAACGAGTACCTGACATCGTACAGGCTCGGGACCATCGCTTAACGTCCCATCCGAAGGACGGCGTGCTTAAGTTTATTTTACCTCCCAGATAAAATAAACTAAGGGCCTCGGTCGGGTTACGAACCCACGACCTTGAGCTCAGAAGTCAAGCACGCATACCACTGAGCTACTGGCGCCCTCACGACTATCTTGATATTCACATGGTAAGGTTAAGGTAAAACGAATTCTCAAACACTTTCTGTGCTCTATAGAATTCAATACACAACAATTTACACCAATTCGTGTAATAATTTTAGTTCCATGAGAGGATGCACAAAATGCGGGGGTGGGTGCGTGGGTGGGGTAAGGATAGAGTAGAAAGAAGTCTTAAACATTTTCCGTGCTCTATATAATCTAATGAAAAACTTTTTATACCAATTCGCTCAATGATTGTTTGTTTCATAAGCGAATGGACGAAATGCGGAGGTGGGATAAAACTATGTTCTAAACCTTCTCGGTGACTCGACGAACAAAATAGCTGAACATAAGAACAGAATCGGATCGAAGTTTAGGAGTCTATAAAACACAAACATACAGACATTAGATTATATATATAGATTAGGAACGAAAACAATATTAATTGTTTTTAATGACTTATGTATAGAAGTAGTATACACTTGTAAGTTCCGGCACACTGATAAGAGTTTTGTGGGTTATTGACATCATAACACTGTATTGACTGAAATGTCTCATCACGCAGGTGGTTTTTCATCTGTCGAAATATTATGGGTTGAAGGAATGTCTGCTGGAAAATACAGATAATCAGTAGTCTCATACGTCAGATAGGTGACGTACAATGTAGCTCCGTCAAATGTGCCAATGACGCGTTCGAAATAACTCATATACCTGTACCTACACACTGTCAAATGCCTCTCATTTATATAAGTGTAGTGAAGGTGCCGGTAGCTCAGTGGAATGCGTGCTTTCTAACTCAGTTCAAAATCTCGGGTTCAAAACCCAGCCGAGGCCCTTAGATTTTCTATCTCAGAGGTGAAAAAACCTCGAGCACGGTGTCAAGTACTCAAGACCCCTACCCTAAGTGAATAAAAAAATGAGGGTAGGCAACAGAGCGCTCTGGTAGTACACAATGTGACCACAAAGTTATAAGCCCGGGCATGAGTCACAATAACTAACTATAAGTATAGTCACATATAGATAGAAAAAAGTGAGAAAATTAGTTATTGTAACTCATGCCCGGGCCACAACTACGAGGTCATATGGCCTACTATCGCGCTCTTTCGACGCTCTGGTGGACATGAGCCCGACTAGGGGAGTCCTAAATTTTGCCTATATAGGTCTATTCACCTAGATTAGGGGGTCTTTAACGAGTACCTGATATTGTATAGACATCGCCTAACGTCCCATCCGAAAGTCGGCGCGCTCGAAGTTTTCTCGCCTCTCCGATAGAAAACCTAAGGGCGAACCCGTGATCTTGAGCTCAGTAAGCAAGAACGCTATTTCTGAGCTACCGGCGCTTTTTTATTAATAATTGTTGAATATCCGAATTTTCGATTGATTAACGGCGTGGTCTGGATTACCGAAATTTCACGGATAATCGAGATTCTATTTTGAAAATATAGTGAGATGAAGTTTGTAATCAAATAGCAACTATAGTTTATCAACATTACAAATAAAACAGCAAATTTGTTATAAGGGTTTACCTTCCTTACGATCTCAAGCTTGGGCAGTTAGGATGAACTATGTTCCATGGCACAGACTGAGGTTTTCCATTTTCGTTTTTTCAGTCTTTATCCGGATTAGTGAAGCTTTCCCACAACTTTAATAAAAAAAGAGCTTTAAAAAACAAAGAAAAAAGTCGATGAACCACCGGCGATGTACCTCCCCATTACGAATTAATCAATTAGGTTTTTGTTTTCCCTCTAAAAGCAATCAAGACTTTGGGCTAACAGCAAATTCTAAATCCTCATATTAAATTTCGTGTTGAAACTGTTAAAAAAAAAAAGGAAAAATAAAATAAAAACTAAAATAAATAAAATTAATTAAACAAAATTAATAATAATTAATACAAAAAGAATAAAGAATAAATATTACCACATTTCCTGTAGAAATTGTAGCTGGTCTTCTACTAAATTTTGATTTCTACCTTAATTTCCGAAAAGGGCCCTAAAAAAATAAGAGTTCAAGACGAGCAATTTTGAAGAAATTGCATGTATTTTAAAAAAATTTCAATTAATAATTATATCATGTGGATTTCTTCTAAGTATAATAATAAGACGCCATGTTGTTTTCCTTAATTTTGCAAAAAATGTTCAATCTAATCCAAAGGTATGAATTATCTTACTGGGTTCACAGGAAAAATGAATAGCATAAAATAAGAGAACAAATATTTGGGTTTATTTACCAAAACCTACATTATAAATAAAATCAAAATATCAATATGAAATAAAAAATTTAATTACAATAAAAATATTACAAACTAATTTCTACATCTACTTTAGTCTCTTTTCTTTTTAAATATTGTGGCCATTCTTTAATTCAATGTTATTTTGGCCATATAAACATATAAATAAATAAACGTACTTTTGCGCATCTACTTCACTGTTATTTTCACTCATAGATCTCCTCTACACCTTCTCTCACTCAGACTGGTTCACTACACCTTAAGGAGGGCGCCGGTAGCTCAGTGGTAAGCATGCTTGTCTTCTGAGCTCAAGATCGTGGGTTCGTAACCCGACCGAGGCCCTTACTTTATTTTATCTGGGAGGTAAAATAAACTTAAGCACGCCGTCCTTCGGATGGGACGTTAAGCGATGGTCCCGAGCCTGTAAGATGTCAGGTACTCGTTAAAGACCCCTGCCCTAGGTGAATAAAACTTTAGGGCAGGCACAATTTAGAACTCCCACAGTAGAGTCGGGCTCATGTCCACCAGAGTGACGAAAGAGCGCTCTGCTAGTAGGCGATATGACCTTGTAGTTAAAGCCCGGGCATGAGTCATAAAACCTAACCTAACTACACCTTAAGGCTAAAAACAACTAGACTCTCTGTCTAGACTGTCCACCTCCACATCTCTCCTTAGACTGTTTTACATTATTTGAAAACAGCTGATCGTCGTCTTTTGTCCTCCAGTCATTGGTTGTTCACATTTCGTTTTAAAACAAAATACGACTAGTCCATCTTTATATATTTATTCACTAATTAAGTTACTTCACTCCTAACAGGTGTCTTTTATACAAATAATAATAATTGATTTTTTAATATATTAATAATTTTAATGTGTGTAATTTTTTTTACAACACAACACATTCATTAAATCGGCGTTTATTAGAGTTTTTGAGTTGAGCCACTTTACTTTGAACACCCATTCCATTCGGTTGATTTCGCAGAGAAATAATAGGTGTTGACCTTATGGGGCTTATACTTATTATCTGTAAATATAAAACAATTTTTTTAATATTATCTGTAAATAACAGATAGAATTTTTTATTTGGAAAAAAGTATATATATATGTATATGTATATAAAAACAATAAATAAAAAATAGAAATAACGTATAAGAGGTAAGGAGGGAAGAACCTGGTCACCACCAGCACTCCCTAAATGTTTTTGCTAAATTATAGTTATGCTAAGTTATAGCCAGCTCCGCCTCAGTCTTCGGGAGGGATTATCTGGATGGGAATAAATGACAAGAGTCGAGCAACTGGATTGACATGATTCTAAGACGTTTCTGACAGTCTTCCCTATTCCCCTTAAGGAGGCTGTGCGATGTCAGATATTCATTTTTTTTTTCCTGCGGCGCTACGGTCCTGAAAGAACCCGGGCCTCCGTCACAATCCTCCTCCATTCGTCTCAATCTAAAACCTTCTCCCTCCATCCTCTGATGCCCAACACTCGGAGATCCGTCTCGACGTCGTCCAGCCAACGGAGTCTCGGTCTTCCTCTTCTCCTGGCACCACCTCGCCTACCGTAGAGGGCCTGTTTAGGGAGTCTTCCTCCTTCCATTCTCTCTACGTGGCCCAACCAACGTAATCTCGCCTGCTTGATCACGGACACCAGGTCGGGATCCCCGTAGAGGCCTCTCAACTCTCTGTTCTTTCGGATACGCCATCTGCCGTTCTCGGAAACAGGTCATAAATCTTTCTGAGTACTTTCTGTGCCCACAGTAGCAGAGCCTCTTCATTTTCTTTTGTCAACGCCCAAGTTTCACCAGTGTAAGTTACAATTGGACAGACAATAGTTTTATAGACTATTAGCTTGGCCCTCCACGTTAATGTGCGGAACTTGAGTATTCTTTGGACCGCAAATAGACATCTGTTCCCTGCAGCAATGCGTCTCTTATTTCGTGGCTAACGTCATTAACTTCTGTGATCAGAGCCCCGAGATATTTGAACTCCTTGACTACTGGAAATTGGTGCTCATTGATAAAAATTACTTCAGGAGCGTCTTGCAGAGGGTTCCGTGAGGTCTTCATGTACACGGTCTTATCTACATTCAAATGAATATTATCTTATCTATCTTCTCTCTTATATTCATCTACTATTTGAAAATAGTGAATAAATAGTTACTCACTGATTATTTATTCAGTCACAAAAAGACTGAGAAGTTGTAAATGTCTGTGACAATATTTCTTGTTCCATTTTCCTTTTTCACCTAAACTCTCTTGAAAAGACGATTTAATATTTTAATTGATAAATCAAGGAGGAGCTGTTGAGTGTCTTTAGTTGAGACAGAGGAAGGTTTTCATTAATGTGGTGATCAAAGGACAGAGCTGGTCTCCCTCGGGGCAGTCCTCAGAGAGACACCCCTCCACAATTCACAGCCCACTCCCTACAATTCACAGCTCACAGCTTACAATTCACAGTCCTCTTATTCTGTCTAAAGCCTCACTAATTCTATTCCCTGTCACTTCTGGGCTCTTTCTTTGTCATGCTAATGATTTTGACATTTGACCCTCCATTATTTCCGGGATGAACTCAGACTGACTACAAAATTAAACCATTCATTTTGTCATATCTGAGTCTCCTCATAGCGTAGTGGCTTAAGTAGCCGCTTCGGGGGTTATCAATTCTCACGTTTAATTGTAAGAAATTTTCAGGCATTAAAGGGTAACTGATCGATTTTAAAGGTAAAAAAATATGGCATCCTAAAGGAAGCATCCCGTCACAGACAATGTACTTCCCCAGCACGAATTAATCAACCAAGTAAGTTTTTGCTCTCGTTCCGGAACCAATTTACCGAGTTGGTTCGATTTTTTTTTTTTTTTTTTTTTTTTTTTTTTTTTTTTTTTTTTTTTTTTTTAGGTTGCCGACTTTTGGTGGAGTCCACGACACCCGTTAAAATAAAAAAACAAGCGTAGTCAAGGTCCCCGCCGTAGATTTTCCGTGAAAACTTCGGGATAAGATAATTTTAAATTTTCTTTTCGATGCTGCCGTAGCTCTTGCATTTGCTCGGCACTAGACTTTTTAGGTTTTTTAAATTCTTTTTGATGCGAGCATTCCTCTGATTTGCGTTTTTTAGAATTCCGCGCGTATTTACGATTCATATGAGACGACATGTTTAATTTGTTTGCTATTTTCAATTTAATACCGATTTTTACATATATTTCAGCGAATATTTTTATTGTTTCACTTTGAGTGCTAGTAGTGCTCCTCAAGCTCTTTACAATGACACCCGAATTAACGTTCTATCTAAACGCGTTATCACGCTACACTAATTTCTAATTTTACACAACGCTAATTCGCAACAATCATCCGCCGGCGCCCACACTAGCCCGATAACGTCACAAGCAAAACAAACACTGCACAACAAACACGTACAGACATGCTCTATCCATTGTGACCTTAACCGTTGTTATTGCATTATTAGTCTTGTAGTTATTATCGATTGGAATCTGACGGTATTTTGTAACACAAGAAAGTTTGACCGGCTATCACTGTGATTAACGAGCGAACAGACTTTTTCACGTCAAAAATAAAACGATAATAAAATAATTATCTGTTGCTGTGGTCGGTAAGGATCGACCGCCGCCAACCCTCTGTGACGATATGCGGTGACTCCTATCCCACCTCAATTTCCTTGTCGCACAGAGAGAGCTCGGGTTAAATGTGGGACGCTGGCTGGTTGGATGTAGTTTGGTGGTGCGCCGGGGACGACTACCCGGTTGCCTGCAGTCGTCCCTGCGCAGGGTCATATTCCTTTCTTCTTTCTCCACCTAATTAAAAGGTTCCGTCCATATGGGGTTTTGAATTTACACATAAAATTTCGTGTCGATGCAATCATTACATCGGCATAGTTTTTGTGTTGAGCCGCCCCATCATCCCCCCTTTCCATTTGGCTGTAAATCAATATGTGTCATCCTTATGGTGTTCTGGAATCACATATTGAAAGTATTCACAGACACATTCACACGTACACAAACAGACAGGACATACGAAGTATGGGGGAAGTTATGTAATCAGTCTGACATTTGATTTTGACTTTCCACTGGAATTTTATATTTTTTTTTGTTTTTTTTTTATGTTCTTTTGGCAGGAGGGGGGAATGCCAATTACGCACATTCAGGGAAGATAGCCCTGGATAGTGTGGGACTCGAGCCGTGGCCCCATACCCAGTAAAAACCCCTCCTTCGACGATCCTTATTCCCTTCCGCCGAACAGACAGCCTTTCATTACTTCGCGGAAGGGAGGATGGTTGGCTGGTAACGCCCCTTCTTCTGCTTATAGCCGCCGCTACCGTTGTTCCTTGTCAGCCCTCTCTTGGAGGGCCAACTCACCCATGATGAGTGCTGCAAATTCGTAGCCCTCATCTCACGACTCCTGGGAGCGCAGCCCTCATCTCACGACTCCGGGGTCCACGTAACTGGTATCAGTCAGTGGGGCGGCCATGCTGCACTCTAGATTTGCCCTTCCCTCCTCAAATCTGGGGCATTTGAGGACATGCTCCGCCGTCTCCGTCTCACCAGGGCACGCGGGGCAGTCTGGTGTTGTTGCTGCCCCGATGATAACTTTGATGTGATGTGAACACGATAAATCTCGATAGAATGTATTAATCAATATAAAATTTTTTATGTGTATCGAGAATTTCATAAGGACCGACACCTATTGATGTTTTTCACCCAAATCAGCCAAAGGGAAAGGTGGCTTTAGGTGTAGGTGGGCTTAACTCAAAAACTTAAATAACTGCCGTTGTAAAGAATGTATCGACACAAAATGTCATAATTAAATTCAAAACCTCATAAGGATGACACCTACGGATTTTCAGTGGAATCGGCCAAAAGGAATGGGGGATAAGAGGCTTTACTCAAAAATCCCAATAACTGCCAATATAATGAACTCTCTTTGTATAGAGATATCAAGCTAGACACTACCCATATTTAGGGATCTATCGATACAAGTAAAAACAAGTAAAAAATCGATACTTTTGGCCGACACAAGTACTTTTCGTATCGATACTTTTCTTTCGATACCAAGTAGGAATCGAATAGATATTACTTGTATCGATTCAAAGTATTCGTTACAAATTTCAACAATTTAAAAAAATTATATAAATTTTTCAATCCATCAAAATCGTTCACCGTTCAATTTCTTACAATTTTCTTTTATTTGTTGTTGCAATAATATACTGAACTCAAATTACGGTCCACGGACAAATGATATATAACCTCATGTGTGATGAGATCACGCAGTCAGTGTGATGCGTTCTTATTCCTTACCTTATTTACCTTAAATGATTTATCGTTTATGAAGATATACGTTTGTTTAATTTTGAACAGAACCGTGAACATTATTACGATTTCAGCATTTTATTTTATTTTTACATTTCATTTTGTCAATTACAAATTATAATGTCTCGTCCTACGGCGAAAGTGTGGATTTAATACACTAAGAACGATTCGATCTCAGCGACTTGCAAAGTGTTTTAAAAAAGTGAAATATTGTGGGAATACGAATAGTCTCCGGTAGTTTTATATCCTTAGTAAAAATAAATTGTATGTTCATTTTATAAGGTTTTTTTATTATTTTCAGTATGTTTTTAATAATATAATTTTATCTTATTCGATTTGATTTATTTGTTTCTTATGCCCACTATAATATCTCATTTATATATTTCAAATGTTATTGTGTTTTTTTATTATTATATAGGTATATATGTTATACATGGTTTAGAACTAGGTAATTAAAACGAAGTACTCGATGCAATACGATTTTTATTTAAATCTATGTAAATTTATAGATTTTAGAAAATTAACTATAACGAACTACTTGATTCAATCGATACGAGTAGGTATCGATAGTTTTTTTTCTATGTATGAGTAGTATCGAAAGTTTTATTCGATGCTACTCATGAGTAAAAATATCGATACTTTGTAGTATCGATTGAACCCTACCCATATTTGGGCAACCATGATGGACGTAGAAAAAGTACGTGGGGGTGAAAGTTTAACTTTTATGGGGATAGGAATTATAAGAATATTCTTAGAAGACTGACGCCTCCATTAATACGTTAATCCTATAATCCTTTCAGGCGGGAAAATGTTCATTAAAAAGTAACAGAGTGTGAAAGATGGGTCGGGTGTACCACGGGCTTCATATAGGAATCATTTAACACACAGGGCTTATCAAATTTAATGAGTTCACGGCGGCGCTGCATGTGTCAAGTTCTCTACAAGTTTTCTACCCATCTGTAATTGAGGCCAGGCAATTAATAAAATCGTCACTGAATCACAACCTTTGTACTCCCCCCAGCACGAATTAATCAATTACGTTTTCGCTCGCCCTCCCCCCTTCTGATTCCCCCTCCTTTTCTGCTGATTTTGCTGAAAATTAATAGGTGTCATCCTAGCAGGGCTTTGAATTTACACCTTAAAACGTCATATATTGACTTACACAGTGACTTCTGAATCCTTATACTAAATTTTGTTTTCATTATATCGGCAATTTTTAGGGTATTTGAGTCGAGCTCCCTTCATTCATCCTTCATTTTCCTTCTTCCGATTTTGCGTAAAAAATAATCGGGGCCATTCTTATGAGGTTTTGAATTTAAATATGAAATTTCATGTCAATCATTCGTTACAAAACATAAAATTATAAAAAAATTAAAAAACCCCACAATAAAAATTTTTTTTTGTTCATTCTTTTTTTTACTGAAACCTTTGTGGGGAGCTTTTTTTTTGGACGGGGGGGGGGGGGGGGGGGGGCTTGAAGGTTTAGGAAGGAGGCTTATTAGGGGAGAGGGGCTTGGCCTTATAAACATTTGAGTTCAAACTCCAAGTCTCTAGCTGCAATAGAGGCCGAGATCCCTACATAGGCTCTGATGAAACCTGAATATCTTGGAGACGGCATACCCGATTTCCTCCAAACATGGCTAAGAACCATCTCGCAAACAGCAACATTTGAAACGAAAAATACGCTTTGAAATCGTCTTGGAGCTACGATGCACACAGACAGACACACACACACACTGACAAAGGCTTCAAACTTACAACACCCCTCCATTTGCGTCGGGGTTAATAAAAAAAATTCCTTTAGCTGTATGTTGATTTTTATACAATGTCAGAGACATTTATTTGATTATTATTTAGATATTATTTTTTTTAGTTATTGTTTATATTTGAATGAATGTTTTTGTATGTAGAGGAATGATCCTCTCTATCCCCACCCCTTTGAGCTGTGCCAGTAGTCCTTTATCCTCTACGTTTTTTATTTTGTTACTCTGTACTCTGATGCTTTAAGATTTGTTACTTACTTTTGACTATTTATATTGTATATTTATTCAATCATCGATGTGCCCCTGATGATGACGCTGTTGCGTTGAATACCGTTGTCTGGTCAAAAATAAAACAGTGGGAAGACATCTTTTGCATCTACATTGACTTTTTTTATTAATTTCAACAACTTTTTTTATTAATTTTTAGATTCAGGGGCTCGGAAAACGTGCAATTCCGGTGAATACTCAACATCGAATTTCTGATCAATAACTTCCACTATACTTCGTATAGCTGGGGAAGTTATGGAAATAAGTAATTTATGGAATACTTCCTTATTCTCTGAATATCTTCCTATTTAATAGTGCGCCCATAGCTCAGTGGTATGCGTTCTTGCTTACTGAGCTAAAGTTCGCGGGTTCGAACCGAAACCCTTCGGATGGGACGTTAAGCGATGGTCCCGAGCCTGTGCGACGTCAGGTACTCGTTAATAACCCCTACCCTAGATGAATAAAAAGGGGTAGGCAAAATTTAGGGCAGGCTCATGTCCACCAGAGTGACGAAAAAGCGCTCTGGAAGTAGGCGATATGACCCTAAGCCCGGTCATGAGTCATAATAACTAACTCCTCCTATTTAACAAAAACATATGGTTTTTACGCAGTTTGTACAACAAATTCCGCTACCGCGATTTCACAACAAGGTTCAGAGTGTCTTTTAATATCCAAATTATAATTGTACAATTTTTTGTCTTTGTTGAGAACTATGTTTTTCCCAACAAGGTCTCATATCTCTGAAAGTTTCCAGTTATTCGGTCGGAAACCCCATTTGTACATTTTCGGTTCTGATTTGTCTAATGAATCCTTTATGGTTGACTTTCATAATTGTGTCTCTGTTTGTGGGAGGCTTTGATAATTGTATTTATACTGTGTTACCTGTATGTCTCTGTCAATGGTAAAATAATTAATTACTTTGTGAATCATATCATTAAAAGTGACATGTGAATTTCAGAAGGAAAATACAAAGTTAACAGAAAAAAAATAAGTCGTCGGTGAATCACTGGCAATGTACTTCCCCAGCACGAAATAATTAAGTTGCTGCTCTTCCTCTAAAACAAATTGACCATTAGCACTGAAAAATCAATAGTCGACTTATAAAAGAGCTTCTGAATCCTCATACTAAATTTTGTGGATACATTCATTATATCGGCAGTTATATCAATAGATACAATAAAATAATTCAAACTTCTAACTGTTCAAAAAGAATAATATAATCACAATAAAGAATCGTGTTTCATATCCAAAAACATTATCTGATACAAAGCTTTCATTTTTATTTTTTGGGCAGAGTTGCTCCACACCTTAAAGGTCAGTCCAATGTACGTTATTTTTATTTATTCATTTATAATTGATTAATATATATATTTATTTTATTATTTTTTTAATATATAACGGGAACGATGCAGCAGATGAAGTGGCAAAGGAAGCATCAACGTTGCCTGGAGAAGAAAAGGTACCTAGTGAACAATACCAGACCTGAAGAACTGCCTGCGTCGCAAAATATAAGAGAGCTGGGTCTCTGTGTGGATTAACATGGACCTAACAAATAAACTCAGATCCATCAAAACAAATATAGATAAAATGGCAAAGCTCCGAAAGACAGAATAGGCAGGAGGAGGTATGTCTGATGCGGTTCCGTGTAGACCACACTCGGCTAACCCATGGCCACCTCATCAACAGGGCGACGGCCGTGTGGGGCCTGGCCTCTCACAGTAAGCCACGTCCTGAAGGAGTGCCCTGGATATAAGGAAATACTAAAGGCCATGAGTTTGCGAACAAGGGACCTACATGAGATACACGGAGACGACAACTCGTCTATCGAAGCCCTCCTATGCTCAATGAAGACAAGTCACCTCATCGAATTAATTTCGTGTATGGCGTCAAAAATCTAGGACATTGGACGCCGACAAATAAAACTATTCTATTCTATATATTGTTATAGTTACATTGTTTTATTTTTCTTTTCTATATCTCGCACATTGGGATCTGATGAAGGGACGTAAGAACGTCCCGAAACATTGTTGGTATAAAGACACTTCCTAAGAGTTTTTGAAAAAAAGTTATTTTAATTTTCATTAAATTGAAAAATGTGTCTTTATACTATCTACATATACATTTTTTTATATACTCATATATTTTTAAGTATTTATTTATTCAGTTTTTTTAAATTTTATTTTACATTTTTTAATAGTTTCTTTATTACTACTAATCATAGGTGTGTTTAAGTAGTGACTCAAGTAGTTATAAATCTATATCTTAATATATAAATTCTTTTGACGTATCCTATTACCATGTATTGGTTTAACGGAAATAAATTTATTAATAATATTATTATTATTATTATTATTATTATAGGGATTTTTGAGTAGAGCCCTTCCTTTCCTTCAGCCGATTGAACTAAAATTATTATCTTTTGTCCTTATTGGGTTTTGACTTTACATATAAAATCTTATATTGATACTCTCTTTTTTGGTCGATTTTTTTTGGAAAACAGTAGTTGTGTGCCTTATGAGATTTTGAATACACATATGAAATATCCAGTTGATTCTTAATTATGTCGGGAGTTAATGCGTTTAAAAAAAAAAAACCAGACAGACAGGAAATATTTTTCTTATTTTTGGTATCGAGGAGTCGGAAATTTCATGAAATTTTGGTGAAAACTAGACGTAGAATTACAGACTTATTAAGTAACTTCTGCTATACTTCGATGTTTTATGTAGACAGTTTTTAATTTTTTTTATTGGCTCTATGTACCGATGCATATTAGCCATGTCTCTATAATGGGTTTATCTAGTTATTTATAACATTCATGGCCCCGGGAGGGAGTTTTATTTCGTAGACAGGATTTGAACTCGCGACCATGATGAGACCATGCGAGTAAAGCCCTACGCTCTACCCCACACGGCCATCATGGCCCCGTAGAAAATTTTAATTATCATAAATTATTCTGTTCGTAACAATACAACTTTTTCGTTATTTGATTGCTGTGTTGTTTTTTTCCGTATTTAGTTAGTCAATATGACTCATGCCCGGGCTTTAACTACGAGGTCATATTACATACTACCAGAACGCTGTTTCGTCACTCTGTGGTGGACATGAGCCCGACTCTACTGTGGAAGCTCTAAATGTTGCTACCCAGTTTTTTTTTTTTTTTTTTTTTCTCTCTTCTTTAAGGCATTTCGACCACGAGGGTCATGGATGCCTGATGAATTACCTAGTGTAGAGCGGGGTCTTTAACGAGTAGCTGACATCGCACAGGCTCGGGAACATCGCTTAACGTCCCATCCGTAGGACGGTGTGCTCAAGATTTTTCAACCAATCTTGAGCTTAGCATGCTACCTCTGAGATACTGGCGCCCTCTTTTCTGTATTTATTTACTAAAGACATGTATCGGTTCCATTCGCTACCGCTCGCTCAGTTGACATGAGTTTTAAATCTAGTTTTCAAAACCCTGAATTCCATGGTTTGGTTAACTTTGAGTGAGAAGCAGCGGGCTGTGCCTTGAACGCTGTTTCGTAACAGGAGATATACCATAGACATGTTTTGGCCAGATTTGCAAACCAAATTGCCTATGTAATCAGCCCTATCGTTTAACATATATTTTCCAGGGTTTCCCTCCATCACTCCTTCACCCCTCTTCTACAGATTGGATTTTCCTGTAATTTATTTATTTTTTTTT
This sequence comes from Aradus depressus, assembly GCA_963662175.1. Lineage (NCBI taxonomy): Eukaryota > Metazoa > Arthropoda > Insecta > Hemiptera > Aradidae > Aradus > Aradus depressus. The sequence goes on along the minus strand of OY759214.1, from coordinate 45,196,630 downwards.
CAAATTTGGAATATGAATTAAAGCCGTCGGTATATCACCGGCACTTTTTAATCATTGATTTGAGAACCCCTCTGACACTCTCATTGCTTTCGCTGAAAATCAATAGGTGTCGCCTTTGTGGGGTTTAGGATTAATATCTAAATTGTATGTCGATACTTTCAATACATCGGCAGTTATTAGGTTTTTTGAGTTGAGCCCTCCTTTGATTTTCCGTCAATTCCGCAGACAATCAATAGATGTCGTCCTTATGGGTGCTTTGGTTACACATGTAAAATTTCGCGTCGATACAATCCTTTTGTCGGGAGTTATCGTGTCAGACACACATACTTTTTTTTATAATTTTTGTAATCAGGATGGAAAACATGAAATTCCGTGGAAATCAGCGTCGAATTTCTGACTGATTACATAACTTCCCCTATACTTCGTGTAAGCTGGTCAGTTGATAAAAAAAGAGTTCTTAAACTATTTGAAGGGGAAGAGATTTAAATGGATAGACTACTTGCGTACTAAAATTATTTTGGAGGACAAAGGGGAGAAAAGACTCTAAACTGTCTCCTATCAGTTTATCAAAGATAGTACAGGCCTAGAGAGGGAAGATCGTGGATTCGCAATAGCGAGTTAACCTCCCTTTATGGTTATTCCGATCAGGTTATTATGGGTATCCCAGTCAAACCACCACCCAGTTGTGTAATAACCTCCATTTGTGGTTATCCATGTCGGATTGCATCACTGGATTATGTATAAGAATATTGAGTGATGCTTTCGGAGGTCATAACATGAATAATTCAAAAATATAGTATTATTAAGGTTAAACATTTGTTTATCAGAATAAGATAGTTGCATGTTCTTTTGATGCAGATAATGACATGCCTCATGTGCACTGAATATAGCGGCATTATAAATATACTATCAATCTATGGTCTAGAAATGGCATGAAAAGTAGGGAATTTTTCTGCGAAATGCTATGTAATACAGCTAGCCAAATATGAAGGGGAGAGCTAACAAATTGCTTTTTTTAAGCCTCATGAAAAATGACTTATTATAATTACGAGAGCTGTTTGTTGAGGCATTAAAATAAAAAAAAAAGGAAGGGGAAGAGGCATTATGAAAAATACCAAAATAGGGGATAACAAATTTCATTTTTTTTTTAGAGTCACCTAGGTTAAGGTTGACCTTAATGTTTTCCATTGTGTCTCTGTCTGTCCGCCTTACTTATGAAGTAAACTTTTCCAAGACGTTCAAAGCAGATTCGAAAAATAGGTAGGAAATAGTAGAAAGAAAGCTGCAGGTCTTTGTCCAGCACATAGTAGCTAAGGTGCCGGCTGTTGCCTAGCACTTAGTAAATAAGGTGTCGGCCATTGGCTAGCGCATATTAGCTGAGGCGCCTGCCTAGCACATACATAGGGCTGCGAGTACATACTAGCTCAAGAGCAGACCGTTGTCTAGCTAAGCTGCAGCCGTTGCCTAGCACATACTAACTGAGGCGCTTACCGTTGCCTAGCATTTATTAGCTGAGGTGTCGACCGTTGTCTAGCAAATACTAGCTGAGGATCCGACTGTTGTCTAGCTAAAATGCCGGGCGTAGACTAGCACATAGTAGCTGAGGTCTCGGCCATTGCCTAGCACAAACTTGCTGAGAAGCCGACCGTGGTTTAGCTAAGGTGCCGGCTGTTGCCTAGCACTTAGTAAATAAAGTGTCGGCCATTGGCTAGCGCATATTAGCTGAGGCGCCTGCCTAGCACATACATAGTGCTGCGAGTACATACTAGCTCAAGAGCAGACCGTTGTCTAGCTAAAATGCCGGCCGTTGCCTAGCACATACTAACTGAGGCGCTTACCGTTGCCTAGCATTTATTAACTGAGGTGTCGACCGTTGCCTAGCACAAACTAGCTGAGAAGCCGACCGTGGTTTAGCTAAGGTGCCGGCTGTTGCCTAGCGCATATTAGCTGAGGCGCTTGCCTGGCCTAGCACATACATAGTGCTGCGAGTACATACTAGCTGAGGAGCCGACCGTTGTCTAGCTAAGGTGCCGGCTGTAGCCTAGCGCATATTAGCTGAGGCGCCTGCCTGGCCTAGAACATACATAGTGCTGCGAGCACATACTAACTGAGATGTCGGCCTTTGCCTAGCACATACTAGTGCAGGTACTATAACAAATACTGTCGTGGCTGAAAATTGTAACAATACCGAAAGTACTCCCATATTTTATAAATGTTTTGTGAAATATACAATATTTTTAAAAAACATACGTTTTTCTTCATTTCTTGAGTGTTTCACAATGTCTCTGCGAAAATTGTTAAATATCAACTTTACCATTTTATACCTATTAATTTTCTTACATTTTTAGTAAATGATGGGTTTTTTTTATGACAGCATGATAATGAGGGAAACCTTGAAAGCCGGCTGGCACAAATATTAAAATTTGTGAGTGGTCTAAGTTTTTATTTTACAACCTGTGATATAGCTGGGGAAGTGAAATATAATGATGAAAAATGTGAGGAGCCTTCGAACACAACTTGTTCTTGTAGCTAATAAATGGGGCCGTGTGCAGAGCTCAAGGTAGAAACTGTTGCTTCAGACACCACAAGATAAACCGGGCAGCAACACGAACATGCCCAGCAACTGGGGCTACGACGCCATTTGTAGTGTGCACCACCCAACCGAGTTTAATAATTGAAAAAAAATACACAACTGGTGTTAATTTCAGTCAAATAACATTAATGAAATATGTGAACAGGAATTTCTTATTTCAACCACTTTTTTACTAACTCTTGAAATTCATTTCATTTTGACATTACTGGGTAAGAAAGTAATGTATTGGCTTAGGAAAAAAAAATATAGTCCTTTCCCATACAAGATATATATTTTTAGGATGAGCGCCTTTGGTTGTTACACCATCCTCGCGCCTACGAAATATACCCACTAAGCGTACACCTACGAAATATACCCATTATGCGTACACCTACGAAATATACCCACTATGCGTACACCTACGAAATATACCCACTATGCGTACACTCTTTTTATCACTTGAATTAACGAGGATCAAAAATTTTTGTTACCTGACCGTATTAGACCTCGATTCCGACTTGCGTACAGAAAAAAAAACTTCTCCAGTATACGTATACATTTTTGCTATTATAGTATGCGTATACATATGAAAAATATGTACACCTTTCTTTTTTTTTAAATTGATACATACATAAATATTTATAATAATAAAATAAATAGTAATATATAAAATAATAAATAATAATATATTAAAAAATTGTATTTTTTAAACCACTAATAAGTGGTTTAAAAAATACAATTTTTTTTATACATTGATATTTTTTTTACATTACTGATTTGAAAAATATAATTTTTTATATACATTTGATTTCTGTTATTTTTTTGCATTCGGAGTTAGGTGCAGTCAGGTAACAAAAGTTGTCGTACCCTTTTAGTTTAGGTAATCCCTCCCCCCCCCCCCCCAAAAAAAAAAAAAAAAGTATACGCATAGTGGGTATACGCAAATAGGGTGGTAACTTATAAAAGTATAAGAAAGTAAAAATCCAAAGTTTTATATGCAGTTTTCTGTACACAATCCTGAGAAGCTACCGCTGGGAAGCCTTCCTCTCTCGTCATAAACATAAATATTATTTCATGATGGACATGTGTAAAATAGCCTTAGTGGGTGGGTTTGAGAGGGCCCCACACATCAATGGGCCCCCCCCACTCATTCACAGAGGGCCCCATTGAGTGGCTGGGCCCCTGACGTCATGAGAACCCTCAGTATTGATTCCCCCCACCCCGTCCTTGGTCCCACTACCTCACCACCTCCTCGTGAGTGACCTGCATCCCATCCCTGCCCCCTGCCGCCTTACCTTTCCAAGGGGTGGGGGGGGGGGGGGGGGGGGGGGACTTACAGTGTGGGCAACACAACAAAAGACAGTTTTTAATTAATTTTTAGGTATTATTATTAATTGTCTTTTTTTCCCAGAAAATATGTTTTTTTTTACACTTAAAGTGGGTCGTAACTGTAGCCTCTTGAAGGCCACGCAGCCTGGGGCGAAATTTAATAAAAAAATATTTGATGTGGCCATTAAAGGACTTTCTTATACCAACCACCCTTACAGATCACTCTCCCACTCCCCCTTCTCAAAATTATTTCATACCCTTTACACGGAAACGGAATTTTATTCTCATCACAATAAAGAATGGTGTTTCATATCCAAAATCATTATTTGATACAAAGCTTTCATTTTTATATTTTGGGCAGAGTTCCTCCACACCTTAAAGTTCAGTCCAATGTACGTTATTGTTTTATTTATTCATTTATAATTTTTTATTTATTTAGACATTATATACATTCATGTATAATTGATTAATCTATCTCTCTCTCTCTCTATGTATATATATATATATATATATATATATATAATTTTTCATATATTGTTATAGTTACATTGCTTTCTTTCTTTTCTATATCTCGCACATTGGGACCTGATGATGGGACGTAAGAACGTTCCGAAACATCGCTGGAATAAAGAGTTTTTTTTTGAAAAAAAGTTATCTTAATTTTTATTAAATTGAAAAATGTGTCTACTTATTATGAACGTATCTTGTACTCTTCTTAACGAGATTCATTTTTATAATTTTTGTCCTATTAATCCTACTCAAATGAGGAGTACCTACAGGACAAACCGTTTTCGGGTAAATGAAGGAAACGTCTAAAAATGTATGTTTCAAAACTACATTTCAGGTTTTCAGCATATACTTATCCCAAAAACCGGACGACCTACAAAAAATAATATTTCACATAAAATATGTATTTTTACTACTAATTCAAAAGATTTTTGATTAAATCATAAAACATAAGGGGTATTTGGTCAAATGTGCCTAAATCCTATGAGCACATATGACCTCCATTCCTCCATTGGAGGAACAAGGTGAGCGCTGCAGACTTTTTGTTATTAATTTTGGAGACTCGGACCCCTACAAGCTCCTCCTGAAGTAACCACTAACTGTAATACTTAAGCTGACTTTACATGACCAGCAAAAATGCAATGCGCAGCAACAGATGCACGCTGTGGTTTCTGTGCTTTTAGAATTAAATGACTTACAGCCAATAGCATGCATTTGTTGCTGCTGCACTTTGCATTTTTACTGCGCATGTAAAATCAGCTTTAAGAGTATAAAGAATAACATAAATGACGATTTTGGGCGAGGAAATGAAATAATCGGATTCATGTATATTTAAATAAATGTAAAATAACTTGTTTTGTACATGTACATTTAAGCAAAACACAATTTTTGTTATCTTGGTTTTTGCTCTGGCCAGGGGGGCACCTGCGCACAGACACGACAATGATAAAAACGTATTCAGGGGACACATTTCGCACAAATACAATACTTCCTTATACTATAGGTATAATAAAGTAAACATAAAAAATAATAATTGTGAGATCAACTCTCGGTAGAATAGTTAAATAATAAAGTAATTGAGTGAAGTAAATTAAAAGTAATGAGAATAAGTGAAGTAGAATAGGAGTAGTAGAGACAATGACGGATTAAGTTACACGAACTGAACTGAAAACAAGAAACTGTTTGATTAAACTGAAAGAAAAGTAAAAGGAATAAATAAAAAAAATAAAAAAAGTAAACAGAAATGATTCAGTCTTTTAAAAGAGTTTTTTTTAATTTTATTTTATTTCAACAACAAAAAAATTCATCTTATTTAGGTGTTTCAAGGATGGAATGGAGAGGTCGTCAGGGACTAATGATGAGGCCAAGTTGGAGAGGAATTCTGCTAAAAAAACATTAATTTTTTCCCTTACGGGACAGACTGGCGCTCCCGGACCCCCTTGAGTTGCGGCTGCCTGGTGGCGCCGAGAGAGCTCGAGATTAGTGGACTGGGGCTGCTTCTACATCGGGCCCCAGGCGCCGGGTCAAGAGGGCTTTTTCTGTTCCCGCCAGGAGGTGACAAACCGGCTGAACGCCAGATAGTTCGACTCCGTCATCAACTCCGGCAGGGTCAGTCCCAGGTACGATCCTGTCGCGCGGATCAACTCCACCCTAGACCTGTCGTACAGCGGACAATCGAGGACCACATGTTCTGCAGTCTCGATGCCGCCACACGAACAGTTCGGGCTATCGTTCCTCTTGAAGAAGAAGAAAGTACCTGAGAAGTCCAGTGATCGTCAGTGACGTCAGGGAGATACGCGAATGTCGTTCGGCCGTCGGAGGATTGCGACCATCGTTGTTGCAGTTCCAGTCTTGAACAATGTCCTTGCAACGCTCTGCTCTGTTCTGTCTATGTAGCTCGCCCTCCAGGGCGAGGCGCAAGGGCTCATCTACATCTGCTCTCAGGGGCAAATCGCGTCTACAGAAGTACGAGACGACCGCCCCGTCCAAGACCAAGTCTATGGGTGGAGCTCCCGCCAGCACCTGTAGCGCTGCCGTGGAGACAATACGAGCAGTATAGTCGTCAAATATTGTTTTATAGCCCAAAGGGTCGAACGACAACTTGATTGATTAATTCGTTCTGGGGAAGTACATTGTCGGAGATTCACCCACTAGTAGTCTTTCTTCGTCTTGTGTATTACTACTCATTACACGGCAGTTATTGTGTCAGCAAACACGCACGTATTTTTTTTTAACGTTTCTCTTTTAGAAAAAAAGAGAGAAAATGTAAACATATTCATTTTGCTTACATTATTAATTCAATTACTGTAGAAGATAACATTTATTTTCCATCCATTTTGTTTATTATCAATGTGTTAATTTGATATATTAAATTACTGAATAGGTGCTGGTGGCTCAGAGATAGCGTGGTTGCCGACCGAACTCAAGATCGCGGGTTCGAAACCTAGGTAGCGGTCCTTGGGTGTGTCATCAGGGAGATAAAAAAAAAACCTGAGCACAACGTCCTTCGGATAAATAAACGAGGGTAGGAAAAATCTTGGACTCCCACAGTGCTGTCTGGGCAGGAGTCATAAGTAATTATATGTTATTAAATATTTACAAACTACAAATAATTAATTACAAATATATGCAATAAATAATTCGATGATTCCTGTTAGGACCTCATCACCCTTTTTATAATAACATTTCACAATAAAATATGTATTATGCTGAAATAGGACATTAAACCTTTTTCTTCCCTTTCCACACCAGGAAATTTACACATTATTATTATTCATCTCTCGTAGATGTGACAAATATTTTAATGGAAAGAGGAGTGACAAGTTATGAATAATTAACTGGCACGTGCTCATGGGCGTAGCCAGGGTGCCCCCTCTAAATTTTCAAACTACAAAACATATTTTGTTTTGTTATTATTATGTGATAAATCATGTTATTATTATGTGATAAATCTTATGATTTATCATATTATTTTGTACAAACTTTCCTTTATTTTGTATTATGATTTCTTTATGTATGTTACTTTTTCACATTTATATAATTTAGCTATTTTGTAATTATTATTATGTGTATATGTATTGATTTGTATACAGGTACTTTATATTATTATTCTTGTTTTCTTTATTATTATTTTATTTTCTCTTATTTTGTGTATATTGCCATTCATTATTTTTTTTTTTTTTTTAATACTCACTGTCATCAAATTGACTAATGGTTCCATTTTAACTGATTGTAAATATACCAAAAAAAAATAATTATGTGAAATCAAAAAATTGAATTTTTAATCCATTTTACTTTTTGGAAAACAAGTTCAAAACTACTGAGAATGTGAACATAGGCAATGTAAGTAACTTAAAAACAATTTCAATTAATTATAGATTTTTCTCAATTTTATCAATAGGCGAGTCATGGACTTAACTATACCATTTGTTTTCACAGCTTACAATTTTGTCGTCCTCAAGAGCTTCAATTTGATACTTAAAATTAACAAAATTGAAATTCTAAGACAACAAATATATGTGATGTGCCATATATCTCGCAAACCGGAATGCCTCCGAAAAATGATATAGTATGTGTCTTTATTTCTCTCGTTTACTTAAAAAGCTTTTTTATTAGGTCATAAATATTCGCATAATGGGTATCTTGTATAATGTCTTCGGCTCTGACGTATATTTATCTCAACTTTCGTCCGATTTCAGATCTGAGGCCAAATTTGAAGCCTTTAACTACGATCATTTTTGCATTAGAGCGCTCAAAACTTTCCAATCACACACACACACAGACAGATATCATCGCGAATATGGTCTAAACATATGTATGTAGAAGACCTTGAAACGTGAAAATCAGTTGAAAACGGTTACCAATGCTTGAGAAGAGCGGTAGTGACCGCAGGCTTTGATTCCATAGACACACCACGGGCGCGGGTTCGAATCCCGCGGGGGAGAGTTTTATTTCGTAGATAAAACTTCTTTCCCGGGTCAGTGGATGTTTGTAAATAACCTCTAACAACCCATAGAAAAAACTTTCCAGACAAGGGTGGGCGTTCTAAAGAAAAAAAAAAAAAATCCTTGTATACAGTATAGAGAAGTAAAAACAGGATAATGTAAATTTTTATTTACATTCATTCAAAATAATATATTGAAATTCATTTGTATTTTCTGTAAATCTTCTGGGGAAGTAAAAACAATGATAATATAATTATTTGTAGATTTCAACTAAAATTTGTGGTTTTGTCGCTTCCCCCGGCGACAACATGTTGAATTCACCAATTTTTTATTTGTTAGTCGTCTATATATTGTAGCATGCCTACCTTATAGACAATATATAATGCTCAGAACTAGCGATGCTGCAGAGAATCGCGATCGCTAGGAGTAAAATATGGCTTGTGAGGTGTTGATCGAAAGAGAATTGCATTCGGAAGAACATGCTCGAAACCAGCGATTGCTGTGAGGGAAACGCTATCGCTGGGAGCAGAAACAAAGAACAATGGAGATGGGGAGTAGAAAGGAAGCCAGGATAATTGTCGGCATCCTGTGTGGTAATTATATTGTCGGCTCAGTTTTTCACATAACTCTAATTAATATCCGCTGGGATTCACAGCTTGACATCCGCAGGCAATCACAGAAGTGGTCACCGGTGATTGGCTGAGGATGGGGTGGGCGGAGACTGACGACCAATGAGACATCAGGAATCATCCCCAGAACAAATCATCCCCACTCTTTACTCTTAGCTCTTCGCTCAACCTCTTCACTCACTTCTTTACTCATCGCTCTTGTGCCAACAGTTCACCACGTTACTATTATATTTGACAGTGAGTTTCAGTATGTGATTGTAGATTCTTGGTTCACGTCTCGGATGATCAACACGTATAGTTTATATTTGACAGTGAGTTTGAATATGTGAATTGAGCAGTGTTCGTTCATGTTTTGGGCCATTCAGGCGAGTGAGATACATTTTGATTTCGGACGCACATAAACTCAGTGAATAATCTAAATTCTATTGTGGCCTCCAGGCAGACCTACAAGGACTAGGTTAGTAGATGGGGTCGGAGGGATGTACATCAAGGATGACCACATCGCCACCTGCAGGGATCAGTATCGAGGTACCTCGTAATTAACGTAGAAAGTCCTTCAGACAAATGGCCAATTTATATTCACTTGTTTTTTCTTTTATAAATATGATATTTTCTTCTAAAATAAATATGTTACTGTTCTAGGGTTTGAGTTGTCCATTCTATTTCCCCCCTCCCATTCTTCTTCTGGTTGACAGCAATAATTAATTATTGTTAATTACTAATGTCAACCCACAGTTAAGAACTTGTACCCGTCCTTCTCGTGGGAGTGCATTTGGCTATCCAGGTATTGTTTTTTATTAAAGTCGCGATGTAAAAATACTCAATTTTAATAATTTTTCCGATTTAATTTTATATTCACTATTTACGTAAAAATGCACTCACACAAGGAGGGAGATGGTATAATATATACATAAAAAAAAAAAAAAAAAAAAGGAGGAACGACTACCCTCCCCCAGGGTTTGCTAATATCCTGCAGAAATTATCATTAATGTAATGTACCTAAGATGAAAATAACAGTATTTATTCTGTTTTCCATATCGTTTACTATAATGATCAAACTATTAAATGAACGCGAGACAGTAATATGTCACAGAAACTGATTATACGTTAGTCAGGAGATGACAACTGTACAAAACTGAATTAATTTTGTGGAAAAACTGAGGATGTTACATGTTAGCATACTAATTATGCTTTCGGATTCCCTAGTGGAATTAACTGTAATTACTTGGGCTGCCGAGAATCGAAAATGTTCGGCTCAGGGTACCCGTTTTTTCAAGAACTGTTCAGGGTACAGGAGCATGGAACGGGGAACCGAGAACCCGGGTGCTCTCAAATTGATTTTAATTCTTATTTCTTATACGTTTTCTGGTTTTACTGGTAAATGTTTCCCTTATTTATTCAAAAACTTAATACAAATCTAAAGTATGTGTTGAATAGTAGTACACAGTATGTGTTGAACCGTAGCCAAGTTCACTTAACGCAAAACATCTCTTCTCCGTAAATATTGCCTGGCGTAACATCGCCGAAAGTCATCACTGTATCAGATTTTATTTCGCCACCGAAGAACCTTCTATTTCTTTAACGACTCTTTCTAATCTTGTTGTTACTTCTTCCTATGACGTATACGCCGCACTTAATTCTACATTGTAAGTTGTTCAGTACTTGAAGTTATGGCTGGTTAAGATTTAGATGATAATCCATTTAGATGGAGAGCAAAAATTTACGCTAAGAAACGTTCACGACTTTTACTTTATCGGGAAGTTTGTGAAAACCTGGAAACGAGAACCAGTCAGATACCCAGTTCTGCTAATCCCAGGAACCGATTCACTGTCTACCAGCTTTACTAAGGAATATCATCGTATCTAGTTGCAGCCTATTTACCGACATTTCTGTATTAATCCTTTTTTAGAAATATGCAGAATCGGTGCCATAAGATCCATCTATATTTTATATTTCCTCTTCGACTGTTTTCGTTAGAACCAATCAGAATATATTTTTCATATTTACTTATGATTAACTAACCAGAATCGGGTTCAAGCTTATTATTGACCAATGTTTTTTAGAAAATATGAAGAATCGGTGTCACAAGGGCCACCTATATTCTATACTAGCAGTAATACCCGGCGTTGCCCGGGGAACTTTGACTTTTCTCCCAATATCTCCTATAAGGCTATTCAGTTCCTCGACAGTACATTCATGATGTTATAATTTTCAATTATTCATACGGAATAAGGCTTATAGTCCTTCAACTGTCGTAACGCTAGCTTTGGAGCTAAAACTAACTTATTCAAAAAGATTTCTCATTAATCGTTGCAATGGTTTTCGAGTTACAAAGATTGCGTGAGTGGATGCTGGGATGGACCAGGGGTTGATTAAAAAATAGACCTTAACCTTCCGGTAGATAAAACTTATCTATTCAAAAAGATTCCTCATTAATCATTGCAGTGGTTTTTGAGTTACAAAGATTGCGTGGGTGGATGCTGGAATGGACCAGATATTGAGGTACTAATACGCCTATAACCTTCCACAGACGATGACGAACAAATTTAAAAAAAAATTAATCAAATCCATCAAGCCGTTCGTGAGTTATAGCGGTACAACGCACAGACATTTTCAGCTTTATATATATGATTTCTTTCTCGGCTATTTTCGTTAGAGCCAGAACAAATTTTCATATTTACTTATGATTGACTATCATCCTATCTGGTTGAAGAGGCTCTGCTGACTTTGTTGCATTAATGTGTTTTCCTAAGCTATAACACATAACATTAAACATACGTTTCTGCTCTCGCTCTAAACCTTCGAAAACTTTATTTGCTACGCTCTTACCTTCAGTTTTTGCTTTTTTGTGGGTGCTTCGTTTATATACAGGACATTGCACTATTTTGCATACCGTGAAACAACGGCAATGTACTTCCCCAGCGCGAATTAATAAAATAAGTTTCCACTCTCTAAACCGAATTAACCGATTTCATTTAAAAAAAACAGTGTCATACTCAGGGACTTGTGAACCATTATGCTAATATATTTGTTATATTGACAGTTTTAGGGTTTTATTTTCAAGATATACGAAGTATAGGGGAAGTTATGTAATCGGTTTGTTGAGTCTTAACCGGAATTTTATGTTTTTCCAATGTTTTATTTATTTGTATTCAAAACCACTAAGAATGTATGTTTGTAACAAATTGACATTTTCATTAATTTCAGAACATTGCTCTATTTTCTTCACCAACTTCCAACTTCCAAAGAGATAATCGTAAAACGTAATTTAATTTAATTGCGGAAATAACTCCACTAAGTTTTATAATGGTCTCAGATAAAGTCTTCTCACCAACCATTCCGTGATTAAGAAGTGCTTTGCTTCTCCGTAAACAAACAAACTTTGAGTTAAGCTAGTTTTTCAAAGGGGGGGGGGGGGGGGGGGGCTGAACTAGTTTTAGTTAAATGTTGCGGGGGTGGGGGTGAATGTCCGAAGGAGGGTCTATGAATAGAAAAGAATGCCGTGCAGTCAACAGTTGGCCCTCCAGAGCCCTAATCAGCGTCCTGCCGACCGACACGCCAGTACAACAGGTAGCACGGCAACATCCTCTTAAAGTACACTTTTAATTATTTACACAAGTAAAACTGTAAAAGAAAACAGTCGTTGGTAAAACAGTGGCTTTCTAGTTCCCCAGCGCGAATTAATAAACTAAGTTTCCACTCTCTCTAAACCCAATAAACCAATTTGATTAAAAATCAATAGATGTTTTACTCAGGAACTTTTGAATCATCTTACTAAATTTTATGTTGATACATTCGTTATATTCCCCAGATATACGAAGTATAGGACAAGTTATGTAATCGGTCTGTTAAGTTTTCATCGAAAATTCATGTTTTTTTTTGACTCTTTGTTTCCAAAAATGAAAAAAATAAATTTCTATCTGTCTATGAGCACGATAACTCACGATATTTATATTTTGACATGAAATTTTATATGTGTATCCAAAACTCTCTAAGGACGACACAAAGGCTTAACACAAAAACTCTAATAACTTCAGTTCTAATGAATGAATCGGTACAAAAAATCATACGTAAGTTCAAAACACCATAAGGACGGCAACTTTCAGCAAAATCGGCTAAAGGGAAGAGGGTTCAACTAAAAAACTGCCAATATAATGGATTTATCGACCCAAAATTTAGTATGAGGATTCAGAAGCCTTAAGTCAACAGTAGATGTTTTTATTTTTATCCCAAATGATCGACTAATTTTGGAGAGGGAGCGAATTGTTAATTGAATGATTCGTTCTGGGGAAGTGCATTACCGATGATCCACCGACGACTATCTACGTTAAGCACCCTCCTCTAATCCCCTACTTGCCTTCAGCCAATTTGGCTGAAAATCGATTTGTCGTCCTTATGGGGTTGTATGCATTTATTCACACATCTCTATAGGATTCTGGATACACATATCAAATTTCGAGTTTATATATTTATTTATTTATTTATTTATTACTACACTGAAGCCTATTAAGGCTCATTGTAGAGATTTGGGGTACAATTTGAATATACATTTTATATAATAATAAAGTAAGAATTTCACAACTTAATAAATTTCTAAATATTTAGATATTAAAATTAATGCGCACATTTACTTATATATGCAAAACAGAAAAATATATACTTTTATATACATACATACACCTATACATATGATAATAACTTTAAGTAAAAAACCAGAGTAATAAACATTAACTCAAACCACTTTGTACTTAAGTTTATTTACAGTTTAACTGTAAATAACAAATATTTAACAAAAACTTAATATGAGAATCTATTTATATATTTATTATTTCGTTATTTTTTTCATAGACAGGCAGGAAATGAGTCTACATTCTTGCAATCAGGGCGTCAGAAACCATGAAATTTTGTTGAAGACTCATCAAATTTCTCACTGATTGCCCTTCCTATAGCTGATGAACTGAAACACTAGAAGATATGAACTTAGACAAGTGAAGCTGAGTTCGAACCGTACTTCTATATCAAGTAAGGAAGACTTTGGAATTTCTACTTGGGAATCCAGGCTTTACATTTAGGAATTTCTTTGTTTTTCCATACATGTATGTATTTAGTGTCTTTTTGATTTTGATTTCATGTATCATTATTCGTAGTCAATATATTACCCATATTTGGAATTTTATTTATTTATTTCGTTATAATTTCAATTTATATATTCATTCTCATTTTAATTTTATTAATATTTTCATATCGATAATCATTTTGCGAATTATACAAACATCTTTTCTCACCTGACACATGTAAAGATCTTAAACTTGTTAAAATTACATAATTGTATCTATAATTTAGTTTTACAACTATAAGACAATACATCAGAACAAAGAAATTCCTAGCAGTAAAGACATGGGGATATTACAGTTGAAATTCTGACCCGACCTTTATATATCTGATGTACCAATAAAAATATATCGCTCTCAGCAAACTTGTCTTAGTTTTTAACTAAACCTGACGATCTTGTAACGCTGAAACCAGTATATAGTCAGTAAATATGTTACTGTTGTCGTACCTTTCTGTGGAAACCGTCGTCACTGGCTGCTGGTCGAGTAAAGTGGGAGAGCGCTTTCGATGTGAAGACATCATCTTCAAGCCACTGTTAATGTTGTACTTTAAAGTAGCTTGAAGATGATGTCTTCACATCGAAAGCGCTCGCCCACAGTACTCGACCAGCAGCCAGTGACGACAGTTTCCACCGATACGACAACTGAAACCCGTAGTTTATGTATATTTTTTTTAATGGAATGGAAATGTCAAGAGGGGAGAAATCACCGAGTGGTGAAACCCCCTAATGAGTTGCTCTCATTTATCTCACTGTCACTGCTGCTACTAAGGTCTTTTTAGCTATTGGCGCTTAAGGCGTCGTTGGGTGAAGGCACGGACTTGACGATTACTGTGGAAACTAATGACAATATTTTAAATAAAAGTTTGTTTTATTTATTTAATTACATTTTGGTGTAGGATCTTTCATATAAGTTTTGATGAGTAGAGCGTAAACTACGCAGCTGGGGCGTTCCTATATATCTCAGGCTATTGATCGGGTCTGGCACTCGGGACTTCTTTAGGAGCTTAAACCCTACCATCCCTGTACATAATATCTCAGTCTTCAGTCATATTGATAGTAACGTTGTTTCTCGGTTCGCCAGGGTTCAACTATATCTTTCTGTCCCTCGATACTGGCCGGTGTGCCTCACGACTCATTATTAACTCCCCTGTTATACTCAATGTACACATTCGACTTAACCACAAAAATTCAAATTTTTAAATTCGCCCTGTGTCGTGATGACTACCCTGAGTATTTGGACAACACGACTGACATTAAACCTGCGATTTATTACTTATTATAGAATCGTCAAACATTTATTTGTTATACCTGCCTCTTTCAACCTCTCTGCGCTTTGAACACCAAACATATTTCAAATACAGATACACTCCGACTAATGACACTATGTCCACCATACGTCAGCAAGGAGACTGCACGACATGAACATCACTCCTCTCGGCACAACCTTCAATCACTTAAAGCAATATTTATTTACACACCAATCCAACAGTTCTGCTACATTTTAAATTCAAAATTACTCCACAATTCCCAAAGAAGGTTAAACAGAGTTTGACAGAGAGATCTCCTGTTATGATGTGATGTCATCAGGGTTCAATTTATTTATGACATTTTCAAATAAAAGTTGTAGATACGAGTAGAATACGGTTTTTCGAAGATAATTCCGGTCACTCGCTCGGATTTCATCTTGTAACCCATTTTTTATACTTTTGTTGATTTCGGAAATATTTCTAAGTAATATTTAACATGAATGGGAACAAAATTCGGTAGAATATACTATATAGTTATTATCTCTAGTTCTTTTTTATTGAAAAGGATGAAAAAAAAGTGATTTGGCAATAACAGGACAACTTATACCAACCATTGTTTTACACATCACCCTCCATCTCTCCCCTCTCCCAAATTCATTTCAAACTAGCATTATTGTCATGCCCGGGCTTTAACTATGAGGTCATATTGCTTACTACCAGAGCGCTCTTTCCTTGATTTGGTGAACATGACTCTCTACTGTGGCTGTTTTAAGTTTTGTCTATCCTAAATTTCTCAACTAAGATCTTTAACGAGTATCTCCTCTCGACATTGTACAGTCTCGAGACAACGATTTATCGCCTCATCCGAAGGATGGGGTGCTAAAGGTTTTTTCATCTCCCAGTTAAAAAAGCTACGGGCCTTCACCGGGTTTCGAACTTGTGATCTTGAGCTCATCAGCATAATTCTGATAGTGACTTTATTATATCAGTAATGCCAGTTTAAAATGAATTTGAGTGGGGGGAGGCGGAAGTAGAACATCTGTAAAACAGTGATTGGTATAAGAAAGTAATTTTATTACATCACATAATTGTTTCTTTTGAAATAAATAGCAATTTCATATTTCAGCATTTTTTATTACAAATGTTATTTATTGCTTATATGTCCAGTCTCTATTTATACTTTATTAGGAATTAAATAAAAGAATAGAAACAAAATATTTTCAATAGGTTCTTGACCCTAATTACAATCAACCCTTATTGCAGATTTGCGGTTTAGTATGGTGGTTATTATGAGCAAACAGGGCGGTAATGTGGTCCTGCCTCCTGTGAGGTCTGCTTCATTATCATTTCAGGGTCTGGGCCTGTGAGGCTTGACAGTTCTCCTTACTAAGATCGCTAAGGCAGCCAGCCACTCAGAATAAATCTTAGCCACTCTAACGAGCTTATACCAATCATTTCAATATACATTCTGTTAACATGTTATTACTCTACAAAACATTGAATGAACCCAATAAATAATATACCATAAAATGTAAAATCAAAGAAATAAAAAACGTGTCTTCTCACTATTTTATTTTCAACCAGAACCTGTTTTTATCGCAATTGCGTCATAATCAGTGGCACATTTATGTAATTTCAAAAAATAAAATACAATTGGCTTACCCCATCCGTGCAGTGTGGAGTACACTGCCGTATACCTCACAGTAAAGGGGATACGAGTGTTATTCACTCCGTCTTTATACCTACAAATGAATACTTGAACATTCATTCGAAAATAATATAATATACCCAAACTAAAATACCTAATAATAATAAAATAAATATCTACGAAATAATATAAAATTATTATAAATTCAACATCAAAATTAAATTTGTTGTCATCAAAATTACCAGTATAAATTACATATGTACATATATGTAAAAAAAAATCTATAATAATGAAACAGCATACATTTATAGTTGGATGAGACTCAAGCTTCTCAGGCAGACACTCAGACCGCGTCACTCACAATACAACAAACAACACCTCACCAAAATATAAAAGTTTGCAGTAAATCATGGAAAATGGATGTTAACTTCACAAAATGTCAACATCTAACAGTCGTATACAATAATTGTTGCACCTACCTTCTCCGATCTCTCTGTATTTTGACCATGTACCTACCTTCTCCGATCTCTCTGTATTTTGACCATGTACCTACCTTCTCCGATCTCTCTGTATTTTGACCATGTACCTACCTTCTCCGATCTCTCTGTATTTTGACCATGTACCTACCTTCTCCGATCTCTCTGTATTTTGACCATGTACCTAATGATAATAATATAGAAGCTGCACAAGGCAAAAGTGAACGACAGTCAGAAAAATCCCTTATTCGTAGAATCCATTTCCTGAATACCCAGATTTTTTGTTTTTAGTTACGATAAATGAGGAAAGACATTCATATAGTAGTGAAAAAAATTTTATTTGGTCAAATGGCAAAGAATCGTTAACAAATTCAGGTTGTCATTATGTAGATAGTTTTCTTGTTGTGGATAATTTTTCAATACATATTTGTAGATAGTTTGTCCTGAGAAGAACAACTTCTACGTTCAAGGATGTTCAATTGGATCGTTGGCATCGTTTACTGAACATTAAACGGATGTGGAAAACGTTGAACTACTGGAACCGGGCGTTAGGAACCCCTTCACCCGTCAGCCTCCGTCCGAGACCTCTCAATGAAGCCTCTGATCTTCTCTTAACGTTATGAAGTCTTGTCAGAGCTTCTCGTTGTTTCCTTTTTTTATTTATCATTGGCCACCTGTTTCCACGAGAAAGTCTGTTGTTTCATTCGAATGCCGGATTTACGTGAAACGACACTTCACGCATATGCACACTTTTTTTTCAAATATATGTATATATACTTTTAAAAAAGAGTGGACATATGCGTGAAGTGTCGTTTAACTTAAATCCGGCATTCAAATGAAAAAACAGGCTTCCAACTGTCTTCATACATTAAAATCGGTTTTTGCCACTATTGTGTGTGCACACCGCACTTACAACATAGCCTTTTTAGAGCCCCAATTAATTTTTTTGAACTACACCATTACGAATCATTGTATACGTCATATACTAATATATTGTATTAAGAAACCACAGATCAAACTCCTTTGAAACTCGAAATAGGCAATTCGTCGTACTTTCAACCTCATAACGATCTCATGATACAGTTACCTGAAACAATACAAACTACTTATATACGGTTTTTTAGAAAACTTTACACAAATACAAACCCAGAAATGCGTACATTATCTTCACAACACTTACCACATAACCGCCCACGAAGTTGAAGAGAAGGTAGAACCGCGACTTGCTGCCGCCTTGAATCATATTCTTATTAATATACTTTTTTACATTATTTTCCTTTACTTTTATCATCTCTCTTACCCATCCATCAAAATCGTCTTTCAGTTCCTTTTTATTTATTTAATTTTTTTGTTATTTATTTTTTTGTCCTAATAGTTAAGATAAACTTTCGTCCCGAAGACCTACCACGGGGTGGCCTTCCTCTCAGACGCCATTCACGCCCCCATTCTATACTTACCATCATAGATGCTGGTTGTTGCACCCTAGCAATAGTTGTATCTTTATAAATAAAAGAAAAAAAAAAAATGTATATTGATATAATAGATAGGACTTAAAACTCCTTCCGTTCAGGCGGATAGACAACTGTGCATTGCAGCCTACTACAATGATGTATTGGTCTCCTTGAGGGGACAACAAGCCGTCTAGTGCTTCGATCCGGTCAAGTTTTATACTTTACAGCTTTATGTATAAAAAATTCAATCGATTATAGCTTTCCTTGCTATGTCTTTGTTGACATTGCCTCTTCACTTCTTATGAATACTTGACACACATTCGACAAAATGGAATATACAATTCAGGGAATTGTCTCCTTGTTTTTTTTTCTTATTTGTTTATTTGTTCTTTTTGGTTTGAGTGTTTATTGACACGTCTTCTTTAGTATTGTTCAGCTAGTAATTGTGAAGCGAGATGTAAATTTGGTAAATCAATTTACTAAAAATTCTACATTTTTTTAAAACAAAGTACTGCAGAATTTTCGGATGCATTTTTATCCCGTAAAAAATGCGATAGCTGACCAGTAAACCTATTTTCGACCTCCTGATTGTTGGTGAGAGAGAGAACAATTGGGATCGGATTTTAAAGACCAAATATTAATACTTACTCTTACTCTTACTCCGTTGGCGACGAACCCTGAAGATCCTTAGCCTTCTCCACCGCGATCTGTCGTGCGCCACCGGTCCCACAGACTTTCCCGATGTATCGAGTCATAAGCAGCTCGGAAGTCTATGAATAGTGCATGGGTATCCTGTTGCATCTCCCATTGCTTTTCCAGAATTTGTCTGAGAACAAATATCTGGTCCAAAGTGCCTCTTCCACGTCGGAAGCCCGCTTGGTTACTCTCCAAGGATGCTTCCAGAGTAGGGGGTCCGCTTCGTTAGGAGGACTCTTGAGAGGACCTTATACGCCACTGACAATAACGATATGCCCCGATAGTTGCAGCATTCGGTCCTACTTCCTTTTTTCAGTAAGGGACATATCAGACTCGTGTTCCAAGCTTCGGGTATTCTTTCCTCTCTCCATATCTTTACAATGAGTTGGTAAAGAACCTCTGCCTGATTTTTTCCTCCCTTCTTAAATAATTCGGCTGGCAAGTTATCCATTCCTGGAGCCTTCCCATTCTTCATCTTGCTGATGGCAAGTTCTACGTCTAGAAGGTCAGGCACCTCTATTTCTACCTCGGGAGTGGGTGAAGTACAGTTTGGGATTGGATGACGCGGTTCCTGGTGGTTGAGCAGTTCTTGAAAGTACTCCTTCCAGACTGAAAAGATTTCACTTCTTCCTGCCACCATTTGTCTTGACTTATACTTCATCTGGAACATCACCAAATATTAATAGTTAAGAGTAATGAAGCAATCCATAACATGTCCTATCACACATGAAAAGGTTCCATAACATAGTTTATCTACTCATACTAAGTAGGTATTATTGGTTTCACGAAATATCCTCCTACACTCTATCCATTGGCAGTAATATCAGACTGTGGATAGACTCTGGGACAGAAAAGGTATTCAGCTTTTAGCGTAATTGCAAAACTCAATTATAGAGCGAGAGAGAAAACCTCTTGTTTTAATGAATATTTTGACTCTACCTAACAAAACGTTTATATTCAAAAATGTAATTAATTTGAGCTTCTTGGAAAGATGTACATCAATTTGACTCAGAAAAACTGACCTTCTCTGTTTAAAATTTAATAAGTGCTTAATATAAATAGGCAAACTACAAAGACATTATATTACAAAACTCACTTTGCACTAGACATTGTACATCTTTCTTAGGTTACATCATAGGTCCTACGTTCATTCGGAATTTCATCAAAACCAGTCATTAGGATCATGGCCAAAAATGAAACGCCTTCAAAAAACCAGACATGCAGAGCATCAAAATGTTATTTGAAATGGTTCGGAAATTAACCAAACTTATTGGGATTTTTGTGTTGAGTCCCCTCTGATTCCCCAACCTTGGCCGATTTGACTGAATATCAATAGGTGTCGCCCTTAGAAGGTTTTGGGTACAAATGTAAAGTTTCGTGTTGATATATTCGGGAGTTATTGTGTTACAAACACACGACAGATTTTTTTTTT
Organism: Aradus depressus; assembly: GCA_963662175.1. Classification (NCBI taxonomy): domain Eukaryota; kingdom Metazoa; phylum Arthropoda; class Insecta; order Hemiptera; family Aradidae; genus Aradus; species Aradus depressus. Next base: position 45,175,586 of record OY759214.1, on the reverse strand, counting down.
TTTTCATTTTTGGATTAGGTAGTTCGGAAAACATGAAATTCCGTTGAAAAAACAGCAACCAATTTGTGATCGATTACATAACTCCTTCTATACTTCGTACAGCTGGGGAAGTTAAATGTCTATTTGTGTGTGTGTGTGTGTGTGTGTGAACAGGTTAACTATCCATGGAATGGATTTTTAAATTTAAATTTAAAACCCCATAAGGATGGCACCTATTAATTTTCTGGGGATCAGAGGTGGGAGACAACTTAAAACCCCTTAATAACTGATTTAATGAAAGCATCGTCACAAAATTTAGTATGAGGTGTGATAGTTAAAAAAAAAAAAGATAAATAAAATAAAATAAATATATAAATAATAATTGAATTAATAAATATTAAATATAATTAACAAAAAAAATTACCACATTTCCTGTAGAAATTATAGCTGGTCTTCTACTAAATTTTGATTTCTACAGTAATTTCTGAAAAGGGCCCTAAAAAAATATCGAAAGTTCTAATTCGAATTTTTAAGAAATTGCACGGCATTTAAAAATATTTCAATTAACAAATTTTTCAAGAGAACTGGTTTATTTATCTAAACCTACATTATTAATTGCATAACTGAGATTGGTCACAAAAAAAAAAAAAAATTGTATAAAAAGGAATCTTACAAACTAATTACTTAAAACTGTATCAGTCTTTTTTCTGTTTTATTATTGGCCATTCTTTATATCAATGTTATTTAGGGCATATAAACAAATACATAAACAAAAGTACCTCCTTTGAGCATCTATTTCACTCCTACACGGGTTCACTTCCCCTAAAAGCCTAAAAACATTTCTCTCACTAGACTGTCCACTTCCACATCTCAACTCAGACTCTCTTGCCTATTTGAAACAGCTGATCGTCGTCATTTGTTCTTTATTCATTGGTTGTTCACATTTCGTTTTAAAACAAAATGTGACTAGTCCATCTTTGTACATTTATTCACTAATTAAGTTACTTCACTCCTAACAGCTGTTTGTATACAAATAATAATTGTTTAGTCAACAACGTTCATAATGTAAACACACGGCTAATCCCTCTCTGAGTCTCATACTCAGTCCCCTCAGTCCCATGCTATAGTTGCCAGTGAGTGGACCTATTTTAAGTTTCTATTTATTGCCGTATTTATTACGGCCCTCCTTCCTTTTTTTGGTTTTCGGGATGGTTAGGGATGGTTAGATCCGATATGTCCGGTAATATATAATAATTATTTACCCAATCTTTATGACATATTTTGATAAGAATTTCTTTTTAAACTCAAGTTAATTTTTAATTTTATTTTGATTAACAAGATTTATTCTTTTTTGCGTCATTGAATGTATATATATATATATTTTTTTTTTTTTTCTTCTTCTTATAATATATTATTTTTTTTTACATTGTTCTCAGTATTATTATTATTTTGGTCCCCTATATTTTTGCTCTCCGTTTTCCTATCATGTGCTTGTCCAATAATTAGGAAGCTCCAGCAAAATTAAATTTATTTCCGGACTTCCCTCTTCAAAAGGAATAGGGAGCATTGAATTAATCAATAATAATTGAATAATTTTAATGTGTGTAATTTTTTTTACATGACAGAGAATTCGGAAGCCCCTATGCAAGTCAACTATTGATTTTTAGCCCAAATGGTCTATGGTTTTGTTGACAGTGCGAAAAATTAATGTATTAATTGTTTGGTGAAGAAGTACATTGCCGGTGATTCACCGACGTCTCATTTTGTTAATTATACCAATTCTATTTGAAAATGTTGTTTAGCATCGCAATGCAAAAAGCCATCATCAATAGAATGAGGGTTAAAAATAGTTACTTCAAAAGAATACTAACATAAGAGATTGTTACAGTACTAATAAAGATTCTCAGGTATCCAAATAAACTAGGTTCTCTTGAACACTATAAAATTAATGGTTCTTCTGGTTGATACCATTAAAACGTAATACTTGGCTGGTAAGTCCAAATGAGTTTTAGCTCTTCTGATGAGAGTATCTAATTGAAAATTTAAATTAGGACGGTCTGTTGGACCAGTATCTCCGGGCTGTATGTCGACCTATCCATAATTCAAAAGTCCATGAAACAATTGTTCTAACAACTTCAGTTCAGTTCACTTCACATGCACTTAATTAAACCAACAGACAATATAAATTTCAAAAGTATGATCAGATGTGCTCAAGATTGTGGGTTCAAAACTCGGGTCAGGCCCTTAGCCTTGAACACGCCATCCTGCATTTAGGACTTCCACAGTAGAATCGGGCTAAAGTCGACCAGAGGGATGATTTTCAAAGTTGTAAATATTAAAATATTCTAAAATTAATTATTATTTTTTAAAGAAGAGAATCGCCAATATGTCAATTTTTTTATGTAAACAGCTCTTGGAATATTAGTAAATTAATTTGTGATATTAAATATAAAAAATGATTAAATATATTCGCTTTAATTAAAAGTTAAAACGGACAAAAGACTGTTGAAGGAACAAAAGAAAGTCGAAAAAAAAAAGCCTGTCGTACCATATGGTAGGTACTTCTGGGCAGGCATCACTTCAGTCGAGTTAGAGATATGAACGGAGTGACATCACACTGATGTAAGAGATGAAGTAGCCATCATCAGTATAGAGTATACCATATAAGGAATGGAAAGATATATTAGTATGATTGAGGAATAGTTGTGAGTGAGCTACAAAAGAAGGTACTGCTTTTTGTTTTTTTTATTAAATTATACTTATATGCTCATTAAAGAGTGGCCACAGAAAAAAGTGACTCATGTGATTTTAGATATATATATATATATGGTCAATTAGTAGTAAGAATTTTTGTAAATAATTATTTATAATTGATTTTTTATTTTTCAAATTCATTTTTTTCTTTATAATGAAGGTTAAGTGAGTACAAACCCAATATGTTGTTCTCTTATTCTATGCTATTTATTTTACCTGTCAAGTAAATAAAAGATACCTTTATATTAAATTGAACATTTTTGCAAATTTAGAAAAATTTTATGGCATCTCAGAATTATATTATAGAAGAAATCCAAATGTAATTACAAATTGAAATGTTTTTTACGAGTACTAATATAAACTACTATATAAATCAAAATTTAGTATAAGGCTAGCCAAAAATTTCTACCAGTTATGTGATAATTATTTATTAATTATTATAATTTTATTTTTTTTAATTATCACAAGATAGATGAAACCATCAATCACGTCACTAAAACAAACAAACAAGATTCATTGCCATTGTCTCTCTTTTAGCACGTTTGCTTGTTGTATTTATTTTTTATACAGTTGTAAATATCTATTTGTAAATAAAAAATAATATATAGTGAGAAAGAGAGCGCCGGTAGCTATGTGGTATGCTTGCTTGCCTTCTGACCTCAAGAACATGGGTTCGAAACCCGACCAAGGCTCTTAGTTTGTATTATCTTGGAGGTAAAATAAACTTAACCCTCTTAATACCACGTGGGGTCAAAAAAGACCCCATGCGTTTTAAAATGTGTATGAACTGCTCAATATAATTTCCATTTCGATGAGGCTTCAGGACATTTATCCGTAGACTATCTCCCTTCGATTTCATTAAGAAAATGTATTCAGTTTGTATTTTAAAAATTGATATAAAATAATATTTTCACAAAAACGTAGTTGGGGTCACGCGGGACCTTACGTGGTATTATCCGTATCACATTTTCGTTCGTCTGATGAGAAGTATTTTCAAGAAGTTCCACTCAGTAAACAATTCCGAAAAGTTACGTTTGCTCTTCAATTGACCTGCAATTCGAAGAAGACATTGCCCTCACCCGCTGGAGTTTTTCCTGGAGCTCTTTCTGATCAACATTTCTTGGTTTCCACATCTCGTTCACCCCTTGAATTTTATTTAGATCTAATTTCAGTATGCGTTGACGGTTCGGACCGTAAAGATAAATCATGGAACACATTGTGTCCTCGCGAACGTTGATGTTAGTAGAGCGTGCCAGGGAGATTGCAGGGTTTGAATCTGAGGAGGCTCTTGTGGAAACGGAACAGCTCGAAGTGATCTCCGATGTTGAAGACGTTTTGGAAACGGACGATGAAGAACTTGATGAGATAGACGCACGTACGTAAAAACCATGTCACAAAAAAATTTCTTTGCGCTAAATGTAAATAATAATAGCACCCATAGTGTGAATATACTTTTATAAGTTTCATGATTTACTTTTTTTGAATAAACATTTTTTATACCATTTTTTCTCAACTTTTTAAACTTTTTGCTATTTTTCCCTCATTTTTGAATGAACTTCATTGAAAAAGTTAGAATGAAAAGCTAGTTGGTACATGAAAAATTGAAAAATGAAGTGGGGTCTCAAAAGGACCCCACGTGGTATTTTTCGTTTCACAGGTCACGTGGTATTAGGAGGGTTAAGCACGCCGTCCTTCGGATGGGACGTAAAGCGATGGTCCCGAGCCTGTATGATGTCAGATACTCGTTAAAGACCCCTTAACTAGAGTGACGAAAGAGCGCTCAGATAGTAGGCGATATGACCACTCAGTTAAAGCCCGGGCATGAGTCATAATAACTAATATATAAAAATTTCCGTTATCACTACCAATTTTTTTAAAGTACCCCTATTTACAACCTTTACAATATATTAGTATCAACATGGAATTATTTCAATTTTTTTTCACTTTTCTTCATTTCTACTGTAAAGTGATTATTGGTATATGGAGTGCAGACCTAACTGCAATGTAGAGTGCATCACTCCTGAGGTATTCTTAGCTCCGATGAGAATCTTCTGATATAGTATCCCAGGTGAAGAGATTGGAGGAAGCTAATCTAGGTGGAGGTAATCCGATAATCTGTATGATCTAACTTGAGTCCTTCAGGGCCCTTCATCCCTTTGAACTTAAGTAGCCTGTTAGTTCTAACGGCAACCAACCAACACATCAAAATTAGCCTTCATTGGGAGAAAAATACAGAAAGAAGGGAAAATATAGTTGTCGGTGAATCATTTGCAATGTACTTCCCCAGTACGAATTATCGCTTTCCCACTGAACAAAATTTACCACATCGGTTGAAAATCAATAGTTGTCTTATTCAGGGACTTCTGAATCATCATAAGTTTCATGTTACATTCATTGCATCAAGTTATCAGGGCTTTTGAGTTCGGCCACCTCCTCTGATATTCTACATCCCTTTGGCCGATTTGACTGAAAATCCCTTCAGGAACTAATCCAATCCTTCCTCTTAATCTTCCACAATAAACTTTCAGCCCATCCTAACCCAAATGAACAAGTCTTTTCCTGTCAATCCCAACCAGACAATCCTCCACGCCGTCTGAATAGGAGGTGGCTGCGAGCTCACCCAAGTGAAATTTAAGCAATATACTATTTTATCACTTTATTAATAAAACTTCGCAATAATACTAATAAAGTAGACATTTAAATTTGAAAAGTATAAAATAATACAAATTATTATTAAATTAAATTGAATAGTTTTATTGTACCTAAGTCGTTATGTAGAAAAAATTGAAGTCCTGGGTTACGAGCGCAATGTCTGGTGTTTTTTGCTCATTACTGCTAGTTTTCAATATTTTATAATGGTAATCTTATCTCCAATGTTACCAATGTGCCAAGTGGAATAACTTCCAAGTTTCTAGGATGATGCCGGGCAAACATACCGATAGCATGATTTCAATTCATGTACAGATTGTTTTATTAATTCGATATTTATTCAGAACTGCTGATGCATTTTTGTTCAAAATACTACGCCAGACAAGATGTTGTTGCAAAAAAAGAGAAAAAGAGGTCGATGAATCACCCGCAATGTATTTCCCCAGAATTAATGAAATACATTTTTGCTCTACCACTAAAAATAATCAATAGTTGACTTACATAGTGAATTCTGATTCCTCATACTAAATTTTGAGTCGATATATTCATTACATCGGCAGTTATTAGAATTTTTCAGTTTGCCTATATCCCGCTTCCCTTTGGCCAATTCGACTAAAAATAATTAAGTGACGTTCTTAAAGGGTTTTGAATTTACATATGGAATTTTGTGTCTATACATTCATCACAACGACAGTTTCATGGCGATACGTTCTTTCTTTCAAAAGTTATCGTGTTCACAAACAGATAGGACTTTCTGGAAAACATAATTGTGAAAACTGAACATCGATTTTCTGATAGATTGCATAACTTCCCCTATACTTCGTGGATCTGGAAGTAAGAACCACTTTAGTGTATAAAGTTAGGATCAAAGGGATCTGCCTGAATACCTGCATCTTCCAAACTGAATTGGGGGCTGTGGGCTAGTGTGTAGGGCTTTGGTTGCATGAACCCATTGTGGTAGCGGGTTCGAATCCCTTCCGTGGGAGAGGAGGCCCTGGTCATATCAAAGATAAAAATGGGCTATACCCCCAAGCATCTAACAGCCCAAAGGATATAATGACTTATATTAAATATAAAATTTCATATTCGCACGAACACACTTTATCTTCAGGTTTCTTGAGATAGGGCAGCGGGATATGTTAAAAGGGTAGGCTGGCACATAAGATTTCTTAACAATAAAAGATGGGGTGTTTTTTATTGGGCTAATTTTTTAAAACTCATTGATTCTAAATTTCATTCATACTTTTTGTCCAGTATTTAATTTACTATATTAAATAAACAGGAGTTATCACAATCGTTATTAGCTGCTCATTCTTATAAACTAAAATGGAAGATTAGAAAGAGAAGGAAGGTCCCTTAACTGAGGAAGACTTAATAAGAAAGTTAGTTTTCTTGTTAGTACAGAAACAGGAAGGAAGGACTCATGGGATTATCGGGAGATGGAAGTGAGGTGGAGAAGTAATTGAGAAGGTTGGTAGCCTCAGGCCAGACGAACAAACAGACCAAGAAGAAAAGTTCTAACCTCCGCAGTTTATCTGGAGAGAGTACAAAAGCTAGGATACCTATAGTGGTCAAACAAGCCGCCAGGCTTGCAGAGCAGGCTGGGTTATCTACCATGGCCAGACCGGCCGCCAGGCTTGCAGAGCAGGCTGGGATATCTACCATGGCCAGACAGGCCGCCAGGCTTGCAGAGCAGGCTGGGATATCTACCATGGCCAGACAGGCCGCCAGGCTTGCAGAGCAGGCTGGGATGCCTACCGTGGCCAGACAAGCCACCAGGCTTGCACAGCAATCCTAATTGATAAATTTGATCTGGGGAGGTACTGTGATGCGGTGAAATTAGGAGAGGATTTTTTGGGTTGGTGAATCTTCAACTACTTTTTTATTCTAAATCTGTATTATTTTTAACGTTTTTTGCCTTCTCCAATAATAAGAAATAGATTAATCTGGTTGGAACGAGTGCAGAGGCGGAAGAAAATGAGGATAGCAAGGCAAAGACATATAAAAGATGATAAAATGAGAACATTAAATGTGCCCTTATCACAAGTTAACGAGTTTCTTAGGAAGTCGACAGGACGGTCCTATCAAAGATGGCCTCCCTATTCATACAGCTTTATGGTCCTCTAAATTATACATTTTAATTAAGCACGCTTCGATCGGGAAATCCTATTAATCCTCTTCTTATTACAGATTTCAATAAAATAGTATTAAATCTTAACTCCTGCAAGAAATTGTCCAATATCGAGAATTTTACTTCATCAGCAATCGGCATCTCAACTGAATTCCATGTTTTACAAACTCAAAATTCAAAAAATGGAAAACAAAATATATTTGTGTGTGTCTGTGAACCCGATAACTCCCGATAGAATGAATTTATCGACACGAAAATTTTTATGTGTATCCAGAACCTAACGACATCTATTGATTTTCAGCCAAACGACCGAAGTGGAGGGAGATGAAGGGAGAAGGCTTAACAAAAACAAACATTTTAGTAACTATTGTTGTAATAAATATATTGACACAAAATTTCATACGTGACTTCAAATCCCTATAAGGACAACACCTATTAATTTTCAGCTGAGTGGTCAAGGGAGGGAAAGGGGCGGATTAGAGGGTCGGCCTCAACTCAAAAAACCCAATAACTGCAGACGTAGTGACTGTAGCCCATGGAATCATTGAATTGACCAGAAATTCCATACAGGAAGCCCTCAACATTCGCCACCCCTCTTTTTCTTTAAAACTGTAATACATACATGTAAAAACTTTTCAAAACCAAAACAAAGAATTAATTTAACTGATCCTGCATTGTACAATTAATATTTTCAAGAAACCGTTCAAGAAAATTATTTCCCTCAATGATTTACTGTCTAATAATTCTCAGCACATAATATGAACACTGGTCCATGTAGTGGAATAAATAATTTTTTCAAGATATATTCTAATAAAATAAATGAAAGTATTCAAACTAAAAAAAATAAAATCTCATTTCTTCATAAAATTGTTAACTTTTAATAAGTTATGTTAATCGTTAAATTTTTTCTACTAAATAGTCTTACCGAGTTGCGAAATGAGGCATCTCAAAAGAAAATAACAAAGTTCTTTAAGCCCAAATGATATGACTATTTCGGATTTTTTGAATGTATATATATGTATAATTAAAATAATATAAGTTGTTCAATTATAAAATTTTTATTACCCTTTTTACACAGGGTGATAGACTCAACATTCGCGAATTTGACATTCCCTACCAAAATTTGGAACGAAAGTCTCGCGAATGTTGAAGGTTTACTGTATATGGTATAAGGTCCTGCAACATCACATATATATATTTTTGAAGTGAAACATCTTTAGCAAGACTAGTGAATAGGAATTACCTCGACATAAAAAATCAAACATGAAACGCTAAGGGGGGGGGGGGGGATGAGTAGCACATGCGTACAAGTCAACTATGAGTTTAGTTTGGTGTCAATGCATCAGCTTTGGGAATATGGTTTATGCGTTGAAATAATACGTTTGATTACTAATTTAATACGTTTAGTTTTATTCTGAGTTAGTATAGTAAAAAATGCCGAAAACTTCAACGGAACGTGTTCAACAATTCCGTGCATGACAAAAGCAAATACAGCAACAAGAAAGTCAACGTAAAGGTAATTTTTAATAATTACGCTCCATTTATATTTTTAAATTATTAAAATTCCTTAAAATTATTGATTTATTATTGATTAAAAATGTTCTATTCAAAATATATGTAAAAGAAGAGAGCGCCGGTAGCTCAGTAGTATGCGTGCTTGTTTTCTGAGCTCAAGATCGTGGGTTCCAATCCGGACCAAAGTCCTTAGTTTATTTTATCTGGGAAGTAAAATAAACTTAAGCACGCCGTCCTTCGGATGGGACGTTAAGCGATGGTCCCGAGCCTGTACGATGTCAGGTACCCGTTAAAGACCCCTACCATAGGTGAATAAAAATTTAGGGTAGGCAAAATTTAGGACTCTCACAGTAGAGTCGGGCTCATGTCCACCAGAGTGACGAAAGAGCGCTTTGGTAGTAGGCGATATGACCTCGTAGTTAAAGCCCGGGCATGAGTCATAAAACCTAACCTATATAAAAGAAGGCAAAAAACGTTTCACTGTTATGTAGGTGAGGCACACCTGGTATTCTTACTTTTTATTTTTTAATAGCTGCCTTCTGAAGGTGAGAAGAATAAGATCAATCTTGGTCCTGTTCCATTCCTTCAGTGGGCGTGACGTTCGTGCTGTCTCTACCTCTACCGTCTACAACTAGAGAAAATACTTCAGCGGAAAACTATTTTTAGGTAAAATGTAACAACTCTAGTATTGTATTCGGGATGTGCAAATGGAATTGGATGCGCATGGATAATAATGTAGAAAATAAAAACAATTATTACATAAAATGGTGCAAATTCACTTTTTTTTTAAACTGTACTTAAGATTCCAATTGTTACTTGATAATTAATTCACACTATTGTGAGTGACTTTAGATACTTGATAAATAATTCACACTATAGTGAGTGACTTTAGATACTTGATAAATAACACTGTTCAACAAAAAAAATAATCATTTTTCTGGGGGTATCATTCTTGATTCTTATGGGGAATTGCCTCCTGGATTCAAATCTGTAATTAGTTTCTCTATGTCAGGCATAGTTTTGAAGTTATACGCAATTTCAGTTTTTTCAAAATTGTTACACTTCTTATTTATAAAGGCAAAACATGCAACTATCAATATTTTAGTCACATTTTAGACAGTATACAACAAAAACATGAAGGAGTCCATGAATTATCATCATATATTGTTTAAAAAAATGTATTTAAGATTAGAAAATATGAAAAAAATCATCTTTTACCCTAGAATTTAAAAGGCTCATTTTTTTCTCTTGTGTTCAATTTTGCAGTCTCGAATAATGTTCCAGGAGTAGTCAGCAAGCATTACAGGCACCCATTTCCCTTCATACCGCTTTTCCATAGTAATTATATCTTTATGGCACCTTTCACCATGTTCATCAGTAACATCACTGCAGTTTTCAGGAAAATAATGTAGATGTGAGTCCAGGAAATGCACTTTTGAAGACATGTTACATCCTAAATCTCTATATGCATTTATCATTTCTTGAACTAGTTGTTCGTAGTTGTTAGCTCGTTTTCTTCCCAGAAAGTTTTGTGTTACATTCTTGAAACAAGACCACGCTCTTCTCTCTTGGTGTAAGACATTGTTCAAAATGTGAGCCCTCCTGTTCTCTAATTTGGGGACCCACAAACATGCCCTCCTTTATTTTTGCTCCAGAAAGACTCTATTATACTTGATAAACTCTAAAATCCGAGAATAAAACAAACAACTAGGGATGGACGACAGTCGATAGTACTATCGACATATCGATAGTTCATGCCTATCGATATTAATTTTCCTTCATTACAGGGAATACGTTTTGAATAAAAAATAAATAAATAAAAATAAAGGAAAAAAAATGTTGAACTCCCATAATAGAGTCGAGCTCATGTCCACCAGAGCAACGAAAGAGCCTCTGGTAGTAGGCGATATGACCTCGTGGTTAAAGCATGAGTTACAATTACTAACTAACTTCCTCAGAACAAATTAATCAAGTAACTTTTCGCTTCCTTTCCGAACGTTTCAGCTAATATTCAACAGTTGACTTACATTAGGGCTCCTAAATCCTCATACTAAGTTATGTACCGATAAATTCATTGCATTGGCAGTTATATTAACTCATCGGCCGATATCGCTGAAATTCGACAGGTTTGGTCTTCCTTTGGTTTGATGGCCTGGGTACGATCGGCGCAATAGTTCCGCCAATGGCCAATCCCAGTCCCTCAGTAACCCCTTGATCCCCGAGCTTTTCTAATGTTGACTGGGTGATGTTGCTGCAATGCAAAGCGCACCCATCCTCTTTTCAAACCTAATAAAAAAAAAAAAGGTTTGGTCCTCATCAAGTTTTGAATTAAAACATTAAATTTTATGTGTCGATACATTTATTACAGAGGCAGTAATTAGGGTTTTTGAGTTGAGCCCCCTCTGATCTCCCCCTTCCTTTTCGCCGATTCCGCTGAAAATCGATATGTCGTCTTTATGCGCGTTTGAATTCACATATGAAATTTTGTTTCGATAAATTCTATCGGCAGTTATCTTGTTAACAGACAGACAGAGACACAAATTCTGTTGAGAATCCGCTTCGAATTGTTGGCCGATTATACAACTTTCCAAAAAAAAAAAAACTAGTACGTAATAAATGAAAGCTAAGAATTTCCATTGCCGGTATCTCGGGACTGGGTGGATGTTCCGGTATTGGCTGGGCCTGCGGTAACCTTGGAGCAGCCGGTCTGGTGTGGGTGGGTTGGCACCACCGTGTCTGGCGCCCCATCCTCCAAGGTCCCACACCCACACACAACATCCTCAATGAACTTGCTCCAGCTTCTTTCTACACTCAGATCAACAGATCTCACTCAACTCAACCATCTCCAACCTATATTGGAGTCATTTCGCCCACTCTAGTATTCTTTGTCTGCTATGAGTCAGTTCCGCACTTTGAATATCTGACAGGCACTGAAGATCGTAAACTAACTTATGTGATAATAATATGTTGTGGGACGAGATTTCTCATAAAAAAAATTGTCTTCCCACTGTTTTATTTGCGACCAGAACCAGTTTTCGTGGCACAATCCACCCATACAGTATAGAGGCTAAAGAAATACTACTGGCCAGAAAGACATCTTTTGTTTCTATGAGATGTTATACCTACTATTATCAGCCAAATTGCTCAAATATAAATATGATCAAATTTCGTATCAATACATTGATATGAAATTTTTATGTTTTTAAATTTTTATGTAATTTCACTGATCTTATTTTCAACTTATTTATTATTGATGATTGACATGAAATGTAAAAGATCGTAAATTCTAGTCTAATTTCTGGTTTATGTATGTTCAATTTACCCACCTGAAGATGTGGTATTGCCGAAACTATTTAGTTGCGGTAAAAATAAAAAATATAGTTGCATTGATACATCTGTATTACTTATTCATTACCACGGCAGTTATTAGTGTTATTGTGTTAAGCCTCCTTGGTAATGCTCCCCCCCTTTGGTCGATTTGGCTGAAAATCAATAAGTGTCATCATAACATACCTTCGAGTGTTCATAGACACACAGACAGACAGTTTTTTTTTTTTTTTTTTTTTCATTTTTGGGATCAGGAGGTCGGAAAACATGAATTACCGTTGAAAACTCCGCATCAATTTTTTGGGCGATAACATTACTTCCACTATGCTGAGAAAGTAAAATGTCCATGTACGGAGTGTCAGGCATGAATTAATGCACGAGTGTCAGGCATGAATTAATGCACGAGTGTCGAGTTTTTACTTTAACCTTTCATATATGGAAGTATTGTAATCATGCAAAAAACTTAAATAACACTATTGAAATTTGTGCTGACGATGGGATAAGCCGAAACCAGTATACTTTATATGTATATGTAGTTTTGTGGATTGGACAATATAAAAGTTGAACAAATTCTTTGTTTTTATTTATTTTATATCAAATGAATAAAAACAAAGATTTTTCCAATATAGTGACTCAGATCGCAGAAATTTATTCGGGCATTCATTTTAAATAGTTCGACGAATTCTAACAATTTTTTTTTTTTTCGAAGCTGTGTAGTACAGAGGAGCGTTAATGAAATATGACATCACATGGAGTTAAAACAGAAAATAATCCAAAAAATAAATTGAAATATATTTGTAACAGAAAATCGAATTTAAAAAAATTATTTTTTAAATTTTATACTATTCAAAAAAAAAAATTGAATAAAAAAATAAAAATATATGAATTTACTAGCTTTAATTCCTGAAATACAAATTCAGTATGGGGAGACTTCCCGCAGCCTTCAAGAAAAATATGATCGAAAGAAATCATCTCAATAAATTCAATGATCAGATGTGAATTTTTTATTTCTACAGTAATTTTCGAAAAAGAAAATTAATTTTTTAACACACAACATTTAGTGTGAGAATTCAACAGCCACTATGTAAGTGCAATATTGAGTTGTAGCCATAACAGTCTAGTGGTTTTCAAGATAAAGCGAAAACGTAATTGATTAATTCCTACTGGGGGGTACATAGACAGTGATTCCCCCATCAAATTTAAAACAAATTCATTCTTCGCTTAGAAGTTCATGTGAAATTGATATTTGTATGTGTTTCTGTCTTCTATAATTATTTCATTTAGGGGACGCCGATAGCTCAATGGTATGCGTGCTTGCCTTCTGAGCTCAAGATCGTGGGTTCGAAACCCGACCGAGGCATTTAGTATATTTTACTCGTTAAAGACCCTGCCCTAGGCGAATAAAAATGTAGGGTAGACAAAATTTAGGTCTCCCAGAGTAACGGGTGACGAAAGAGCGCTCTGGTAGTAGGCGATATGACCTCGTAGTTAATGCCCGGGCTTGAGTTATAATAACTAATTATTATTTCATTTTAATTTTCATTCCTAATTATAAAAAGGATTTTTAGTACAGATCACCTGTTGCCTGGTTGAGTTTATATGTAAACAGTGTTGCCAGATTCTTGAATGAATTTGTTCTAACAAAATTAAATTACTTTTCGGTGCCTCTCTTCTTTTTAAAAAATTAAGTTTAAGAACAATTAAACAATATCTATGTGAGTACATTTTGTACATCACAACGTAAAACTGGTAAACTAAAAATTTTAACTTTTCGAACCCGTGGAGAATATCCCACCCTCTTGGCCGGAAAAATAAGTTCTAAAATCAAATAAGGCCGATAGAATTGTGTAGATTTTCAAAATTATCTGAAGTTGACTTAACTATAAAAATCTTTGATTTTTTTATTATTTTTCTTTTTTCAGAAAAGATGAAGAAAGAGAAGGAAGAGATAATCTTCAAGTGAGATAACTTCGTTTCAAATGGTAACTTTGATGTCACTCTCAAAGGAAAGGCTCTTACGAAAAAGGTTAAATAAGTTAGATCTATTCTAAGTTCGTCTCCTAATTGACTTAAGAGGTCACTTAAAGAGGAAAAGAAGTCAGTAAAAGTCTTTTCTTATCGGCTGCAGTCGTCACAAAAGGAACAATTAGATATAGCTTTCTTTGCTTCCCCAGCTATACGGTGTATAGAGGAAGTTATGTAATCAGAAAATTCATATTTTTAACGGAATTTCGTGTTTTCCGACCCTCTGAATCTTTTTTTATTTGCTTTATGAACTTTGTATATCAACCTGTTGTGCAACGAAGGTTTATAATTAATACATTGTTCTAAAGAACACAAGGTTGTAATGAGCAGAGGGCGACCACCGGTCGAACACTCTGTAACGATCTGTGGATGTCAATGGGTCCGTCATACACTGTTTTTTTTTCTTCTTCCACCATGAGGTGAAAAAACTCCTGAACACTGGGTAGTCGGTGGTCTGCGTCACCAGCTGCCGTTGGTCCAGTCCCAGATACGTTCGAGTCTCGCGAATTAACTCCACGCTGTTCTGGTTGTACAGCGGGCACTCGAGGTCTACATATTCAGCCGTCTCGATGCCAACAGTTCGGGTTGTTCTTCATCTTATATAAGAAGACCTTAGAATTAAAATCTCCACGATCTGATAATATATGGGACATGCACGCGTACCCTGATGTCCAGGATATACACATTGTACAGGCTCGGGACCATCGCCTAACGTCCCATCCGAAGGACGGCGTGCTGAAGTTTATTTTACCTCCCAGATAAAATAAACTAAGGGCTTCGGCCGGGTTTTGAACCCGCGAACTTGAGCTCAGTAATTAAGCATGCATACTACTGAGCTACCGGCGCCCTCAATGAAGGAAACGTAGAGACCCCCTTTCTAAACTTTCATGTTTTCGACCCCAGCTGACTCAAATTTAAATTCCATCAGATCTCTATGATCGATTTTAGTAATATTTAATTTTTAGGACCTTTCGTATCATGGGAAAAATCGAGTTCGAGATGATCACATGTGCTACTCTGGATATGATTAGATTGTGATAGAAATCAAACAGATTGAGACCACTTTACTTCGGGGCCCAAGTATTTTTTACATTATACCGCATATATTCAGAACCAAATCAAAAATCTTTTCAAATAAAAGTTGTAGAGATTACTAAAAGGCCCATTTTAAATAAAAAAGATTTTTCATAGTCCCTTCGGTTCATGAGATACATCCAAGGGTCTCCTCTTTTTTAGACGTTTGCTTGATTTACGGAAAATGGTTAGTCCTATCAAAAACATAAACCTTATCAAAACTGTGCTTTATTAAATTTCCAATCTGTATAAGCCCTTAGATTTGAGATAAGATAAATACAAACAAAGTAATAGCGCTCCAAAAAAATGTGGTAATAATTCCTGTTATCACAGATCACATATATATTTTTTACTTTCTTATACCTAAGTATAAGGAAATATTGTAATTGTTTGAAAATTCGAGATCGAGCTTTCAACGAATTTTCACGTTTCAAATTCCCCTGAATATGTTTTGACCATTTTCGATGATGTCTGTCTGTGCATGTTTGTATGTTTTGAAACGTTGTGAGTGCCCTACCAAAAACAATTGTAGCTTTGGACTTGACATTTGGAGTAAAAAGGTGGCATGTTTTAACTTTGATTTGAACAGATTTTGGCCGAAATTTTATTATGACCTAATCAAAAATAGTTTTTTTTGTAAAAGTTGTAAAAAACACTAAAATACATGTTTTACATGAATTACGATTTTTCGCAGCGCGTCCGATTTTTGAGATATATGAAAAAAACCGTCCTGAAATTTAGTTTTGAAACACATATTTTTTCCTTAAGTTTGAGCAATCCCCTCTCCACTAGTTGGAGAGTGGTATACGGCAGTGTGCGGGAGTCCTACTGGTACTGTCCTCGTCCAGTTTCTTATATATTTTTTAAAATTGTATTTATTATTTTTTTATTTTATTTTATCTCTTTTATTTTATGCTTTCTGTTTATTTATCTACCATTGATTTAGTAGGTACGTATTCTATCTGTTTTATTCTCACTGTTCAAAAAAAAAATATAATCAGTGTTTCATATCCAAAAACATTATTAGATACAAAGCTTTCATTTTTATTTTTTGGGCAGAGTTCCTCCACACCTTAAGGTCAGTCCAATGTACCTTATTGTATTATTTATTCATTTATAATTTTTTATTTATTTAGACTTTTTTCTACATTCATTTATAATTGATATATATATATATATTTCTATATCTCGCACATTGGGACCTGATGATGGGACGTGCCGAAACATCGTTGGGATAAAAACACTTTTTATCGAAAAAACGTTGTTTTTTTTAAGTAGTTTTCTAAATTTTTATTAAATTGAAAAATGTGTACTTATTATAAAGTACCTTGTATTAATTTTGTTTATATACTCATATATTTTTAAGTATTTATTTGTTCAGTTTTTATTAATTTCATTTTACTTTTTTTAATGGTTTTGTTATTACTACTAATCATAGGGGTGTTAGACTCAAGTAGTTATAAATCTGATTTATAAGCTATCTTTTGACGTATCCTCCTACCTTGTATTGGTTTAACGGAAATAAATTTATTATTATTATTTATTTATTTTTGTATATCGTTGCTATTATTTTGTATTATTCATTTCTTCTTAATCTTATAGTCATTACATCTGCTTATTGTTATTGTTTCTATATACAGATTGAAGAATAAATAAATAAATTAAAAAAAACAAAAGTTTGAGCAATGAAAAGTACTGACAATTCAAACTCTTAAAAAATCTTTAAGTGCTCTGAAGTCAGAACTTTCGACTAAGAAATAACTTGTTATAATGCCTACATCCTGTCTTCTTACAGGAAGGAAACACCACTATCCGGGAGACCTTGAAGACATTATTGTTGTGAAAGCTAAAATATAAATACATCTTTTAAAGAGGTCAGACTTATCTTTTTCTGTTTCTGTTTACATCCAGCTATATGAAGACAATCTTATGAAATACATTTATATTTACCAGAGTGACTATAGCAGACCTTCCCTTTAATAATAGGTCACTCCTTATAAATATGTCTATACGGAGAAGTGTGCCCCACAACTGGTGTAACGATTGGCTCCAATGTTAATAATACCAGATTCTCTGTACCCTGAGCCGTCACCTCCAGACACGGACAGACCCTCCACATCTTCTCAATGAGATAAATCCTCTTCTAACAATAAACTGATCAAAATAGATTTAGGCAATCTTTAATAAAAAAAAAAATAATAAAACATAATTCACTTTCTAGACGTAATAAATCAACTGTAATATGTCATTTTGTTTTGTGTTATACCAACCACGTTTTTACAAATCAGTCTCCCGTTCCCACCATCTCCCAACTCTAATCCATCACAAACTAATTCCTGGATATAAATATTCATTCTGAGAACTACGCAGTGCAATGAAATAAAGAAAATCGCTGAAGCTAACGTATTACTTTCATACCAAGTAATGCCAGTAAGAAATAAATTTGAGAGGGAGGAGGAAGAAGGACAGTGATATGTAAAAACATGATTGGTATAAGATATAATTAGAAAGATTAAAAATACTTCTCTCTTCCTCCAGGGACGTGCCCCCCCCCCCCCCCCCCCCCCTGGCCAGAGGAAAAAACCAATATAAAAATTAAATAAACTAAAAAAAAATAGTTTTAAAAATGGATTGCTTGCAAGCACAAAAACCACAGCGTGCATTTGTCAACTTACAGTCAGTGATTACCTCAGGGGGAACTTCTAGAGGTCCGAGTCTCCCAAATTAATAATAAAAAGTCTGCAACGCTAACCACGGAAACTGCGGGCTGTGCCCCCGGGTGTCTATACCCCCACCCTCGTAGCCTAACTTTGCCCCCCCCCCTGCTCAAAATTCTGGCTACGCCCCTGTAATGCACTTCTCTCTCTTTTCTTTGTCTTTAAGGCACATTAAAAAATACATACATATTTATGTGTTATTTGGTACACTGTTATAAAAATATAAATAAAATAGGTTAGGTTAGGTTTTTGACTCATGCCCGGGTTTTAACTACGCGGTCATATCGCCTACTACCAGAACGCTCTTTCGTCACTCTGGTGGACATGAGCCCGACTCTACTGTGGGAGTCCTAAATTTTGGCTACCCTAAATTTTCATTCACCTAGGGTAGGGGTCATTAACGAGTACGTGACATCGTACAGGCTCGGGACCATCGCTTAACGTCCCATCCGAAGGACGGTGTGCTTAAGTTTATTTTACCTTCCAGATAAAATAAACTAAGGGCCTCGGTCGGGTTACGAACCCATGTTCTTGAGCTCAGAAGTCAAGCACGCATACCACTGAGCTACCGGCGCCCTCATAAATAAAATATATATAAATATTTTTTTTATAACATGGTTTACTGTTATAAAAATAAATATAAAATATATATAAATATTTTTTTTATAACACTGAACCTAATGACTTATAAATATATAGATTACTCGTATATAGATATACATATTTTTTTTAGTGTGCCTCAAATACAAAGAGAAAGAGAGACTGATCTGTGAAATCGTTGTTGGTATAAAATGTTCTGTTACTGCTACATCATAACATATATTTTATTTTGTATTTATTCTTCACAAAACAACCAATAATAAGAGATATTGAAAATTTGTTACCATTTGTTACAATTTAAAGGTTACATAACATACATTCTTTGGGGCTCTCAGATTTTTACACACGATTACATTAATGTTCACGTGGCGTCACAATGCTCATTACACAACTTAATCACACTAGTTGGTCTTCGAAGTAAATTCTATAAAGCCCATCTAAATCTAGGTCGGCAATAATTATGGTATAATTAAAAGGGTAATAAAATAATTAAATGAAGGTGTGTAATACTATACGTTAGGTTGGATGAGTGGATTAAGTAACCAGAGGTCTTACGTCAGGTCTCCCCGCCTGTTGACACTCGACATGACGTAAACCGCCCGACCCGCACCTTATCGACTTTAGCCCGCTTATAATCCAACAAATCTCCCCGCTCATTCATTGCGCTAATTTCATTTGTTGAAGTGAAACTACATCTTTGTGCGTCACGATACCCATGCTGCAATTTTGTTCGTATTGAATATGCAACGGAAGTGACGCACAACAAAGAGGGGAAAACTAAAAAGCCGAACGGTAATTTGATACATGACAAACGTGCAACCAAAGTGACGCACAAAGAGGAAGAGAAAACGGCGAATGCGCGAAAGGGAGTAAGAGGAACGATGCAATCGTATTACTGAGTCCACTGCCGCGTAACAGCCCCTTCCCGCTTAAAATAAACAGGTCCTCACGGGGTTTTGACTTTAAATATGAAATTTCATGTCGATACATTTGGTAGATTGGCAGTCATTGGGATTTTTGAGTTGACCCTCTTCCCTAATCCCTGGGTTCTGGAGAGAGAGAGATTGTGGTTTTATGGCGAAGAACTGTTATGGTTATCATCGTCCGAACGAAAAACTAATAAATTACAAAGGAAACCAGAAGAAAAAAAAAATACATATTTGCTCCCACACAAGATAAAAGACAAAATAAACAATGAAAGTATCCAGATGAAGAACAAGATGAGAAAATGAAGAAAAACAGCGAAGTGAAGTGAAGTGAAAGCTAAAGGACACTTTCCAGACAGAATTAAAGACATCTCCATCAACTACAGCTTATGGCATATATGAGATGCCTTGAGGAAGGCGACCAGCCGATCCATGGCAGCACCTGTCTTCGATGATGTGAGGTCAGCGCTAAATTATATTCTAAAGGACCCTTTTAACTTCAAAAATAATAGAAACGTATATTTTCCAAAAGTAGACGTATCCACCCTATTTCCCTTTTCTGGTAAAGTTAAAAAAGCGAAATAAAACAAACGCTCATTTCACTCCAAACCTCCCCTTGGTGATTTTTTTCAATTTTTCTCTGAAATTTCTTCTCATAAGCTATTTGATAGGAGGGGTCGGTAATATGCATAAACTGTCTGACTATGAAGAAATTCATAGGGAAATTCATTCAAGATTTTTATTTATTTTCAGTTTTAGTTAAAACCTACATAGCCAAAATTTAGGACACCCACAGTAGAGTCAGGCACATATCCACCAGAGCGAAAGAGGAGCATAGACGATATGACCTAGTAGTTAAAGCCCGGGCATGAGGCACAATAACTAACTAAACAATATTTCAAAAGGCAGTTTATTTATTTAAAACTTACTTGCTCAAATAATTCAGGTAAATTTCATAACAAGTTTTAGAAAAACTTTTAACTTTCATAACGAAGGGGGCACATTTTAGACCGGGTATAAATGAATCTACTATTGCAGACAGCTTTTCTGCGAATTTAATGACAATTATTCTGTCCCACGCCAGAATGTTGGACTTAACTTGTTTTTCCATTGACAAATTTGCGAGTTGCCATCTGATCATTGATATGAGTTAAAAATAAGTACAACAGTTCCCTGTTACCAAAGGTCTAATCAAAGTATACAAGGCAAGTTATGTGATCGGTCAGAAATTCCATGCGGAGTTTTCAACAAAATTTCTTGTCGAATGTATCGACGCGAAATTTCATATGTGAATTCAAAACCCCATAAGCACGAGTGTTATTTATTTTCGTCGGAACCATCAGAAACCAAAATAACTGCTGATGTAATGAATTTATCAACACAAAATTTAGTATGAGGATTATATTTTTTGTAAATCAACTATTGAATATTAGCGCAAATGGCCGACTGGTTATGGAGGTGGAGCGAAAGTTATTTAGTTTGATTCGTTTTGGGGAAGTTCATTGCCGGTGATTCACCAACCAATTTTCTTATGATTTATATATTGTTTATTTTTAGTTTGTCCTTACTTGTATAGTTTCATTGAGGGAATCAAAGACAGTGTGTAACCAGCTTAATGCCATCTGGCAGGTTCCGGAGTGTCCTCTCTTTGTTGGCGACTGTCCTTACTACAGAGGTCTCATACCTCCGTACTCTAGATTGAGGGAATCAATGACAGTGTGTAACCAGTTTAATGCCATCTGGCAGGTTCCGGAGTGTCCTCTCTTTGTTGGCGACTGTCCTTACTACAGAGGTCTCATACCTCCTTACTCTAGATTGAGGGAATCAATGACAGTGTGTAACCAGCTTAATGCCATCTGGCAGGTTCCGGAGTGTCCTCTCTTTGATGGCGACTGTCCTTACTACAGAGGTCTCATACCTCCGTACTCTAGATTGAGGGAATCAAAGACAGTGTGTAACCAGCTTAATGCCATCTGGTAGGTTCCGGAGTGTCCTCTCTTTGTTGGCGACTGTCCTTACTACAGACGTCTCATACCTCCGTACTCTAGATTGAGGGAATCAATGACAGTGGCTAACCAGCCTAATGCCATCTGGTAGGTTCCGGAGTGTCCTCTCTTTGTTGGCGACTGTCCTTACTACAGAGGTCCCATACTTCCGTACTCTAGATTTTCTCCTTTTCTTTTTTCTTGTCTGAATTATCTTCAGAACCTGACCACTTCCTCTTTTGAGGAAAAAGCTATTTAAGCACTTATTACAACCATAATTTTCTTGAGAACCTGTCTTAGGTTTTCTTTTCACAAGGCACCATCTCATTGTTCGTAGCATGGGTCTAAGTGCAGTATTACTTTCCTAACGAAAGGATCTGGAAGGAATTCACATAACTTGAGTTTAGTAAAAGGATGTCAGGCCATGTGCAGAGGACGTTGAAGGCCCCGAAAGCGCGGAGGTTGATGATTCCGCAGGGAAACTGAGGAATGGAAGTCCAAGGAAGAAATGGATGAACACATTCCAAGGGTATTTATAGACGTTTTCTTGATTTATCTCAAAACGATCAGTCCTATCGAAGCATTTATTCTTACCGAAAATATCTCTATTCAGTCCTCAGATTTCATATAAACAGTAATGCCAATATGAAATGACATTGAGAAAAGAGAGAGTGATCTATAAGCGTGATTAGTATAAGAAAGTCCTGTAATGGCCACATCAATTATGTTTTTATGAGAAAATATATATTTAAAATATACTGTGATGTAAACAATGGAACATTTTTTTTTATGAATAAAAAGTAATTTTTTTATTATAATATAATATATATATATATTATATATATATCAAGGTCTTGAAAAAAAAACAAGGGACATAATAAAAAGAAAACAGCTGTGAAACAAATAGAGAGAGTAGAGTCGTGAGCTAGCTCTGGAACGGTGCACTGTGAATTGATATGTTTTAAATATAGTGAAGTTGAACAATTAGATGAAAGTTGACTGGGGTGAAGTTGAGATGTGGAAAATAATCGAAGTCTAAATTATGTGGTAGAAACTTGAAAAGAAGGTACATTTAATCATATATATTTTTCAATATGCCCAAACAAAAAGAAAAAAAGAATAGTTTTTAAGTATTTAGTTTAATGATTTTGTTTTTTTGTTTTTTTTCTTTTGTTCTGTTTTGTTCAATGTTCAGATTTTTGATTATAATGTGTAAATAAAGAAAATAACCCAATTATTTGTCCTCTTAAAATCCTATTCTATTCATCTTCCCTGTTGGCCCAGTAATATCATTTGAAAAACCTTGGATTAGAAATTAATATTATTTAAAAATATTAAAAAATTGGTATCTCTTTGTAAATCCAAGTGTAAAGTTTGTTAAATGGAATTTTTTTGTTGTATACGTGTACTTTCTTAAAAATTGCACGTCTTAAATTATTGATAACATTTTTTTAGGGCCTTTTTCGAAAAACTACTATAGAAATCAAAATTTAAATAAGAAAAAGATCAAATTTCTACAGGAAATGTGGTAGCAAAAAGGCTTTTATCACAATACATACGTTAATTTTTTCGCTTCTAAATACTTATTATGTCAGTCATTACATTTATTTTTATATTATCGTCTTCCTAATAACATTTATGACTTTCCTTTATTTTATTTTTATATGTCTCATTGATACAATTGTACAGGAATTTTTTTTGTTTAATATGAACTTTCATTATTTATTTTTGATTTATATGACCCTCTCTTCTGAGAGACCTCAGATGTCTCGTAAGTGCATGTGTAAATAAAATATATATTCATTCATTATGTTTATTTATTATGACTAAAAGCTATCCACCATGTGACCATTGAAAAATCTTTTTATTAATTACATTACACCATTATCCTTGATCTCGAGGACATTTTCGTTAATCGTCTAATCAGCGAGTACAAGGATATTACTAAAATCTTGGGTAACGTTCAAAAAATATTTTTTATATTATATTTATTATTACAGTTTTATTACGAACATATGAAAGTACAGAGCCACAGATAAACAGTTTTTTTTTTTTTTTTTTTTTTCATTTGTGATATCAGGAGGATGAAATTCAGTTGAAAACTCAATATCGATTTTCTGATCGATTACACTTCTTCTAGACTTCCGTTTATTGTTTATTTTGTTTTATATCAAGTTCATGGGTATATATGTTGTTTTATGTAGATGTATGTTATGTGTATGTGTACATATCGTGTGTATGTGTATGTATGTACGTATATATACATATGTACATTGTATTATTATTTTTTTTATTATATATTGTAGTGGTATGGTTTAACCAACACATAACTTTTTGTAAATTATTTGTATATATATTTTTTTTGGGGGGTGGGGGGGGGGGGGGAGACATAAAAAAATACAGGTTAAAATATACAAAAAAAATATATTAATCGATTTATTTATCAAGACACACATTAGGAGGGGAAAATAGTAACTAAATTTAAAAAATCAGATATAATATGAAATAGATGTTTAGTTAATAAAAAAAGTGAGATATAATTAAACTTAAATTTTCGGACGATAATACCCGTTGCAGTTTTTCTCCCTAAAACCACAATCTCTCTCTCTCTCTCATTCTCTCTGTCTCTCTCTAGACTTTCGTATAGCAGGGGAAGTAAAATAGATGAGAAATGAGGGGAAAACATTGACTAATGCACGGATGAGGGGGCAGACAGTCAAGGGCGAAGACATTTGTGAGGGGCGACCAATCGATCTGGAACAACACTTATAGTTGGGTCGAAGGGGAAATAAAACAAAAAAAAAAAAAAAAAGGAAAAAAAGGAAAAACAAAAATTATGAAAGAAAGTGTTTTTGAAGAAAAATAGTTTGGAAAACTGACTAGAAGTGAGACAACTCTGGAACACACAAACATTTCAATAGTTCAAACTACTTTGTTTTCGTCCCACATCGTTCACTATTCACACACAAAATATGGAAACCTAACAAAAAAAAAAATCAAACTTTTTCTATCAAAAAGGAAACTGAGTTATTTGTTCCAAACGTAAATAAATTTATGATGTGGCCTATTTTCAGTTGTACAGTAGTCCTGCACTTCATTCATTGTTGTAGTGAATTTATCGACACAAAATTTAGTCAAACGGTCATAGGGGAAAGTACTTAATCGATAGAAATTTTATTTTAGTTTTCAACGGAATTTCGTATTTTCTGATCGCCCCCTCTCCTGAAACAACCCCGCTTCCGTTTATACCGTTTCTTAGTTTTGACGCGAACTTGTTAAAATTATACGGACAAACAAAACTACAGATTAATAGAGATGAAAACTCTTAGAGGAAGTATATCTATTATATATAAGTATATTCTGTCACGGGAGGTGAAAAATTCTTCAGCACGCCGTCCTTTGGATACGACTTTAAGCGATGGGGTTTTGAGTTCAAATATAAACGTTCAGACGGCGCCGGTAGCTCATTCGTATGCGTGCTTGACTTCTGAGCTCAAGATCGTGGGTTCCCCGGTGGTGGTGAGACCCGGCCGAGGCCCTTATTTTATTTTATCTGGGAGATAAAATAAACTTAAGCACGCCGTCCTTCGGATGGGACGTTAAGTGATGAGTTATATGTAACATATGGTTTCCAGTGTTATAATTGATGGTATCGAGCCAGTACGATGTCAGGTACTCGTTAAACATCCCCACCCTAAGTGAATAAAAATTTAGGGTAGGCAAAATTTAGGACTCCCATAGTAAAGTAGGGCTCATGTCTCATAGAGTGATGAAAGAGTGCTCTGGTAGTTGCCAATATGACCTCGTAGTTAAAACCAGGGCATGAGTCATAAAACCTAACCTAACCTAAACGTTCATGTCGATACATTCATCACATCGGCAATTATTAGGATTCTTGAGTGGACCCCCCTCTGAACCCCCCCCCCCCCCCCCCACCTACCCCCCCCCCATTTTCGGCTGATTTTGGTGAAATTAATAGGTTATAAACCTTTGAATTATATATGAAATTTTATGTCAATATAATTTAGTCACTATTATTGTACATCATCCTCAACATCCCTTTCTGTTATTGTTTATAACAATCCTTTGGAACCTCCATTTTTCCAGTTCCTAGTCCAGCAGTTCAGTCCTAGCTCCTGAAGGTTCTACATCTCTATAGTTCTTACTGTATATAAGTTTTAGTATTGTGAAATAAAAGTGTTTGTTAAAAACCTCCTTCGGCTCTCTCATTATTTAACTTACATTCATTACAACGGGTGTTAGTATAATTTTTGAGTTAAACCTCTCCCCCAATCCCCTTTATTCTTTGGACAATTTGGCTGAAAATCAATATGTGTCATCCTTAGAGGGTTCTGGATACGTATATGAAATTTCGTATTGATACTTGAACTATATCGAGTTATCTTGTTCTTATACACACATCTTCTTTTCAATTTTGGAATCAGGACATAATCGAACTTCTGGCCAAAAAATAACTTCCCCTATTCCTCCTATAGCTGAGGAAGTAATAATCTCATAATATTACGTTTGGAATGAGAGAAATGAGACAAGGCTTAACCCCAAAAATCAGTAATTGGGCTATATGAAAGTTCTCTGAGTCGCCCCACAAGAAGACAGACCATGTTCCAACTCTTGTTCAGGACGTGACTAACTTTCTGTCAATGTTCCCCTATTTTTGAAGTTTGGACACCAGTATATACTTGGACCTACTGAAATTAGTTTCCACCTCATCCAATCCCATCATGATCCTAACACACTCGGCTTTCTCTTCTTGAGTTAGAGACAAGAGTAGAATACTATCATAAAAGAGGTCGTTGGTAATTTTCGTAGGTTTCGTTCTTCCACTTAACCCAATTTACATATTTTATTAAAAATCCATATATGTCTTACTCAGGAACTTTTAAATTGTCATACTAAATTTCGTGTCGATATATTCATTACAACGGCAGTTATTAAAGATTTATTGACCAGTGGATGTCCCAGATACTATCAGGTCACGGATATTTCAACTCCAAGCTATTCTTCTTTAAGAAGAAGAACAATCCGAACTGTTCATGCGGCGGAGTCCGAGACTGCAGAACATGTGGTCCTCGATTGTTCGCTGTACGACGGGCCTAGGGTGAAGTTGATACGAAGGACAGGATCGTATCTGGGACTCGACCTACAGCAGCTGGTGATGGAAACGGGCTACCCAGTGTTCAGCTGATTTGTCGTCTCCTGGTGGAAAAAAAAAGAAAGCACTATGACCCTGCGCCTGGGACGACTGCTGGCACGCCGGTGGTCGCCCCCATAGAGATTTTGTGTTAAACTTCCCCCTAATCCCCCCATTCCCTTTGGCCGTGTTAGCTAAAAATCAAAAGGCTATGTCCGGCGATTCTGGATAAACATATACAATTTGGTGCCGATATATTCATTCTATCGGGAGTTACCGTGTTCACAAGCACACAGACAGAATTGTTTACTTCCCCAGTTATACGATGTATAGGGGAAGTTATGTAATCGGTCAAAAATTCTATGCGGAGTTTTCAACGAAACTTCATATTCTCCAGCCCCCAGCCTCCAAATGTGATTTAATACATTTCTTTCTGTCTGTGAGTGTGTCACACGATAACTTCTTTATAGAGTGAATGTATCAACAAGAAATTCTCTATCCTCTAACGACGTTACCGATTTTATTGCAGCCAAAACGACCAAATACCATTTGTTATGTCGTAGCTGAAGATGGTGGCAATACCGAAAATAGTACTATATATTTTGTGAAATAGACAATACTTGAATAAGAGACATTTTTCTTCATTTTTTATTAAATGTTTCACAATATCTCTGCAGAAAATGTTAAGTATTATACGAATGGCTGCTACTAACATACGTCAATCAGAGTACTCCCATATATTATATATATTTTGTGAAGTAGACAATATTTTGAAAAAAAAAAAACTTACGCTTTTCTCTATATTATTATGTGTTACACAATATTTCGACAGAAAGTGTTAAATATCATTTTATTAATTAGACTAGGGGGTCTTCAACACATGACAGAGTCTGGCATGACGAGAGCCGCCCCAAAAGCAAAACACATGAAAAATATCGGCGGTGAATCACCGGCAATGTACTTCCCCACGAATTAAGCAATTAGGATTTTGCATTGCCTTCAAAACGAGTTTTGGTCATATATATTTTGTGAAATAAACAATAATTAAGAAAAATACGTTTTTATTTATTTTTCATTTCTTTGATGTTTCTTGGCTCTAGAAATGGATTCAATCAACTATTTCGCCAATTTCAGCCCTTATAAGAATATTAGTATCATCCGCGAAAAATACCTCTCTAAAGTAGAAACAGCAATGGCCCTAAGATTGATTCTTGGGGAACACCGCATGTAATTTCTCTCCATTCTGATACATTTCACCAGTTAAATCTTGATCTTCCACTCCTTGAATAGTTTTCCATCTGCGAAAGTTCAGCAGTAACCCTCTCTCCCCGTCTTCTATTCATCCAATTTGTCTTCGTACCGGCATGAGGGGTCCCATGGAGATAGAAGGATGTTGACCGTCTCCTCTGTAACCGGAGCAGGGAGCCACTTAGGCCCTTTGTCTTGCCCGAGTCTATAGCCGGACGACAATCACAGTGGCATCCCCTCCATCAGCTGTCTAATTGTTTTAGACCCATCCACAATCCACAGTGCTAAAGACAATCTACTTTAGAACATCGGCCATCCTCTCATCAAATGGAGCTTTTATCTCAAAACGGATCTCTTAACCCCCAAGTTAGATAAGAAAGCTAAGCTGTATTGAAGTAGCACAGTTGAACCCCTGTTTCTATTAAGAAATTTAGCTCTTCTAAATAGAAAATTAGTGTCGCGGCCATATGCTTCTCGACCTAGAAATATTAGTAATTAGTGTCGCCGCCATATGCTTTCTGACATAGAAATATTTGTAATTAACAAACATAAGTTTCTTTATTCTCCATATGTTTGAAAAACAATAAGTGAGGACTTCTTAATATACTGTATATCTCAAAGATTGTAATATAAGATATCAATGCAGTACCTGTACGAAGAGTTGTCTGTGTAAAATGACTGTGCTTCGTAAACGTTGGGTCCTGATGCTTAAGCCCAATGGTAGATCCGCCACTGCTAACAAAATAACAACTTTTGAAATTCCCCCCCCCCCCCCCTCTAAATCCCTATTTATGAGTGTATTTTTGAAAATAAATCCACCTTCGGTGACTCTCCCCAGTCCTTTGATAGTGTTGGATGATAGATTGGCCAACTAACGTTGGGTCCTGATGCTTAAGCCCAATGGTAGATCCGCCACTGCTAACAAAATAACAACTTTTGAAATTCCCCCCCCCCCCCCCCTCTAAATCCCTATTTATGAGTGTATTTTTGAAAATAAGGCCACCTTGGGTGACTCTCCCCAGTCCTTTGATAGTGTTGGATGATAGATTGGCCAACTAACGTTGGGTCCTGATGCTTAAGCCCAATGGTAGATCCGCCACTGCTAACAAAATAACAACTTTTGAAATTCCCCCCCCCCCCCCTAAATCCCTATTTATGAGTGTATTTTTGAAAATAAAGCCACCTTGGGTGACTCTCCCCAGTCCTTTGATAGTGTTGGATGATAGATTGGCCAACTAACGTTGGGTCCTGATGCTTAAGCCCAATGGTAGATCCGCCACTGCTAACAAAATAACAACTTTTGAAATCCCCCCCCCCCCCCTCTAAATCCCTATTTATGAGTGTATTTTTGAAAATAAAGCCACCTTGGGTGACTCTCCCCAGTCCTTTGATAGTGTTGGATGATAGATTGGCCAACTAACGTTGGGTCCTGATGCTTAAGCCCAATGGTAGATCCGCCACTGCTAACAAAATAACAACTTTTGAAATTCCCCCCCCCCCCCCCCCCCCTCTAAATCCCTATTTATGAGTGTATTTTTGAAAATAAAGCCACCTTGGGTGACTCTCCCCAGTCCTTTGATAGTGTTGGATGATAGATTGGCCAACTAACGTTGGGTCCTGATGCTTAAGCCCAATGGTAGATCCGCCACTGCTAACAAAATAACAACTTTTGAAATTCCCCCCCCCCCCCCCCCTCTAAATCCCTATTTATGAGTGTATTTTTGAAAATAAAGCCACCTTGGGTGACTCTCCCCAGTCCTTTGATAGTGTTGGATGATAGATTGGCCAACTAACGTTGGGTCCTGATGCTTAAGCCCAATGGTAGATCCGCCACTGCTAACAAAATAACAACTTTTGAAATCCCCCCCCCCCCCTAAATCCCTATTTATGAGTGTATTTTTGAAAATAAAGCCACCTTGGGTGACTCTCCCCAGTCCTTTGATAGTGTTGGATGATAGATTGGCCAACTAACGTTGGGTCCTGATGCTTAAGCCCAATGGTAGATCCGCCACTGCTAACAAAATAACAACTTTTGAAATCCCCCCCCCCCCTAAATCCCTATTTATGAGTGTATTTTTGAAAATAAAGCCACCTTGGGTGACTCTCCCCAGTCCTTTGATAGTGTTGGATGATAGATTGGCCAACTAACGTTGGGTCCTGATGCTTAAGCCCAATGGTAGATCCGCCACTGCTAACAAAATAACAACTTTTGAAATTCCCCCCCCCCCCCCCCCTCTAAATCCCTATTTATGAGTGTATTTTTGAAAATAAGGCCACCTTGGGTGACTCTCCCCAGTCCTTTGATAGTGTTGGATGATAGATTGGCCAACTAACGTTGGGTCCTGATGCTTAAGCCCAATGGTAGATCCGCCACTGCTAACAAAATAAAAACTTTTGAAATTCCCCCCCCCCCCCTCTAAATCCCTATTTATGAGTGTATTTTTGAAAATAAAGCCACCTTGGGTGACTCTCCCCAGTCCTTTGATAGTGTTGGATGATAGATTGGCCAACTAACGTTGGGTCCTGATGCTTAAGCCCAATGGTAGATCCGCCACTGCTAACAAAATAACAACTTTTGAAATTCCCCCGTCCCCCCCCTCTAAATCCCTATTTATGAGTGTATTTTTGAAAATAAAGCCACCTTCGGTGACTCTCCCCAGTCCTTTGATAGTGTTGGATGGTAGATTGGCCAACTAACGTTGGGTCCTGATGCTTAAGCCCAATGGTAGATCCGCCACTGCTAACAAAATAACAACTTTTGAAATCCCCCCCCCCCCCCTAAATCCCTATTTATGAGTGTATTTTTGAAAATAAAGCCACCTTGGGTGACTCTCCCCAGTCCTTTGATAGTGTTGGATGATAGATTGGCCAACTAACGTTGGGTCCTGATGCTTAAGCCCAATGGTAGATCCGCCACTGCTAACAAAATAACAACTTTTGAAATCCCCCCCCCCCCCCCTAAATCCCTATTTATGAGTGTATTTTTGAAAATAAAGCCACCTTGGGTGACTCTCCCCAGTCCTTTGATAGTGTTGGATGATAGATTGGCCAACTAACGTTGGGTCCTGATGCTTAAGCCCAATGGTAGATCCGCCACTGCTAACAAAATAACAACTTTTGAAATTCCCCCCCCCCCCCCCTAAATCCCTATTTATGAGTGTATTTTTGAAAATAAAGCCACCTTGGGTGACTCTCCCCAGTCCTTTGATAGTGTTGGATGATAGATTGGCCAACTAACGTTGGGTCCTGATGCTTAAGCCCAATGGTAGATCCGCCACTGCTAACAAAATAACAACTTTTGAAATTCCCCCCCCCCCCCCCCCTAAATCCCTATTTATGAGTGTATTTTTGAAAATAAAGCCACCTTGGGTGACTCTCCCCAGTCCTTTGATAGTGTTGGATGATAGATTGGCCAACTAACGTTGGGTCCTGATGCTTAAGCCCAATGGTAGATCCGCCACTGCTAACAAAATAACAACTTTTGAAATCCCCCCCCCCCCCCCCTAAATCCCTATTTATGAGTGTATTTTTGAAAATAAAGCCACCTTGGGTGACTCTCCCCAGTCCTTTGATAGTGTTGGATGATAGATTGGCCAACTAACGTTGGGTCCTGATGCTTAAGCCCAATGGTAGATCCGCCACTGCTAACAAAATAACAACTTTTGAAATTCCCCCCCCCCCCCCCCCTAAATCCCTATTTATGAGTGTATTTTTGAAAATAAAGCCACCTTGGGTGACTCTCCCCAGTCCTTTGATAGTGTTGGATGATAGATTGGCCAACTAACGTTGGGTCCTGATGCTTAAGCCCAATGGTAGATCCGCCACTGCTAACAAAATAACAACTTTTGAAATCCCCCCCCCCCCCCCCTAAATCCCTATTTATGAGTGTATTTTTGAAAATAAAGCCACCTTGGGTGACTCTCCCCAGTCCTTTGATAGTGTTGGATGATAGATTGGCCAACTAACGTTGGGTCCTGATGCTTAAGCCCAATGGTAGATCCGCCACTGCTAACAAAATAAAAACTTTTGAAATTCCCCCCCCCCCCCTCTAAATCCCTATTTATGAGTGTATTTTTGAAAATAAAGCCACCTTGGGTGACTCTCCCCAGTCCTTTGATAGTGTTGGATGATAGATTGGCCAACTAACGTTGGGTCCTGATGCTTAAGCCCAATGGTAGATCCGCCACTGCTAACAAAATAACAACTTTTGAAATTCCCCCGTCCCCCCCCTCTAAATCCCTATTTATGAGTGTATTTTTGAAAATAAAGCCACCTTCGGGTGACTCTCCCCAGTCCTTTGATAGTGTTGGATGGTAGATTGGCCAACTAACGTTGGGTCCTGATGCTTAAGCCCAATGGTAGATCCGCCACTGCTAACAAAATAACAACTTTTGAAATCCCCCCCCCCCCCCCCTAAATCCCTATTTATGAGTGTATTTTGAAAATAAAGCCACCTTGGGTGACTCTCCCCAGTCCTTTGATAGTGTTGGATGATAGATTGGCCAACTAACGTTGGGTCCTGATGCTTAAGCCCAATGGTAGATCCGCCACTGCTAACAAAATAACAACTTTTGAAATCCCCCCCCCCCCCCTAAATCCCTATTTATGAGTGTATTTTTGAAAATAAAGCCACCTTGGGTGACTCTCCCCAGTCCTTTGATAGTGTTGGATGATAGATTGGCCAACTAACGTTGGGTCCTGATGCTTAAGGCCAATGGTAGATCCGCCACTGCTAACAAAATAACAACTTTTGAAATTCCCCCCCCCCCCCCCCCTAAATCCCTATTTATGAGTGTATTTTTGAAAATAAAGCCACCTTGGGTGACTCTCCCCAGTCCTTTGATAGTGTTGGATGATAGATTGGCCAACTAACGTTGGGTCCTGATGCTTAAGCCCAATGGTAGATCCGCCACTGCTAACAAAATAACAACTTTTGAAATTCCCCCCCCCCCCCCCCCCCCCTAAATCCCTATTTATGAGTGTATTTTTGAAAATAAGGCCACCTTGGGTGACTCTCCCCAGTCCTTTGATAGTGTTGGATGATAGATTGGCCAACTAACGTTGGGTCCTGATGCTTAAGCCCAATGGTAGATCCGCCACTGCTAACAAAATAACAACTTTTGAAATTCCCCCCCCCCCCCCCTAAATCCCTATTTATGAGTGTATTTTTGAAAATAAAGCCACCTTGGGTGACTCTCCCCAGTCCTTTGATAGTGTTGGATGATAGATTGGCCAACTAACGTTGGGTCCTGATGCTTAAGCCCAATGGTAGATCCGCCACTGCTAACAAAATAACAATTTTGAAATCCCCCCCCCCCCCCCCCTAAATCCCTATTTATGAGTGTATTTTTGAAAATAAAGCCACCTTGGGTGACTCTCCCCAGTCCTTTGATAGTGTTGGATGATAGATTGGCCAACTAACGTTGGGTCCTGATGCTTAAGCCCAATGGTAGATCCGCCACTGCTAACAAAATAACAACTTTTGAAATCCCCCCCCCCCCCCCTAAATCCCTATTTATGAGTGTATTTTTGAAAATAAAGCCACCTTGGGTGACTCTCCCCAGTCCTTTGATAGTGTTGGATGATAGATTGGCCAACTAACGTTGGGTCCTGATGCTTAAGCCCAATGGTAGATCCGCCACTGCTAACAAAATAACAACTTTTGAAATCCCCCCCCCCCCCCTAAATCCCTATTTATGAGTGTATTTTTGAAAATAAAGCCACCTTGGGTGACTCTCCCCAGTCCTTTGATAGTGTTGGATGATAGATTGGCCAACTAACGTTGGGTCCTGATGCTTAAGCCCAATGGTAGATCCGCCACTGCTAACAAAATAACAACTTTTGAAATCCCCCCCCCCCCCCCCCTAAATCCCTATTTATGAGTGTATTTTTGAAAATAAAGCCACCTTGGGTGACTCTCCCCAGTCCTTTGATAGTGTTGGATGATAGATTGGCCAACTAACGTTGGGTCCTGATGCTTAAGCCCAATGGTAGATCCGCCACTGCTAACAAAATAACAACTTTTGAAATCCCCCCCCCCCCCCCCTAAATCCCTATTTATGAGTGTATTTTTGAAAATAAAGCCACCTTGGGTGACTCTCCCCAGTCCTTTGATAGTGTTGGATGATAGATTGGCCAACTAACGTTGGGTCCTGATGCTTAAGCCCAACGGTAGATCCGCCACTGCTAACAAAATAACAACTTTTGAAATTCCCCCCCCCCCCCCTAAATCCCTATTTATGAGTGTATTTTTGAAAATAAAGCCACCTTGGGTGACTCTCCCCAGTCCTTTGATAGTGTTGGATGATAGATTGGCCAACTAACGTTGGGTCCTGATGCTTAAGCCCAATGGTAGATCCGCCACTGCTAACAAAATAACAACTTTTGAAATTCCCCCCCCCCCCCCCCTAAATCCCTATTTATGAGTGTATTTTTGAAAATAAAGCCACCTTGGGTGACTCTCCCCAGTCCTTTGATAGTGTTGGATGATAGATTGGCCAACTAACGTTGGGTCCTGATGCTTAAGCCCAATGGTAGATCCGCCACTGCTAACAAAATAACAACTTTTGAAATTCCCCCCCCCCCCCTAAATCCCTATTTATGAGTGTATTTTTGAAAATAAAGCCACCTTGGGTGACTCTCCCCAGTCCTTTGATAGTGTTGGATGATAGATTGGGCCAACTAACGTTGGGTCCTGATGCTTAAGCCCAATGGTAGATCCGCCACTGCTAACAAAATAACAACTTTTGAAATCCCCCCCCCCCCCCCCTAAATCCCTATTTATGAGTGTATTTTTGAAAATAAAGCCACCTTGGGTGACTCTCCCCAGTCCTTTGATAGTGTTGGATGATAGATTGGCCAACTAACGTTGGGTCCTGATGCTTAAGCCCAATGGTAGATCCGCCACTGCTAACAAAATAACAACTTTTGAAATCCCCCCCCCCCCCCCCCTAAATCCCTATTTATGAGTGTATTTTTGAAAATAAAGCCACCTTGGGTGACTCTCCCCAGTCCTTTGATAGTGTTGGATGATAGATTGGCCAACTAACGTTGGGTCCTGATGCTTAAGCCCAATGGTAGATCCGCCACTGCTAACAAAATAACAACTTTTGAAATCCCCCCCCCCCCCCCCTAAATCCCTATTTATGAGTGTATTTTTGAAAATAAAGCCACCTTGGGTGACTCTCCCCAGTCCTTTGATAGTGTTGGATGATAGATTGGCCAACTAACGTTGGGTCCTGATGCTTAAGCCCAATGGTAGATCCGCCACTGCTAACAAAATAACAACTTTTGAAATCCCCCCCCCCCCCCCCTAAATCCCTATTTATGAGTGTATTTTTGAAAATAAAGCCACCTTGGGTGACTCTCCCCAGTCCTTTGATAGTGTTGGATGATAGATTGGCCAACTAACGTTGGGTCCTGATGCTTAAGCCCAATGGTAGATCCGCCACTGCTAACAAAATAACAACTTTTGAAATCCCCCCCCCCCCCCCCTAAATCCCTATTTATGAGTGTATTTTTGAAAATAAAGCCACCTTGGGTGACTCTCCCCAGTCCTTTGATAGTGTTGGATGATAGATTGGCCAACTAACGTTGGGTCCTGATGCTTAAGCCCAACGGTAGATCCGCCACTGCTAACAAAATAACAACTTTTGAAATTCCCCCCCCCCCCCCCTAAATCCCTATTTATGAGTGTATTTTTGAAAATAAAGCCACCTTGGGTGACTCTCCCCAGTCCTTTGATAGTGTTGGATGATAGATTGGCCAACTAACGTTGGGTCCTGATGCTTAAGCCCAATGGTAGATCCGCCACTGCTAACAAAATAACAACTTTTGAAATTCCCCCCCCCCCCCCCCCCCTAAATCCCTATTTATGAGTGTATTTTTGAAAATAAAGCCACCTTGGGTGACTCTCCCCAGTCCTTTGATAGTGTTGGATGATAGATTGGCCAACTAACGTTGGGTCCTGATGCTTAAGCCCAATGGTAGATCCGCCACTGCTAACAAAATAACAACTTTTGAAATTCCCCCCCCCCCCCCTAAATCCCTATTTATGAGTGTATTTTTGAAAATAAAGCCACCTTGGGTGACTCTCCCCAGTCCTTTGATAGTGTTGGATGATAGATTGGCCAACTAACGTTGGGTCCTGATGCTTAAGCCCAATGGTAGATCCGCCACTGCTAACAAAATAACAACTTTTGAAACCCCCCCCCCCCCCTAAATCCCTATTTATGAGTGTATTTTTGAAAATAAAGCCACCTTGGGTGACTCTCCCCAGTCCTTTGATAGTGTTGGATGATAGATTGGCCAACTAACGTTGGGTCCTGATGCTTAAGCCCAATGGTAGATCCGCCACTGCTAACAAAATAACAACTTTTGAAATTCCCCCCCCCCCCCCCTAAATCCCTATTTATGAGTGTATTTTTGAAAATAAAGCCACCTTGGGTGACTCTCCCCAGTCCTTTGATAGTGTTGGATGATAGATTGGCCAACTAACGTTGGGTCCTGATGCTTAAGCCCAATGGTAGATCCGCCACTGCTAACAAAATAACAACTTTTGAAATTCCCCCCCCCCCCCCCCTAAATCCCTATTTATGAGTGTATTTTTGAAAATAAAGCCACCTTGGGTGACTCTCCCCAGTCCTTTGATAGTGTTGGATGATAGATTGGCCAACTAACGTTGGGTCCTGATGCTTAAGCCCAATGGTAGATCCGCCACTGCTAACAAAATAACAACTTTTGAAATTCCCCCCCCCCCCCCCCTAAATCCCTATTTATGAGTGTATTTTTGAAAATAAAGCCACCTTGGGTGACTCTCCCCAGTCCTTTGATAGTGTTGGATGATAGATTGGCCAACTAACGTTGGGTCCTGATGCTTAAGCCCAATGGTAGATCCGCCACTGCTAACAAAATAACAACTTTTGAAATTCCCCCCCCCCCCCCCTAAATCCCTATTTATGAGTGTATTTTTGAAAATAAAGCCACCTTGGGTGACTCTCCCCAGTCCTTTGATAGTGTTGGATGATAGATTGGCCAACTAACGTTGGGTCCTGATGCTTAAGCCCAATGGTAGATCCGCCACTGCTAACAAAATAACAACTTTTGAAATTCCCCCCCCCCCCCCCTAAATCCCTATTTATGAGTGTATTTTTGAAAATAAAGCCACCTTGGGTGACTCTCCCCAGTCCTTTGATAGTGTTGGATGATAGATTGGCCAACTAACGTTGGGTCCTGATGCTTAAGCCCAATGGTAGATCCGCCACTGCTAACAAAATAACAACTTTTGAAATCCCCCCCCCCCCCCCTAAATCCCTATTTATGAGTGTATTTTTGAAAATAAAGCCACCTTGGGTGACTCTCCCCAGTCCTTTGATAGTGTTGGATGATAGATTGGCCAACTAACGTTGGGTCCTGATGCTTAAGCCCAATGGTAGATCCGCCACTGCTAACAAAATAACAACTTTTGAAATTCCCCCCCCCCCCCCCTAAATCCCTATTTATGAGTGTATTTTTGAAAATAAAGCCACCTTGGGTGACTCTCCCCAGTCCTTTGATAGTGTTGGATGATAGATTGGCCAACTAACGTTGGGTCCTGATGCTTAAGCCCAATGGTAGATCCGCCACTGCTAACAAAATAACAACTTTTGAAATTCCCCCCCCCCCCCCCCCTCTAAATCCCTATTTATGAGTGTATTTTTGAAAATAAAGCCACCTTCGGTGACTCTCCCCAGTCCTTTGATAGTGTTGGATGATAGATTGGCCAACTAACGTTGGGTCCTGATGCTTAAGCCCAATGGTAGATCCGCCACTGCTAACAAAATAACAACTTTTGAAATTCCCCCCCCCCCCCCCTAAATCCATATTTATGAGTGTATTTTTGAAAATAAAGCCACCTTGGGTGACTCTCCCCAGTCCTTTGATAGTGTTGGATGATAGATTGGCCAACTAACGTTGGGTCCTGATGCTTAAGCCCAATGGTAGATCCGCCACTGCTAACAAAATAACAACTTTTGAAATCCCCCCCCCCCCCCCTAAATCCCTATTTATGAGTGTATTTTTGAAAATAAAGCCACCTTGGGTGACTCTCCCCAGTCCTTTGATAGTGTTGGATGATAGATTGGCCAACTAACGTTGGGTCCTGATGCTTAAGCCCAATGGTAGATCCGCCACTGCTAACAAAATAACAACTTTTGAAATTCCCCCCCCCCCCCCCTAAATCCCTATTTATGAGTGTATTTTTGAAAATAAAGCCACCTTGGGTGACTCTCCCCAGTCCTTTGATAGTGTTGGATGATAGATTGGCCAACTAACGTTGGGTCCTGATGCTTAAGCCCAATGGTAGATCCGCCACTGCTAACAAAATAACAACTTTTGAAATCCCCCCCCCCCCCTAAATCCCTATTTATGAGTGTATTTTTGAAAATAAGGCCACCTTGGGTGACTCTCCCCAGTCCTTTGATAGTGTTGGATGATAGATTGGCCAACTAACGTTGGGTCCTGATGCTTAAGCCCAATGGTAGATCCGCCACTGCTAACAAAATAACAACTTTTGAAATTCCCCCCCCCCCCCCCCCCCTAAATCCCTATTTATGAGTGTATTTTTGAAAATAAAGCCACCTTGGGTGACTCTCCCCAGTCCTTTGATAGTGTTGGATGATAGATTGGCCAACTAACGTTGGGTCCTGATGCTTAAGCCCAATGGTAGATCCGCCACTGCTAACAAAATAACAATTTTTGAAATCCCCCCCCCCCCCCCTAAATCCCTATTTATGAGTGTATTTTTGAAAATAAAGCCACCTTGGGTGACTCTCCCCAGTCCTTTGATAGTGTTGGATGATAGATTGGCCAACTAACGTTGGGTCCTGATGCTTAAGCCCAATGGTAGATCCGCCACTGCTAACAAAATAACAACTTTTGAAATCCCCCCCCCCCCCCCCCTAAATCCCTATTTATGAGTGTATTTTTGAAAATAAAGCCACCTTGGGTGACTCTCCCCAGTCCTTTGATAGTGTTGGATGATAGATTGGCCAACTAACGTTGGGTCCTGATGCTTAAGCCCAATGGTAGATCCGCCACTGCTAACAAAATAACAACTTTTGAAATCCCCCCCCCCCCCCCCCCCCTAAATCCCTATTTATGAGTGTATTTTTGAAAATAAAGCCACCTTGGGTGACTCTCCCCAGTCCTTTGATAGTGTTGGATGATAGATTGGCCAACTAACGTTGGGTCCTGATGCTTAAGCCCAATGGTAGATCCGCCACTGCTAACAAAATAACAACTTTTGAAATCCCCCCCCCCCCCCCCCTAAATCCCTATTTATGAGTGTATTTTTGAAAATAAAGCCACCTTGGGTGACTCTCCCCAGTCCTTTGATAGTGTTGGATGATAGATTGGCCAACTAACGTTGGGTCCTGATGCTTAAGCCCAATGGTAGATCCGCCACTGCT
The DNA here is from genome assembly GCA_963662175.1 of Aradus depressus. NCBI lineage: Eukaryota > Metazoa > Arthropoda > Insecta > Hemiptera > Aradidae > Aradus > Aradus depressus. Next base: position 45,136,057 of record OY759214.1, on the reverse strand, counting down.
AACAAAATAACAACTTTTGAAATCCCCCCCCCCCCCCCCCCTAAATCCCTATTTATGAGTGTATTTTTGAAAATAAAGCCACCTTGGGTGACTCTCCCCAGTCCTTTGATAGTGTTGGATGATAGATTGGCCAACTAACGTTGGGTCCTGATGCTTAAGCCCAACGGTAGATCCGCCACTGCTAACAAAATAACAACTTTTGAAATTCCCCCCCCCCCCCCTAAATCCCTATTTATGAGTGTATTTTTGAAAATAAAGCCACCTTGGGTGACTCTCCCCAGTCCTTTGATAGTGTTGGATGATAGATTGGCCAACTAACCCGAGTGGTTGGTTTGATAAACAATTAACAGAGACACTGTGGAGCCAATCAGCTGCATGTAATTGGTTCTCTCCTCTAAGTGAACTAACCACAACCAACTATCTATACTATCAATATCCACCTAACCACTTTGCCAAGTGAATTTGGAGAAAGTATAGCCATTGGTCTGAAAAATCAAAACGAGATCTTGGTCTCTTTTCCATCCATTCTTGTTTGATAATAAAAAAATTAATTAGAATGATTAATTATTTATCACATTTCCTTTATAAATTTTGGCTAGTCTTATACTAAATTTCTACAGTAGTTTCCGACAAGAATCTAATTTTAAAAAATAGAAAGTTTATGGCTTTCTTCAAAATTGGACGTAAATATATATAAAAATTTCAATTATATATTATAATACTTCATTTGGAATTCTTCTAAAATATAATTTTGAGATGCCAGTAATTTTTTCAAAATTTGCAAAAATGTTCCATTATAATAAATCCAAAGATATTTTTATTGTGTTAACAGGGAAAATGAATAGAACATAATCGAGAACAAAATATTGGGATTATTTACACTTAACCTACATTATGAAAATAAATTTGAAAAATAAAAAAATCAATTATATACAAGTTTTCTTACTACTAGTACCTAAAATAATGTAAGTATTTTCTTCGTGGCCACTCTTTATTGGGCATATATAACTTAATTTAAAAAAAAACAATACCGTCTTTAGCAGCTCACTCACAATTGTCCTCAATCTTCTATATCTTGCCATTTCTTATTATATACACTATAATAATAATGGCTACTTCATCAAAAAAAAAAAAATCAAGTCATAATTCTCTCACCCTACTATATGGGTCCAGCTTTATGGACATTACACACGTTAAACTGTCTCTCTTCATGTCTGTAACTCAACTGCTGTGTTGTGTCTCTAACAATAGCTGAATATGGCCAGCTTTTGTTTCGATCGTCTATTGTCATTTTTTCACTTTTAATAAAAGCGAAACTAATTATCTTTCTATATTCATAATCACAAAGTTAATTGCGATCTTGAACAGCTGTTTTGATTAAAAAAAAAAAAAAAATCAACATTTTGAGACTCCTTTTCTTTAAAAAAATAATTTATTTATTTTAACAGTAGTTTAATATTCATAATGTGTGTACTTTTTATAGTTGATAATGTCTGTTTTTGGATGTAGGGATATGCATAATTTGGATAACTGCCTAAATCCATCCAGCGTCATATTTCTGAAATAATTAATATCACTAAATACTCCTGGATATAATAAAAAAAAGTATTTTGAATACATACGTGCTGTTGGGGCTGCAATGTAAAATCCAGAAATGTCAAAACTGTCGCGTAAGATTTAGTATGAAATAAGTCATCAGGACCACAGAAATAATTTTGAACTGAATAAACTCCATTGTTTTCTAAAATCTTTTCTGTGTATAAATTATTTATTTTCAATTAATTCGTATCTTGAAATGAAAATTAAATAAAAAATAATCTTAATTCTGGGACATACGTTCCCTAGAATAATAACAGTAGAATAGTAATTAAGACAGAATGAAGAAAAAAGACAAGAGATCTCTAGGAATAAATAGATATTATATGTTAATGACAAGCAATGATTAACAATAAAAATAAACCAGTGGAAGAAAATGAAAAAAAAATTGAGAGAAACAAAGTTAGAATATATAAATATGAAATAATAACAGTAATGAGTTATATATGAATTATAAAGAAAATCAGAGGACCGAGAGAAAAAAATATGTATAGTATATAATAAATATATGATTGCTACCTTCATATGGTGTTCATTTTTTTTTAACTTTACGGAACATTGGGTTACTTCGAGTTAGTAACTTGAAGTAAGATGATTTTAGAAGTAAGTTCAAATTTTCAATGATTTTCACAGGGAAGAAGAAATAGTGTATCTACTCCCCTTCAGTATAAATGAAAATTTCGTATGCATATTAACTATATTATATTATATACCATATATATATTAGGTAATGAGGGCGCCGGTAGCTCAGTGGTATGCGTGCTTGTCTTCTGAGCTCAAGATCGTGAGTTCGAAACCCCACCGAGGCCCTTAGTTTATTTTATCTGGGAGGTAAAATAAACTTAAGCACGCCGTCCTTCGGATGGGACGTTAAGCGATGGTCCCGAGCCTGTACGATGTCAGGTACTCGTTAAAGACCCCTACCCTAAGTGAATAAAAATTTAGGGTAGGCAAAATTTAGGACTCCCACAGTAGAGTCGGGCTCATGTCCAACAGAGTGACTTAAGAGCGCTCTGGTAGTCGTTATGACCTCGTAGTTAAAGCCCGGGCATGAGTCATAAAACCTAACCGAACCTATATTAGGTAATTCTAATGATATGAAATTCCATTCACACAATAGGCTATAAGGGCTACATGTCAAATTTTATGTTTACGTTATTGAGCGAGGTGTCATTTTATGTGTTAGCCACGCCCACAACCACTCCTCCGAAATATATATTCGGGATTGTAAAGGGAGGTAGAAGGTTATAATATATGTTACCGTGCTGTTTATTAAATATAATTTATAAAAAAAAAGTAATAATGAATATAAGTTAGAAAATGTCTAGAATAGTTTTAAAAAATAATTCTAATAAAAACAAAATAGTAAGTAACATGGCAACATATTATTTATTTTGTGAAAAAAGTATCAATTCAGCCATGTTGAGAAAAAAGGGCAGTCTAGCTGAAGCGGTGTAGGGAGGTCTGTCTTGCTCAGCCCCCAGCGGTCCTCGTTTGTCATAAAGTCATAGTGATATGTTCATGTTTGTCCCCGTTTGGCTGTCTTTCTCCAACTGTCTTGCGATATGTTCAACTTGTTCTAACAAGAAGCAAGAGAAAGTTAGTAGAAGAGTAGTCAGAAGAAGAAATAGAAGGTCAGTAGAAGTCCATACAACTTCTACGCAGGTGTTCCACAGGAGGATTTGAGAAAAAACAGAGAAGAGCCTAACAACAAGTTTCTGCATTTTAGTAGTTTGTTTCCGATGCTCAAACCTAGTCAATGGTGAATTAACAGTTTAGTTTTTCAAAACTTTCTTGCCTGATCGGACCTTCGCCTTTGGTTATAGAAATCCAATTATATATATATATATATATATTAAAATCAGTAATTAATGTATCGTTCTATGTGATAGCGTTCTATGTGATAGGCGATCTGGCATCTTTCAGTATTTTATTTTAGAAACATTTAGTTTATAAAGCTTAAGAAAATTCCCGCGTATTTGAAGTTAAGTAAAGAAAACATTTAAAATTATAAAATCGAAAAAACAGGTGCAAATTATAAACATCACACTTTATAATAAAAATATACAATATGACGGGGTTGGAATCAAAATGGTCCAAGTGACATTTTAAGTGCATAATCAGGTACAAAAATCATAGTTCTGTTAAGGGAAAATGTTGTACAAGTGAAATCCTTGTCAGTGCTGAGATCTAGTGGCAAATCACTTATTCCATTTTGGTGTCATGAATAAGTAACTTAAACATAGTTCATTTTTTTTTAAGGAAGGCTAGATATTAGATGTATTTCTTAACTGGATATATTTCAGTTCATCTATAGGTTAGGTTAGGTTTTATGACTCATGCACGGGCTTTAACTACGAGGTCATATCGCCTACTACCAGAGCACTCTTTCGTCCCTCTGGTGGACATGAGTCCGACTCTACTGTGGGAGTCCTAAATTTTGCCTACCCTAAAATTTTATTCACTTAGGGTAGGGGTGTTTATCGAGTACCTGACATCGTACTGGCTCGGTACCATCAATTATAACACTGGAAACCATATATTACATATAACTCATCGCTTAACGTCCCATCCGAAGGACGGCGTGCTTAAGTTTATTTTACCTTCCAGATAAAATAAGCTAAGGGCCTCGGTCGGGTTTCGAACCCACGATATTGAGCTGAGAAGACAAGCACGCATACCACTGAGCTACTGGCGCCCTCTAGTTCCTCTATATGATATTCTAATGAAGCATGTTTTGTTCATATGTGATATTATGATACGAGATTTCACATAGAAACAATAGATGTTGTCTTCCCGCTGTTTTTTCAACTAGGAATGGTTTACAACGCAACTGCGAAATCATCAGTGGCAAGTCGTGGCACATCTATTAATAAATATATTAAATACCTGTGGGGACGGGGGGAGGGGGGGGGGGGGCTTCCAGGCTTGATAAGGAAAGATAATAACAATCTTAAAGTAGATAGGAATTGAGGATTGGTTGATGATAGTAGGTATGAATGGGTCGTTCTGGGACAATGGAGACTCCATTTTGTTGTTCCTTTGAGTGGGAGATTGGACGGTCCTGTATGAATCGCAGACAGGACCCATCCTTCCATTACCCTCCCAGCTCTACAGTGTCTTTCTTCTCTACCAATTGTGCCATCAGATAGTGAGGAACACTGAAACTAAAACATTACCTGGTTTTCAGGTGTTTTAGCATCAATCCCAAAAACATCATACATGTAAACATTATGTTTACATTTCATCAAGTTTACCTATTAACATTTCAGGGTAACCAATTTACAAGATCGACCTTCAAAAGCGATGTTTTATGAAGTATAGGGGTCAAAAATCCATAGTGGAGTTTTTCAACGGAATTTAATGTTTTCCGACCTCTAGAATCCAAATTAAAAAAAAAAATTTTTTTGTTTTTCTATTTGTCTGTGAAGAAGATAACTCCCGATATAATGAATGTATCGACACGAAATTTTATATGTGAATCCAGAAACCTCTAACGACGTCACCTTGTTTTTCAGCCAAATCAACCAAAAAGAAGGGAGGATTAGGGGGGAGGCTTAACTGAAAAACTCAAATAACTGCAGTTGTAATGAATGTATCGACACAAAATTTTATATGTGATGTCCCCATAAGGAATACCTCATTCTAACGGGAGTTATCGTATTCACGGACACATATTTGAAATGTGGGGGGTCATAAAACATGATATTCCGTTAAGAAGTCAACAACACATTCCTGACTAATTACGTAACTTCCCCTATACTTCATTTAATTGGGGAAGTGTAATGAGAGATGGTAGGAAAGTGACTGCAGCGTTGCCCCCAGTAGAAACTATCCCCTCCAAACTTCAGCTGCCATCTAGACAGGCTTCATAAGCCCCACCTTCACTTTTTGCAAGCTCCCAGCTAGCCGCTTTCATCCCTCTATTCCCCCTTCTATTATTATTTTAGCAAACTCCCAGCTAGCCGCTTTCACCCCTCTATTCCCCCTTCTATTATTATTTTTGCAAGCTCCCAGCTAGCCGCTTTCACCCCTCTATTCCCCCTTCTATTATTATTTTTGCAAGCTCCCAGCTAGCCGCTTTCATCCCTCTATTCCCCCTTCTATTATTATTTTTGCAAGCTCCCAGCTAGCCGCTTTCACCCCTCTATTCCCCCTTCTATTATTATTTTTGCAAGCTCCCAGCTAGCCGCTTTCACCCCTCTATTCCCCCTTCTATTATTATTTTTGCAAGCTCCCAGCTAGCCGCTTTCACCCCTCTATTCCCCCTTCTATTATTATTTTTGCAAGCTCCCAGCTAGCCGCTTTCACCCCTCTATTCCCCCTTCTATTATTATTTTTGCAAGCTCCCAGCTAGCCGCTTTCACCCCTCTATTACATCCATAAACAACACCTAATTGTCTATTTTATAGTCTCCGAGATAGTTGTTATGACTCATGCCAGGGCTTCAACGACGAGGTCATATGGCCTACTAGCGGAGCACTCTACTGACTAAGTCCTAAATTCTTGCCTTGCTGGTTTATTCACCAGGGATGTTTAAAAAGTACACTTAACGTTTCTTCCAAAGGACAGCGTGCTCAAGGTGTTTTCACCTCCCATATAAAAAACATTAGAGCCTCGTTTCGAAACCGGGATCTTGAGCTCTATAGACAAGGTTACCTCTTGGTCCTCATAAAATGTATATTTTAAATATACTTACATAATGTTTTCCTGGCTAAATACTTATTATCATAAGTTAGTCATAGTTTATAAAAAATACTTTTTACTTCCCCGAATAAAAAAATACTTACATAAAGTACATGGGAAATTATGTAACCGGTCAAAAGATCGATGGGGAGTTTTCAACGGAATTTGTTTGATTGTATTTTTCCCGAACAAAAATATTTCTGATTATCTATGACAATAACTCCTAATAGAATAGATGTTTCGGCCCACGAAATTTTAAATGTGAATTCAGAATTCTCTAACGATGACACCTATTGTTTTTCAGACAAAAGGAAGAGGAGGATTAGGAGAAAGGGTTAACTCAAAAACTCAAATAAATTGTTGTAATGAACGTATCGACACAAAATTTCATATGTGAATTCAAAACCCCATTAGAACGACATATTAATTTTCAGCAAAATCGGCAGATCGGAAGGGGGATCAGATTACATATTTCAAGATTACACATCGGCTCAACTCATAAACCCTAATAACAGTCGTTCTAATGAATGCATTGTAGAGATATCAAAAGTTGACATACTCATTTCACATTATTTTTTTTTTACCTGTCTCTTTTGTGGAGTTGCCACAAAGTATATTTGTCAGAGTGGGCAAATTGGTGAAGCCTCCCTTCCGTGACTTTATATATATAGATCGCCAACTATCTATAATTTTTCACTGAAAAATTAAGACACAAAATAGTACTAACCAGACAGACGTGAATCAAAGAATGCAAGTAGAATTTTTAATTATAATATACCTGCTTATAGTTGTATGTAATTTCGCCATATATAAGTAGAAAATGGACGATGAAAAATATGTATATTGTGTAAATATTGTTGTTTTGTGTCTCTTGGTGACAAAACAGTTTCAAGAACCTTGTGAATTAGTGTTTGTGCGAAAAATATAAATAGACAATAATAACAAGGATAACCCGGATGAAACCTGCCTTGTTTCTCAGACACTTCGTCCCCAGATATATTTCAAGAGTGTTACCTTTTATTTTTGTATGCTCAATTCTACCTGAGATGAATTTCTATCACCCAAAATTAATTGTGGATAATGAAAAAATAGAAAAGAGACGTATACAGTACTCCAGAAGAATATTCCATCAAAATATACAACATTGGCAGCGGAAATGCACCTCGATTATCATCCGCTAACGTCATTTGTTTTCGAACATTCTAGAACGTTCCAGATGGACAGATTTCAGATCGTCAGTTGCTTGTCAGGTCCTGAAGGGATAGCGTGTTGGAGAGGGCTTCTCTTCAAGACTTACAATTACTCAAAAAGTTTTGTCCAAACAAGTGTCCTCTCTTCTTATGAACGCAAGCTGGATCTGCGGACCACCTATGCAGTTCATATTATTAATCTAATTGAAATTCAATCATCCACCATTTGCATTATGAACCTTCAGCTATTTCTCCGGTAAAAGACTTCCATATTCATCTCACCAAATTCATCTTTTGAACATCCATTTTCCTGTATCTATGTTTTATGAATTCCAGTCCACCTCTACCATGATGTAAATATCCCAACTCTAAAGGAGCAGTTGAAGCCATCATTCAACCCTAAAATGTCCTCGATCTTTCTGGCGGAATCGACTGGACATTTTTCCAAGGATTCGGGTGAAGTTGAACAATTTTTTTTTTAGTCACCAAGAGAGTTTTGTCGAATTTATTTTATTTCATAATCTCAGTGATTCAAAATTTTTTTGCATTTGCCTGTAGATATATATATATCTTCTATTGTTTGCTAAATTCATAATGTCGTCTATGTGGCCATTATCTTATGTTATATTATCATTCTCCTTTGGTAAAGTACCTATATGTTAATTTATAATTGTATGTGTACATTTCAATGAGATCGCTCACTACAGAATTTAGGCTTACATTACTCTTCTAGTGTAAGAGTCGGGGAAATTAACCCTTAATTTAATAAAAACACTTGATAATTCTAAAGTTTTTTTGTTCAGCGCCTCACGCAAATCTCATTATATATATTTATATGATTTTTTTGTTATATATTTTTTTTGGGGGTTTTCAATTTATAATATACATTTCCTTTAAAGTCGTGAGTTATTATTTACATTTCTGATTTTTCTTCAATTGTTTGATGGAAGGGCAGTTTTAATAGAGTGTAAACTTTGTTCAGGCTGATCATCCTATTATATACAACCAAATTAATACCACAAGCGGTTTGAAACAATGTGTTGTCCACGATCCGAAATCTTGGTGGGCCCACGAAAAACCCTTTGGATTAGTATATCTCTTTCCACTCTTTGTACACCCGGGCATCACCCAGTGACATTGAGGGAAATTCTTTTCTTGCAGCATTTGGTTGCCAGGTGAGACGGAGTTTCGAACCCGCACCCAAAGCCAATTGCAGCATCAACGCAAAATTACATGTGTGTATTCAAAACTCCATAACGACGGCACTTATCAATTTTCAGCGATTTTGGCAGAAGGGGAGGGGAGGGGGCTCAACTCTAATAACTGTCGATGTAATGAATTTATCGAAACAAAATTTAGTATGAGGATTGGGGAGACACTAAGTGAACTGTTGAATATTAGCCCAAACGGTTGACAGGTTTTGGAGCGAAAAGTTAATTCATTAATTCGTTTTGTGATTCACCGACTTTTTTTTTTACTGTTAAAAGTATTCACCATGTGATCATAGTATATAGACGACGTTTCAACAATAATGACCTGAGTATCATGTAAAGCAAAGTAATTGATAAAAATACTTTTTCAATGGTCATAATTGGTGGATAATTATTTGCCATAAAATTATTATCATGAAGACGAAAATATAAATTGTATATTGGATAATAAGTATTTACACACGAAAAAACATAAATTATGAAAATTCCATTCGAATGGGTGAAACGTAACCAATAATATAAGTTAAGTGTTGTTTATCACCATCAATAAATACAGAAATAAGTAAAGTAGATAATAAAAATAAAATTAATGGAAAAGAGAAAGCAGTGTTCAGTTTATTTATTCATTTTTTTTTTTTTTTTTTTTAACAAATGTTCAAGGGAAAACCTAACAAACAGAAGAGAACTAACATTTCTTTGCAGTTAGTCAACGTTGGAGAAGCTACTCTTGCATCAATTTTGGACTTGGTGTTTCAATAGGATAGAGAACTCTATTTAACATTATTCTAAACCAAGCTATTATTTTTTCTGTTAAACCGTAACTTACAAATTGAAGGTGGACATTCACAGGCCAGGTACCTTCAAAATTTTCAAAAGGAACCTTTGCTTTGTGCAGAACCTTGTACTCAGGACACGTATTGTTCTTCACCCATATGGTAGTATAGATGTTTTCAGGCTTTGTCCGGTCCTTAATCCTACATCAAAGTCAATCATCTTTTATAGGTTTCCACATACTTTCAAACTAATCATGTTGGAGGAAGTAGTATACATGTGTATGTTCTGGCACACTGATAAGAATTAAAAGCTTATCCACGTCACAAAATGATGTCAGTGGTCTTCTTGGATAAAACATCTTATCTTGCAGGAATGTGTTTCAACATCGATCTTTTGAAGGAAAGTGTTCTAGAAAATACAGAAAAGTGTTCCAGAACATTCACAATGTTACTACAACAGAAAGAGAATGGATGACGTTGTTATTTAAAACAGTAATGGTTATGAGGAAGAATAAAAATATATTCCATCTTAACAATTCTTATGATTACGATACAAATTAGAAAGAAAATTGTCGAATAACTAAACATTGTATTTCTTGGTGGTAGGCGAATATAGTGGACTTACTCGGTGTTGGCGGACGCCACCTATGGATACTACGTTAACTACTCGCCTCAACCGGCTGTTAAAAGACGATGCATGCATAGGATTGAATAAGAACAAAGTCATTGTAAAGACAAGTTGATGAAACATCCACTAAGGAAAGTTTAGGTCTTGGTTGGTAGGCGAATATAGTGGACTTACTCGGTGCTGGCGGACGCCACCTATGGATACTACGTTAACTACTCCCCTCAACCGGCTGTTATAAGACGATGCATGCATAGGATTGCATGAGAACAAAATCATTGTAAAGACAAGTTGACGAAACATCCACTAAGGAAAGTTTAGGTCTTGGTTGGTAGGCGAATATAGTAGACTTACTCGGTGCTGGCGGACGCCACCTATGGATACTACGTTAACTACTCGCCTCAACCGGCTGTTATAAGACGATGCATGCATAGGCTTGCATGAGAAGAAAGTCATTGTGAAGACAAGTTGACGAAACATCCACTAAGGGAAGTTTAGTTCTTGGTTGGTAGGCGAATATAGTGGACTTACTCGGTGCTGGCGGACGCCCCTATGGATACTACGTTAACTACTCCCCTCAACCGGCTGATATAAGTCAACGTATGCACATTAGCTCCGATACACCAAAATCAAGTATTTTATTTTAAAAAAATAGAAAATTTTTTCTGGCCTATAACCGCCGCGGAAACGTAAGAAATTCATGGAAAAAATATATATAAAATCGGTTCAGAAGTTTTTAAGATTAATCCAAACATCAAACAAACGCTGTCCCTTTATATAATTAGATAATTGTTATTGTCATTGTTTTCTTTCTCTTTTCTATAATTCGCACATAGTGACACGAGGAAGAGGCTGAGAAATGTCGTCGTGAAAAAGACACTTCCGGAAAAGTTATCAAAAATTATTTTCTTTCTATGAAGTAACATATTACACCTGGGATATTAAGTAAGTACCTGCAGGCGAGATAAGGTGTTTTAACACCATATTATGGTGTACCAGTTGTTGTGATTATCACTGTGACGTCGATAAGTCACTAATTCTTGGAATAAAAGCTAATTTTTACTTCCCCAACTATACAAAGTATAGGAGAAGTTACGTAATCTATCAAAAATTCAGTGGGGAGTTTTGAAAGTAATTTAAGGTTTTCCGACCATCCTGATTCCAAAAATGAAATAACAATTTTTGTCTGTGTCTATGGACACGATAACTTCCGAGAGAAAGAATGTATCAAGACGAAATACGTGTCTGGACTACCCAGAACCTTCTAACGACAACTCCTATTAATTTTCAGCCAAATCGACTAAACGAATGGAGGGATTAGCCGTGAGACTTAATTCAAAAACTCTAATAACTGCCGATGTAATGTATGTATCGACATAACAGTTCATATTTGATGTCAAATGAAGACAAACAGCAATATCGGCCGGAGGGAACGTGAGGTTCAGGGGAGGGGAGAATAGTTTAAAGATTTAGGAGATCCTACTTAAGTCCACTACTAAATATTAGTGCAAATGGTCGACTGGTTTTCTAGGAGGAGCGAAAAGTTAATTAATTAATTCGTCCTGCGTGAATACATTGTCGACGATTCAACGACTTTTTTTTTTAGAAAAAAAAAATAGATTGTGCATTTACCAATGAGCATAGTACTCACTGACCCTAGAAAAAAACTATCCATTTGGCTCCTGAAAGACTCGTCTAGTGTGAATTTGGTCGTACCTCCAATTACATTTCGTGGGGATATAGTCACCTAGATATAGTAGTACTCACTCTAGAAAAAGAAACTATCCATTTGGCTCCTGAAAGACTCGCCTAGTGTGAATTTGGTCGTACCTCCAATTATATTTCGTGGGGATATAGTCACCTAGATATAGTAGTACTCACTCTAGAAAAAGAAACTATCCATTTGCCTCCTAGAAGACTCGCCTAGTTTCAATTTTATCGTACCTCCAATTACATTTCGTGGGGATATAGTCACCTAGATGTAGTAGTACTCACGCTAGAAAAAAACTATCCATTTGGCTTCTAGAAGTCTCGCCAAATGTCAATTTGGTCGTACCTCCAATTACATTTCGTGGTGATATAGTCACCTAGATGTAGTAGTACTACTACACTTACCCTAAAAAAAATCTATCCACTTGGCTCCTGGAAGACTTGCCTAGTTTCAATTTTATCGTACCTCCATATACATTTCGTATGGATACAACCACCTAGAATCCAAAATAATAATAAATGCTAATTGGAAATTTATCAATAGCTGAAGATTGTAGCAATACCGAAAATAATCCCATATATTATGTGAAATAGACAATATTTTTAAAAAACATAAGTTATTCATTATATTTTTTACAAATGATAGTTAGGTATTATGACTCATGCCCGGGCTCTAATTACGAGATCATATCGCCTACTACTCGGGCGCTCTTTCGTCGCTTTGGTGAGCATGAGCCCGATTCAATATTGGTAGATCTATATTTTGCCTATCCAGGTTTAGTTTCATAGGGTTGTGGTCTTCAACGAGTTGGTACCTGACATTGTACAGTGTGCTGAAGGCCTCGACTGGGTTTTATGCCCGCCATCTTGAGCTCAGTAGGCAAGCATACTAACTTTCAGCTACCGGAAGCTGTCTTAAAGAAGGAGGAAGTCATCCTCTTTTTTCATTGGTAAAAAGAATTATAAGAATGTCATAATATTTAATTAACTGTTCACAACTTACATAATAAGTTATTGTAATAGTATCACCCTTCTTGAAAGCTGAACAGACTGAACATGATTCTACGAGAAAGTAAAGAGTTAACATGGAGACAATTCGGGTCTTGTCCATAGCGACAAATGTTAGAATGAACTATAATGATGTGACTGAGACGGGCTCTGAACCAACACAGATGGTAACCTGAGAACCACATTAAATTTTGTCATTTGCGTCATCAATCTAAGCTTTGTTCTATACTGTCAATATATGCTCTATGAATAAATAAAATTTGTAGAGAAAACTGAAAGACTTTTATAGAATTACTAAACATTGTTCTTCTCATTTTGAAAAGAGTATAATTCAATATATATAATTACTTATAAACTTCTTTAATGCCCCTCGCCACTTCTTCAAAGAAGTATAATTCATGAAGGAATCAACTTCTATAATGCCCCTCGCCACTTCTTCAAAAAAGTGTAATACATGAAGGAATCAACATCTTTAATGCCCCTCGCCACTTCTTCAAACAAGTGAGGTTCATGAAGGAATCAACTTCTATAATGCCCCTCGCCACTTCTTCAAAGAAGTGTAGTTTATGAAAGAATCAACTTCTTTAATGCCCCTCGCCACTTCTTCAAAGAAGTGTAATTCATGAAGGAATCAACATCTTTAATGCCCCTCGCCACTTCTTCAAACAAGTGAGGTTCATGAAGGAATCAACATCTTTGATGCCCCTTGTCAATTCTTCAAAGAAATCCCTATTTATGAGTGTATTTTTGAAAATAAAGCCACCTTGGGTGACTCTCCCCAGTCCTTTGATAGTGTTGGATGATAGATTGGCCAACTAACGTTGGGTCCTGATGCTTAAGCCCAATGGTAGATCCGCCACTGCTAACAAAATAACAACTTTTGAAATTCCCCCCCCCCCCCCCTAAATCCCTATTTATGAGTGTATTTTTGAAAATAAGGCCATCTTGGGTGACTCTCCCCAGTCCTTTGATAGTGTTGGATGATAGATTGGCCAACTAACGTTGGGTCCTGATGCTTAAGCCCAATGGTAGATCCGCCACTGCTAACAAAATAACAACTTTTGAAATTCCCCCCCCCCCCCCCCCCCTAAATACCTATTTATGAGTGTATTTTTGAAAATAAGGCCATCTTGGGTGACTCTCCCCAGTCCTTTGATAGTGTTGGATGATAGATTGGCCAACTAACGTTGGGTCCTGATGCTTAAGCCCAATGGTAGATCCGCCACTGCTAACAAAATAACAACTTTTGAAATTCCCCCCCCCCCCCCCCCCTAAATCCCTATTTATGAGTGTATTTTTGAAAATAAGGCCATCTTGGGTGACTCTCCCCAGTCCTTTGATAGTGTTGGATGATAGATTGGCCAACTAACGTTGGGTCCTGATGCTTAAGCCCAATGGTAGATCCGCCACTGCTAACAAAATAACAACTTTTGAAATTCCCCCCCCCCCCCCTCTAAATCCCTATTTATGAGTGTATTTTTGAAAATAAGGCCACCTTGGGTGACTCTCCCCAGTCCTTTGATAGTGTTGGATGATAGATTGGCCAACTAACGTTGGGTCCTGATGCTTAAGCCCAATGGTAGATCCGCCACTGCTAACAAAATAACAACTTTTGAAATTCCCCCCCCCCCCCCCCCCTAAATCCCTATTTATGAGTGTATTTTTGAAAATAAAGCCACCTTGGGTGACTCTCCCCAGTCCTTTGATAGTGTTGGATGATAGATTGGCCAACTAACGTTGGGTCCTGATGCTTAAGCCCAATGGTAGATCCGCCACTGCTAACAAAATAACAACTTTTGAAATTCCCCCCCCCCCCCCCCTCTAAATCCCTATTTATGAGTTTATTTTTGAAAATAAGGCCACCTTGGGTGACTCTCCCCAGTCCTTTGATAGTGTTGGATGATAGATTGGCCAACTAACGTTGGGTCCTGATGCTTAAGCCCAATGGTAGATCCGCCACTGCTAACAAAATAACAACTTTTGAAATTCCCCCCCCCCCCCCCCCTTAATCCCTATTTATGAGTGTATTTTTGAAAATAAAGCCACCTTGGGTGACTCTCCCCAGTCCTTTGATAGTGTTGGATGATAGATTGGCCAACTAACGTTGGGTCCTGATGCTTAAGCCCAATGGTAGATCCGCCACTGCTAACAAAATAACAACTTTTGAAATTCCCCCCCCCCCCCCCCCCTAAATCCCTATTTATGAGTGTATTTTTGAAAATAAAGCCACCTTGGGTGACTCTCCCCAGTCCTTTGATAGTGTTGGATGATAGATTGGCCAACTAACGTTGGGTCCTGATGCTTAAGCCCAATGGTAGATCCGCCACTGCTAACAAAATAACAACTTTTGAAATTCCCCCCCCCCCCCCCCTAAATCCCTATTTATGAGTGTATTTTTGAAAATAAGGCCACCTTGGGTGACTCTCCCCAGTCCTTTGATAGTGTTGGATGATAGATTGGCCAACTAACGTTGGGTCCTGATGCTTAAGCCCAATGGTAGATCCGCCACTGCTAACAAAATAACAACTTTTGAAATTCCCCCCCCCCCCCCCCCCCCCTAAATCCCTATTTATGAGTGTATTTTTGAAAATAAAGCCACCTTGGGTGACTCTCCCCAGTCCTTTGATAGTGTTGGATGATAGATTGGCCAACTAACGTTGGGTCCTGATGCTTAAGCCCAATGGTAGATCCGCCACTGCTAACAAAATAACAACTTTTGAAATTCCCCCCCCCCCCCCCCCCTAAATCCCTATTTATGAGTGTATTTTTGAAAATAAGGCCATCTTGGGTGACTCTCCCCAGTCCTTTGATAGTGTTGGATGATAGATTGGCCAACTAACGTTGGGTCCTGATGCTTAAGCCCAATGGTAGATCCGCCACTGCTAACAAAATAACAACTTTTGAAATTCCCCCCCCCCCCCCCCCTAAATCCCTATTTATGAGTGTATTTTTGAAAATAAGGCCATCTTGGGTGACTCTCCCCAGTCCTTTGATAGTGTTGGATGATAGATTGGCCAACTAACGTTGGGTCCTGATGCTTAAGCCCAATGGTAGATCCGCCACTGCTAACAAAATAACAACTTTTGAAATTCCCCCCCCCCCCCCCCCCCCCTAAATCCCTATTTATGAGTGTATTTTTGAAAATAAGGCCATCTTGGGTGACTCTCCCCAGTCCTTTGATAGTGTTGGATGATAGATTGGCCAACTAACGTTGGGTCCTGATGCTTAAGCCCAATGGTAGATCCGCCACTGCTAACAAAATAACAACTTTTGAAATTCCCCCCCCCCCCCCCCCTCTAAATCCCTATTTATGAGTGTATTTTTGAAAATAAGGCCACCTTGGGTGACTCTCCCCAGTCCTTTGATAGTGTTGGATGATAGATTGGCCAACTAACGTTGGGTCCTGATGCTTAAGCCCAATGGTAGATCCGCCACTGCTAACAAAATAACAACTTTTGAAATTCCCCCCCCCCCCTCTAAATCCCTATTTATGAGTGTATTTTTGAAAATAAGGCCACCTTGGGTGACTCTCCCCAGTCCTTTGATAGTGTTGGATGATAGATTGGCCAACTAACGTTGGGTCCTGATGCTTAAGCCCAATGGTAGATCCGCCACTGCTAACAAAATAACAACTTTTGAAATTCCCCCCCCCCCCCCCCCCCTAAATCCCTATTTATGAGTGTATTTTTGAAAATAAAGCCACCTTGGGTGACTCTCCCCAGTCCTTTGATAGTGTTGGATGATAGATTGGCCAACTAACGTTGGGTCCTGATGCTTAAGCCCAATGGTAGATCCGCCACTGCTAACAAAATAACAACTTTTGAAATTTCCCCCCCCCCCCCCCCCTCTAAATCCCTATTTATGAGTGTATTTTTGAAAATAAGGCCACCTTGGGTGACTCTCCCCAGTCCTTTGATAGTGTTGGATGATAGATTGGCCAACTAACGTTGGGTCCTGATGCTTAAGCCCAATGGTAGATCCGCCACTGCTAACAAAATAACAACTTTTGAAATTCCCCCCCCCCCCCCCCCCCCTAAATCCCTATTTATGAGTGTATTTTTGAAAATAAAGCCACCTTGGGTGACTCTCCCCAGTCCTTTGATAGTGTTGGATGATAGATTGGCCAACTAACGTTGGGTCCTGATGCTTAAGCCCAATGGTAGATCCGCCACTGCTAACAAAATAACAACTTTTGAAATCCCCCCCCCCCCCCCTCTAAATCCCTATTTATGAGTGTATTTTTGAAAATAAAGCCACCTTGGGTGACTCTCCCCAGTCCTTTGATAGTGTTGGATGATAGATTGGCCAACTAACCCGAGTGGTTGGTTTGATAAACAATTAACAGAGACACTGTGGAGCCAATCAGCTGCATGTAATTGGTTCTCCCCTCTAAGTGAACTAACCACAACCAACTATCTATACTATCAATATCCACCTAACCACTTTGCCAAGTAAATTTGGAGAAAGTATAGCCATTGGCCTGAAAAATCAAAACGAGATCTTGGTCTCTTTTCCATCCATTCTTGTGTGATAATAAAAAAAAATATTAAAAATGATGAATTATTTATCACATTTCCTTTAGAAATTTAGGTTGGTCTTTAATAAATCTTGATTTCTAAAGTAGTTACCGAAAAGGGTCTAATAAAAAAAGTTTAGAAAGTTTACGGCTTTCCTCAAAATTGAACTTATGTATATAAAAAAAATTCAATTTGAAATTACTTCATTTGGAATTCTTCTAAATGAGATGCCAGTAATTTTTTCAAAATTTGCAAAAATGTTCCATTATAATAAATCCAAAGATATTTTTATTTGGTTAACAGGGAAAATGAATAGAACGTAATTGAAAACAAAATATTGGGTTTATTTACACTTAACATACATTATAAAAATAAATTTGAAAAATAAAAAAATCAATTAACTATATACAAGTTTTCTTACTACCTTTTAGTACCTAAAATAACGTAAGTCTTTTTTTTTGTGGCCACTCTTTATTGGCCATATGTAATTTAATTTAAGGGAGTTTCGTCAACTGTCCCAGTCATCATCGAAGAGAGAGGATCGTCACCTTAACCTGTCGCCTTTGGAGAAGAAGATGTGTCGGAGTAGTATTACGATTTGCTACCGTATATTACGATATTAAATAAGGTCGGACAGATCGTAACATAAAATAAAGATCGTAATAAAAAAATTAAAGAAGTCAGACAAGTTACATAAAAATTTATATATTTGGTACTAACAATAGTGTATAGGGCAACAGCTCACACAATAGAAAGAACAAGAAACTGGATATAAAACACTAATAACAGACTATGCTTACAAAGTGAGTGTACTAGTGAGACTGATCAATTTATCTATCTGGCTATCTCTATCTATCTGTCCATCTGTCTATGCTTTGTGATAGCTGGGCACTTATATAGAGCCATAGAATATTCTGGGCCCTTGGAATGTTCTGGAGCCATGTTCCAGAAGATCTATACATAACTTGACTGTTTCTATCTCTACAGGTATTACTATTTACATATTCATTTTTCTATATTCTACTATATATATATATATATATATATATAATATATATATATGTATTTATCATAATTACACCATGGCGACTCTTATATAGAAAATATATTTAAAATAGAAGTCATAGACGCCATTGCTTCTAGAATGTTCCATTTAGTCTATTTGTTCTATTCGTTCTACAAGCTTCTTATTTGAGTCCATGAGGTTCTACACAATTTTAACATTATATATCTACGTCATTATTGTACAACATTATATGCATACATCATTATATCTTATGTTATACATAAATATCCCCCTAACTATAGGTTTGTGAGTGTGTCAAGAATTAGAGGCAGGATATAGGGTTATCATAGAATATAAATATATATGGTGACAGTAGCTCCCTATTGTTCTGAGACAGCCAGCAGAGGTTGAATATTGAAGATATTTGTAGACCAGCAGAAATCGCGATAGACAAGACAAGGCAACAAGGTACTTTAACCACAAGTAATATACCAATATATTTTAGGATAGTTGTATATTTTAGAAAGGATTCTGAGAAATAATTATAAAGATCGATAATGTTTTTAACAAATATATTTAGTCAAATAAGCATGGAGTAAGTATTATAGTATTTTATGTGTTGGATTTGGGTACAGGTTAATGAGAACTTCGAGTAGAACAAGAGATATATTTATTTGGACAACACCCTTATTACAAAACCGCGTGGTAACGAACACAAAGTCAGTTGTTCAATAATAAGTCCCATACCGCGTGGGAACTACACAAGTCACTCACTTACTGTGCTTGGTGACAGACGACTCACTTTATACCCGCGTGGTAGTAACCAACTCACTTCCGCATGGTAACTAACGACTCACCTTATACCCGCGTGGTAATAAGGACGAATCCATTCCGCACACCGCGTGCTGGCTCGACCCAGACTCTCAGTCCATCCCGCGTGGCGACCAACTGGTCCCTCTCGTTGTTAAGAGACTACTCACTTTATACCCGCGTGGTAATAACCAACTCACTTCCGCATGGTAACTAACGACTCACCTTATACCCGCGTGGTAATAACCAACTCACTTCCGCATGGTAACTAACGACTCACCTTATACCCGCGTGGTAATAAGGACGAATCCATTCCTTACACCGCGTGCTGGCTCGACCCAGACTCTCAGTCCATCCCGCATGGCGACCAACTGGTCCCTCTCGTTGTTAAGAGACTACTCACTTTATACCCGCGTGGTAATAACCAACTCACTTCCGCATGGTAACTAACGACTCACCTTATACCCGCGTGGTAATAAGGACGAATCCATTCCGCACATCGCGTGCTGGCTCGACCCAGACTCTCAGTCCACCCCGCGTGGCGACCAAGTGGTCCCTCTCGTTGTTAAGAGACGACTGAATCCTGTAGTTCAATGCATCAACAAGTCACTCACCACAGGTCGTTCAAGGAACACACCGTAGGTATCGATTCTCGGCGTGTTCCCGAATTCACTCGCACTCAACTCGCGACTTAACATCCCGCCCCCCATGAAGGCTCGGCTTCATTATTGCGTTGGGAGCGGGCATAGTCGCGAAAGCGGTCTGCGCACGACCCCGGTGGTCGTTGCGACATCCGCGACTCTCGCGACCCCGTCTTGCCCCGGGTAGAGCTGGGTGATCCGTCCGAGCTTCCAAGATTGCGGCGGAGCGTTGTCGTCCCAGATAAGGACGACCAGGTCAATCCGGACGTCCACGTGCGGCGAGATCCATTTGACGCGCTGCTGGAGGTGATGAAGATACTCCACTCGCCAGCGGTTCCAGAAGGAACGAACCAAGGACTGCACCAGGGTCCAGCGGTGACGACTCGCGGTTCGCGGGGTGTATGAGGTTTCATCCGGAGCCGCGGTTAGAGGGCGGAAGATGAGAAAATGCCCCGGAGTGAGGAACGCGACATCCGTGGGATCTGACGATGGGGCGTATAGTGGTCGCGAATTGAGCACAGCCTCCACCTGCGCGGTTACAGTCGAGAACTCCTCATATGAGAGACGTTGCTGTCCAATCGCGGCCGCGAGAAGTCTTTTGGACGATTTCACCGCGGCTTCCCACAATCCTCCGAAGTGTGGTCCAGTGGGGGGAATGAACCTCCAGGTTATCCCTTGCGCGGAAGCCGCGTGGGTCATCGCTGTGCGGTGCTCCTGTGAAGAGAGCAGGGTTCCAAGGCGTCGCAGCTCTCGGTCGGCACCCACAAAGTTGGTGCCGTTGTCTGAAAAGATGGTGTTAGGACGGCCGCGTCGGCTAACAAATCTGCGTAGTGCAGCGATGAAAGTTTCGGTCGACAGATCCAAAACGACCTCGATGTGCACGGCCTTTGTCGCGAAGCATATGAAGATGCATATGTAGGCCTTTGAAGCGACGATTCCACGATGTCGTGAGGCGGTGATCCAAAATGGGCCGGCATAGTCCACCCCGGTGGTGTCAAATGCGGCCACTGCGGAGACCCGTTCCAAGGGATGATCTCCCATTGGCTGTATAATGGGTCGCGGACGCAGCGTAAAACACCGATTGAGAATCCAGTAGGATCTGCGAATAAATGCCTGCGTAGCGAGCGCGCCAGCATGAAGATTCGCCCGATGCGCGTTCTCAATGATGAGCGTGGTGACGCGGTGATTCTTTGGCAGAAGTGCTGGATGACGATGCTCATACGCGAGAGGAGCAACCTCCAAGCGCCCTCCTACGCGTAGGACGTCTTCTTCGTCAACGAACAGCTTGAGCTGCCGCACCAATCTATGCCGTGTATCTCCTTTTCTTGCTTCTGCGAGCTCCTCCGTGAGCGCGGTGCGTTGCACCTGGCGAATCAAGCATGTCGTAGCTTGTCGAAGCTCACGCGTTGTAAGAGGGCCAGTAAGGCGCGAATCAGTATGAACACTGTTGTTCCAATACCGGCGTATCCACGCGATGATGCGAATTAGTCGCGAAAAACAGGCGCAACGATCCTCAATGTTCAAGATGGTGACAGTAAGGAAGGAGAATGTGGGGGGAGCGGCGGCCTCCACCTTAATCTCCTCCTCAGGACCTTCCGTGTCTTGTGAACGGGGCCAATGCTTTCTGGGTTGCTGTAGCCATGCGGGCCCGGTCCACCACAGGGGGTGATCCCGGATTAAAGACGGCGACAGTCCTCTCGACGCGCAGTCCGCGGCGTTATCCTGTGAGAGAACGTGGCGCCAGTGCTCACGCGAGAGCGACTCCTGTACTTCCGCGACACGATTGGCCACGAACGTCTTCCATCGATGGGGCTCTCCGGCGATCCAAGCCAGAGCGATAGTGGAGTCTGAGAAGGCCACAGTTTCAGTAGTGGGTGCGACGGGCAGAACCTGCAAACGTAAGCTGGTGAGGAGCTGTGCTGCGCACAACTCGAGTCGCGGAAGAGACACCTTCTTCAGGGGGGCGACGCGAGACTTGGCTCCCAAAATGGTGACAGACACTCGATGGCGATCGTATCTGGTACGTAGGTATAATACTGCTGCGTAGCCCTCTTCCGACGCGTCACAGAATCCCACCAGCGAGTGGTTGGCGGCGGCCAGGTGCGGAACATATCGCGAGATGGGGATGTGGTGCAGGTCCGGAAGTTGCTTGTGGTACTCTCCCCAAGAGCGGCGAATGTCTTCCGGAAGTGGCTCGTCCCACTGAAGGCGGAGCAAGCAAAGGCGTCGAAAGAACGCCTTAGCGCGGAAGGTCACTTGGGTCAGCCAACCCGGCGGGTCGAAGATGCGACTCATCTGAGACAGCAATTCGCGTTTGGTAGTGGCCGGTTAGGCCATTCGGACCGCGTATCCAAAGTGGTCCGAACGCGGATCCCACACGAGGTTAACACCTTCAAAATCGCGTCCGGGTCCAAGGACAGCGTTCCGTCTGCGGAGGCGGTAGCACGGCAGTGGTCCGGAGGAAGATCCTGAATCAACGCTGAGTCATTAGCACACCACTTTCGCAACTCGAAACCTCCCCCAGCGAGGGCGTTGATAACTTCATTGCGGCGAATGAGCGCGTCGCGGATGGAGTCGGCACCGGTAAGAATGTCGTCCACGTAGGTCTCCTCCAAGAGCACTTCTGACGCGAGCGGGTACCGTTGTAGTTCCTGATCAGCCAACTCATGTAGCGTGCGAATCGCGAGAAAAGGCGCGGAGGTTGTTCCATATGTGACGGTGGTGAGTCGGTACTCCTGCACGGGACCGTGCTCATCGAACCGCCACAATATGCGTTGAAGATCGCGGTCTTCCGAGCGGATGCGCACCTGTCTAAACATCTGGCGGACGTCCGCGGTGAAGACGTACCTATGACGTCGAAAGCGTAAAAGCAGCGTACACAGGTCCGATTGTAGCTTAGGTCCAGCCAGCGCGATGTCGTTGAGCGAGACCCCGGTGGTCGTGCGACAAGAGGCGTTGAACACAACGCGGAGTTTAGTCGGAGGATCATCCGGGCGGTGCACCGGATGATGCGGTAAGTAATACGCGGTGCATGAAGGGGTGATGTGTGAGGCCAACTCCATGTGGCCGATCTCCGAATAATCTTCCATAAACGCGTGGTAGGCAGGCCGGAGTTCCGGCTGTCGGAGCAGACGGGCTTCCAGGCGGTGTAGCTGGCGGAGCGCGGATTGACGTGAAGACCCCAACATTGCGATGCCGCCATCCTTGAGTGGAAGGGCAACCGTGAATCGGCCGAACGAGGAACGTGAAGTGTGTGCGCGAAAGATATCTTCTGCTCGAAGCTCGTCAGGAGTGAGCAAGGAACGCGACACAGTAAGTTCCAGCTCAAAGCAGCATCGCAGACATCGCTGGAGAGAGTCCTCAGCAGGAGCAGGCGCGAAGTCGTCCATAGACGGAGCGGAAGCGACATGCATCAGTGTAGCGAATGGTGTGCGGGCGGTGTTCTCAGCGTCGCGTGGAGTGGAAGTAGTCTGTCCGAGCCGACCCTGGCATCCAGGCATACGATGGGCAGGCCAATTAGTGCGTTGAGGTCGCGGGTTGCAGGCTTCATCCAAGGGGGCTGGAGGCGCGGGTGTCGCTTCAGTTTGCGCAGGAGAGGCGTCGCAAGTGGATTCGTTCGCGGTAGCGGGTGATGCAGCCATCTCAGCAGCAGAAGATCTACGGCGTCGGCGCTGGTGCCGCGGGGTCTTGTTTTTTCTAAGTCGACTAATTTGACTTTCTTCGCGACATTTTTCAAATGAAAATAATGAAATAAGATGGACTGTATTACTTACTTTAATCCGGCCCGGTAAAAACCATGTTGGATTTGGGTACAGGTTAATGAGAACTTCGAGTAAAACAACAGATATATTTATTTGGACAACACCCTTATTACAAAACCGCGTGGTAACGAACACAAAGTCAGTTGTTCAATAATAAGTCCCATACCGCTTGGGAACTACACAAGTCACTCACTTACTGTGCTTGGTAACAGACGACTCACTTTATACCCGCGTGGTAATAACCAACTCACTTCCGCATGGTAACTAACGACTCACCTTATACCCGCGTGGTAATAAGGACGAATCCATTCCTTACACCGCGTGCTGGCTCGACCCAGACTCTCAGTCCACCCCGCGTGGCGACCAGCTGGTCCCTCTCGTTGTTAAGAGACGACTGAATCCTGTAGTTCAATGCATCAACAAGTCACTCACCACAGGTCGTTCAAGGAACACACCGTAGGTATCGATTCTCGGCGTGTTCCCGAATTCACTCGCACTCACCTCGCGACTTAACATTATGTATATTGCTACCTCATGTCATCTTAGTTTTTCAAAACTGTTGATCTTGACGAACCCTCGCAACGAACCGTTTTGTCCTAAATCTTCTATATCTTGCCATTTCTTGTTATATACACTATAATGATGATGGCTACTTCATTAAAAAAAAAAAGCTTCATGTAGTATATAACTCAAATGCTGTGTTGTGTCTCTACTTGAATACAGGTGTACCTGAATACCTGTGTTGTGTTCAGCCGGCTTTAGTTTCGACCGTCTATTGTGACCTTTAGTATTTTCTCTCCTACTCTGGGAAAAAATAAGACATATTTTTTGTTTTGTTTGGAAATGCTACCTTCGCCATGTTTCTTTTTCTGTTTTTTTTTTTATTTATTTTTTACTTTCTTATGAATTACCTTCAATGTAAGGAATAATTGCAATCGTACAAAAATCCGAGACGGAGTTTTCAACGGAGTTGCACGTTTCAAAATCCCCTGAAAAAGTTTTGATCAACTTCACAATGATTTCCGTCTGTGTTTCTGTACAAAAACGATTGTAATAATGAACTTAAAATTTGAGATGACCTAATCAAAAATATTTACAGATAAAAGTTGTAGAGAAATGCACATTTTAAATGAAATGTGATTTTTTAAAGGAAGTCTCAAAACTCTTTTTTTTTTTTAATGTTTGCTCAATTTACGCAAGTCAGTATTATCAAAAACTTTTCAATCAAAACTGTTCTTTAGTAAATTTCCTAAACCCTAATAATATAAATTTCATTTATTTATTCATGGTTTAATCATAGGACAACGAAGTTTTTATTATTGACAGCTTTTTTTTATTAAATATAAAAAAATATGTAATGTGGCTATTTCATTTTTATTTTGTTGGCAGAGGTCCTAGTCCAATTTCTCATTATTTATATCATAACTACTTTTGTTTGATATTTGTTATTATCTTTAATTATTTTAGGTTTTTTTACTAGGAACTACTAATACTTGTTGCATTATATATATACATATAATGCAAAAAATATTATTGCACAGCCAATTGTCATAGTCCGTCCAATTGTGAGTTACATTGATGAAACTTTGGCGTTGACAAAAGAAAATGAAGAGACTCTCCTACTGTGGGAACGGAGAGTACTCAGAAAGATTAAGGTCTGTTTTCGAGAACGGCAGATGACGTATACGGAAGAACAGAGAATTGAGAGACCTCTATGGGGAGTCCGACCTGGTGACCGTGATCATTGCGTTTTTTGGGCCACTTAGAGGCGGATCTCAGAGTGTTGGGTACAGAGGACGGAGGGAGAAGGTTTTAGATTGAGACGAATGGGAGGAGGAACACTCCCTGAAGAAGCCCTCTTCATCAGTCCACGTGGTGCTTAGATTAGATTTATTTGGCAAAGATTATTATATATGGACCAAAAATGACAATTTAAAAAAAAAAAAAACGTGCACCCCCTAGTTTGGAAGAACTCCCGACAAGAAAAAAATTTTGGCGCCAAAAAAAAGAAAAATATTTTAAATAACCCGTGCCCCACGGCCTTTGAAATTCAAATGGAATTTAACATGGGTTTTCATATGTATTAAAGTTGAAACAATATGGCGCTTCCACGTTTCATCAAAATGGGCTAACAATTTTCCACATTATGGTTTTTGGGGTCGGAGAACACGAATTTACTTTATCCTCAAAAACCCTTTAGGAATGAATTTACTGAATGTCAAATGAGAAAAAATGTTGATGACAGCGTTTTTGACAGCTGTCATGTGTCAAAATAACTTTTTGACGTCAAATTCGTGTTCTCCGACCCCAAAAACCGTAATGTGGAAAATTGTTAGCCCATTTTGATGAAACGTGGAAGCGCCATATTGTTTCAACTTTAATACATATGAAAACCCATGTTAAATTCCATTTGAATTTCAAAGGCCATGGGGCACGGGTTATTTCAAATATTTTTCATTTTTTGGTGCACTTTTTTTTTTTTTTAAATTGTCATTTTTGGACCACCGGATTATTTTACGTAAATATGTATATGTACATTGTACATATACATATTTACGTAAAATAATCCTTTATTGGTGTTTGCTTTAGAACAGGTTCAATTAAGTGTGTAGACTTTTTAACGAAACTCTGTGAGATATCTGAGGGATCTGAGAAACGCTGTAAGACGTTCAATGCGTTTATAACGTAATTTCTTGACGACGAGGGTGTCTCCTCTTCCTCAGGCTCTCCGTCACTGGTTCTTTGATCCTCATCCGAGGTTGGTCGTGGGTCTTCAATATTTTCGTATAATTTACTGGAACTGATTACATCGTCTACTTTAACGTAGTCCCTAAGGCTGCAGGCTGGAGCAAGCCTGGTGACCGCAGCATTTCACTCTTCTGTCACACCGTAAACATCCTCTGATGATGCTGTAGATGTTTTGGAATCAAGGCTTTCCGGAAAGAGTTTTGGGTGGTTTTTGACGAGACGTTTGACTAGGAAGATGCTATGGCTTTCAGCACATTCCATTTCGGCACAATGCAAAACAAAATAGAAATCGATGTTATGTAGTTCCAAGGAGCGTTGTTCAGCTCCGTCCGGCCTTTCGTCATAATTCGTACGAAAGAAATGAAAAAAACAAAAAAAATTATCTGTATGTAAACGGCACTTGCTTGCTCACTGTTAACCGTAAATGGTTCTTATCAGCTGGCCCTTATTTAGCCAGGTGTCTATAAAAGACAGGCAGAGGTTGAAGGTTAAAAGTTGAACGGATAGCCGAGTTGTTCAACTTTGTGAACAGTTGACTGACGAGAAGCCTACAAATCAGCCAGGAATTGTCTCCTGGAATTGGTTTCCTCCCACACAGACATTCAACACAAACTCCATAGTTTATCCTAGTTCAAAAGTTAACATCACTTTAACTTACCAATTACTTACCCAGACAGCTAAGTCAATATTTACTTCGAGTATTTATATTGGTGCTTTAGAACAAGGCATTACGATTTTAGAGCTGAGCATTCGTGGTAGCTACATAGTTTTGGTTCATGTTATTAACCAAAGCCTATTGTTTTCACTAGTCGTGTTTGTCACAACCTTCTTCATTCGTGGTAGTTACATAGTTTTGGTTCATGTAATTAACCAAA
Organism: Aradus depressus; assembly: GCA_963662175.1. NCBI lineage: Eukaryota > Metazoa > Arthropoda > Insecta > Hemiptera > Aradidae > Aradus > Aradus depressus. Next base: position 45,108,900 of record OY759214.1, on the reverse strand, counting down.
GCTTATTGTTTTCACTAGTCGTGTTTGTCACAACCTTCTTCATTCGTGGTAGTTACGTAGTTTTGGTTCATGTAATTAACCAAAGCTTATTGTTTTCACTAGTCTGTCTGTTACAACCTTCTTCATTCGTGGTAGCTACATAGTTTTCGTTCATGTAATTAACCAAAGCTTATTGTTTTCACTAGTCTGTCGGTCACAACCTTTTTCATTCGTGCTAGGTACATAGTTCTGGTTCATGTAATTAACCAAAGCTTATTGTTTTCACTAGTTTCACAAAACCCTTTGGTGAAAATTAGTTTGTCCGTTATTTAGAGTTGTCCACTAGCGAGAGATTTTATATAGGTATATATATATGTATATATATTGAAATTTCTATGCATCTATTGCTGCACTCTAACTCGAGAGAAGGGATAATGGAATTATAATAATGCGGCAAATGGAGGGAGAGGTCTAACGCCCGCATCTAGAAGTTCAACTTTTCCCATTGTTTGTTTACTCTTCTACAAAGAATGCTGACGATCCTATTGAACATACGTAAGAGTAAAAGATATCAATATCTTCAGGGGGAAGATATCTACAAAATGACTACCGGCGTCTTTTGATATAAGACTTTTCTCTACAATTTTTTCCAACTGACCACATAAATAATTTTATCTCAACATTATTAATGAGTTTCAACTCATTCTTTAGAATTAAAAACGAAAAATCTGGGTAGTCAGAAAATGGTTTATACAATTATATGACTTTTCTGACTCTCGGAAACTTAGGTTTTTCCGATATTCAACCTTTCTGCCCACACACGCACACTTAACTTTTCCCCGTTGTGAAAATACTTTTTAAAAAACGTGGAATTGTAACGCTTTTATTTCGATTAATTTTTACGTTCTTATGTATGTATATAGTATATGTATTGAAATAATGCGGAAATCCGAAATCCCCTGAATACGGTTTTGACCATTTTGCGACGTTGTCTGTGTGTTTGTGTTTGGAAGTTTTGTGAGCGCTCCAACTCAGAGACGATTGTATGAATGTGAAATTTAAAATGATGATGTCACATGTTCTAATTCAAAGTTGATGAGAATTTGGCTGAAATTTAACGATAATTGAGACAACTTTATTTCGGAGCTTTTAAGTACATTTTACAAGAAACCGCTTATATTAATGACTTAAACCGAAATCTATCCAAATAAAAGTTGTAGAGAAAACTAAATGGCATATTTTATATAAAATATGATATTTGTATTTTGATCGTCTGATTTGCGAGGTACATGGCCAAAACCGTTCTAAAATGTCGTTTTAGGGCTGCTAATGTCAACACATATCATATTATTTGTACTATGCCAGTATGAAATAAAATTGAGAGCAGGCGTCAGTGAAGTTGGTATGAGAACGTCCTGTTACGGCAATATCACATAATTTATAATAATAATTTATAATTTTCGAGAAATAAACCAATAAAAATTTTTCTCGCTATGGGTTAGGTTCGGTTTTTTGACTGTATAATTAGCTAGTTATTATGACTCATGCCAGGGTTTAACAACAATCAGAGAGAGGTCATATCGCCTACTACCAGAGCGCTCTTTCGTCACCCCGGTGGACATGAGCCCGACTCTGCTGTGGGAGTCATAAATTTTGCCTACCCTAAATTTTTATTCACCTAGGACGAGGGTCTTTAACGAGTACCTGACATTGTACAGGCTCGGGAGCATCGCTTAATGTCCCATCCGAAGGACGGCGTTCTTAAGTTTATTTTATCTAGGAGGTAAAATAAACTAAGGGCCTCGGTCGGGTTTCGAACCCACATTCTTGAGGTCAGAAGGCAAGCACGCTAGTATTTATTTTTTATAAGAGAGATAATGGCAATGTCAAAGTGATGTTTCTCCGTAATCACTGAATTACTCCCATTTGTAACTAATCATTGTCACTATTGCTGCTAAGGTCTCTAGGCCATTGACGTTGTTGGTGAAGTGTGGCAGAATGGAGGACACGGACTACAGTATTATTGTGGGAACTGAGAAGGGAAAATAATTTTTGATACTTGGATTTAGCGACTTTGGCGACAAAGGATACGTTAAAGTCAGTGTGAAGAGTTTTTTTGGAGACATTATAAGGAGTATTGGCTATTGTACAAAGGATTTTGTATTGAACGGATTGGACGCACTGGAGATTGGAAGCCTTGACAGAACCACAGAGTTCGAGTCCGTTCTCACTATATTAGAATTATTTAAACTATTTAATAAACAACCACCGCGTCCTCAGGGGTCGTCTTGAAGCATGAGGTCACGCAGCCAACGTCGTATCAGTAAGAACCAAACCGACAATCTAATTTCAAATTGATTTGGAATGTCAGATACTAATTCCATCCAATACTAGTTCTTAGCTCAGTATTTGTCTTCCTTACATTTCTTTATCCGTTCGCTACATTCTTGGTAGTTACACCCCTCTTGGTTGTACCTCTTTTTTTGTAGTTTACCCTCACTCTGTCCATGACCTTTTATTCAAACAATATCGGAGATATAAGATTCTGGAATATAAGCTAGTTGGATTTTCGGGAGAAAGAAGCTGAATAATGTTCCTGGCTTATATGAGGGACGGAATATTTCAGAAGAGAAAAATAAATATTTTAGATTCAGTGAAGGATTCTTCATTCCATACAAGAGTTATAAATATTAGGGTAAATAAAAATATATATGTATTCGCCACTAATAAATATAATAATAGTATAATAATAATAATTATTATTATTTTCTTGATTTACAATTGGAATCCGAGCTTCTGTTGTTTTATTCGACGCCATATCGTTGCTAAGGACATAAGAAAATCAATATTAAAAAAAAACAAAATAGATAAATGAATAGAATATAAAAGGATAATAAACAACACTTAATTGTCTATTTTATAGTCTCCGAAATAGTTGTTATGACTCGTTGTTGAGCCTCATGCCAGGGCTTCAACAACGAGGTCATATGACCTACTAGCGGAGCAGAGTATAGGGGACGTTATGTAATCGGTCAAAAATTCGATGCGCAGTTTTCAACAGAATTTGTATGTTTATATGTTTTTCGAACAAAAATATTTCTGTTTATCTATGTCTGTGAACACGATAACTGCCGATAGGATTGATGTTACGGCACATGAAATTTTAAATGTGAATTCAGAACCGTCTGACGACGAAAACAATTGCTTTTCAGACAAATCAACCAGAAGAAAGAGGAGGATTCGGGGAAAGGGATAACTCAAAAACTCAAATAACTTGTTGTAATGAACGTATCGTCAAAAAATTTCATATGTGAATTCAAAACCCCATTAGAACGACAAGTTAATGTTCAGCGAAATCAGCAGAAAGGAAGGGGGGATCAGAGATAGGACTCAACACATATACCCCAACTGTCGTTGTAATGAATGTATCAACGCAAAATTTCATATGTGGATTCCAAACAACTTAAGGACAGCACTTATCAATTTTTAGCGATATTGGCTGAACGGAAGGGGGGATCAGAGATAGGACTCAACACATATACCCCAACTGTCGTTGTAATGAATGTATCAACGCAAAATTTCATGTGTGGATTCCAAACTACTTAAGGACAGCACTTATCAATTTTTAGCGATATTGGCTGAACGGAAGGGGGGATCAGAGATAGGACTCAACACATATACCCCAATTGTCGATGTAATGAATGTATCAACGCAAAATTGCATATGTGGATTCCAAACAACTTAAGGACAGCACTTATCAATTTTTAGCGATATTGGCTGAACGGAAGGGGGGATGAGAGGTAGGACTCAACACATATACTCCAACTGTCGTTGAAATGAATGTATCCACGCAAAATTTCATATGTGGATTCCAAACCACTTATGGACAGCACTTATAAATTTTTTGCGATATTGGCTGAACGGAAGGGGGGATGAGAGGTAGGATATAAATAACTTGTTGTAATGAACGTATCGTCAAAAAATTTCATATGTGAATTCAAAACCCCATTAGAACGACAAGTTAATGTTCAGCGAAATCAGCAGAAAGGAAGGGGGGATCAGAGATAGGACTCAACACATATACCCCAACTGTCGTTGTAATGAATGTATCAACGCAAAGTTTCATATGTGGATTCCAAACTACTTAAGGACAGCACTTATCAATTTTTCTATGAAATAGGGTTGGAAAAATAGGCAAGATTATGGCAAGTTGCCATTTTGGAAAGTAAAATAAATATGTTATAGAAAACCTTTTACGGGTATATGCACTAAATATCTAAATTTACAACTCTTTTCATTGAAAAAACACCAAGTACGTTCTAAAATACGTTTCCATATTTTCTAGAGCAACTCAAGATATTACGACACATGCTTCACCCATTTGTGTCAAGCCACGTCAACCATTTTCTTTCTATGAAGTAACACCGTGTATGTTTTGGAGCACATTCTTTCAAAACATCGATGTTCTGGCATTTACACCTGGAATATTACGTAAGTACCTGCAGGCGAGTTAAGATGTTTTATCACCATATTTTGGTGTACCAGTTGTTGTGATTGTCACTGTGACGTCGATAAGTCACTAATTCTTAGAATAAAAGCTAATTTTTACTTCCCCAACTATACAAAGTATAGGAGAAGTTACGTAATCTATCAAAAATTCAGTGGGGAGTTTTGAACGTAATTTAAGGTTTTCCGACCATCCTGATTCCAAAAATGAAATATCAATTTTTGTCTGTGTCTATGGACACGATAACTCCCGAGAGAAAGAATGTATCAAGACGAAATACGTGTCTGGGCTACCCAGAACCTTCTAACGACAACTCCTATTAGTTTTCAGCCAAATCGACTAAAGGAATGGAGGGATTAGCCGTGAGACTTAATTCAAAAACTCTAATAACTGCCGATGTAATGAATATATCGCAATGACATTTCATATTTGAAGTCAAATGAGGACAAATTTCAGCAATATCGGCCGGAGGGAACGTGAGGTTCAGGGGAGGGGGGAGCAGTTTAAAGATTTAGGAGATCCTACTAAAGTCCACTACTAAATATTAGTGCAAATGGTCGACTGGTTTTCTAGGAGGAGCGAAAAGTTAATTAATTAATTCGTCCTGCGTGGATACATTGTCGACGATTCAACGACACTGTGACGTCGATAAGTCACTAATTCTTAGAATAAAAGCTAATTTTTACTTCCCCAGCTATTCAAAGTAAAGGGGAAGTTACGTAATCTATCAACATTTCAGTGCGGAGTTTTGAAAGGAATTTAAGGTTTTCCGACCATCCTGATTCCAAAAATGAAAAAAACAATTTCTGTCTGTGTCTGTGAACACGATAACTTCCGATAGAGTGAATGTATCAACACGAAGTTACGTAAGTGTATCCAAAACCGATTTTCAGCTAAATCGGACAAAGGAAAAAGGGAGAATATAGGGGAGGAACTCTGATAACTGCCGTTGTGATGAATGTATTGAAACGAAATTTCATGTATAAATTCGAAACCTTGTAAGGGCGACGCCTTTTAATTTTCAGCGGAATCAGCTGAAAGAGAGGGAGGGATCAGAGGGGGCACTCTAAAATTTTAATAATCACAGATGTAATAAATGTATCGACAAAAAAATGTAGTCTCAGGGTTCAGACGCCAGTATGTAAGTCAAATATTGTTTTATAACCCAAACGCTCGATGGGCTTTGGTTCAAATTAATTAGTGATTCATCGACATCTTATTTTTTTATACCTACTATACTAAAGGACCTACTATACTAAAGGATACAGAAGTAATGTAATCCTGCAAAAGTCCGAAATCGAGTTTTCAACAGAATTTCAAGTTTCATGGTTCTCTATGTTTTGACCCTTTCAGCGATGATGCCGGTCTGTGAGTATGTGTTTGGAATATTCTGAGCTCTACACATAGATCTTGCTTTCATCGAATTGTTGACCTATCACATAACTACCCCGATGGTCCGTATAGCTAATAAGTGAAATTGAAGAAATTACACCTGAGATTTTATCCACTTTTTTTTTACATCAACAGCTTTCTGTCTGTGTCTGTGGACTCCCGAGAAAATGAATGTTCATTAATTCAAAAACTCTAATAACTGCCGATGTAATGAATGTATCGACATACGACTGAATATTAGTGCAAATGGTCGACTGGTTTTCTAGGAGGAGCGAAAAGTTAATTAATTAATTCGTTCTGCGTGAATACTTTTTTTTTTAGAAAAGAAAAATAGATTGTGCATTTACCAATGAGCATAGTACTCACTCACCCTAAAAAAAAACTATCCACTTGGCTTCTAGAAGACTCGTCTAGTGTGAATTTGGTCGTACCTCCAATTACATTTCGTGGGAATATAGTCACCTAGATGTAGTAGTACTCATTGACCCTAAAAAAAAACTATCCACTTGGCTCCTAGAAGACTCGTCTAGTGTGAATTTCGTCATACCTCCAATTACATTTCGTGGGGATATAGTCACCTAGATGTAGTAGTACTCACTGACCCTAAAAAAAAAACTATCCACTTGGCTCCTAGAAGACTCGTCTAGTGTGAATTTGGTCGTACCTCCAATTAGTGTCAATTTGGTCGTACCTCCAAGTACATTTCGTGGGGATATAGTCACCTAGATACAGTAGTACTCACCCTAGAAAAAATCTATCCACTTTGCTTCTAGAAGACTCGTCTAGTGTCAATTTGGTTGTACCTCCAATTACATTTCGTGGGGATATAGTCACCTAGATGTAGTAGTACTCATTGACCCTAAAAAAAAACTATCCACTTGGCTCCTAGAAGACTCGTCTAGTGTGAATTTCGTCGTACCTCCAATTACATTTCGTGGGGATATAGTCACCTAGATGTAGTAGTACTCACTGACCCTAAAAAAAAAACTATCCACTTGGCTCCTAGAAGACTCGTCTAGTGTGAATTTGGTCGTACCTCCAATTAGTGTCAATTTGGTCGTACCTCCAAGTACATTTCGTGGGGATATAGTCACCTAGATACAGTAGTACTCACCCTAGAAAAAATCTATCCACTTTGCTTCTAGAAGACTCGTCTAGTGTCAATTTGGTTGTACCTCCAGTTACAGAAAAGTACCCATTAACGGGAGGAGTCACCTAGAATCCAAAATAAGAAGGCATATACATTTACAAGCCGATTTCCAAGAAAGGTACAATATGATACTTCGATTGAAAACTGGTTGAACTTCCATTTAGTATTGGCTGAAGATTGTAGCCGAAAGAACTCCCATATATTTATATATTATGTGAAATAGGAAATTTAAAACAAAAACATACGTTATTCATTATATTTTTTACATATAATAGTTAGTTATTATGACTCATGCGCGGGCTCTAATTACGAGATCATATCGCCTACTACTCGGGCCCTCTTTCGTCGCTTTGGTGAGCATGAGCCCGATTCAATATTGGTAGATCTATATTTTGCCTATCAAGGTTTAGTTTCATAGGGTTGTGGCCTTCAACGAGTTGGTACCTGACATTGTACAGTGTGCTGAAGGCCTCGACTGGGTTTTATGCCCGCCATCTTGAGCTCAGTAGGCAAGCACACTAACTCTCAGCTACCGGAAGCTGTCATAAAGAAGGAGGAAGTCAACCTCTCTTTTCATTCGTTAAAAGAATTCCTAGAATATGTCATAATATTTAATTAACTGTTCACAACTTACATCATAAGCTATTGTAATAGTATCTCCATTCTTTAAAGCTGAACAGACAGAACATGATTCTATGAGAAAGTAAAGAGTTAACATGGAGACAATTCGGGTCTTGTCCATAGCGACAAATGTGAGAATGAACTATAATGATGTGACTGAGACGGGCTCTGAACCAACACAGATGGTAACCTGAGAACCACATTAAATTTTGTCATTTGCGTCATCAATCTAAGCTTTGTTCTATACTGTCAATATATGCTCTATGAATAAATAAAATTTGTAGAGAAAACTGAAAGACTTTTATAGAATTACTAAACATTGTTCTTCTCATTTTGAAAAAAGTATAATTCAATATATATAATTACTTATAAACTTCTTTAATGCCCCTCGCCACTTCTTCAAAGAAGTATAATTCATGAAGGAATCAACTTCTATAATGCCCCTCGCCATTTCTTCAAAAAAGTGTAATACATGAAGGAATCAACATCTTTAATGCCCCTCGCCACTTCTTCAAACAAGTGAGGTTCATGAAGGAATCAACTTCTATAATGCCCCTCGCCACTTCTTCAAAGAAGTGTAGTTTATGAAAGAATCAACTTCTTTAATGCCCCTCGCCACTTCTTCAAAGAAGTGTAATTCATGAAGGAATCAACATCTTTAATGCCCCTCGCCACTTCTTCAAACAAGTGAGGTTCATGAAGGAATCAACATCTTTGATGCCCCTTGTCAATTCTTCAAAGAAATATAACTCATGAAAGAATCAACTCCTTTAATGCTAATCTTTAATAATTATTAATTGAATTTTTTTTTTTAAATAAAAAACCGTCTTCGAGATTGCATGTCTTGAAGTTTCTTGATATTTTAATTAGGGTCCTTTTTGGAAACTTCCATCAAAATTTAGTAGAAGACCAGCAACAATTTCCACAAAAAATGTGATAATTTAATTTATTTTATTATTTGTTTATTTATTATTAATTTTATTATTTCATTTAATATTTTATCATATACATTTATTTAATATTTTTATTATTGTTAATCATATTAGTTGTATAATTTTTACTTTACTGATCTTGTTAATTTATTCATATACATAATTTATTTGTTCTGCTCTCTGTTTTATATATAGATATATATATTTTTTTTACTTTTTGTGACCTGAGGAAGGGGTTCGTGATCGCAACTCAATATTTTAAAAGAAGATTTATCATAATAATGACATGATTATAGTTGGTTAGTTAGTTATTATGACCTATCCCCGGACTTCAACTACGAGGTCATATCGTCTACTACCAGAGCGCTCTTTCGTCACTCTGGTGGACATGAGCCCTCTACTATGGGAGTCCTAAATTTTGCCTCGGCCCTAAATCACCGTATAAACCTACTCTGATTATTCAACTACTTCTAACTGTAAAACACTCAACACGCGCAGAGTGGATGAGAACGAGGCATCCAACAGACAAGCAGAGATTCAACAAGGATTTAACTCGAGCTCTGAAAGAGGAGAAGAATGTGTCGACCCGAAGCAACATCAATGCTCTGACAAAAACTATCATGAAAGTGCCAATTAATATTCCTCCTTTAAAGGTGGGACCCGAATGGTATGCTTCGTCTCAGGAGAAATGTGACCTGTTTGCTAACATACTTGTTCAGCAATTTACTCCACACGATGAAAGTGATTTGGTATCCACACAAAATGTATATACGCGACTGGAAGAGCCTCTACAACTCAGCCCGTTTTCAGACTACTTCACTCCGGGTCAGGTGACTAACTCCATAAATCGTTCATCAACAAAGAAGGCGCCAGGTCATGATCAGATTGTCCAGACATTACTAAAAGCACTGCCACGAAAAGCTATAGTATATCTCACCCAGATATTCAATGCGATGCTACGGACGACCCACATCCCAAATCAGTGGAAACATGCTAAAATCGTCATGGCCTTAAATTGTTAATGTCATGTGGTAGGGGTTTTCAACGAATACCTGACATCATACAAGCTCGGGACCATCGCTTAACGTTCCATCTGAAGGACGGCGTGCTTAAGTTCATTTTACCTTCCAGATAAAATAAACTAAGGGCCTCGGCTGGGTCTCGTATGCAAGCACGCATACCACTGAGCTACCGGCGTTCTCTAATATGATTTTATTAATATAAAATATTTATAATTAAAAATATAAATACTCAGGTACTTGCAGTAGTATCTATTGTATTATGAATTTGATATTCACGAGGTCATATATTTTATCTGGTGGGCATGAGCATGACTCTACAGTAGGAGTCATAAATTTTGCCTACCTAGATTTATTCGACTGTGGCGATTGCCTTGAAATTCCCTTTCGGAATTTCACTGTATTAGTTTGAAAAATGTATTTATGTATATAAAATATAATATAAAAATAGAGTTTGCATGCCGAGTTTGGTGTAGCAAAATGACTCCAAGTAGGTGTTTCTGATCCGGGTCTCAGATAACCAGAAGCCCGCCTCTCCTTCCTCATTGGACGGCACGCCATCCTAATTTTATTCATGGATTTTGGAAAACCTCCTTTTTTTTCTTTTCTAGGGCGACCGTGAAGATATATTTAGATATATTTGTTTTTCTTCTTTCAAAATAGACCTTTCTTTGATAAAAGGTAATAAAGTGAATGACTGGTCAAACATTCAACCCCTAAAATGACTGGTCAAACATTCAACCCCTACAATGACTGGTTAAACATTCAACCCCTACAATGACTATCCCGAATTACAAATGATCCTTTTTAGATCTCTAAATTATTATCCTTTCAGAAAATAGCTAAACTGAATGATAAGAAAATAAATAAAAACCAAGAACGTGTTTAACTAGTACACTCCGGGGCTTTGATTGTCACTTTGGGGCTCTTTGTCTCTAGAGAGGAACCCGGTTGTGACCTCTCTTGTCCCTTGGTCTGGTTGGGACGCCCTCTGGGTGCACCGAGGTCCTGAGCTAGGCTCCCGTCGGCTCCTCCCTTAGGCGTGGTTTCCCTTACCTTAATATCCTTTGTACAGTGGGTCCATTTATAATTGATACTGTTTTTCTTTAGGAAACAGGAGCTAATAACGTCAGATGTTGTGCGCCTATATATATATATATGTTAAACAAAAGAGAATACAATGAGAAGACTCCTTCTTCCGAGGTTGTAGCACTGCTTGGAGAGCACAGGACAACAGTCTCGTGACAATGCATATGGCACTGGTAGCATTGTTCCTGTGAGTAGTTTTAAGATTATAATTTAAGTTTATAAATTTTCAATTTCAATTTTTTTAAATTTCAAATTATTGAACTTTTTTATTATAATATTAAGTTAAGTTAAGCTATTATAAGAAATATTTACATCACACATTTTATAACAAAACATGACATCTATAGACGTACTTCAAGCTGCCTCACAGCTCACTATGCCAACCCCAGTTCTCAAAAGAGAATATTTGGAAATGGTGGCCGAATTTTCCGGTCAACCAGAAACTTTAAACAGATTTCTCGAGATTAGTGACAAAATTTTATAATGTACAAAACCCGGGAGATTTTCAAAACGAATATCTCATGGCAAGCATTCTGTCCAAAATTACGGGCCCCGCCGCAGAAATTGTTGCGACTAATAACATTTCCTCATGGAACGAACTCAAATTAGCTCTGTTAAATGGCTACACAGACAGACGTGACTGTTTTACCCTACAGATCGAATTATCAGAACAAAAGCAAAATGGTTAAGAAACTCATTTCTATTTTTACAATAAAATTCAGAAACTTCTGAATTTAATAGTTTCATTTCATTTAATAGTTGAACATTATGACAAATGATACACAATTTGCCAAACCTGTTCAAAAACATTTCATTCAAAATAATCCGCAACGCCCTTGGCAGGCGACCTTGACACAGACAAATAACTATCAAGTCCCAGTCAACAGATATCAGACCTCTGTAGACACATTCCAAGCGCCTCAGCAAAATCCACACAAGTTCACTACACCAGGTCCCTTTAACAATTCTTATCAAATGAAACACACAATTCCACAAACACAACATAACTCACCGATACATAGGCAAAACTTGCCTGTACCAATGTCAATCTCTACCCGAAATTCGACATTGAAAGAGCGCTCTGGTGGACATGAGCTTGTCACTACTGTCGGAGCCTTCAATGTTGCTTACTTAGGTTTGTTTTTTCAACTAGGCTAGAGGTCTTTAACGAGTACCTAACGACATCGCACGGCTCGGGACCACCGTTTAACGTCCCATCCGAAGGACAGTGGGCTCAAGGTTTTTCATCACCCAAATAAAAAAAAAACTTAGTGCCTCGGTCGGGTTTAGAACCCGCAATCTTGAGCTCAGTAAGCAAGCATGCATACCACTGAGCAATCTCGAGCTCTCGTTTTCTTATGATATCTTTTAAAAGTCTAAAAAAATTACAAATTCTAATGTTTTGCGAGAATATGGGGGTGGGGTAATCGCCCCCTCCCCCCCCCCCCCCTCTGGATCAATAAAAGCAATAAAATTGCATAGCTCAGTTGTATTATGCCTGGGGTTCTTCAGTGTAAGGAACATGAAATGTCTGAGAGAAGAATGACCCCCTGATTGCACGATTTTTGTCAACTGATATAAATGACAGTTGACAAAGGGACCCATCAACCTACTACCTATTACCTCCTCAATAAACCCCTCGACAATATACTATTTTAGAATCCAATAGTGCACATCCAGGAGTTTTTAGTTGCGCACTTTTTCACATTTCAATCTGAATTCTTCATCTTTGACGATTTTTGAGACGTTCTTTCTCATTTTCATCTATGTATTATATCGCAAAATGTTCTCGGTGATTCATCGGCAGTGTACTTCTCCAGAACGAATTAATTCAATTAATATATCGCGCCCTCTTCAAAATATCGACCGTGTGTCCTGTAGTTAATGGAGTTTTTGAGTTGACCACTCCTAAGTGTTGTCCTTAGAGGGTTCTGTCGTGTTGATTTATTATTTTAATTATGAGAAGTTATCTTTTTCATAGACAAACAGACAGAAAAAATATTTACTTCCCCAGCTATACGAAGTATAGGGGAAGTAATGTAATCGGCAGAAGGGAAGGGGGGTAGAAGGGAGAGGGTCAATACAAGAACTCTAATAACTGCCGATGTAATAAATGTATCGACATAAAATTTAATATTGATCCAATGAGGACATATTTTGTCAAATTTCAGCGATATCGGCTGAAGGGAAGGAGGGTACAAGGGAGAGGATCAATACAAGAACCCTAATAACTGCCAATGTAATGAATTTATCGATTTAAAATTTATTATTTGAGGTCAGAACCATCGGCTGAAGGGAAGGAGGGTACAAGGGAGAGGGTCAATACAAGAACCCTAATAACTGCCGATTTAATGAATTCATCTATTTAAAATTTAATATTTGAGGTCAGAACCCAACGAGGACATAATCTGTCAAATTTCAGCGATATCGGCTGAAGGGAAGGGGGGTACAAGGGAGAGGGTCAACACAAGAACCCTATTAACTGCCGATGTAATAAATTTATCGATTTAAAATTTAGTATGAGGATTTAGGAGCTTTTTTATAAGTCAACTGTTGAATATTAGCGCAAACGGTAGACTGTATTTGGAGGGGGAGCGAAAAGTTAATTGATTAATTCGTTCTTGGAAAGTACATTGATTGTGATTCACCTACGACTTTTTTTATTTTCATTTTTGGAATTTGAAGGTTAGAAAACATGAAATTCCGTTGAAAACTTCGCCTCGAATTTCTGACCGATTACATAACTTCCTCAATACTTCGTTGTGCTGTGGAAATAAAAACGAGTATTGTACTATAAAGAAATCAGAGAGTCTCTGCATATAACTTTGATATAAGTTGTGGAGGAAATGAAAATAATACTCCCATAAAGAAGGCTATAAACAATATTTATTTTTCTCTCTTCTCCAGTACCTGTAATAAAATTTCAACAAGAAAAATATAATAGAATATGAAGACGGATCATAATGAGTATGTTGTAAAGTGAGAGAGCTGGAGCACTAACTGGTTGATGGGATCTACAGTGTCGTTTATAGAGGGCAGAACCCTTTGACGAGCGAGGTACCTACCTCTTCAGCGAGACTCGTAAACTGTGACTACCGAAGGACCCTATGAAAGCTACCAGGGGTAGGGCGCCCTGGAGTTCCGAAGGCTAACTCAAAATTGGTACAATATGAAGATGGCTGATGTAGTGAGAAGTGATTATTTCGCAGGATGTCAAAAATAAGGTAGTCTGACCTCTCACAGATTTTTTATTTAAGTAAGCTAGCCGGCTTTCGAGGTTTCCCTCATCATCAGGCAGTCTACAAAAGAACATCCTTAATATGTAATATGAATAGCAAATAAATAATTAAAAACACAATTTTTGATAAAACATACCTGATAAAAATTTGAATAAACTAAATAATAAAATTAAATAAATAAAAATCTACAACAAACATTAACAATTTAAAATATCATGGATGGGGACAGACGAGTTATTCCTGTCCACCATCTGAGTCACAACTGGGAGAACGGTGTACGTGAGACTGGACAAACCTCCCATCCCCTCTTTAGAGTTGAGGAGGGGGGACTCTCTCTTCCTCCTTTCCAATTTTATTTCGATACTTTCCAATGTATCCATTTTTTTAGGTAGAAAAATGGATACATTGGAAAGTATCGAAATAAAATTGGAAAGGAGGAAGAGAGAGTCCCCCCTCCTCAACTCTAAAGAGGGGATGGGAGGTTTGTCCAGTCTCACGTACACCGTTCTCCCAGTTGTGACTCAGATGGTGGACAGGAATAACTCGTCTGTCCCCATCCATGATATTTTAAATTGTTAATGTTTGTTGTAGATTTTTATTTATTTAATTTTATTATTTAGTTTATTCAAATTTTTATCAGGTATGTTTTATCAAAAATTGTGTTTTTAATTATTTATTTGCTATTCATATTACATATTAAGGATGTTCTTTTGTAGACTGCCTGATGATGAGGGAAACCTCGAAAGCCGGCTAGCTTACTTAAATAAAAAATCTGTGAGAGGTCAGACTACCTTATTTTTGACATCCTGCGAAGTCAAAATTGGTACTTTAAAAATGACATCAGCTTAAGAACAAAAAGTTCATTGACAAATAGTTTCAGACAGGAATACACTCGTATATATCAGAATAGGGGTCTTCAACGAATACCTGACATCTTACAGGCTCGGGACCATCGCTTTACGACCCATCCAATTTATATAGTATCTTAATAGTCTGTTCAAATGTTCTTGGAAATTGCGGGGTGACAGGACTGGATCAGGATGTGAGGAGAATATAGCAGTATCGTCTGCAAAGAAATGAAGCTGGGTTACTGGATGGGTGGGAAAGTAAGATGTGTATATAGTGAAAGAGATAGGACGAAGAATACTTTTTTGAGAGACACCAGCGTTTTGAGGAGACATGGAAGAAACGGCAGAACACTGGCTTACGCAGAAGGGTCTTTTGGTTAGACAGGATTTAAGGATAAGAAATAATGCGATAGGAAGTGTAGTTTAAGTTTCTAACAGCATGCCAGCTTGAAAGCTTGTTCGACATGGAGAAAGACCGCCAAACCATACGATTTCTGCTGCAAGGTAGGTGCAATAACGTCAACAACTCGATGGCATATATAAACAGAGAGGGCGCCGGTAGCTCAGTGGTATGCGTGCTTGCTTATTGAGCTCAAGATCGCGCAATCCGAAACCCGACCAAGGCTCTTAGTTTATTTAATTTGGGAGGTTAAAAAAAATCGAGAGTGACGAATGAGCGCTCTGGTAGTAGGCGATATGACCTTTTGGTTAAAGCCTGGGCATGAGTCATAATAACTAACTACAAAATATTAAACAAATACAAAAATAAAATAATAATATGAAATTAAGTTAAGACTAAATAAATAAAATAAATTATCAATAATAAAATAAAATACATAAAGAAAACCACTAAAAGAAAATGGAAACAATTTATAGAATAATATAATAAAACATAATAAGAATAACTGTTCAGCTTAGAGACATCTCTCGAGAAACACCGATAAGGTAGGTTGGAGGACCCAGGCGATTGGTGGGGTCCTACAACCGGCCGTAGCACCAAAATAAATGAAATAAAATCTAAAATGTGACCTAATTCCTCCCTACGCGGTGGACGGGTGTTGAGGAAGGGACAAAAGGGACTTCCATAATTATATAATTAAGGGGGCTGTAATTAATGTGCAATTTCCGTCCCAAATATGGCTATGGTAAAGGATCTGTAAGGTGATAGGACTATAGGAGTTGGGGAGATGGGAAGACTTGTTTGGTTTTGGGATCATTTTAATAAATGAGTCCATAAGTGGACTTGTTTGGTTGAACGTTTAGGTTACTATGCTGAGGGGGCGGCTATCGAGGCGTGAAGCACAAATTGGTTGCCGCAGGCAGGGCTGCCTTAGTCTACAAATAAAAGTGTATAGAAGGAAGAGAGGATAACGACCCCATGTTTGTATAATAAACAACCTTTGTCACGGAATTGTGTAAAAACAAATATGAAGGAAGTCATCCATAAAGAAAATAGTAGTATATTTGGGTTGGTGTCGGATGTGAAAGATGAAGTGGAGAAAGTTAACCCGATTTGGAAAAGTGTCTGTCAGTGGAAACAAACAAAAACACAGTTCATTTCCTTATTGGGATAATGGTGGTATAAAAAGATTTGTTTTCTTTTGTTTCCAAATAAAATGATTTTTAAACATAAATAAGATCACTAGAGCGGAGAGGAAATACTTTAAAAATTCATATGACTTTTCAAGAAAAAACACGATGAATATGTTTCCAAGCCAACTCGGTTGCTGTCCAACCTCAATCTGTAGGCTGTCGGATCTCGGGCCGAACATCAAAGGAATGGGTACCAATTCTGACATGTCATCCCACATATTGCCTAGGAGAATAAACACAAATTCAGCACTCCCAAAGTAGAGTGTGGCTCGTGTCCAGCAGAGTGACGAATGAGCACTATGGTAGTAGGCGATATGACCTGATGGTTAAAACCCGGACATGACAATGAATCCTGTTTCTGTACCTCTAATTTTGCATGAATTTTACTATAGTAAAATATAGTTAAAATTTACTAGAAATGAATGAAATTAAACAATTAGATGATGTACAAAATTTACACACACTGATATTGTTAAAATTAATTTTTTAAAGAGAAGAGGGGCGCCGCAAACTGTAATTTTTTTAAATAAAAACAAATGTTTACTTAACATGCCGTAGAGTCGGGCTCTTGTCCACCAAAGTGCTGGCCACAACAGCGCTGGGGTAGAAGGCGATATAACCTCGTAGTTAATGCTCGTGCATTAGTCACAATAACTAACTATACGTTTTAACAAATTTATCAAGAACAGCACTGTTTTCATATAAACTCAAACCGGCAACAGAGGTTTTATACTAAAAATTATTTATATAATTACGAATGAAAATAAAATATAGTTAGTTATTATCATTCATGCCCGGGCTTTAACTACTAGGTAATATAATTTTTACTACCAGAGCGCTCTTGTAGCTCTGTTGGTCATGAGACCGACTCTACAGTGGGAATCCTAAATTTTGCTTACCTAGGTTTATCCCACCTAGAGTAGCTGTCTTTAACGAGTACCTGACATCGTACAAGCTCGGAATCATACCTAAACCTTGTTTTGAAGTGACTCCATGAGTAGATGTTTCCTCTTTCCTTGATTTTGTGCCCAAACCCTTCCAAAAAAATCCAACAAAGATTTGAGGGCAATACAAAGGAAGAACGCAGGTACCCGTCCGGAGCGCATCTTCACGCAACTTATTTTAGGGCAATACAAAGGAAGAACGCAGGTAACCGTCCGGAGCGCATCTTCACGCAACTTATTTGAGGGCAAGACAAAGGAAGAACGCAGGTACCCGTCCGGTGCGCATTTTGACGCAACCTATTTGAGGGCAAGACAAAGGAAGAACGCAGATGCCCGTCCGGAGCGCATCTTGACGCAACCTATTACCTAACGGCTGGTTGACGATTAACAACATTGAACATTGAGAAAAGAGAAAGAAGAAAAGAAAGAGAGAGAGAAAAAAAAGACAATAACCGGGGAGTTGAGATATCGGTTTAATGTGAGAGCTGGAGGCCGAGCGGGTTGTGTAACTACGTCTGTGGGTGCCACCAACAACACGGAGTACTTCGTCAAAGCAAGACGTCTCTCATCAAATTATATATCTGAAATGTCAATCTTCCCAGAGGAGAAAAAAACAAGAAGAAAAACAAAGGATAAACAGCCAATTGAACAATAGTTTTATATATCACCCAAGTACGTAGGTAAAGTATTTATTTGGTTTTACAGTGTTCAGAGGCTTTGCCATAAACACTACAAAATGGTTTAGTGCTTACGTCTTTACCGACCCAACTAAAACAAATCCCAAAAAACCAAGTTTCAACCTATTCTGAATACTTATTTTGTTCTGTTGTCACTTAGTTATTGTTACTAATGCTCGAGCTTTAACTGCAAGTTCATATCGCCTACTACCAGACCGCTCTTTTTATTCCGGTTAACATGAGACCGACTCTACTGTGGGAGTCCTAGCTTTGCCTATCTTCGTTTAGCTATCTGAGATAACAACATCTTCTGGTCTTCGAAAGAAAGATCCTCCGCCGAATATATGGCCCAATACGCGATGGAGAAGACTGGAGACGACGCACGAACCAAGAAGTCTATTACCTCACCCAGGAACCAGACGTTGTGAAGGTCATCAGGCTGGGAAGACTCAGGTGGGCCGGACATGTGGCAAGGATGGGCGAACATGAGACCCCGAGGAAGACGATGTCGGACCGGCTTTACGGAACAAGACGCGTCGGGAGGCCGAAGCTGAGGTGGCAGGATGGTGTGGCGAATGATGCGAGGAGCCTGCTTGGAGTCCGACACTGGAGTGCAGCTGCACAAAACAGGGATAACTGGCGGACACTGTTGGAGGAGGCCTTGACTCATTAGTGGGTTGTCGCGCCATTGTGAATGAATGAATGAAAAATCTGAGATAAGAGTATTTAATGAGTACAGGCCATCGTACAGGCTTAACATCCCATACGAAAGACGGCGTGCTCGTCACCTCCCAGACAAAAAACAGACGAGCCTCGGCCGGGTTCCGAATCCGCGATTGTTTTGTTGTTGGTGATGCTTATTTAGATTAATAATATCCAAAAGAAGGACTCCCATGGTGTGCTAGCCTACTGAGCTCAAAATCGCGGGTTCGAAACCCGGCCGAGACTCTTAGGTTTTTTATCTGAGGAAAAAACCTTGAACACGCCTTCCTTTGGGAAGGATGTTAAGCGATGGTCCCAAGCCTGTGAGATGTCAGATACTCGTTAAAGACCCCTACCCTAGGTGTATAAATCTAGTAGGCAAAATTTAGGACTCTCTCAGTAGAGTCGAAAGAGCGCTCTGGCAGTAGGCGATATGACCTTGTAGTTCAGCCCAGACATGAGTCATAACAACTAATTAACAAACTCCAACAAAGATTAACTTTTTGTTTTCTGTATTTTTGTATTTTTATTTTCTTTCTTCGTCACAAGAGCTTTTTTTTACTAACACTTTACTTTGGGGCCTAAGTGTTTTTTTACAATGTACTACTTATACTTATGACCTAATCAAACATCTCTTCGAATAAAAGTTTTAGAAAATACTGAAAGAAACATGTTACATAAGTTACATGTCTTTGACGGCCTCTCGGTTTGCGAGATACATGTCTTTGATGGCCGCTCAGTTTGCGAGATACATGCCGAATTCCGTCTGCAAAGCAAACCACACTATGTAGTAGTAAAGGGGCCTGGTATTGAATACTAATGAGGAACTTAACATTTCTATATTATATTCAGTACAGTAAGTACTCAGTTTCTGCTCCTCTAGCAACTTCCGGACTGTGGTATTCTCTCTACCAAATCTATTTTCCCTCATTTTTGAAATTACATATGTACATAATTCGATATATAAAAACATTTTTCTACTGAAATATCGTGGGCTTCAAAAATATATATAGATAGAAGGTATGGATATCCAACTGTATTTAAATTAATTTAAAACTAACAATAAAGTAAACAGAGAGAGCGCCGGTAGCTCAGTGGTATGCGTGCTTGCTTATTGAGCTCAAGATCGTGCGATTCGAAACCCGGCCAAAGCTCTTAGTTTATTTAATTTGGGAAGAAAAAAAAATCTTAAGCGAATCGTCCTTCGGATGAGACGTTAAAAGATGGTCCCGAGTCGTGCTCTCGTCCTCCAGAGTGACGAATGAGCGTTCTAGTAGTAGGCGATATGACCTTTTGGTTAAAGCCTGGGTATGAGTCATAATAACTAACTACTAAATATTAAACAAATGCAAAAATAAAATAATAATGATAAATTAAGTTAAGACTAAAGAAATAAAATAAATGATCAATAATAAAATAAAATACATAAAGAAAACAAACACTAAAAGAAAATGTAAACAATTTATAGAATAATATAATAAAACATAATAAGAATAACTGTTCAGCTTAGAGACACCCCCCCCCCCCCCCCCCCCCCTGGTGTACCGGCCCCTGATGTGGGCCTACTCCAACCGCGTAGAGGGCAACACGGCCCACCTGCGACCATCCTCGGTGCAACGTAGCCAAGAAAATAAGGTAGGTTGGAGGACCCAGGCGATTGGTGGGGTCCTACAACCGGCCGTAGCACCAAAATAAATTAAATTAAATCTAAAATGTGACCTAATTCCCCCCTACGCTGCGGACGGGTGTTGATGAGCCCCCTTCAGGAACTTCCATAATTATATAATTAAGGGGGCTGTAATTAATGTGCAATTTCCGCCCCAAATATGGCTATGAAGGGTCTGTATGGTGATAGCAGAACCCTATACTTCACTTTTTGAGAACAGATAGCGCAAGAACATAAATCTAGAGGAGTTGGAATCCTTTATGCTAATGGATTCAGAAAAATACATTTCACTTCTTCGACGTAACTGAAGTGCCTAAGAATATTATTCGGGGAAGAAGCTCGTTGGTCTAGGCGAGCTGCAAAGTTTTTTCATTTTCGACAAATTCAATTTAACTTCAAATATTTTATTGTTAAGAGAAAGATTCTTCTATACTAAAGAAGCTAGTAAGCTTATTATAAAATCTACTTGGCTACCTGTAGATGTATTTTAGGGGGTGTTTTAGAGGGGAGTTCTTTCTGTAAGGTATTAGCGTTTTTGTCGCAGCCCTTTTAAGAGGTTAAACTGCTTATGCAGATATCATTGATTTGCTTCTTACTAAGGACAGGCGTAACATGGCCCTTTTCTCTATTTTTACTTCTTTATACTTTTAGTATAAGGAAGTATTGTAACCTTGCATAAGTTGGAAGGTCCTTTGAACACGTTGTAAACATTTTCACGTTGACGTCTGTCTTTGTGTATCAGAACTTTGCGAGCGAGTTAATTCAAAAACGATTAACTCCAAAAAAATTTAAATGTACATGTAGATCTGATTATATTTTGTTGTAAATAAGAATAAAATTAACACTTACTTCGGGGACTAAGTACATATTAGAAGATATCGCTTATATTTATGACCTAATCAAAAATCTCTTCTCTTTTAGAGAAAATTAAATAGCACATTTTATATGAATTGAATATTTTCTCTCGATTGGTGTTTTGTTACCTTTCATACCACATCATATTTTACTTTTCCACTGCTTTTTGAGTTATGATTTTTTTTCATAGTCGAGTTTTTGTTTATTTTTATACAATATATTTTGATCATACTTAAGTATAATTATATTGTTTCATGACTAGTTTGCTTCTTGATTTATTTATGATAAAGCATTTTTGAGAATTTAACCTTTCTATTATGCACCAAAATAGGTGTATTTGCGAAATAATTATCTGCGTATTACAATGAATTTTAATATTTTTATGATAGCATACGAAGAATTAAAAAATAAATAAAATTATAAAATACAAATTCAAAATTCACAGATTAAGGAGAAAAACGTTTTCTCCATTTCTAGGTAGTAGTTTTTAATAAAAGTTGTTCTGAACACTTTTATATTATAATTTATGCTCTGTTGACATTTTTCGACCTCCAAGTTATTCTTATTATTTATTGCTGAGTTGTGTAAAGAGATTTTGAACTCACAATAACATATTTTCGGCAGCTATATTATTCTACAATTTATTTTCTGTTTTAATTACATGTACCTATGTAATTCTTTGTTGTAGTGGTCCCTTTTATTACGGAGACTTAATTTCTGAGTTTATGTTTTCGATAATCCCTTTGTATAGACTGTTTTGTTTTTGCAATATGATAGACAATAGAATGATTACCAAATATGTTGACTCATAAAGTCTCCGCAAATAATATAATGAACCAAAAACAAAAAAATTTACATACAGATAGTGCTAGTTGATTTGAGATGCTGATGATATGAGTACTTCCCGAAATGTCTATGATTTAATATGTTGTGAAAACAAAAAAAAAAAAAAATATATATATGAATAAAGTGATTGTCTTTTTTTTGTTAAAAATTGTTTTATTTTATAACCAGTTTCGCTTATTCTGCATCATCAGGTTGATGGAAATAAAGGGAGAATAGGGGTAAGTGCATGGTAAGTCATGAAAACATCACTGGAGTGTCGTTATAATAGTATCGAAGGCGTTCTTCAATTCAGATGAGTTGAGAAAAATAAGTTTCGAAAAGATCCTGCACTTCATTAAAGAGGTGGGAGAGTAAATCTGCAGAGAAATATTTAAACAACTTAAAATCCTGCCTTTGCCATCGTTGTTTATATTTGAAACATTAATATGGTTATTTGGAAAAATAAAAATATTTTCCCCCTTAACAATACTAGTCATGATTACGATACAAGGAAGAAAGAAGACTTTCGAATAACTAAACATTGCTCTTCTCTTTTTAAAAAAAATCATAAAAATATATATTATTCAATTATAAATGAATAAATAAAAAAGTCTAAATAAAAAATATATAAATGAATAAATAAAAAAACTTCTAAGTTGAGGAACGCGGACATATTGTGGAATTTGTAATAAATAAAAAAACTTCTAAGTTGAGGAACGCGGACATATTGTGGAATTTGTAATAAATAAAAAAACTTCTAAGTTGAGGAACGCGGACATATTGTGGAATTTGTAATAAATAAAAAAAAAAAAAAACTTATTTTTTGAAATATTGTCTATTCCACTAAAGATAATTATAAAAATAAAACTACCGGTTTCGGCCTCACACCATCGTCAGGTCTAGTTATGAACCTTTATATGGTTATATATTTTTTATTTATTTATTTAGACTTTTTTATTTATTCATTTATAATTGAATAATATATATTTTTATTATTTTTTTTTTATATATTTTTATAGTTACATTGTTTTCTTTTTCTTTTCTATATCTCGCACATTAGGACTTGATGAAGGGACGAAACATCGTTGGGATAAAGACATTTTCAAAGGGTTTTTTGAAAAAATCTTATCTTAATTTTTATTAAATTGAAAAATGTCTCTATTTATTATAAATATATCTATGTCTTAATTTTTTCTATAGGTACTCATATATTTTTAAGTTTTTATTTATTCAGTTTTTATTAATTTAATTTTACTTTTTTTAATAGTTTTGTTATTACTACTAATTATAGATGTGTTAGACTCAAGTAGTTATAAATCTAATTTACAAGCTATCTTAATGTAAAAATTATTTTGACGTATCCTATTACCATGTTTTGGTTTAACGGAAATAAATTTATTATTATTACTAAATAGGTAAGTAATAGCGAGGGGCTGTCATGCGAGCCTTCAGGCTTTGGATAACAGCCCCTCGCTATGCGGTCCTGTTCCGTTGCTGCGCGAGCGAGATTCTCGGCTTGTTCATTTCCTCCCACTTCCCTATGTCCTTTCAAAGATTAGATTTATATCCAAAAAGAAAGAGGTCCAACAACTTGTGATTGCGCTTGACAATCTAATATACTATGCGGCCCGTACTTATAAAAGTACGCTTTTTGAAATCAATTGCAGGCTACTCAGCCTGCAATTGATTGCAAAAAGATTGCCGCCATCTTGAGTTTGTACAAAGGAACACGTTTAAGAGGGGAACACACTGGTCTAAAGGGGCGGAGAGGCGGGGTGGGGGTGGTCCATTAAAGAGGTGTTCATTGTCTCTATTCAACATTTGTCTTGGTGATTCCAAGAAGAAACAAGTGGACACAGACTGATGACAGGAGATTGTCCTAAGAAAGATGTAGGTGGGTGTGTTCCTGGAGATGTGATCCTCGGTCTGACAAATGTTCACTGGAGAGCCTCCAGGTCCCTACAGACTACTTAGCCTCTCACCCTCCGCCCTTCCAACAAACCACATTACTAGTTATTAGGGGTTCGAAGCTTGGCCAACCCAAACCTAAAATCTGAGGTTACAGTGGAAGTGAACAACCGTTCTGACTACATGGGTACACAAATCCCATCCCTGTAGTGAAATAAGAGAAAGTAAACTAGAAATTCTGTGTTGAATAATAATAATACACTCATTCGTTATATTTCTTCAACTGCAGTATTAATTGTGTATTAATAGAGACTATTAATTGTCTATATCCCCCCTCCACTTGAAGTATTTACAAGCACTTAATTTTGATAGATGATTTGATTTAGATAACTGATTAATATATATATATATATTTATTTTATTTTATTTTTTGTATATTGTTATAGTTACATTGTTTTCGTTTTCTTTTCTATATCTCGCACATTGGGACCTGATGAAGACACGTAAGGACGTCCCGAAACATCTTTGTGATGAAGACACTTCCGGAAGAATTTAAAAAAATAGTTATCTTAGTTTTTATTAAATTGAAAAATTTATCTACTTATCATAAATGTATCAATGTATTAATATTATTTGTTTAGTACTCATAAATGTTTAAGTATTTATTTATTCAGTTTTTATTCATTTAATTTTACTTTTTTAAATAGTTCTGTTATTACTAATCATACGTGTGTTAGACTCAAGTAGTAATAAATATAATTTGTAAGCTATCTTAATGTAAAAATTTTTCCTATTACTATGTTATGCTTTAACGGAAATAAAATTATTATTATTATTATTATCCCATATTTTAATTAATTAATTTACATTAATACTTTTCAAAATAAATAAAATAAAATGTCAATAAAAATTAAGACCCAATCCATCTCGATTCATGTAGAGGAAAGGTCACGTTACATCATTGATTTTTTGTTTTGTTTTTAATAAATACATCTATCTTAGTTCTATCACAAACATTTGAAAGATACAGATGCACAGAAAGATAAAAATAATATTTTTTTTTTTTTGAGAAAGTAAATACCTACGTATGAGTAGGTACACAATAAGAGGGGTGAATATTTGAGATTATAATCTCCAATAATATAATCCTCCAGTCTCTGTATATACGACTTACATTCTCAAAAATATATATACATATGTATATATATATATATATATATATATATATATATATATAAATGTCCTAACTATTTTTATTTATATATTTATTATTGTCATCTTTGATTTACTTCATATATGCATATATATTTGTATTTTAGTTTAGCACATACAATTCCAAAATTTTTCTGGTATTATTAAGATTTAAATTTGAGAAGAAATTTAAAAAAAAATGTTTTCCATATTTTTAAGACTTAACTGTACAGGAGGGACAGTGACAGTTTGATGTGTACGTGATGTGGTTGAACATCCATTTAGTATTTGTCATGGCTGAAGACGATAGCAATACCGAAAGTACCCCCATATATTTTGTGAAATTTACAATATTTTTTAATGTGTTTCACAATATCTTTACGAAAATGTTAAGTATCAGTAGAAGGTATGTTTTTATAGAAAAACAAAGTTTGTCTCTTTATCTTCCCAGTAATGGGGAAAGTACAGATCACCCGGCTAACAACAGGTTGCCAATCAGTTCTAAACTGCTAGTGTAAAAGTGTTCAATTATAATTCATATCTGTGGATGGGAGCTCTAGTCCGCATTTGTCTAGTGGAGAACTAAGCTAACTCAATATTTTTTTTAAAATGAACTTGTCATCTTTTGCGATTACCTCCTCCACTGCTAATAATATTATTGATTAAATAACATATTATTTTTTTAATAATACAGGAAAGAAAGTATAGATGCTGAATAGCGACTGTATAATTGTAATTCTATGGAATTGAGGATCAGTCAAGAATTGCGCCTATGCAATTGAAAAATTTATATGGTGTATATTTAAATATTTATATTTTAAAAAATATATAATTTATTACAAAATGTAACCTTTTCAATCATAATTTTTCTTTACTTGGGTTCTCTGGCTCGAAGTTGCTCTTGTCCGCCTGCTCAGTGGTTGAGGTCCTTGGTAGGGTGTCGAAGGATTTTGGAAATGCCCACTTGTCTTCTGAAGGACACACCTTGATCCCTGCAAGTCCTCCGAACTCTGGCTGAAGTCTGTCCTTGCGACGAGTTCCCTTCCCGGGGTACTGTTGCTCGGACTCGGAGTCAACAGGCTCCTCCTCCAGGCTCGGCACCTAGACAGCCATATTTTTAACGCTAGTGTCGAGAGTTCCGAATTATATTTCCTCAGGTCAGAGTGAACCAATCAATCTAAAAGGTCACCTGAGGAAGAGGACTGGTATGAGGGAGGAAGACCACTCAGCGGAATCCTAACAGGGCCAAATTTAAAAACAATGAATGTGGGTATTATGATTTATTTGACTTACTTGTAAATGAATAATTGAGGTATCAGTTCAGCAATAAATTGTATTTATATCACAACTAGTTTCGGCAATTACCTGCCAACATCCGGTAGTAATTTTCAGTATATCTCTGGTGTTTGGGCAAAAGGGCTTAAGTCAGAATAAATCTTGTGATCCAAAAGGACAAGTGCATTTAAATATTTTAACCAAATGTAACTGATTGTTGAAATATTTTACTTTTTTTATATTTAATTCTTTTATTGAAATAATATTTCAAGTAACAAAAATGTGTTATACATGATTTGCAGGAATTTTTCAAAACTTCAGAAATTTCCCTCCTAAAATTCAGATTTGCTGACCCTTTTGCCCAAATACTCGAGATATATAAGACAAAAAATATTTTAATAATCTCTGGAATTTATGAACTGTTACAGTTCAAGCCAATAATTAACAATAAATAAGTTATATAAGATAAAATGTTAAGTGGAATACATAATACATATACATTAGATTGAAAATAGTATATAGGATATACCTTATCGACATCTGCATCGGACTGGACGCCTGCTTCCTGGGTCTTTTCGGGTGGAGCCTCCTCCTGGACCACTGGCGGTTCCACCTCAGGTAAAGCTGCTTGTTCCTCCATAAGATCGCTAAGTCGTTCATACGTTGTGAAACAGTTGAACGCTTCCAGGAGATACGCTCCTCGTGTTATTCGCTTATTCCCAGGAAGTGTTTTATATGTCTGCAAAGAAATTTATAAGAAAATCCTCCTGAGAATCCTCAATGTAATTATGTGCTTGCCTACTTGAAGGATTTTAACTTGTGTAGCTAAAATGCCTCTATGATGGTTCTAAGGGTTTTAATGTGTATGACAGGATGCATAGTAGTCTTTAATGATATTATAGAGCCTATGGATTGAGTCATATCAACTGAAACAAGAAATTTTCTTTTCACTGTTTATAACCAGAACCTCTTCTCTGCCATACCCTTATATAAAAATATAGTATAGAAAATTATAAAATTATATAATGGGATCAGGAAAAAAAGAGTTAAAACTATGAAAAATAACAACTATTTATGAGGCTAAAAGCTATGTGAAAAGAGGGGAGAATGAACATGTCTCAGAAGCGCACTCTACATACCATATAGATAAAACAAGATTTGAAATAGATTGTCTCTAAAGTAGATAAAATTATTTAAATTACACAACTCTTCAAGCTGAAGCAACTGCTTCCCCACACGTATTACCTTGTCCTCAGATCCTACCTCTCTGACCGCTTCTTCAGGGTGCGTCAGGGTTGCGAACATTCTGACTATAAATCTGTAGAGGCTGGTGTTGCCCAAGGAAGTGTCCTGGAACCAGTCCTTTACACAGTGTACACTGCTGATATTCCCACCAACCCTAATACTCTTCTAGCTACCTTCGCGGATGATACCGCTATCCTCTCCACCAATCCTGATCCTATCATTGCCTCCCAAAATCTGCAAAAGCATCTCCACGTTATGGAAAGCTGGTGTAAGTTGTGGAGAATAAAAGTCAATTAGGAGAAATGTGTCCACATCACCTTCATCCTCAGGCGACAATCATGTCCTCCAGTCCTGTTCAACAATGTACCAATTCCCATTTCGAACCAAGTACGCTATCTTGGGTTCTACCTGGAACCCCCATACTCGACTGAAACACCAAGAACTGAACAGACGATTTGGACAACTATACAGACATCTTAACAGAAAATCTAACTGTCTACAGAGAACAAACTTACTATATACAAGACAATTATACGACCGATATGGACGTATGGACTTGAGCTATGGGGCTCAGCCAAGCCATCAAACATCAAGCGGATCCAATCCTTCCAATCCAAAGTCCTTAGAACCATTGTAGATGCTCCCTTTTTTGTTTCCAACCTTACACTCCACAACGACCTCAAAGTTCCTTTTGTCCAAGACCTCATCAAATCCCGTTTTTCCAAGTTCCACACCAACCTCTCCTTCCACAATAATCCTCTTGCCAAATCCTTATCATCACAATTCCATCCGCATAATCCTCCAAGAAGACTGAGGCGGCATTGGCCTCGCGATCTACTTTAAATTGTATTTTATATATAAGTTTTTAATTTTAATATTTATCCATTTTTTTTTATTTATTATTTTTTTTTTTTTTTTTTTTTTGTGAATTTTATTAATTTATTATTTTTATTTTATTATTTATTATTATTATAATTATTTTTCTTCACACGCCATTTTTAAGGGAATGCTGGTGATGACCAGATTCTTCCCTCACTCCTCTCTATCCTTTCGACGCCCCGCCTCCTGGTCTTCCTCTGCTGGACAGTGGATGGTTGGGCAGTGTGGTGGGAGGGTCAGCGCTGGTCTCCCGCTGCCTACTCCCCTGACCACTAGTTGGAGTGTGGTATATGGCAGTGTGCGGGAGTCCTACTGGTACTGTCCTCGTCTAGTTTTTTTTTTTTTTTTTTTTAATATATTTTTAATTATTTTATTTTTTTTTATTTTTTTTTTTATTTTTTTTTATTTTTTTATTTATTTTTTTATTTATTTTTTTATTTTATTTTTTCTGTTTTATCTCCTTCATTTTATACTTTCTGTTTATTCTTTGCTTCTTATTATGTTTTAAATATTTTGTATTACCTATTATTTTATCATGTCATCATCTTAGTCATCACTTCTGCTTATTGTTATTGTTTATACAGATTGTAGAATAAATAAAAGTAAAAAAAAAAAATTACACAACCATCAGGTAATGGTTGACAGTTGCATTACATTCCAACTAGTTATAAAGACCATTTTGAAAGTCCCTGCTACATTTCCTACTACGCAAGTTTTTTCCGTTTTCCCCGTTCTCCCGATCCGGCATATATACCTCAAAAACCTCCTTAGACAGCTTTTCCTCAATGCTTCAGCTACTCTCTGTTCTGTTCCTCACCGATACCCGACACGAACCCCTCACTCCACCAGTACTATCGTACACAGACCACTCACCACTTGGACGACCAAACAGACACCGTTTATTATAGCAACTCTTTTCAATAATTTGCCCAAAGATATAAAACTAGAAATAGAAAACCGGAGAGGTTCTCTGGGCAGGTACATGACGAGAGTCATGGAGTGGGTCACCGGACTGAGCTCTGATCAGGTTGAGTCCTTGTTAAGTTCTCTCTACTCTGACTAGCACGACGCTCTGTTCTGATCTCTTCCCATGTATGCTGTTGTGCTCTGCCAACTTCATGTTCACTTGTCTTGTCTCTCACTCTATTAAAATTCAATGCCAGGTCTCCGGGTTGTCAGGTTCATTCCATCAGCACTTCATTATTCATCTATTTTTATTTTTACTTTTCTTCTATATTACGAGAATATTTCTTATTTTAGTCACTTTTTCTTTTTCTCATTCTTTTTTTTTTTAATTATTATTATTGTATTTTTTTATTTTTTACTAAAGATACTATTGTTATTTATTTTTGTATTTTTCTTTTTTTTGTATTTCTTCTCTCTATACTATGTTAAATAATTGTTAACAGTGTTTGTACAGTCCTAGCTGACTGCTCCCCCTCCCACACTCAGACTCCGTCTTCTGGGAGGAGGTAGCCTATTTATCCTGTAATATTTATCTGTTATTTGTAATTATCTAAAGGCATTAAATAAAAAAAAAAAAAAAAAAAAAAATTCCATAATGAAAAAAAATCAATGGCCTAAAAAATACTTTCATATTCTTGATTTCTTTCAAATAGACCAGAGTCGCTGCACCTCTGGACACCCGTGTGTCCACGCTGTTTGACGACATTCTACACCATATTTTCACATTGATCAAAACATATATCTCGATTGGTGAATTCTCTGAAGAGGAGATGGAGATTTAATAGCGCCCCGATCCTTTCAAGACTATATATCAATATCCATCAAAATCAAAATCAAAGAGTATATGTCAATATCCCCCCCGTCTTGAAGACGAGAAGGCTAACATTCGCTTCCATCTGCGCGAGAGGATGAAGAGCGGAGAGGTTAGGTGCTGTGCCAGCGAACATAAGGCGAGCAGCTCCCCACCAGTCTTTCTCAAGCCTCATTGACCCCCGGCCCTTCTCAGGGTTACGAAGGCTAACACTCGCTTCCATCTGCGCGAGAGGATGAAGAGCGGAGAGCCTAGGTGCTGTGCCAGCGAACATGAAGCGAGCAGCTGCACCAGTCTTTCTCAAGCCTCACTGATCCCCCACCCTTCTCAGGGCTACGAAGGCTAACATTTGCTTCCATCTGCGCGCGAGGATGAAGAGCGGAGAGCGTAGGTGCTGTGCCAGCTAACATAAGGCGAGCAGCTCCACCAGTCTTTCTCAAGCCTCACTGATCCCCGGCCCTTCTCAGGGCTACGAAGGCTCCTTATATTGCCCTTATAACACCTCCTAATGTACAGAGTGTTACCTTGATATGAAGCTCTTTAGCAATGAGTAGAGAAGTGGAACTAAGAAAACGTGGCAATGTAGATAGGCTGACTAGAGTGGAAAACTTCTGGGGCTACAAAAAGGCACATTATTTTTATTTGAAAAAATGTAGGTATTTATTTTATTCTAAATTGTTTTTTTTTTTTCAATCCGATCACTAATGTTTATCTATTATTAAATATTTTAAAATGGAGGAAAGAGGAAGAAGGAGAGCCATTTTCCGGGTTTGGTTTTCCTTAGAGAGAAAGTACGGAGCTCCGATTGTAACTTGACCCTTTCTTATGGCAAACCTATGTCACTTAGTACCTCTAAACTTTAAAAACTTATAGTTCCTACGTAACTAGTTATAAATAAGAGTTATTTCATCGAGTTGTTTCTAAGTGTTCCTTCCTTCCTTTTATTAAAAAAAATATATATATTAAAAACAATTTACCTTAATTCTGTCCTTTTTAGTTAAAAGTTGTATTATCGTTATGGTTAAGGAACAATGAGAAGTTACCTTGTTTTTAACAATATATTTTGACTGTTTCCTTGGTTCTAAGGATATCACAAATTTTAACTAAAGGAGAGCAGCGTTAAGGTAATTTTTGTTTTTTATTTCCCCAGCTATACAAAGTATAGGGGAAGTTATGTAATCTGTATAAAATTCAATGCGGAGTTTTCAACGGAATTTTATGTTTTCCGAACTCATGATTTCAAATATGAAAAAAAAGTCTGCCTTTCTATATGTATGTGAACACGATAACTGCCGATAGAATGAAAGTATCAACATGAAATTGTATATGCAAATCCAGAACCCTCCAACCTATTGTATTTCAGCCAAATCGACCAATGGGAAAGGCGGATTAAGAGAGAGTCTTAACATAAAAACATTAATAACTTCCGATAGGATGAATGTATCGACTAGAAATTTTATATGTGGGACCAAAACCTTATAAGGACAACATCTATCGATTATCAGCTTTTTCAGTCAAAGGGGAGGGGGGATTACTCAAAAACGCTAGTAACTTCCGTTGTAATGAATATATCGACACAGAATTTCATTTGTGAACTCAAAACTTCATATGAACGATATTTTTTTAATTTTTCAGTGGAATCGGCAATAGAAAAGGGGGGGATTAGAGGGGCTTCAACTCAAAAACACCAATAACTGCTGCTATAATGAATGTATCAACATGAAATTTCATATTTCAAGTCAAAAACCAAAGAAAACGTAAACTGTCAAATTTTAGCGATATCGGCTGAAGAGAAGGAGGGGTTTAGGTGAGGGGGTTCAATTCAAAAACCCTAAAAATTGCCGATGTAATGAACTTATCGACACAAAATTTAGCATGACGATTTAGGAGCCCCAATGTAAGTCAACATTCGAATATTAGTGCAAACGGTCGATTGGTTTTGGAGTAGGAGCAAATAGTCAATTGATTAATTCGTTGTGAAGTACAATGCCGGTGATTCACCGACGACTTTTTAGCTAACACATGTTATAGTGGCCATAACCAGTTTCATAACAGATTGCTTCCATACTTAGATTGCATGTTACAGAAAGGACTGAAGATGACCTTTAGGGTCAAATCGTCCCTCCTAATTATTATTCAATAACATTTCTGCAAGACGGAATGCCCTTCAACTACTTCACTTAAGATATCTTCCATCCCCACTCCATCTTCATTAAAATTTTTAATTTTTTTTTTTTTTTTTTAATTTTCAACATTTTTTTGGCGCTCAGACCCTTCTGCATTTTAACTCTTCTATTAGCAGTTATTGAAGAGTGAAGTCTATAGAAGCCAACCTTAGTTCCAGGGCCAGACACTGGAATCTCCAATATTCCTACCCATACTTCTATCAAGTTCTCCAACTTCCCTATTGTACTCCAGCCAGCCCACATGAGCCCTGGATCACATACATGTTCAGTCGACCACAACACACATCTCTGATTATTCTTCACTCTCTATGTAAGCCAACCAGTAACTTCTCCAGATAAATCATTCATTTGCCATTTAATAATATAAGAGGATCGGTCTAACCTCAAAAAAGATTTACACAAATTTTAAATATATACATTTACCATAATATGTGATGTGGAAACGAAGGGACCTCTTGTCTGGAGATTGAAATGTTCAATATAATCAAAATAAGGTGTTAGGGTCAACAAAATTACATTTTCTGTTTTTTATGAATTATAATACTCTACTATCTCCTTTACCTGTGAAAGTTGTTTAAAAAAATAAGTTACGTTCAGAAATATTTGAAAACTTAATTAAAAGTGGTCAGGTCAGGTCTATGAAATGGGACTTCTTGTCGTTATGGAGAAATAACATTGATCCGACAAGAGGTCCCTTTTTCATAATCTATAACTTCGTTCATAAAAATAAATTGTATGTTAAATAGTTTTGTATCCTGCTGCAACCTAGTGGTTTTGTGTCGAATTATAAGTGTTAATAGTGATAAAGAAAGAGTGCGTGCATGTCCGACAAGATGTCCGAAGTGATTACTCCAGCAGGAATGACTAAAGAAAGGAAACAATATCTGTTCCAAAATATAAGGCAGTTTTGTAAACAAGAGTGTAAGAGTGTAATATTCTTTGTCCTCCAGAACAGGAACGGTTTAATGTAGACGACAACGGATTTAATGAGGATGAAGACTGTGTTCAACCTGTCGTAGAAAAACGACCTTCGTCAAAAAAGCGAAAACGATCAGTTTGATAATAATATTTTTACGTTTTTAAATTTAATTTTGAATAATTTTACTGTTCAACCTTTTTACTGTTTTTTTAAACTTTTATCGGTAAAAAAAAAGGCGTTTTAAAAACTAAGAATAAGCTATTATTTCAACGTATTTTGTTTTATGAAAATGTGTCATGTTTTTCTGAAAATTAAATCATACTTGCGCAAATTTTTTTGTTTATTTATTTTTGGATAAGAGTTGGGATGGGGGGGCAACGTTATGATTTTGTTAAATAATCTGGAGAATACTCCAGTTTGTTTGTGATAGAGGTTTGTTTCTATTCAAAATTCTATTTTTACTGCCAGGCGCACAAGTTATGCAATATTATTATTATTGCAATGCACCTACCAAATGGCTTTTTGGTCAAAAAACTAATTCGCTCTTAAAAAGTGATGGTAAAAAAATATTTTGTATCTAGTTCGTTTCTTAAGTATGAAAATTCATAATTTTGTAGCATTTCAAAATTTTCAAACGCGTTTCCCACAAAAGCCACTTTTACTAATAAAATTTTTAAAATTCCATAAAATCCGTAATTTTTGCAAAATGTCTATTTTTTAGTGTTAAATTAGAAAATATCAAAAACTCAAAATCGAAATTTCCGACAAGAGGTACCTCCCTCTTCGCTTTCCACATCACATATATACATTTTATTATAATATCTACTTTCTTT
This sequence comes from Aradus depressus, assembly GCA_963662175.1. Lineage (NCBI taxonomy): Eukaryota > Metazoa > Arthropoda > Insecta > Hemiptera > Aradidae > Aradus > Aradus depressus. The sequence goes on along the minus strand of OY759214.1, from coordinate 45,074,649 downwards.
CTTATAACTATAATATAAGAAAGTATTGTTAATTATTATGACTAGGGAGTGCCGGTGACCTTCAGCTCTCCTTTGCTTCTTGACCTGCCTCCACTGCTGGACAGTGACTGGCGGGCGCGAGAGGGCAGGGAGGATCACTCGAGCGGCCTCCTTTAAGTTGGAGGGATGGGGATGACAGAGAAAACGGGGTGTCTGGAGTTGAAGGGCTTTTATGCTTATTTTATTTTTTCCTTATTATTATTGTTTTATCTTTATGTTTATTATTATTCAAATTTCATATTTTCTCTTTTTTTTTGTATATATTATACTATTTGCATATATACCATTATTGTTTTATTATATATATATATATATATATTTTTTTTTACCCATTATTTTGTGCATAACCATATACATAACACATATTATGTTATCGATATATATTTATTTATTATTATTATTTTTTATTACTTTAAAAAAAAATTATTTTTTTATTACTTTTAAAAAAAATTATTTTTTTATTAATTTAGATTTTATGACTCGATTTTATGTTATTATATTATATTATTTTTTTATTAATTTAGATTTTATGACTCGATTTTATTGCCGGGCTTTAACTACGGCTAACCTTACTACCAGAGCGCTCTGTCTTCACTCTGGTGGACATGAGCTCGACTCTACTGTGGGAATCGTAAATTTTGCCTACCCTAAATTTTTATTTACCTAGGGCAGGTGTCTTTAACGAGTACCTGACATCGCATAGGCTCGGGACCATCGCTTAACGTCCCATCCGAAGGACGGCGCGCTTCAATGTTTTTTCACTCTCAGATAAAAAAAACCTAAGAGCCTCGGCCTACCAATAATAAAAAAATTCTTTATAATTCGTTCCTGTGCGATACAATTCAAACATTACCTACTTTGAAACATTTCCCACGTAAATTTATTTTACATTTTTTGGGGCGCTGTAACATTGGTCATATTGACCTTATCTTAAATCTGTGGACACAGCAGTTTGAAAATGGATAAAAATTATTTTTGGTAAGAAATAATTTTTCAGGGCTAACCGTTTTCAGGTAGATCATATATAAATATGTTTCAAAAAGTAATTTCAGGGCAGTTTTCGACATGTATCTCACAAATCAGACAATTTGCGAAAAATAGTGTTTATAACCCGAAGTAAAAATGTGGTCTCAATATTCTGTAAATATAATTTTGGCCCAAATCTATTCAAGTTACACATGTGAAATATTCATTCTAAATTTAAAATTCATAGCTAATTAAAAATTCCAATCACACATACATGGATGCACGGAAAAACGTATTTAGGGGACCATGAAACCTAAAAATCTGTTGAAAAAACTTCATCTTGGATTTTTGCATGATTACAATACTTTCTTTTGTCTCGATTTAGACTGAAATAAAATAGAAGCAGTTAGTCAGATGGCTAGTTGAGAAAGACATGAAGACAGAGCTCTTAGCGAAATTGGAGTTCTTTCTGGGGTCTGTTATGTTAAATTGGGCAAACTCTAACAGGACTTTCTGTTTGCCAAAGCCTTCCCTACTGGGTGGGGCAGCCTATGTAAAACTTAAAATAACTCTTCACTCTTTTTTTTTTTTCTTACAAAGGATATCACAATTGTGTAAGTAATATATACAACAAACAAATTTGCTAATAGAGTAAAATATGGAACTGTCAAAGGACAGGAGTGTTGTCAGTTCAATGTAATATCCTCTAACTTTTATATACTTCTAAGTATACAAAATACGCTAAGTTACAAATCATGTACAGTTCCTTATATACCTTATTTACCCTTTAAAGTGAAACCCCTGGCGTTCCTCAAGTAAGTATCATGGGTCCTATCCGTTACACAATATACACAGCTGATATCCCCACCCATCCATCAACACAACTCCACTCCCTTGCAGATGACACTGCTAACCTTTCTCATCATCCCGCCCCAGTCCTATTATACGGTCACCTCCAAGAACATATGATATCCCTTCAGTTCTGGTGCAAAAAAGTGGAAAGTGAAGATGATTGACAAGAAGTCAGTTCATATCGTCTATACTCTCCGTCGCAAATATATCTGCTCTTAAACATGGATCCTTCACACGATATGAAAAACCGAGGAATGAACAGACGCTAGAAACTGTTACTAATTGTAAGACTACTAGACAAAAGATCTAAATTAACTATAAGAATAAAACGACTTATACACAACTTAGTGTTGAAACCGATGTTACGGACTTGGACTCTGTGGTTCTGCCAAAGTTTCTCATCTGCAGGTCATCTAATCCTTCGTAAAATAGCCAATGCTCCTTACTATGTTTCCAACAAGACCAAAAAGTTAGTATTCCTCTAATCCGTGCCCTCCATTCTGCCACACTTCCCCAACGACACCTTAAGTGCCGAAGGCCTAGAGACCTCCTTATTAGCAACAGTGACAAGGAGTTATAGGTAGGTATAAGAAAGAAAAAGAGAACGAATTATCCGAATTGGAAAGCGTGACTGCATCTCATGCTTACTAAAATATACTAAGATCTTTAGAAGCAGGAACAGCTTTCTGCAGTGAGCTATCCGCGTAACATGGACTGCCTCATTCTGCAGCAATGATATATGGTTGGGTCGCCGCACCATGGGATGAGCACATACTGCCTGCAGAGGACCATCCCCAGCCTGTCTCTAAACAGAATAGTTAATGACAATGTAGACGTGGGTGGGGTAGCAAGAAATGTGGGGACCCAACACTGTTTTTGTTCATCCTCCAGACATAATTGAAATGCTTGGCTAACCCAATGACATTATCTTCTTGTCGGGTCAATGCAATTTTTTCCCTTGTATTATCCTACAAACGCTTTTAATCGATGCATTTTAACGTTCGGAGCGTGAATCACAGACTATGTACCTCCCCAGAAAGAATTAATTAATAATAATTAATGCTCTCCCTCCAAAACCCATCGACCGTTTGGGCTAAAAATCCATTTTTGACTTACATAGTGGCTCCTGAATTTTCATACTAAATATTTTGTCGACACATTCATTACATCGGCAGTTATTAGAATACTCAAGTCGAGCCTCTCTTCTCTGGTTCCCCCTCTCCTTCGGCTGATTCCGCTGAAACTCAATAGTTGTTGTCCAAAAACCGGACATCCTGCAAAAAATTGTATTTCATATAAGATATGTATTTTAGTTTTCTCTGCAACTTTTACTTGAAAAGCTTTTTGATTAGGTCGTAAATTTAAGCGATATCTTGTAAAATGAACTTAGGCCTAGCGGTAAAGTTATCTAAATTTTTGCGCCCGATTTCAGCCAAAATCTAACCAGATCTTTGCTAACACGTGTGACTTCTGCATTCCAAATTTCATGTCATAGCTACGATCAATTTTGCGGTAAAGCGCTCACAACTCACAGTGGCATACATTTCGATAAGCCAGTAGTTATCAAAACTATTTGGCCGATCTCTGTCTCTTAGTCTCCAGTGTCAGTTAGTCCTAGGATGCTCATGTTCTAAAGTAATATATTGAGTTGTCATGCCACAGACTCACAGACAGGCATACATTCTTATTTTCTTATACCTTAGTATAAGGAAGTATTGTAATCATGCAAAAATCCGACTGATTTTCACGTTTCGAAGTCCCCTTAAAATGTTTTGACCATTTTCGCGATAATTTCTGTCTGTGCATGTGTGGTTGTGTATGTAATTGGAAAGTTGTGAACTCTTTAATGCGAAAACGATTGCCATTTTGGCCTGGCTTCACCCACGCTGGTCTGCGTTTCGGATTGTCGTAATAAATCCACTTTTCATCTCCCGTAATAATGCGATGCAAAAAGCCCTTCCTTTAATTGCCTTTGCAGCAACAATTCACAAATTCAATGTCACTGTCGTTTAACTCGTATGGCACCCAATTTCCAAGTTTTTGAACCATGGATTGTTGTTTAGTAATGCTTCCAATTCCGAGTCTTCAAATTTTTTTGGCTGCCCTGGACCTTGACATCAAATTCGTTGTTTTTGAATCTCTTAAATCACCTTTCGCATGTGTCTGTTTAAGAAGGCAGCGAAGGGAAGAGAGGATTCAGGGGAGGCAGCTCAATTCGAAAATCCCAATAACTGCCGAAGTAATGAATTTATCGACACAAAATTTAGTATGAGGATTTAGGAGTACCCCTATGTAAGTCAGCTGTTGAATATTAGCACAAACGGTCAATTCGTTTTCAAGGGGGAGCAAATTCGTTGTGGAGAAGTACTTTGCCGGTGATTAACCCACTATTTTTTTAGTTGAACCCCCCCTAATACCTTCCCCTTAGGTCGATTCCTCGGAAAATTATTAGGTGTCCTGCTTAGGAGGTTTGAATTTACATATGAGGTACGTTCCTTCTATAGTGAGATATCGTGTTCACTGTGGCAGTATACTGTGTGACAGCAGAATATTTTTTTTTACATCTTTGGAGTCAAGGTGTTGGAAAAGATTAAATTCCGTTGAAAACTCATCATCGAATTTCCGATCGATTAGATAACTTCCTCTATAAGAAAATGTAAGGAACGGTAGAGTTTCAACAGGTGTCAGTTGATGGAATCTGTCATGTGTAATACAGAAAACAATGTGTTCCTCTGAGGACGCCCTACGTCAACGAAGTCTCCGGGGGCATAACATATTTAGAAGAACACAACACTCTTTGTATCAAGTTCACCATCGTTTAGGGACCTCTCAGGGGATCTCCCCGAACATCCAAGTAGAGGCAGAAGATAGCATAAACAAAAACAAAGAGTTGTTTAACTTTTGCATTGTCTTATTCCACAACAATATATACATAAAAAGCACCGGTATATTGTTTATAATAAAAGTAAACTATAAATAATTAAAACTATGTAAAAACTTTAACAATTAAAAATTTAATGGATGGGGACAGATTTTCAATCATAATTCTAAATTTTGTCTGATTCTAGAGTTTACCCTCAAGACCAATTTTTGCCCAAAATAATAAATAGAAAGGCTACTAAGAAACTGAAGTGTAGCATGGCAAGAACATCATTCGACAAACCCACGAGAAATATCGTCCCAAGCCATTTAGTATTACATATAAAATATTTTCTATTTCTTATGTGTGAAGAGTTTTAGCAACTCTGATGAACCAAGTTTGTATGTTATTTTACCGATGTACCAGTGTATTAGTAGCTAAAGTGTATACAAAATGACATAACTTCCCCTATACTTCGAATAGCTGGGGCAGCAATACCTCAAGGTCGGTGGAGCGTTGGAAGGCATCCATGACCTTGAGTTGGGCTTCTTTCAGTATTGGTTTCCACAGTTTGATCCGAGCTCTGCAGGCAGCCGTCGCCTCAATCACGATAGAGATTTCGCCTGTCTCAGCCGGCTTACCGCCCAGACCCAGTCGGATCGTCCTGGCCAAATGTTAAGGGAAAAAACTTCAAATGGAGGAGGAATTAGGGTCGATGGACATGTGTTCACAGTAGGCATGAACATGGAAATAAAACATGGAAGTTGTGATGATGAGAAATGAAGTGACTAGACAGAACGTACTTAATTTGTCAATGTCTCAACATCGGAGGTTGGCTTGGTTATCATAACTAGTAAGCGGCGACAATTGGGAAACCGGCGCACATAGGTTGATTTAAAGGATTTAGGCGGCCAAAAGTCAAATTTTAAAAATGACGTTAAAAATACCAAAATAATCCCATAGCCAAAGGAATGTCTAAGTAACAATAATTTACCATCCCCACTCGCGAATCTTTTACCGTGCACGCGCGCAAGGTAGTTAAACCTGCTCTTCTCACTGCTTACATATAATTGTTATCAACGCACTCAGTGTTAACATTTGACCCTAGAGAAATTTTGTGTTTTCCCTCTAATCTTTTGAAGTGATTGTGATGGATTCGAATAATTCAGAAAAAAATCAATATTTCTTGATATGTTTAAACGATTTTTAACGTTGTTTTATATTATTTGTAGAACTATAAAAAAAAGTTGTTTTGTAATGGAATTGTTACTTAATTTTCATGTTTATAAGACATTTTGTTATATTATCGCCTCCTCTCGGGTAATGCTTGTTATTGTATTGTATACTTATATATTAGGCTAATTATTGACCTACAATTTGAGTGCGGATAGCTGCAGATAACCAAATTATAGATTTTTTTATGGATGACATCACAAAAATAAATAAAATCAACTTTCGTTTCATACGTAGGTGCGATTTTCTTGGTTTTAGGAACACCTGGTACTTCGGGTACAAAAGTAGTGAGCCGTAAATATCTTTACGATCAAATGCAACAGCAAGATTTGCCTAATTTGGATGAAAAAATGAAATATCTGGAAAATCACCAGTTGTCCTGTTATGGTGACACACCAGATGATCTAAGCAGTTTAGAACACTTCTTTTGTACCACTTCGAATAATTTGTGGCAAAGAAGGCAAACAAATAATTTGACCAATACGATTTAGGTTTGTCAAAGAATCCACTTATGTAACAAAGGAGGAAATGAGTTACGTTGAAGAAGTTAACACCTACTGAAGTAATTTTGCATGGGAGTAAATTCATGTTTAAACATGTATTTAAGATGACGATGATCGATGGCAAGGTGTGTAACGCTGCAACCGATACAAAATCTACAAGTCGGTGTTATATATGCGGAGCAACATCTAAAGACTTTAACAGTCTGACCCAAAAGTTAAATACAAGTTCAACGGCTATTGAATTCGGACGGACTATCGGTACGACACGCCAGGATTCGATTGTTCGAAAGCGTTTCGTACTGGCATACCAGTAAAAAAGTCTAGAGAGGAGAGAACTGACTAAGAAAATAAGTTCGAAGTGCTTACGAAAAAATATATTCTTTTTTATACATATAATTTTTTTTTTCAAGATTCTGTCTTTTATTTCTAATTTTTTTCACTTTTCAGCGGGGAAAATATGCTAATTTCACAAAGGGCAATACTTTACAATAAGATACATGATTTAAAGTCAAAATGTACTGTAAAATAATTTTGACCGCCTAAACCCAAAACAAGAAGAACACTAACGCAGGCCGGCAAAGCATGTTTTTCTGAGAAGGAGAACAGAATTCGGGCCCCTTAAACGATTATTTGACTGTTCGTATTCAGTGCTGGACCCCGGGATGCATTGCCGGGCTCTTCCTGCACCTTGCAGTGTGAGCCACATTTATTTGTTGGCCCGCCTTCTCATATCTACGTAGATATGTTATACATAAGCCTCGACTGCACAGGGATAGTTCACTCGCTACGAGCACATTGATTCACTAGCCGCTAGTAAAAAAGCTAAGTGTAATTGTCATGGCTACTGTACTAGCTCGTTGATTCACTCGCGAGTTTGTTGCCTCGATAGTAAACTTGCTCCGTGTAATCAGAAAAAAGCTATGCGAAAAGCAAGAGTGATATTGTTTGTGACATGTAAATTTTTAGTATGTTTTTCAAGAAATAAATGAAATCGGTGATTCGATTAATCTAGTTAGGACCAACCAAAATATACTTTTCATCTTTACTTATGGTTGACTACCATCGAATGTGGTTGAGGCCAGTCTAGTGACAGTTCATGATTTTCAACCAAATTGACCGAAGGGAAGGGGGGATCAGAGTAGGGGGGTTCAACTTAAAAACTCTTGTAACTTCCAAAGTATTGAATATATCGACCCTGGACCCAATGAGGTGTGGTAATTTAAAAAAAAGGCTTATGACGTTTAAGTGTTAAATGTTGAACTTAAATAAATAAAAATATTATATAGTTAATAATAATGAAATAATAATTATTAAATAAACAATAAGAATTTCCTGTAGAAATTTGATCTCTTTTCTTTATTTAAATTTTGATGTCTACTGTAGTTTTTCGAAAAGGGCCCTAAAAAAAATTAATAGTTCAAGACGTGCAATTTTTAAGAAAGTGCACGTATTAAAAAAAATGAAATTTACAAACTTTTCACTTGGATTTCTAAAGAGATGCCATTTTAATAATTTTAAATAATATTAAATCTAATCCAAAGTTTTTCAAATAATTTTACTGGGCCAACAGGGAAAATGAATAGAACAGAACTTTCGAGAACAAATATTGGGTTTATTTTATTAAATCTACATTATTAAAATTAAAAAACTAAACATGGAAACAAACAAAAATCAAAGAAAAAATCTTAAAAACTAAATTCTTAACACTAATTCAATCTTTTTTGTTTTATATTTTGGGCCATTCTCTAAAATTGTTACATATATCTGGGCATATTTTCTGTACATAAAAACAAATAAAAGTACCTTCTTTTTGGATCAGTTTCACCGTCAATACACTTCTATTTTGTTCATTTCAACATAAGCCTAAAACACCACTCTACATTTTTATTCAGACCGTCGTCATAGCCAGGCCTCGACCTCTTCACTCTATACACTCTAAAATAAAAAAGCTGATGGCCGTGTTTTTTTTTTTTTAAATCATTTGTTTTAAAAACAAATTTGCTTCATATAAAAAAATAAATATAATTAATTGTTTAATGTTTATAATTCAATATTTTCAATTTGTGTATTATTTGTATACATGATAAAGGATAATTTAGGATGTAATCCCCTACCCGCTAGCTTCTTCACTAGTTGCGTGTAATTGCGAAATCTTGTTTACTCGCTGCTCGCTCACTACCCCGGCTTTTTTCAAAACCTGGCTAGTAGCGAGTCAACTATCCCTGTGTAATCCAGGATATACAATGAGAGCGCTACTGAACTCAGGATCGCGGGTTCAAAGCCCAGTCGAGGTCATTAGGGAGGTGAAAAACCTTGAGCATGGCTTTCTTCGGATGGGACATTAAGCTTTGGTCCCGCGCCAGGTACTGTCAGGTACTCTTTAAAGATTCCTACCCTAGGTGAATAAACCTAGATAGACAAAATTTAAGACTCCCCCAGTCGGGCTCATGTCCACCAGAGTGACGAAAGAGCGCTTGAGACGATATGACCACGTAGTTAGAGCCCGGGCATCAGTCACAATAACTAACTTTAAAGTATTCCTACGAAAATTTATTTGATGCTCTATAATTTTGTTCGTATTAGCCCTATTTCAATAATTAATTTGATGATAGGAAATTTAATAAGAAACATTTTTGGTTAGAACGAAGGGTCTTATAGCCTCTCATTGATGCTCTATAATTTTGTTCCTATTAGCCCTATTTCAATAATTAATTTGATGATAGGAAATTTAATAAGAAACATTTTTGGTTAGAACGAAGGGTCTTATAGCCTCTCATTGATGCTCTATAATTTTGTTCCTATTAGCCCTATTTCAATAATTAATTTGATGATAGGAAATTTAATAAGAAACATTTTTGGTTAGAACGAAGGGTCTTATAGCCTCTCATTGATGCTCTATAATTTTGTTCGTATTAGCCCTATTTCAATAATTAATTTGATGATAGGAAATTTAATAAGAAACATTTTTGGTTAGAACGAAGGGTCTTATAGCCTCTCATTGATGCTCTATAATTTTGTTCCTATTAGCCCTATTTCAATAATTAATTTGATGATAGGAAATTTAATAAGAAACATTTTTGGTTAGAACGAAGGGTCTTATAGCCTCTCATTGATGCTCTATAATTTTGTTCCTATTAGCCCTATTTCAATAATTAATTTGATGATAGGAAATTTAATAAGAAACATTTTTGGTTAGAACGAAGGGTCTTATAGCCTCTCATTGATGCTCTATAATTTTGTTCCTATTAGCCCTATTTCAATAATTAATTTGATGATAGGAAATTTAATAAGAAACATTTTTGGTTAGAACGAAGGGTCTTATAGCCTCTCATTGATGCTCTATAATTTTGTTCCTATTAGCCCTATTTCAATAATTAATTTGATGATAGGAAATTTAATAAGAAACATTTTTGGTTAGAACGAAGGGTCTTATAGCCTCTCATTGATGCTCTATAATTTTGTTCCTATTAGCCCTATTTCAATAATTAATTTGATGATAGGAAATTTAATAAGAAACATTTTTGGTTAGAACGAAGGGTCTTATAGCCTCTCATTGATGCTCTATAATTTTGTTCCTATTAGCCCTATTTCAATAATTAATTTGATGATAGGAAATTTAATAAGAAACATTTTTGGTTAGAACGAAGGGTCTTATAGCCTCTCATTGATGCTCTATAATTTTGTTCCTATTAGCCCTATTTCAATAATTAATTTGATGATAGGAAATTTAATAAGAAACATTTTTGGTTAGAACGAAGGGTCTTATAGCCTCTCATTGATGCTCTATAATTTTGTTCCTATTAGCCCTATTTCAATAATTAATTTGATGATAGGAAATTTAATAAGAAACATTTTTGGTTAGAACGAAGGGTCTTATAGCCTCTCATTGATGCTCTATAATTTTGTTCGTATTAGCCCTATTTCAATAATTAATTTGATGATAGGAAATTTAATAAGAAACATTTTTGGTTAGAACGAAGGGTCTTATAGCCTCTCATTGATGCTCTATAATTTTGTTCGTATTAGCCCTATTTCAATAATTAATTTGATGATAGGAAATTTAATAAGAAACATTTTTGGTTAGAACGAAGGTCTTATAGCCTCTCATTGATGCTCTATAATTTTGTTCCTATTAGCCCTATTTCAATAATTAATTTGATGATAGGAAATTTAATAAGAAACATTTTTGGTTAGAACGAAGGGTCTTATAGCCTCTCATTGATGCTCTATAATTTTGTTCCTATTAGCCCTATTTCAATAATTAATTTGATGATAGGAAATTTAATAAGAAACATTTTTGGTTAGAACGAAGGGTCTTATAGCCTCTCATTGATGCTCTATAATTTTGTTCGTATTAGCCCTATTTCAATAATTAATTTGATGATAGGAAATTTAATAAGAAACATTTTTGGTTAGAACGAAGGGTCTTATAGCCTCTCATTGATGCTCTATAATTTTGTTCCTATTAGCCCTATTTCAATAATTAATTTGATGATAGGAAATTTAATAAGAAACATTTTTGGTTAGAACGAAGGGTCTTATAGCCTCTCATTGATGCTCTATAATTTTGTTCGTACTAGCCCTATTTCAATAATTAATTTGATGATAGGAAATTTAATAAGAAACATTTTTGGTTAGAACGAAGGGTCTTATAGCCTCTCATTGATGCTCTATAATTTTGTTCCTATTAGCCCTATTTCAATAATTAATTTGATGATAGGAAATTTAATAAGAAACATTTTTGGTTAGAACGAAGGGTCTTATAGCCTCTCATTGATGCTCTATAATTTTGTTCGTATTAGCCCTATTTCAATAATTAATTTGATGATAGGAAATTTAATAAGAAACATTTTTGGTTAGAACGAAGGGTCTTATAAAATTGATATCCAGACTTTTTTTAAGGCGCTTTTCAAAAAGAGTACCTACTATAAATAAAATGTGCATCTTAGTCTTACTAGCCTCTCAAATTTTACTTGTAGAGATTTTTGATTTAGTCATAATTATAAGCATAATTTTTGTCTGATTTCTGTCAAAATATAATTAAATCTAAGTTAACACATATTTCTTAGTGGTAGGCAGATGTAGTGGACTAACTTGTTAAATAAGTAATGGATGTATCAGTCCAACATAGATTTATTTAACCACAACTAGTTTCGGCAATTTGCCATCATCAGGTGGTGAAACTTGCTAGAGAAGAGGTCAAGGGACACGTACGAGTATCAGTGTCCAGCTGGTCCCTGATACTCGTACGTGTCCCTTGACCTCTTCTCTAGCAAGTTTCACCACCTGAAGATGGCAAATTGCCGAAACTAGTTGTGGTTAAATAAATCTATGTTGGACTGATACATCTATTACTTATTTAAGTTAACACATGTAACAATTTTATCTCAAATTTTAAGTTCATCGCTGCTATCGTTTCCAAGTTTGAGCGCTCAAAAAGCTACACACTTTGAAAACTCGGTCTCGTACTTTTGCTCTTAGTAAGGATATAAAAAAATAAAAAGGATACTCTAAGGCATCTTCTGGATCCTGGGGATGGAGTAGAAGTTTAAGAAGAGCTCTGGTGATAGTTTCAGAAACATAGTTCTGGTCAAGGTAGTCTTGATACGCTTCGTACTGGGTCAGCTCATACTGGAATAGAAAAAATATACCATCAGTGATGGACTCCAGAATTATGATTGGCTGGTGGGCGAACCAATCAGTAAATTACCTCGAACTTGTTAAAAAATTAGTTCTTGGAAGGGAGAGAGGACCGCCACAGTCAAGGTTTTGGCTATAAAAACCTCTTTTTTATAAAAAAAAAAAAAAAAAAAAAAAAAAAAACTCCGTCTCCAGGAGAAAAATGTCCACAGTGACCAGAAGAAGGTCTCCAGAACAATCAAGTACTCCCAATATAAGCAAAACGGCACAAACCAGAGAAGGTCTCCACAAAAGCCAAATACTCCAAATACAAGGGCAACCATTCCGTTTTAGTTGAACAAAGCAAAACAACATAAACCAGAGAAGGTCTCCACAAAAGCGTCCCAGAGCGGGGCGAAGAGTCAAGAAGCGTCCGGACGTCCGGGAAATAGGCGAAGTTGTTCGGTCATCAATATAAAAAAATATCTAATAACTGTCGATATCATGATTGTATCGACACGACATTCAGTATGTGTAGCCAGAATCCCATAAGGACGTCATTTTCCGAAAATCGAAAAAGAAAATGGGGAAATCAGATAAGAAAATAAAAAACCACCAATAATTGCCGATGTAATGAATGTACCGACACAAAATTTTGTATGTTGATTTTTAGTCCAGTCGATTGGTTTTGGTCAGAGTGTCAAAAATTATTTGATTAATTCGTCCTGTAAAGTGCATTGCAGGTGATTCACACCCAACTTTTTATTTCTGCATTGAATAATTTGTAATTTATTTATATAATTTTAATTAGGTTAAACATTATTCTAAGTTTAAATAAATGCTTAAGTAACAAAATTTACATTAAAAACTAAGGGAGGAAGTAGAAAACAGGGTGTTATTAAAGAAAACTTCTGACTAAAATGACTTTATTACAGGGACTTCAGTCAACTTTTCAGTTAAATATTCGTTAACTCCCTTGTAACTGATTTAACTTTTCAAAGTTTATTTCAGTTTTATCTCATGGTTAAGTAACCCCAAGGTTCAAAAACATTCATAACTCAATTAAATTTCATAACAAATTTTCCTACAAGAAACTATTATAAGAATTTAGATTACACAGGACGAGTAGGTCAATGGGATGCGTCACTTTAACTTACCTATCTAAGGTAAAAGGAAATGGTGTAATCCTTCAAGAGGGCGTCGGTAGCTCAGTGGTATGCGTGCTTGTCATCTGACCGCAAGATCGTGGGTTCGAAACCCGATCGAGGCCCTTAGTTTATTTTATCTGGGAGGTAAAATAAACTTAAGCACGCCTTCCTTCGGACGGGACATTAAGCGATGCTCCCGAGCCTGTACGATGTCAGTTACTCGTTAAAGACCCCTACCTACCCTAGGTGAATAAAAATTTAGGGTAGGCAAAATTTAGGACTCCCACAGTAGAGTCGGGCTCATGTCCACCAGAGTGACGAAAGAGCGCTCGCGGTAGTAGATATTACCTCGTAGTTAAAGCCCGGGCATGAGTCATAAAACCTAACCTAACCTGTTCCTTCAAAAATTCGATGTTGAGTTTTCAACAAAATTTCATGTTTTCCGAACCTATGATTCCAAAAATGAAAAAAAAAAATGTCGGTGAATAACAGACAATGTGCTTCCCCAGCACGAATTATTCCAATAAGTTCTTGCTCTCTCTTTAAAACCAATCGACAGTTTGGACTAAAAATGTATAGTTGACTCTCATTGGGGCTTCTGAATCATCATGCTAAAATTAGTGTCGGTACATTCATTACATCGGCAGTTATTAGGGATTTTGAGTCGAGCATACCTCCTCCGATTTCTTCCTTCGTTTTCGAAAAAAAAAAAAAAAATAGGTATCATCCGTATGAGGCATTGAATTTAAATATAAAAGGGTCTAGCCGGATAATAGTACGAAAACTGCCCCCAACGATTTTCGAATGGGCAATTGACCGACAGTTTGCACATATAAAAAGAAAATTTTCCTGAAAATTTCAGCTCCCAACTCCCAATATTTGATTGAAAAATTTAGGGTATATTTGTATATAAAAAACACTTATTCTGTGAAAATTTGGTGAATGTCACTCAAAAATAACATTCGAAATGGCCATTTTGAACTTTTCTAAAGTCGATGAAAAATGGTATTTAATTCGGAAGATAATAAAAAAATACTATAGCTGTGTATTTGAAGCATAAGAACTTCAATAAAAATCGACAGTTGTTGCCTACTTGCAATAACCGCAAAAGGAAAAAAAAAAATTAAAATTGCAATTTTTTTTCTCTTATCGAATAATGGGAGTTGGGAGCTGAAATTTTCAGGAAAATTTTCTTTTTATATGTACAAACTGTCGGTCAATTGCCCATTCGAAAATCGTTGGGGGCAGTTTTCGTACTCTTATATGGCTGGGCCCTTATGGCTAGACCCTTTCATGTCGATAAAATCATTAAATCGGCAGCTATTGCGGTTTATGAGTTCAGCCCCCCTCTCTGAACTCCCCCATTACCATTGGCTGATTTTACTGAAAATCAAAAGTTGTCGTCCTTATGGGGTTCTGGATTTTTTTTTTTTTTTTTTTTCCTGGATAGGCATATTGAAAGTTGTGTCGATTTCATTACGATACACATTACATTCGACTGTTATTACAGTTTTTGTATTAATCTACCTCCCAACCCCCCTTTCCTTTGGCCAATTTGGCTGTAAATCAATTGGTTTCGTCCTAATCGGATTCTGGATACACATATAAAATGTTGTTTCAATACATGCATTTTATTGGGAGTTATTGACAGACACGCACACACAGATTTCTTTTTCATTTTTTTTTTTTTGAATCAGAGGGTTGAAAAACATGAATTTTCGATGAAAACTGAACATCAAATTTCTGACAGATTATATTACTTCTGTACTTCATATATTTCGTCTGCCTATGTCTGTCCTAGAACAAGATAACTCCCAATAGAATGAATATATTTTCACGAAACTTTATATGCCTGTCCAGAACCCCATAAGGACTTATTATATTAGGTTTATTATACCGGCCAAAGAGTGTGGGGGAGTAAACTTAACAAAATATCCTAATAACTGTCGATGTAAGGAATGTATCAACAAGAAATCAGGGAGAACTTAATGATTTTAAACAACCAATCGGTTCTTTGGCAATATTTTTTGCGGTCACCTCTCGGAATATCTGTGATCTTGATGTACTACAGTAGAAGGTAAAAACAAGAGTATTTCTGAATAACGAATGATAGAGGATCTGTTACAAACACATACCAGATATTTTTGGATGAGGGATATCGTATACTTGTACCTGTCTTCAGGATGCACATAAATAAGGTAAGACTTGTGGCCTACTCACCACTCTCTTGTAAAAACGAAGTTAGGCAAAACTATATGGTTTCAGTCGTGTGTCTGTCTATATGTACATAGATCCACACAAAAAATCAGAGGAACGCAGTTGTGTCATACGGGAGCATAGTCTAGTAGGCAATCAAATTGAAGGGTTCTCAGAGTATACGACGAAGAAATATATAAAAGACGTTGTCTTCCTACTGTTTTATCTCCGACCAGAACCGGCTTTCGACTCTACTGCGTCATCATCAGTGGTTCATCTATGATAGAATAATAAAATATACAAATAATGAAAAGTATAATAACTCTTAAAGCATCAGGGTACAGAGTAACAAGATAAAAATTATAAACTTACTTGCCCAACCCACACAGTACAGCGGTTAAAGGACAATTGGCATAGCTCTAAGGGGTGGTGATAGCTAGGTTCACTCACTCTCTCTACATACAAAACCATTCATTCTAATATATACAATAACTGAAACAAGTCTCTACATAATAGTAACATAATATAAAAAATTTCACCATACAGCCAAAGGAATATTTTGTTGTCATAAAATATAATAAATAAAATAAAAATAAATAAATTCAATTTTTAAAAATATTATCACAGACTTAAAAATTATTAAAATAAAATAAACATAATAAATATCTTTATAACAACGTCAAAAAAAAAAAAAAAAAAAAAATTACAATACATCTCTTACAGACTTAAAAATTATTAAGAATGTATAATGTTATTCTATCATAGATGAACCACTGATGATGACGCAGTAGAGTCGAAAGCTACGCTCTTGTCCTGTAAGAGATGTATTGTAATTTTTCTTTTTTTTTTTTTTTGACTGGTTATAAAGATATTAATTATGTTTATTTTATTTTAATAATTCATTATTTGTATATTTTATTATTCTATCATAGATGAACCACTGATGATGACGCAGTAGAGTCGAGCGCTACTTTCTCTCCCGGACGGATGTATTTAAAACGTATGTAATAAAACTCTCTCCCGGACGGGATTCGAACCCACAAACCATGGTGAGACCACGCGACTAAAGCCTTATGCTCTAGTCCGCATGGCCACCATGGACCCCTCCAATAAACCTCGTTTAGCTAGCAAAGTAGAAACAGTATGAAAGTAGTTTGTAAATGGCTGATAAAGTGGAAGAACAAAAAGTCTTCGTTCACAGAAATATCTGTTAATACGTATAAAATATAATTATGATGAAGTGACTAGCAAAAACCTTGAGGCTTCAGGGTGCAGAGTTACAAAATAAAATTAAACTTTCTTACCCAACTCGTATAATTTGGTGTCTAAAGAAACACTGACTAATAGCTCAAAGACGAAACAATACGAGGTTTATTCAATGTGAGAGATATTTAATTCAAGATATCTTAATGTAATCGTTGCAATTCATGCTAAAGATCTTTAAAAAAAGTTGTTGCATCATCGACAATGTACTTCCCCAGAACGAATTAACCAACAAAGTTGTTGTTGTTCTCCTTCCAAAACCAATTAACCGTTTGAACCGAAAATCTAAAGTTAAAGGGCTTCTGAATCCACATACTAAATTTTTCGGTTCATTCATTTTGTATGTCCACATAATGCTTTATGTTAAGCCCTCCCCACAATTCCCATTCCGTTAGGCCGATTTGGCTGAAAATCATTAGATGTATCCTAGAGCGATTCTGAGAACACATATAAAATTTCGTGTTATTAAGTTCATTCTAAGGGGAGTTATTGTGTTGAGAAACACACCTATAAATTTTATGGAAAACCTGAAACATTACTTCAAATAGTGGGGCTAAATTATGTAAAGTAGAAAACTGTGGCTACGCTATGTATCCAACATTTACCAGATTGGATATATCAGGTTTGTCTCGACGGACAACTTTATCAATTCTCTTTATTTCTTCTTGTGGATCGACATCTTTAAACACTGTTAATTTCACCATGATCTCTATAGGTTATAATAAAAGTAAAACAACAATTTAAACACTAAAATACACTTAAAAAAAAAGGTCAAAATATGTACAACAAAATTTGAATAAATGATGCGAAAGGTTTTAAAAATATTAAATATTTATTAACTGCAATGTGACTTCTTTATTTTATATTATGAAATAGAAACTTTTTCAAATTTACATTGTTTTCTTAAAAAGAATAGAAATACTATTTTAAAAGAATAAAATAAAAATAAGGGAATAAACAAGACTTTTTTCTTTAATATATTTTATTATTTAATAGAATATCCCCGCTGCCTCCTGGATATGCCAGTAATATGACCGTTTCTAGGTTTAGTTTGTTTACCTCATAAACAGTCTATTATTTAATTTTTTTTTAAATAGTGATTAGCTCTTTTTGCGCTGAACCAAGTAAAAGTTTTTCTTTCTCATTAATTTTTGTTTCACTAAATTGCATTATGTATTACTCTACCTATGTATGATTTTTTTTTTTTTTTTTTTTTTTTTTTTTTATGGATTAGGATTAGGGTTATAGATGCTCAACATCTAGGTCATAAGCATCTAAATACTTTGGGATGGGGACAGATCCGTATTCATACATATGCACATACACACACATATATACATATATACACACATACACAGACACACATACATACATAATGTATGTTGGAAATAATTCCATAGCAACCCATTTGTTGTTTTTATATTTTGTGCATGTGATATTATTAACTTTGTAAATGTTTTACTTTGTCTCTAATAAAGAATGTTCCAAACCAGAAAGACGTAAAATTGCACACTTTCAACAACATATATATATATATACACATATACAGACATACATCCATACACGTATGTATATGTACTGTATACACATATATGTACTGTATACACATATAAGTACGATGCATATTAGCCATTTCAGTGTGTTATATATAGTTATTTACGACATCCATGGCCCCGGGAGGGAGTTCTGTCTACGGAATAAAACTCACTCCCGGACGGGATTCGAACCCGCAAACCATGGTGAGACCATGCGACCAAAGCCCTACGCTCTAGCCCGCACGGCCACCATGGCCCCCTACTCTATCTATGGATGATAGCTTTATTTCATAATGAAATCTTTTTTTTTTTTATTTACGGTGCATATTAGCCATGTCAATGTGTTATTATCCAGTTATTTACGACATCCATGGCCATAATGAAATCTTAATATAGGTTAGGTTTTAAGACTCATGCCCGGGCTTTAACTCCGAGGTCATATCGCCTACTACCAGAGCGCTCTTTCGTCACTCTGGTGGACATGAGCCCGACTCTACTGTGGAAGTCCTAAATTTTGCCTACTCTAAATTTTTATTCACCTAAGGCAGGGGTCTTTAACGAGTAGCTGACATCGTACAGGCTCGGGACCATCGCTTAATGTCGCATCCGAAGTACGGCGTGCTTAAGTTTATTTTACCTCCCAGATAGGGCCTCGGTCGGGTTTCGAACCCATCTTAATATATATTTTTAATTTAATTTAAAAGTATTTATTATTTCAGATATTGCAATTTATTTTGTTGTCAATGTTCTCTCCCTCTCTACATTTCTTGATTAAATTCTATTTGATTAATTCATTAATTTAGGGCGGTAAAATCGATATAGTCCAGGCCTACAAAAATCTAAATCCGCCCCCACCTATTCACAATTTAAAACAATTAACAGCTGCCGAGCTCAGAGATAGCGTGCTTGCCTACTAAGCTGAAGATCGCAGGTTAGAAACCCGGCCATGCTTTTAGGTTTTTATCTGGGAGGTAAAAAAATCTTGAGCACGCCCTCCTTCGAATGGAACGGTTAAGCTATGTATTCAAGTCAGGTACTCTCATAGGTAACTAAGCCTGGGTAAGCAAAATTTAGAGCTCTCATAGTAGAATCGAGCTCATGCAATGAAAGAGTGCTTCTGGTAGTTTGGCGATATGAGATCTTAGTTAAAGCCCCGGGCATGAATAACAGCTGAAGTAAAGTTATGAAGGTCAAGATAAAATATATTGGTATAACGGAGGGCTCTGCAGCGGCGCCGCTAGGATCTCTGGACTGATACAGTCCCAGGCCTGGAGGATAATATCCACCGTCTGGGGACCGCTTGCTACTCTTTGTCTATATAGAGACGCCCCGGGTTGAAGGACTCCTCATTGTCTGAAGCCCGAAACCTTGGTGTATCCTTAGGCAGGTGGCTAACATGTAAAGTTCACACAAAATTCACCTACACTTTTCTCAAAACCTTGAGCACTCCGTCCATCGGATGAGACGTTAAGCGATGTTCCCAAGCCTATACGATGTCTGACACACGTTAAAGACCCTTGCCCCTAGGTGAATAAACTAGGTAAAATTTAGGACTGCCTTAGTACCTGCAGTGTTCATCAAAGCGACGAAAGAGGGTTCTGATAGTAGCCAATATGACCTCGTCGTTAAAAGATATGAGTCATAATAACTAACTAATATTAATATTACGAGTATCATATGTTTAATTTTTATGAATACTTTTTAAAATATGGCTAAGGAACAGATGTGGAATTGGTTAGTTACACTAGAGCTACTGGACGGGATGGTTAAGTTTCGAAATCCGGAATAGTAAATCGTCACATTTTGGACTCATGAGAATTAAATGGTGAACGGTGAAGTTGAGACGAAGTGGCTGTGATGATGTGCGATGCGGAAGAAAGCTCCCTGCTTCAACGGCCATTCCTGCTTCTTCAACAGTACTGTCTTCTCATCTTCACACTGTCCTTCTCCATGATCTTCCTTCATCCTATAACTGATGTGGATCAACCCCGCACTCAACTTCCTGCTCAGCATCTGTCTTCCATTGCCCATTCAAAGTTATATATCCTTCTCTCTCAGTCTCACTCTCATCTCCTTCTCTTCTTCCATCGTCTTCTCTTTGCCTTCCTTCTTCCTCACCTTCACCACTTACCCACTCTCCATCTCTATGACTATCCCTGAACTCCCCTTTTCACCCACATTTACCTTTCCCTCTTTAATAATGTCTTTCACAGTTCCCATTCCTCCCATCAACGTGTCCACAACCATCACGGCCCCACCGCAGGTTTCCATTGGCTACCCATTTCTCTGGACTACGTCTGATGGCAAAGTGACTCTCGCCTGTTGTCCTACAGTATCATCTTTCTTACATTACAAAGGAACAGCTAATCCTTGTGTGCAAAAATAGTATCTCCTTTCATATGCTGAATATTGCACAATAAATAACAATTATTACTCAAGCTAATCCAGAATGTAAGTAAGAAATTTCATTAAAATATTTAGGAGCTCAACATGTTTCAAATGTATCTGAAAACTCTTCCTCAAGAAATTACTATAGAAAACCCTTTTTCCTTTTTAGTTGTAAGGCGAAGTATGACTGTAGCTGTATTTGTTGGAATGTTTATATACGATGAAGATGATATGCCAAATGATGATGATGGACGCCGAATGTTTGATGAAAATCATATATCAAATGATACCACGATGTAGACCATAAGTTAACTATTAATGTGATGAAGAAAAATTAGTGAAACGTTTAAATGAAAAAGATATCTATGGTGGCAATGTTCAATAAAATAAAAACACTCTAGATGTATATGACTTAATTATTTCTGTTTTTATTATTATTTTATTTTTTATTTCTTACATTTACTTCCTTAGATTTTAAGATTTTCGAAATCAGACGAAAGAGCTTTTATTTACGACGTAATCGGAAATCGCTACAAATAAAAGTTGTAGAGAAAGCTAAAAGACACATTTAGTATAATATACAATTTTTTGTAGGTCTCTTCGTTTGCGCGATATACGCCAAAAACCGTTCTGAAATATCGTTTTGAAACTCATTTTTTTTAGAAGTTAGCTTAATTTACGCGAAAACAGTTAATCTTATCGAAATATTAACCCTAAAAAAAAAGTTTTCTTATTAAATTTCCAACTATTTAAATGCCCATAGATTTAAGATAGGACAAACATGAACAAGGATATAGCGCTTCAAAGAAGGTTTTTCACCAAAACGATCTTGAGCTCAGAAGGTTAGCACGCTATCTCCGAGTTATCGGCGCCCTCAGTTTCAAATCTGACAAGGTAGTATTTATGATTATTATATACTTTTAAGAGAGCCTTTGAATAATTTAATAATTTTAATCAGTAAATATTATTCCACATTTTCTAATTTTGAATTTATCTGATTAATCGAATATCGTAAGTATTGCCAAACAATTAATTGTAACAAATGAGTTATTAACTCTCGATTTAGAGGCGTATTCATATTTAACACAAGACAAAATTACACAACGTGATATTATTAGATTATAGATATATGTAAATATACAGGGTGTACATGACATAAGTTATTTAAATAAACTAATTATATTTATGTATTTATCAGTTACCATAAGCTGATTACATAAACTATATCAAAAAAGAATTGAACAAATAAAATATTGTTACAATAAAAATTTTGATACAGAAATTTCATTCCTTTCTTTTTTCCCAGTGAAAACATTCGAACACAATTTTACACACCTATTCAGGTTACATCGGCAGTTATTAGAGTTTTTGAGTTAAGCCTCTCCCATAATACCCACTCCCTTTGGCCGATTTGACTGAAAATCGATAGGTTTGTCCTTATGGAGTTCAGGTCACACATATAATATTTCTTTGTGATTGAGCTGAGTTTACGAAGCTCTTTCTAAGGCGACTCATGTATTTCGTTGTACTCGTACTCCTCCTATACCCCTTTACCGACCACATTGAAATTTGCCACGGTGGTAGTGGACTACTAAAGTGGTTTACTACTAAAAAAATCTGAAATCGAACATACCACGGAGGAATAATCCCCAAAAAACGAAATCCCCATCGAAATCAATTGAGAGACAAAATTCTCGCGCAAAATAGAATTTTTCGATTTCTAATGTAAAAACCCGAGCGAAGCCCTTTTCAGTTTACCATCGGACACCATCTTTTTTGAGCCGTTTTTTTCAGAGTTCTAACGTACAAACTTCGACTTTTTTCGATAAAAATATTCTTCAACATACAAAGAACACATAGTAAAAAGAATTTTGTGCAAAAATAGCTGTTGTTGTCTAACAAAAGGCTAGAAAAAATCCATTGAATTCAATTGAAATCTATTTAAAGTATTAATATATTCATAAAGAACATACAAGGTGAGATGTTACTGATAATTATTAAAACATTAACTGAGTTTTTTATACAGATATGCCTGACTCAGCTCAGTTTTTGCAAACAGCAGGAATGTATTGCACACCTAGCTTATTCATTCTATCGGAAGTTATCCTATTCACAGACACACACACACAGTCAGACAGAAATTGTTTTTTGATATTTGGAATCTGGTGGTCGGAAAACATGAAATTCCGTTGCAAACTCCGCAAAGAATTTTTGATTACGTAACTTCCCCTATAATTCGTATTTTTGGGGAAGTAATTATACAAATATTGATACTTGACATTTCCTGCAGAGATATTGTAAAACACTTGTAAAAAAAATATCATGACATGAGATAATTTTTAAAAACATTTTTTTTTTCCTTTATAAAAATACAAATATTGTTTTATTTAAATTTCAACAATTGTTAAAATCGTATCAAATGTTAACATATATTATCATATGAAAACAAAGTAGATTTAAAGAGAGATAAGTCCTTGAACTTGTGACCCCGAGGTCATGGAGACAGTGCGCAGACGTGGTGAGTGCTAGGCTGTAGCTGAGCTGCTGTCCCGGATCAGGACTATATAGCCCCGGATCTGCAATCCCATCACAAAATTGTATCCTCTTAGGATGTATTGAGTTACGATCAACACTCACTAATCATAATGAACTCAGGTTTTCTAATCATAATAAACTCAGGTTTCAGAACGAATTATGCGAAGTCCTGTCTTCACATGTAAACGGTCAAAAATTTGTTCCTGAGTTTGGACGAAATTTCATGTTCGGATTCCAAAAATGAGGAGAAAAAAAAAGTTTCGGTGAATCACCGGCAATGTACTTCCCCAAAACGAATTAATTAATTAACTTTTTGCTCCCCCTCTAAAACCAGTCGACCGTTTGGGTTAAAAAACGATAGTTGAATTACACATGGGCTCATAAATCATCATACTCAATTTTGTTTCCGTAAATTCATTACTTCGGAAGTTATTAGAGTTTTTGAATTGAACCCTTCCCCTGAATCTCCCAATCTCTTTTGCCGAAATAGCTGAAATTTGAAGGGTTATGTCCTCATTTGGTTTCAAATTCAAATACGAAATTTCATGTCGATACATTCATTATAATAGCAGTTATTGGGAGCTTTTTTGTTGAGACCCCTTTGACTGAAAATTAATAAGTGTCGTCCTTATGGGGTTTTGAATTCACATATGATATCGGTACATTCATTTAATCGGAAGTTATAAAAGTTTTTGTGTTTAGCCTCCCCCTTTCCCTCTGGTCGACTTGGAAAATCAATAGGTAAAAAATTTCGTGTCGATACATTCATTGTATCGGGAATTATCGTGCTCACAGACATATACACAAACATACAGACAGACACAACTTTTTTTTTCTTATTTGGAGTCTGGAGGTCGGATCTTTAGCTGGAGAAGTAAAACGTATGAGATGAACAATAATAATTATATGAGAAAATTAACTAACTGTAAGGAGCTGGTTTCAACCTATAGTAGAACCCCTGCAAGGACTGGGTCATATTGGCCTGAAGTCCTGAACCGATATATGTAAGTGTGAAAGCCCCTGGCTTACTCGTGTCCTTCTACAGAAGACAGAGCGGTGAGTCCTTAGAAGGACCAGCTAAGCTGTTCTCAGAAAGATCTCTAGGTCATCTTATCTCAAGCCAATTCTCGCCTTACCCTCTCCTCCACACCAAATCATTGGATCTGTACTATTTTATCCCTTATTTCTTTTTCACTTCGCCACCGATACGTAGTATTCGATGTGAAGTTTTCAATAGAATTTCAAGTTTTCTTGATCTCTAGATTCCAAATATGAATATCTTCATCCCTTGCCTTATGTAGCCTTGTTATTCATCTATTCATATAGTTATCAATTGAGGGCGCCGGTGGATCAGTGGTATGCTTCCTGAGGTCAAGGTCGTGGGGTCGAAACACGGCCGAGACCCTTAGTTTATTTTATCTGGGAGGTAAAATAAACTTAAGCACGCCGTCCTTCGGATGGGACGTTAAGCGATGGTCCTGAGCCTGTACGATATCGGCTATTCTTTAAAGACCCCTAGCCTAGGAGAATAAAAATTTAGGTTATGCAAAATTTAGGATTCCCATCGTACAGTCGGGCTCATGTCCAACAGAGTGACGAAAGAGCTCTCTGGTAGTAGGCGATATGAGGTCCCAATAACTAACTTTATTCATTAACAATGAATGTTATATGTTCTAAGCTGCTGGTTATATAATATACAGTGGCTCACAAAAGTTATCATACACCTCCATTATTGGAATAATTGTTTTCATTATTTCCGGCTAAAATGTAGAAAACGAACAAAGTTTGAAAAAACGTAAAGAGCATCTATCACTCTTTTAAAAGAGCAAAATGAATGTTCTACACAAAACAGAAATAGCACAAAAAAAGTTATTTGAAAAAAAAATCCTTTTTAGTACCCCACAAAAGTCTTCATACAGTTCACTACTAATTATTGTTTTGCTGATGTTTACTATCTGCTAATACTCTTTTCTTCATTAATACTATTATCAATAATACTATTCAAGATAACTAACTCCAGGCGCTTAAAGGACAAACCCAGTAACAGTTTAGCTTTTACTGAAAGCGATGGCACCAACGAGAAAATGTATTCTTCTAGCAATTAGAGAGTTGATTATTAATCATTGGCAAAATGGAGACAGTTACCGTGTAATAAGTGATAAAGTGAATGTTCCTTTTCCCAGTGTGCAATCTATCATTCAAAAGTTTAAAAACTCAGGGCTTCTCTGTGATAAACCTAGAAGTGGTCGGCCTAAATTACTTTCTAATCGTGTAGAAAGAGTCTTAACTCGGAAAATTCTGATTAATCCACGATTAAGTGCCCCTACAATTGCTGCAGAGCTGAAGGATGAGTTGAACGTGGACGTAAGTGCTGAAACTGTTCGACGAACATTGAGAAATAAAGAGTATCATGGTCGAGTAAGTAGGAAGAAGCCATTCATCAGTCATGTGAACCGGAAAAAAATACTTAATTTTGCCAAAACGTTTTGTGAAAAAGATAATAACTACTGGGATGATGTTATATTTGCTGATGAAAGTAAATTTTCATTATTCGATTCAAACCAAGGCAGTGTTATATGGAGAAAGCCAAACACCGAATTAGACGAGAAGAATCTCCGTGCCACTGTGAAGCAGGGCGGTGGTTCTATAATGGTATGGGGGTGTATGTCATCACATGGAGTAGGAAATCTCCATATCATTGATGGCATAATGAATCAATGGGTTTATGTAGACATTTTACGCAACAATTTAAAACAGAGTGCAGCAAAAATGGGAATTTCAAACAGTTTCAAATTTTGCCAGGACAATGATCCGAAGCACAAGGCTTTTAAAGTGAGGGAATGGCTTCTGTACAATTGCCCCAAAGTGATAGACACTCCTCCTCAGTCACCAGATCTCAATCCAATAGAAAATTTGTGGGAATTAGTCAATCGAAGATTGAGAAACAACAAGATAAGAAACATTGGTGAATTGAAAGACAAAATATTGTGTGAGTGGTCCAAAACACCGGAATCACTTTGTAAGAAATTAGTTTCCTCAGTCCCGAAACGTCTTACAAATGTTTTACAGAAAAAGGGTGGGCCTACGAAATATTAAATAACGAAAAACGAAGAACATTTGAAGGTGTATGAAGACTTTTGTGAGGTACTGTAACTGATTTTTTTTGTTAATAATTTTTTTAAGCGCTATTCCTTTTTTATAAATATCATTCAATTTGCTCTTTGAAGACAGTAATAGATGCTCTTTACAGTTCTTGAAGTACTTTCTGTTCTTCACGGCTTATTCAGAGATATTGAGATAATCTCTTTCAATATGGGAGGTGTATGATGACTTTTGTGAGCCACTGTAGTATATTGGAGATCTCATTTTTACCACATCAGTAGAAGGGAAATGGGGATTCTGGCGCAGTTGCTCCTCATGACCTTTGACCCCACGGGGTCACGTCTCCGTCGCTCTGGTAGTAGGCGATATGATCTCATAGTTAGAGATTAGTGAATCATCATACTTAGTTGTTGGTACATTCGTTACATAGATATTTACTAGGTTTTTGAGTGAATTCCTCCTTATAAAACTGAGTAGAAGGGAAATGGGGATTCTGGCGCAGTTGCTCCTCATGACCTTTGACCCCACGGGGTCACGTGACCCATCACCCCCCACCACCACTACTCCCCCCCCCCTCCCTAGCTCCGAATCACCCACCATCGTACATCCCCAGCTCAATTAGTTTACGCTCTCCCTCTAAACCTCAATAAGTTTCCACTCTCCCTCTAAATCTCAATAAGTTTCCACTCTCCCTCTAAACCTCAATAAGTTTCCGCTCTCCCTCTAAACCTCAATAAGTTTCCGCTCTTCCTCTAAACCTCAATAAGTTCTTCTCTCCCTAAACGTTAATAAGTTTCCGCTCTCCCTCTAAACCTCAATAAGTTTCCGCGCTCCCTCCAAACCCTACTTTACATTTTTAACCCACCCCTCGCCTGTGCCCCTATTTTTTTTTAATTAGCCCACTACCAACAATTTTGATATTTTTTCAGTCTGATTTCGTGACCTTGAACAGGCACTTGCGTGTTCAAGCATGTCGAACCCTGCATTCGTGTAGCCTACCTTATCATGTCCTAGCATCATCATCATCATCATTGTATTCAGTATTATTTTAAACTGGAGTATTATGATGGAAAAATCGCCTACCTACACTTTTGAGCATGCCGTCCTTCGGTGCCTTGAATGGTATTGCATTTAAAAATATAATTCAAAGCTCGTCATATTGAGTATGTTGTCCGATTGGAGTAATATGTGCGAAAAAATATTTATCTTCAATTCCGAGCATGCCGTCCTTCGGTGCCTTGAATAGTATTGCATTTAAAAATATAATTCAAAGCTCGTCATATTGCGTATGTTGTCCGATTGGAGTAATATATGCGAAAAAATATTTATCTCCAATTCCGAGCACGCTGTCCTTTGGTGTTATTTGTGAATTCTTGTTTTTTATTATTTTATTTTTTTATATCCACTATGGCTTGGAAATGACCTTCGTATCTATAGGAATTAAGTCGTTGTTTACATGTTCAAACATGTCGAGACCTGTTGTTGCAGGCATACTTCACCAATTTTTATTTCATGATTTAATCTTACATCCCCACGTCAATTAACACATCCAATGTGCTTCCCCATCTCAATACCCCCGCTCTCCCTCCGAATCACTACTCTCTATCTTCAGTATAGCGGCGTAGCCAATCCATCTCAATTTTCTCACTTATACTTCCCAATTATCCCACCTCATTCTCCCTTTAAACCTTTTACTCAGACACACATCCAAGCAATTTTCTTTAGATTTTATCATAGTCCACTACTCTTAGCCTTAGCACCATCATGCTTCGTCCCTGTTCAACACCTACAACCTCTCTAGATCGTCTGACATTTTCATCATAACCCGGTCTACTCATACATAAACCTACATTCAACGCCATTAGCCTCTCCCTCTGAATCAGTCATACTTACCCACCTCAAATCACCTTCAATGCACATACCCACATCAATTATTCTAAAACATAATCTTTAATTAAAGTTCTACTTCCTCAGACCAATTGTACTTCTTCCAATCCGGCAGAGACTTTGCAGCCCACACCTAATCCTCAGGTCTTTCTCCTAATTTTTATGACTCACTTCTACTTCCCCACATCAATTGTCTAATTTTTTTCTCAACTTGTCCTAACCAATTTTCTGCTCTCTACTTCTAAAACCTTTTACTCATACATACCCGCCCATACACGCGGAGTAATCTTTAGATCTAGATGTATCTTTCCAGGGGTCTCATGGATACATTCTTAGGCTAACATGCAGTACATTTAACTTACGTTATGTTACATGCTGCTTTTTGTGTACCTAGCGGCCAAAACAATTTCTTTCTCCTTCCACCAACCATCCTCTACTGTAATTGCTCTCCTAATCTTCTGAAATCCCCGCACAATTCTGACAACGACCAATCCATCCCAATATTCTGCTCTCCACTTCTACTCCCCCAACATCATATCAAGTCAGAACCCTACAAGTGTAGACTACTGCACCGTCAACATTTCTTTCTCATTCAAACCACTTCTATCCCACCTCACTATCCCTCTAAACCTTCACTCAGACATACCTACACACTTGCATCACCCAAGAGATTTTCTTCATCATCGTCCAGCCAGTATCAGTTTTATTTTTAGCCTATTCTTTTGCGTGTCCCAAAACCATTCACCCAACTCCTCTTCACTCATATCACTACAACCTATTCGATATTCATACTTCTGATCCTCTAACCCTAGGACCCCGGTATACGCCAGGCCTTCATTTACACCATATTTTACACAAATTTAAATGCTTCTCCTTACCTAAGCCACCAGGTCAACATCCACAGTTCTCGTCGATATTTAGATTCGCATTTCCAATATTACTCTACCATCACTATTTTTACGACTAATAACCTACAATCTAGCAGGAACTTAAATCACACAGACAGCTCCCTGCACAACACTACTCCGGATATATTCAGAACCCACTCCCACACATCTGAGCACCAATAGAACTCCAACCTAGGACCCCTGCTGTGTAGGCTCACTCACATTGGTATCTGTCAACCCATCTTCATAACTGCAAAAGCCGGGGGTAATTTCATATTCAAGTATTTTTCCTAAGATTTCATACTGATGAAGGCAAGACTCTGGACCTCTTCATCACAAACGAGGTCAGTTAAGGAACTATTTTATAATACAACCCCAACGTACAAGAATCATATAAGGTGTGTCCATAGACTACAATAAGAGCTCTTATATAGCCATCCTAAGAAGAAGTCATTGAAAACTTTACCCACTGAGCCGGATAATTATTTATTATAGAGATACTAATATTTTTTTTGAATGGTAGGCCTTGTGTAACATTTCATTATCAGAGATTAGCTGCGATGTACTTTTCTACAAATCAGAGACTATGCATATTTCCTACAATAGAATCCTTCCGAGAGATCCAATATATCGTCACGACACAACACTTCACAAAAATTCGGAATTGTTCACCTATCCCTATACACATCACTCAACTGCAACTTCCCCAAATCTAAACTTAGAAGTCGCTCAGACACATTTTTAAAAACCCAACACTCTTCTATATACTTCTTCTGCTAAATTCTTTCCCGGTTTCCCTCTATAGTAAATCTTAAACTCTAAAGTAACCCCAAACCGAACACCATTCCTATCAACCTAAACATTTATTTTTCAGGCATCTTGCAGGCAACCATAGATAGGTTTTTCTATAGGTGCTGTCACCAATATCCTACATGCATATATATATATATATATATATTTTCTATAGTTCCTATCACATTACGCCCCCAACATTTTTCTACAACTAACACTCAACCGTTCCCCAATTAATATTATAACGCAGCCCTCACACCCATACCCCATTGTATTTATTTTTAAAGTCCCAAGCCCTTCGTCTCATATACATCACAGTTCCCATCGGTATTTGAGAACCCATATATTAGTATTATTGTTCCATCCTCACCCACATCTCATGGACCCCACAATTCAGCCCTCCTTCCCCGCATATATGGTATTGAGAGCCAAAACACTTACGATGACCCCATACAACAGTTATTTTACCGATTCATCTTCATAGCCACAAAACCCGGGGATTATTTAATATTTTAGTATATTTATTTTTTCATTATTTGTCACAGATTTTTTCCCTTACATACAACGCCTACTCCACTCACCTGTTTTTTCTTAAAGTCCTATACATATCTTACATCCTTTCATATATTTCTTTTTTATTTAGTCATATTATTTTATATTTCATGCGATTAATATTTATTTACATTTTCGAAAATTTACGTAAATTATGACAATTTTGTAGCATATTCAGAAACTTTTTTTTTTTGTGATGAATGTGACTGTGTAATAACTATCGTGATTATAAGAAAAATTTATGAGTACAAGCTGGTCAGTATTGAGAAATAAAAGTCGTATGCAGGTTCCATATCATAGGCAGTTTCTTATTGTTGTTAGGGCTAGATTTATTGCTGGAAACCCATTAATGATCGGCTCTTCTCGGATTTGATCGGCTCCTTTCGTTGCATGCAGGATGAAAAAAATTATAAATACGTTCTGTTTGGTCAGTAGTTATCTGTTTTCATTGTGAACGTGTTAACAACGTTGAGATAAATACAATCTGATCATTCATTATTTATTGAACCGAAGTTGTCAACCCTGTTACAATAAATACGGTCTGTTTGGTGATTATTAGGCAGACTTCATTGATCTAGTAATCCACAGCAGGTTAGATACCATGGGGGTCAAACGAAACGCTCTCACTATAGAAAATAAAATAAAAATAATTAAACTTTTTGATGAAGGAGAAAAGGTTGGAGAAATATCGAAACATTTCAAGATTCCTCAATCCACGATTTCTTCAATTTTAAAGAGGCGAGCAACCATTTTTCAATTGGATACATGTGGTAAAAGACATATTAAACGAATTAGAACTAATGGTGGAACACACTCCCAGGATACACCCCCACTTGCCTCCGACGGAAGAATTACACACAACTACACACAGACTCTTCAGAGGACGATGTGGGTGAAAACTCCAGTTCATCACAAGAACAAACGGACTCTTCACAGCATGAGTCGGGTGAAAACGGAAGTGAACGAATTCATTCAACAGAACACCGAAGAGTAGTATATGGTGATAAAAAACCAACAAAAAAGTTCAACCTTCTTAAACCCGTAAAAGACTTAATACCTCTGTCTAAGGAAAATATGACGTTTTTACGTTTGGTCGGGTATAAAGTGGATAGTTCAAAGAGGGGTTCGGGTATCATAACCATTACCGGAACCATCGGGGGTATAGATGCAATAAGAAAATCTGTTCGACATGAAAACACTCACACGTTGTCATCATATAGGGTTATCTATTAAAAAGGTAGATTTTTTTCAAGGAGAATGGGACAGCGACAGTTGCAGCAGTATAAAAGCGTTTTTTGTTCAATTCCAGTGCTTCTGACTCGGACTATATTTTGAAGGATATGTCAATAATGGGCATTAACATCATTGGGAATAGGTACACAGCATATCACAAACGAAAAAATTATTAGAAATAATCAAATCGAATGACAAAATGTATAGCAGGATGTGTGAGGTTGAAGGCTTGGAGAGGCTATAAACGCACGCAGGTCGTATGAGTGGAGGTTTGGAGAGGTTATAGACGCCCGCAGACCAGTGAGATCTCCCGCAGTTCTAAATGTTGAAAACACTGATTTGAGGGAAAAATAGGAGAGTACAATCGTTTTAAGCATAGAAAGAAATATGCCTGTATTTTTGATTTGCAGGAAAGGGACATGCCCCCTCTTTATTCATGCTTTGTATCCAAAAGTATATATATATATATTTCAGTTTTCATTTAACTATATGCTTATATCATCTCGTTTGTGAGAGAGGTTCTATATCTGCTGGCTAAGTTTCGTTTTTGTGCAGTGTCTTCGCGCACCCCAAAATCCTGTTTCCTTGAACCAAATTCATCTCAGTCAAAACAATTCAAATCCCTATTATACTACAATATATTGATAGCGATATCGTTATAACTACATAATATCGCTATAAATATGGCGATATTACTGTAGTTATAACCATATCGCTATATGTATAACGATATTACTGTAGTTATAACGATATCGCTATATTTATAACCATATTACTGTAGTTATAACGATATCGCTATAAATATAACGATATTACAATAGTTATGTGTAATATAGTTGTGTGTAATTCTCTCCGTCGGAGGCAAGTGGGGGTGTATCCTGGGAGTGTGTTCCACCATTAGTTCTAATTCGTTTAATATGTCTTTTACCACATGTATCCAATTGAAAAATGGTTGCTCGCCTCTTTAAAATTGAAGAAATCGTGGATTGAGGAATCTTGAAATGTTTCGATATTTCTCCAACCTTTTCTCCTTCATCAAAAAGTTTAATTATTTTTATTTTATTTTCTATAGTGAGAGCGTTTCGTTACTACTAATATATGGGTTCTCAAATACCGATGGGAACTGTGATGTATATGAGACGAAGGGCTTGGGACTTTAAAAA
Organism: Aradus depressus; assembly: GCA_963662175.1. Lineage (NCBI taxonomy): Eukaryota > Metazoa > Arthropoda > Insecta > Hemiptera > Aradidae > Aradus > Aradus depressus. Next base: position 45,041,896 of record OY759214.1, on the reverse strand, counting down.
TAAATACAATGGGGTATGGGTGTGAGGGCTGCGTTATAATATTAATTGGGGAACGGTTGAGTGTTAGTTGTAGAAAAATGTTGGGGGCGTAATGTGATAGGAACTATAGAAAATATATATATATATATATATATGCATGTAGGATATTGGTGACAGCACCTATAGAAAAACCTATCTATGGTTGCCTGCAAGATGCCTGAAAAATAAATGTTTAGGTTGATAGGAATGGTGTTCGGTTTGGGGTTACTTTAGAGTTTAAGATTTACTATAGAGGGAAACCGGGAAAGAATTTAGCAGAAGAAGTATATAGAAGAGTGTTGGGTTTTTAAAAATGTGTCTGAGCGACTTCTAAGTTTAGATTTGGGGAAGTTGCAGTTGAGTGATGTGTATAGGGATAGGTGAACAATTCCGAATTTTTGTGAAGTGTTGTGTCGTGACGATATATTGGATCTCTCGGAAGGATTCTATTGTAGGAAATATGCATAGTCTCTGATTTGTAGAAAAGTACATCGCAGCTAATCTCTGATAATGAAATGTTACACAAGGCCTACCATTCAAAAAAAATATTAGTATCTCTATAATAAATAATTATCCGGCTCAGTGGGTAAAGTTTTCAATGACTTCTTCTTAGGATGGCTATATAAGAGCTCTTATTGTAGTCTATGGACACACCTTATATGATTCTTGTACGTTGGGGTTGTATTATAAAATAGTTCCTTAACTGACCTCGTTTGTGATGAAGAGGTCCAGAGTCTTGCCTTCATCAGTATGAAATCTTAGGAAAAATACTTGAATATGAAATTACCCCCGGCTTTTGCAGTTATGAAGATGGGTTGACAGATACCAATGTGAGTGAGCCTACACAGCAGGGGTCCTAGGTTGGAGTTCTATTGGTGCTCAGATGTGTGGGAGTGGGTTCTGAATATATCCGGAGTAGTGTTGTGCAGGGAGCTGTCTGTGTGATTTAAGTTCCTGCTAGATTGTAGGTTATTAGTCGTAAAAATAGTGATGGTAGAGTAATATTGGAAATGCGAATCTAAATATCGACGAGAACTGTGGATGTTGACCTGGTGGCTTAGGTAAGGAGAAGCATTTAAATTTGTGTAAAATATGGTGTAAATGAAGGCCTGGCGTATACCGGGGTCCTAGGGTTAGAGGATCAGAAGTATGAATATCGAATAGGTTGTAGTGATATGAGTGAAGAGGAGTTGGGTGAATGGTTTTGGGACACGCAAAAGAATAGGCTAAAAATAAAACTGATACTGGCTGGACGATGATGAAGAAAATCTCTTGGGTGATGCAAGTGTGTAGGTATGTCTGAGTGAAGGTTTAGAGGGATAGTGAGGTGGGATAGAAGTGGTTTGAATGAGAAAGAAATGTTGACGGTGCAGTAGTCTACACTTGTAGGGTTCTGACTTGATATGATGTTGGGGGAGTAGAAGTGGAGAGCAGAATATTGGGATGGATTGGTCGTTGTCAGAATTGTGCGGGGATTTCAGAAGATTAGGAGAGCAATTACAGTAGAGGATGGTTGGTGGAAGGAGAAAGAAATTGTTTTGGCCGCTAGGTACACAAAAAGCAGCATGTAACATAACGTAAGTTAAATGTACTGCATGTTAGCCTAAGAATGTATCCATGAGACCCCTGGAAAGATACATCTAGATCTAAAGATTACTCCGCGTGTATGGGCGGGTATGTATGAGTAAAAGGTTTTAGAAGTAGAGAGCAGAAAATTGGTTAGGACAAGTTGAGAAAAAAATTAGACAATTGATGTGGGGAAGTAGAAGTGAGTCATAAAAATTAGGAGAAAGACCTGAGGATTAGGTGTGGGCTGCAAAGTCTCTGCCGGATTGGAAGAAGTACAATTGGTCTGAGGAAGTAGAACTTTAATTAAAGATTATGTTTTAGAATAATTGATGTGGGTATGTGCATTGAAGGTGATTTGAGGTGGGTAAGTATGACTGATTCAGAGGGAGAGGCTAATGGCGTTGAATGTAGGTTTATGTATGAGTAGACCGGGTTATGATGAAAATGTCAGACGATCTAGAGAGGTTGTAGGTGTTGAACAGGGACGAAGCATGATGGTGCTAAGGCTAAGAGTAGTGGACTATGATAAAATCTAAAGAAAATTGCTTGGATGTGTGTCTGAGTAAAAGGTTTAAAGGGAGAATGAGGTGGGATAATTGGGAAGTATAAGTGAGAAAATTGAGATGGATTGGCTACGCCGCTATACTGAAGATAGAGAGTAGTGATTCGGAGGGAGAGCGGGGGTATTGAGATGGGGAAGCACATTGGATGTGTTAATTGACGTGGGGATGTAAGATTAAATCATGAAATAAAAATTGGTGAAGTATGCCTGCAACAACAGGTCTCGACATGTTTGAACATGTAAACAACGACTTAATTCCTATAGATACGAAGGTCATTTCCAAGCCATAGTGGATATAAAAAAATAAAATAATAAAAAACAAGAATTCACAAATAACACCAAAGGACAGCGTGCTCGGAATTGGAGATAAATATTTTTTCGCATATATTACTCCAATCGGACAACATACGCAATATGACGAGCTTTGAATTATATTTTTAAATGCAATACTATTCAAGGCACCGAAGGACGGCATGCTCGGAATTGAAGATAAATATTTTTTCGCACATATTACTCCAATCGGACAACATACTCAATATGACGAGCTTTGAATTATATTTTTAAATGCAATACCATTCAAGGCACCGAAGGACGGCATGCTCAAAAGTGTAGGTAGGCGATTTTTCCATCATAATACTCCAGTTTAAAATAATACTGAATACAATGATGATGATGATGATGCTAGGACATGATAAGGTAGGCTACACGAATGCAGGGTTCGACATGCTTGAACACGCAAGTGCCTGTTCAAGGTCACGAAATCAGACTGAAAAAATATCAAAATTGTTGGTAGTGGGCTAATTAAAAAAAAATAGGGGCACAGGCGAGGGGTGGGTTAAAAATGTAAAGTAGGGTTTGGAGGGAGCGCGGAAACTTATTGAGGTTTAGAGGGAGAGCGGAAACTTATTAACGTTTAGGGAGAGAAGAACTTATTGAGGTTTAGAGGAAGAGCGGAAACTTATTGAGGTTTAGAGGGAGAGCGGAAACTTATTGAGGTTTAGAGGGAGAGTGGAAACTTATTGAGATTTAGAGGGAGAGTGGAAACTTATTGAGGTTTAGAGGGAGAGCGTAAACTAATTGAGCTGGGGATGTACGATGGTGGGTGATTCGGAGCTAGGGAGGGGGGGGGAGTAGTGGTGGTGGGGGGTGATGGGTCACGTGACCCCGTGGGGTCAAAGGTCATGAGGAGCAACTGCGCCAGAATCCCCATTTCCCTTCTACTCAGTTTTATAAGGAGGAATTCACTCAAAAACCTAGTAAATATCTATGTAACGAATGTACCAACAACTAAGTATGATGATTCACTAATCTCTAACTATGAGATCATATCGCCTACTACCAGAGCGACGGAGACGTGACCCCGTGGGGTCAAAGGTCATGAGGAGCAACTGCGCCAGAATCCCCATTTCCCTTCTACTCAGTTTTATAAGGAGGAATTCACTCAAAAACCTAGTAAATATCTATGTAACGAATGTACCAACAACTAAGTATGATGATTCACTAATCTCTAACTATGAGATCATATCGCCTACTACCAGAGCGACGGAGAGCGCTCTGGTGGTCATGAGCCTGTCTCTACTGTGGGAGACCTAAATTTTGCCTAACATAGATTTTTATTCATCTATGGGTCTTTAATGATTAACTAACATCGTACCGGCTTGAACCCATCGCTCTACGACCCATCCAAAAATCAAGTTTGTGCTCAAGTTTTTTCCACCTCCTACATAAAAAAACAAGAAGGCTACTTGAGGTACCCCCTCAATGCACCTATTGATTTTCAACCAAATCGGTAATTAGCTTGATTGAAAGCAAGATAGTTGATTTATTGGCGCAGAGGAAGTACATTTTTTTTTGGGGGGGGGGGGGGGGGGGGGGGTGATCCTGACCCCATGAGGTTGTCGGTCACATCACCCTATTGCGTTGGGGAACGGGTAACCTTCTTCCGCTGTGGACCGGCTCGATGGCTACGGTCGTTCTTGGTTTCCGGCGCTTTACACCGAGCGGGGCTTCTGCAGGGGTCCCGGCACCGGGTTAGAGGAAGTACGTTGCCGGAGATTCAGCGACGGTCAATAGGTTCCTGTAATGTTGCGTGTTATTGTACTCCGTTGGCAATGGACTTGAGTCACTCACGCCCACCGCCATTACATGATGACGCGGTGCCCCTTTCACCACGTCTTCCTTGTGGTCCAAAAAACAATTATTGTTCAATTATCAATTATTATTTTATTAACCTAAATGTTTATCTTTTATTTTTGTAAGAATATTAGTTATTTATAGTGAATTGTAAAAAGTGTTTATGACCAGACAGTTTCTTGGCAATATTCTTAGTGCTACTGAACAAGATTACTAGAGACTAGTTCATGAATAAATGTATTTAATAATACCCATAAATTTACGAAATATAAACTAATTTTAAATTCATTTATTCAGATACTGCAAAAAGTCCCTGTTGTAAAATTTAGCATCGTTGACGAAAATTAAATTATCAATAATTTTTTGAATTGAAACTTCACGTTAAATTATTCACCATTTTGCAATCGGATCGCGTTAAAACAATAAAAAAGTTGTCGATGAATCACTGGCAATGTACTTCTCAAGAACAAATTATTCAATTAAATTTTCGCTCCCCCTCCAAAATCGGTCGACTGTTTGTGCTAATATTCAATAAGGGCTCTTAAATCCTCATACTAAATTTTGTGTCAATAAATTCATTACATCGGCTATCACATTCCCTTTATGGCCTTGCTTTATGAATTCAAATATGAAATTCCAAAATGCCATGTAATTACAATCATTAAATCGGCAGTTATTGGGGTTTTTGAATTGAGCCCCCCCCCCCCCCCTTTTCTTTTCCCTTTTACCGATTTGGGGGTCACAACACAAAAACCCCAATAACTTCCGATGTAATGAATGTACAGACATGATATTTCATATTTAAAGTCAAAACCCAATGAGAACATATCCTGTCAAATTTCAGCGATATCAGCTGACGGGAATGGAGGTTCAGGAGAGGTGGCTCAATTCAAAAACCTTAACTGCCGATGTAATGAATTTGTCGACACAAAATGTAGTTAGTAAGAGGATTTAGGAGCCCTTATGTATGTTAACTGTTGAATATTAACGCAAATGGTCAGTTAAATGATTAATTTGTTCTGGGGAAGTACATTGTCGGTGATTCACAGACGATTTTTTTTTTAAATGTAAAAATAATTAACGTTTTTTTACACCCTCAATTCTCCTCCGGCTCTGCTCATTATATAGTTTTTTTTAGAGTAAATACGATAGACAACATGAATCAACACATACCCAAACATCGCTAGCTGAACTGTCATTTTGTATGTACTTAACCCTGATTATTTACCAGGAACTGAAATGTTACCAGATTGATGGACATAAAATATGACAAGGTAAGATGACTGTGTACACAGTGTGGGACTCATGGACAAAATTTGCAACCAGGAGATAGTCATTGGGGCACATCTAAATGGACTCCATCAAAGCAATTATCCAACATCGGTCGAATATCAATGTAAATGTGGCCTCAATTCTCCAGCACGGTGTGGTGTGGTTCTCCGATACCATTTTCCCATTGGCTAACTAGGACATGTTGATTGTATTTATAATGTGTACGTGGGATGTGTCCCAGGAACATATTCAGATTGAAGAGCGAATTATCAAATATCTAATTGTAGTGTGTTAAAGTAGGCCTAAATTAAATCAAATGTGTTAAAAAAACGTTTTGTCGAAGATTCGGCCACTATTTTCGGTATGAACTAAGAAAGGTAACGGCTGGTTATCAATATCAGGTTAGTCTATCTTACTTTCCCATACGGCAGATATTGATTGTTATATAAATGTTAATTGCGGATTTAAATGAGGAAGAGGAGCTTAATGTGTAACCTTCCGTGGTTATCCTCGTCAGGTTACGTCACTTTCCTTCTTTCCTATATGGTCGACGATGGTATAATATTGATGATATTTAAGAAATGAGATGAGGAATTTATTTTTAGAAGACTATGGCAACAGTAGGCTTAATATCTTGTAATAATAAAAAAAAATATGTGTTACTGAATAATAATAAAAATTAAATATTAAAATGAAATGAAATTACTTGAAGTAATTTTTTTTTTTTAATGTATCTAAATGAATTTACTTAATATATTTAAACAAAATTTACTAAAGAATTTACGCTAAAAAAATCATTAATAATTAAAAAGAAAATTTATCAAATATATATTGAGTGAAACTCCTTAAAAAATTACATAAATAACTCTGGGAAAATTTGATGCTACTTTAACAGTACCAATTAATCCAAAAATGACTCCCGGTTTTTTTATTCTAATTACGTAAATAAAACATTCTGTGTCCCGAATTGGTACTTACCCAAAGGCGTTAATCCGAAGAAATTTGTAAGTTTTGAAATTTGAGATCTATTGAGAGAGATTGAGGGAACTGAAAGAAAAAAACTAAAACATCTTTGCTAATTTACATAAATCAAACTAATTTATTGATAAACTTGGAATTATGAATACAAAAATAATAATATGATACAGTAGATAAATAAAGTATATAATAAAAACATTAGATATATATTTATTTTATTTTATTAAAATTAAGATAATTATTTTTGAGAACATGGTGAAATGTTATGTTCGAAACGTAGTATGGGCATTGTGTGATTGTTCGAAGACTTTTCTTTGAATGGCTTGAATTCTTTTTGAGAGCGCTTAGCTCTTACCTAGTAGTCTTTTGAGCAGATCAAAGCGTCGTTTCAATTTCTGCAGAGTCTGCATAACATACGGTACGTCTTTGTCGTTTTTCACAGGGAAATTATTCAGGTATACAGTTGTGCAGTCACCATCTCAAGACAATGGGTTACAACAAAGTATAAGAAATATCTTCATTCTTCTGTTCGTCTTCTCAGTCGAAATACATTTGGAATGAGAAGATGAAGAGAAGAGAAAATGTTGGACGACACCTGATCTGAAAAGATGTAAGAGTCAGTCTGATGAGATGGCAATCTAGGAAATGTACCAAGCCGAGACACATGTGTGACACTTGTCTGTGCCACTCAGTCCGCCCTACTCAGACAAATAAGGAAATTCCAACTGTGTGTTTTTCTTGCTCACGCCTTGTGTTCTTTCTTCGCTCTGGTGGACACGAGCCAGACTTTACTGCCCTAAATGTTCCCTACCCAGATATTATTAATTAAAAAATAAAGAACAACGTATGTTTTTCGGGATATTGTCTCTATGCGCCTTATTGAGGGGCGAAAAAAATGATAATAATAAAATAAATAAAAAGGAATTGAAAGGCTATTTTGATGGATGGGTAGTAAGAGAGGTAATAATAGTAAAGGGAAATAATGTTGAAAAATATTAATAACGAATATGATTCAAGGTGGCAATAAGTCGCGGTTCCACCTTCGTGGGGTTATGTGGTAAGTGTTGTGAAGATAATGTACGTATTAATGGGTTTGTATTTGTGTAAAGTTTGCTAAAAAGAGGTTTAAAATTTAGACATAAATTTCATATATAGAAATGTATCGACATCGGCAGTTATTGGTATTTTTGAGTTGAGACCCCCCTCAGTTACCATCTTCCCTTTGTCTGACATAGCTGAAAATCAATAGGTGTCGTCTTTAGTGGGTTCTGGATACAAATATAAAATCTTGTGTCGATACAAAATATGTTCAAATACACACAAACACACTTTTTTTTTTTTCTTTTTTTTGTTGTTGTTAATCAGGAGATCGGAACACATGTAATTCTTTTGAAAACTCTGCATCGAATTTCTGACCGATTACATAACTTTCCCTATACTTGGGGAAAGCAAAATGTTTTAGAAAGTGAGAACTTAGTTTATTACAAATAATTCTTGATGGGAAAGTACATTGATGATTTAATGGTGACTTTTTTTCTTGATTCAAATTTTGGAACGTTCAAATTTAGTGAAGTGACTAAATAGCCCGATAGCGCCCCCCCTCCAACAAATTGATGGCTACTCATTAAGATCCCTACGCCTCCTTGCATACTAACCACTCGACCCACTTCACTTTGCCTATTTAAACAGCGCCATTACCGTAAATCCATTTAGTCAACCTCCTCCCACCCTCCATCCATCCCCCCCCCCCCCCCCCCCTACCATCATCAGTAGTTACTTATTAAACTTCACCAGTAATGCTCTGAGGTTTTTATTTAACGAGGAATTCACAAAAAAAAATATAATTAGCATTAACTAAAATTAAGTTAATTTTTAAAAAAGACATCAGGGGGCTCTAATAATGAAGATAGTAAAGAAAGATATTTACTTCATGAGGGTGGTAGCTCAGTGGTATGCTTGCTTGCCTTCTGAGCTCAAGAACGTGGGTTCGAAACCCGGCCAAGCTCCTTAGTTTATTATATATGGGAGGTAAAATAAACTTAAGCACGCCGTCCTTCGGATGGGACGTTAAGCAATGGTCCCGAGCCGGTACAATGTCGGGTACTCGTTGAAGACCCCTGCCTTAGGTGAATAAAAATTTAGGGTAGGCAAAATTTAGAAATCCCATAGTATAGTCGGGCTCATGTCCACCAGAGTGATGAATGAGCGCTCTGGTAGTAGGCGATATGACCTCGTAGTTAAAGCCCGAGCATGAGGTCATAAAACCTTCAAAAATTCTTTAAAAATCTTACCAATTTTCATTATCAGGCGATATGGAAGTATATGATGAGTGGGACATACGTATATAGTTTATTTATGAAAATTGAGAGGAATAACATGCTGGAGCCACTTTGAGAAGGGCGAGTAGTAGAAAAAATATGGAACATTGTACCTGTTTTTAAATGAAGAAATTCAGAAGTTCACAATTATTTGAAATAGTTCCGCGGACATATTGATAAGAGGGTCATGGAGTATACTGCAGGTATTTAGATAACTGTATTCAGTCTTTATGAAAATATCCTGACCACTAGTCATGAACATATAAATATATAATAAATAATTATAATATATTATATTTTAATATTATATAAAATATTAATAATAATATTATTAATATTTTATATAATATTAAAATTAGATTATTTTCTTTTTTTTTATATTTATTATATTATAATAAATATAAAAAAAAAGAAAATAATCTGGTTACATGAGGACTAATTGGAGAACTCATCAGAGCGCTCTGGTAGTAGACGATATGACCATGTAGTTAAAGCCCGGGCATGAGTCATAATAACTAATTATTGTATAGTTAATTATAACAGGGAATTTCAAAAAATATTGTTATACTGGAAGAGTAAACAAAAAGGTACTCGCTAAAGAGTCCTGCCTTAGGTGAATAAAAGTTTAGGGTAGGCAAATTTAGGAATCCCACAGTAGAGTCGGGCTCATGTCCACCAGAATACTCTGGTAGTAGGCGATATGACCTCGTAGTTGAAACCCGGGCATGAGTCATAATAACTACTAACTACTTTACTAAGTTACCGAGCATATAGAAGATTTTTGTCCCCTACCCCTTTGGATCACCGGCTATGTACTTCCCCAGCAAGAATTAATCAATTACGTTTCCGCTCTCCCTCTTGAGCCAATCGATTAGATTAAAACTCATTATTTGACTTACACAGTAAACCACTGACCCCTCATACTAAACTTTTTGTCGATTCATTCAATACTTCGGCAATTATTCTCTAGTCCTCCCCTTCTCTTCGGCTGATTTTGTTGAAAATTAATAGGTGTCGTCCTTTATTTGAATTAACAAATTAATTTTTTTTATTTAGAGATTCGGAAAATTCCGGTACACTTAGATTTTTTTACCGATATTTCGTTTAGCAAAAGAAATATAAAAGGTCGTCGGTGGGTTATCGGAATTGTACTTCCCCAGCACACATTTCTCAAGTTAATTAATTAAGTTATTGCTCTCCCTCTAAACATAAACGACCGTTTGGTCTAAAAATCAATAGTTGACTTACACCGGGGCTTCTGAATTCTTACACTAAATTCTGTGTTACTCGTATTTTATTACTAGTGTTTTTGATTTGAATCACTCTCCTCTGAATCTACCCTTTTTTTCGGGCGATATCGCTGAAATATGACAGGTTATGTCCTCATTGGATTTTGACTTTAAATATTGAATTTCATGTCGATACATTCATTATGTAAGCAGTTATTGGGGTTTTTCAGTTGAGCCCAGGATAGCACCTATTAAATTTCCGCAAAATCGGCTGAAGAGAAGGAGGAGCTTTACACAAAAACTCTAATAACTGCCAATTTAGTGCATATATCGACACAAGATTGAAGCCTCTATGTAAATGATTGTTTTTTTAGCCCAAAATGATCAGTTGGTGTTGGAAGGAGAACGACTTAATCGATTAATTGGAAAGAAAATCCCGGGAAGCTTTGGTGGTACATACATTAGTTGATTTGACCCCAACATAGATAAATGTCAAATAGCCTCTAGGACAAAGAAAGTGCCCTTAATAAGCCCCCCCCCACGACTCAGGTCCCCGATAAGGTCAAGGGTCACCCCGACTTTCCATTATATTCATCCTCTACCTCTCCCTTCCTTTTATTTTACTATTTTTTTTTTTTATCCAAGGTAATTTTAATGTAATCATGAAAAAACGTAAAAAAAAGAAAAAGTAATAACGAGAATTTTTTACATCAATATTGAAGATCAGAATATAAAAAAATAAAAATAAAAAAAGTAATTATCTTTTTTAACAAATTTGAATTTAAACAATTGAAGGACAAAACCTAAATTAAATCAAAAACTATCTGATTTTAGGAATCAAAACGAAATAAAAATTCAATACTACTTATTTTTGAACCCTAACGACAATTAACAGGACTGTCTTGTACCTACCATTTTGTACAGTGTAATTAAAAGATTATTATAATGAAACATTAATATTGCTTTCTACAAAATTTCATCAAATTCTATCGACTAGTTTCTTCTATATAGTTCTTCCTTATTTTTTCTTGATTTCTTCTTTTCTTTATAAATTTTCTTATGTTCAGGTATATTCTTCTCTTCCATTTCGTTCTTCGATGTTTTCTTTACCTTGTTATTCTAGTCTGAAGTCAAATTTCAGCGATTTCAGCTGAAGGGGAGGAGAGGCCCCTCAGTTCAAAAAGCTTAGTAACTGCCGATGTAATGAGTTTATCGATACAAAATTTAGTATGAGGATTTAGGAGTCCCTATGTAAATCAGCTGTTGAATATTAGCGCAAATGATCGGTTAATTGGGGAAGTACATCTGGGGAAGTACATTGCCGGTGATTCACCGGCGACTTTTTTTTCCTCAGTTCATGATCTATTTTGTAAATGTGAGTTACATTCATTAATGGTTCTGTTAATGTCGCCATTGAGGAAGTTGCCCGTGACACTTCCAAGATGCCCTCTGTCCTACCGCTCTGGTCCCAGATATAAGACTCCTCTGTCAGGGGCCTCTGTCTGTTTGCCCTGTCCAACAGATGCCCTGTGTCCTACCGCTCTGGCCCCAGATATAAGACTCCTCTGTCAGGGGCCTCTGTCTGTTTGCCCTGTCCAACAGATGCCCTGTGTCCTACCGCTCTGGCCCCAGATATAAGACTCCTCTGTCTGTTTGCCCTGTCCAACAGATGCCCTGTATCCTACCGCTCTGGCCCCAGATATAAGACTCCTCTGTCAGGGGCCTCTGTCTGTTTGCGCTGTCCAACAGATGCCCTCTGTACTACCGCTCTGGCCCAAGATATAAGACTCCTCTGTTAGGGGCCTCTGTCTGTTTGCCCTGTCCAACAGATGCCCTGTGTCCTACCGCTCTGGCCCCAGATATAAGACTCCTCTGTCAGGGGCCTCTGTCTGTTTGCCCTGTCCAACAGATGCCCTGTGTCCTACCGCTCTGGCCCCAGATATAAGACTCCTCTGTCAGGGGCCTCTGTCTGTTTGCCCTGTCCAACAGATGCCCTGTGTCCTACCGCTCTGGCCCCAGATATAAGACTCCTCTGTCAGGGGCCTCTGTCTGTTTACCCTGTCCAACAGATGCCCTATGTCCTACCGCTCTGGTCCCAGATATAAGACTCCTCTGTCAGGGGCCTCTGTCTGTTTGCCCTGTCCAACAGATGCCCTCTGTCCTACCGCTCTGGTCCCAGATATAAGACTCCTCTGTCAGGGGCCTCTGTCTGTTTGCCCTGTCCAACAGATGTCCTCTGTCCTACCGCTCTGGCCCCAGATATAAGACTCCTCTGTCAGGGGCCTCTGTCTGTTTGCCCTGTCCAACAGATGCCCTGTGTCCTACCGCTCTGGCCCCAGATATAAGACTCCTCTGTCTGTTTGCCCTGTCCAACAGATGCCCTGTGTCCTACCGCTCTGGCCCCAGATATAAGACTCCTCTGTCAGGGGCCTCTGTCTGTTTGCGCTGTCCAACAGATGCCCTCTGTACTACCGCTCTGGCCCAAGATATAAGACTCCTCTGTTAGGGGCCTCTGTCTGTTTGCCCTGTCCAACAGATGCCCTGTGTCCTACCGCTCTGGCCCCAGATATAAGACTCCTCTGTCAGGGGCCTCTGTCTGTTTGCCCTGTCCAACAGATGCCCTGTGTCCTACCGCTCTGGCCCCAGATATAAGACTCCTCTGTCAGGGGTCTCTGTCTGTTTTCCCTGTCCAACAGATGCCCTGTGTCCTACCGCTCTGGCCCCAGATATAAGACTCCTCTGTCAGGGGCCTCTGTCTGTTTGCGCTGTCCAACAGATGCCCTCTGTACTACCGCTCTGGCCCCAGATATAAGACTCCTCTGTTAGGGGCCTCTGTCTGTTTACCCTGTCCAACAGATGCCCTATGTCCTACCGCTCTGGTCCCAGATATAAGACTCCTCTGTCAGGGGCGTCTGTCTGTTTGCCCTGTCCAACAGATGCCCTCTGTCCTACCGCTCTGGTCCGAGATATAAGACTCCTCTGTCAGGGGCCTCTGTCTGTTTGCCCTGTCCAACAGATGTCCTATGTCCTACCGCTCTGGTCCCAGATATAAGACTCCTCTGTCAGGGGCGTCTGTCTGTTTGCCCTGTCCAACAGATGCCCTCTGTCCTACCGCTCTGGTCCGAGATATAAGACTCCTCTGTCAGGGGCCTCTGTCTGTTTGCCCTGTCCAACAGATGTCCTCTGTCCTACCGCTCTGGCCCCAGATATAAGACTCCTCTGTCAGGGGCCTCTGTCTGTTTGCCCTGTCCAACAGATGCCCTGTGTCCTACCGCTCTGGCCCCAGATATAAGACTCCTCTGTCAGGGGCCTCTGTTTACCCAGTCCCCTGTTGACTTCTGACTGATCACCCCGGCCCGACCTCCGTCTTGTTTTTCATCCCTTCCTCTCTCCGCCCATGTTTTCTGTCCCTTGTGTTTTTTTCTGGTTTTCTATGTGTTTTGTCTCTCTTCCAGTGATATACGTACATTGTCCTAGATTAGCCATCACAACTCTTTTTCCCCTAATTTTTCAACGGTTTTTCTTGAAGATTCTCAACTTGAACATTGACCAGTTGCTTCAACCACAAATATTTTTACTTTCTCTACCTAACAAAATAAAAATGTTTTTGCCCTTCCATCAGAATCAAGCGACTGTTTGAGCTAAAAATCAATAGCTGGTTTACATAGGAACTTCTCAATCTTCATACTATATTTTTTGTCGATTCATGCATTAAATCGGCAGTTATTAGGGCTTTTGAGTCGATCCCCCTTCCGTCACTTCGGCCGATTGGAGGGTATATTAATAAGTGTCGTTCTAATGGGGTAGTATTTACAAATGAAACTCCATGTGAATATATTTTTCTGTTACACATATAATACAAGAGCAGTTATTACGGGTTTTGTCCTTATATAGTTCTGGGTACATATTTAGAATTTCGTGTCTATGTATTCATTCTATTCACAAACACAAAATTTTTGCCTACTGAGGTTTAATTAGAGCCTTTAACGAGTACCTGACATCATATGTGATAGTAAGATGTTATGGGACGAAGAAATAAAATACGTTGTCTTCTCAATGTTTTATTATTGGGTAGGCAAAATTTAGGACTTCCACAGTAGAGTTGGGTTAATAACCACCAGAGCGACCAAAGAGCGCTCTGGTAGTAAGCGATATGACCTTGTAGTTAAAGCCCGGGCATGAGTCATAATAACTAATTAACTATATATTATTCGAATACATTTTTTGCGTTCTGTGTTGATATAGTGGAAATACTAATAAATAAAATAAAATTATAGATAAAACACTTTTTAGAACACTTATATTGTATAATTCCGCAAACATATACTTAAATGTGTATCGGTTTCGGCTTACGCCATCGTCAGCACATAATAATATATTATATTAATATATTATTGTTGAACATTATGCTGACGATGGCGTAAGCCTTAACCGGTACACATTTATGTATATGTTTGTAGAATCAGACAATATAAGTGTTCAAAAAAGTGTTTTATCTATCATTTTATTGTATTAACTATATATTGATGAGAAATTTAAATTATACTATTGAATAAATATTACAGCATACCGAAATATACATAACAATTTTTAAAATATGGATTTACTATTAATTATTGTATATTTATAATAATAGTCATATATGTAATGTATCATGCACTCTACAACAAAGAATGAAGAAATTGTGTAATCGATCAAAAATTTGACATTCTTTTCAATTTATCATCAGTAGTATCGATAATCCTTCATCAGTAGTTAAAAAGGTCATGGTCAACAATCAAAAATTCACTTTTTTAGGTAGGTAATTTGAATATTTGGTAGATTTCGGACTTTGCTATCTATTTTATTCCCTCCTTGATTTTAAAGTATATTTACTTAGAATTTTAAATATGAATTGGAAACTTTATAGGGAATGTTTTAAAGATAAATTTTTATTGAACGTAAAAAAACTTTATCTAAAGTATAATTTTGAAGGATTGATTTCAGAAAAGAAAAACATGGGAATCGTTTTATTATTATTTTTTACAAACTTTTGGTGGTTGACCTACTTTGACTAAGATCAGTTTTTACTTCCCCAGAAATACAAAGTATAGGGGATAATGTTGACAACCAAAATTTCGATGTCAAAATTTTTTCCAGAATTTCCGACCCCTTAGATTTCAAAAATGTTTAACAAAATGTCTGAATGTGTGCTTGTAAACAATTCGACCAAATGAAAGGGGAAGATTAGGGAAGAGGCTATAAGTTAAAACCCTATAAAGACAACTATCAATTTTTCGCGGAATCGGCCTGAGGGAAGGGAGGGATGAGATGTGGGCTCGACTCAAAACCACCAATAACTGCGATTGTAATGAATGTATCAAATAAATAAAATAAATAACTGTTGTTCGTCTTGTTCCATCCCCCCACCAGGCCCCACGGCGTTTTTCACTGTCCCTCCTGAAAAAAAAAAAAAAATGGGGACAGTTTGGAGTGCAAACTGGTTGAACTTTCATTTAGTATTTGATAAGTCGTGGCTGAAGATGGTAGCAATACCGAAAGTATAGATAGACAATATTTTTTTTAAAACATACATTTTTCTTTGTATTTTTTATCAAAGTGTTTCACAATATACTGCCAAAATGTTAAGTATATTATTGATTTTTAGTCTAAATGGTCGATTGGTCACGGAGGGAGAGCGAAAACTAATTCGTTCTGGGGAAGTACATTGCCAGTGATTCACCGACGACTTTTTATTTATGAAAGTACATCCTTAATATATATATATAAACGTATATATATTTATATTTATATATGTATATTAGGGAGAGAATATAAAGTTGAGCAGATTTTAAAAAACAGCTCCATCACATAATATAAATCAACAATTCTGCTTGTGTTTGACCATTTTTCATTCTCAAAGTTAAAAGGGTTTTATGTATTTAGAAGTTGTTGTTGAACGTCCTACTTTCCATCGAACCCGAAACATGGCCTATCTCCTCAGACTCCCAAACGGGCTATAATTTGTACTCTTTTTTTTTTTGTAATCTCTATCCATGGCTTTAAAAAAAACTGGCAAAATATGGAAACAGTTCTGAAAAAAAATATATATATATCCTACCTTTCTAAGCACTCAGTTACTGTTGTTTCTTTGGTTTAATATATTTGTATACTCTCAACTTGGGCAAAAAGGATAACTTCATTACAGGTTTGCTGTCTTTTTATAGTTTTAAAATCAACTATAATTAATTATTTTTAATCTCAACAGTAATTTTTTCTTAATTTATTTAAGTTATTTTTAATTGAGTAAACTCATTGAGTAAAATTCGTCGTTGAATGACCGGCTATGTTCTTCCCTACCACGAATTAATCAATTACATTTTCTAATTTACGTGTGAAATTTCGTGTCAATACATTCATTTCAACGGCAGTTTTAGTGTTCTTGTGTTAAACCTTACCCTAATCCCTTCTTCCCTTTGATCAATTTGGCAAAAAGTCATCAGGTGTCGATTTTAGAGAGTTCTGGATACACATATCAAATTTTGTATTTTGGCACATTCAGTTAGGTATCGTATTCACAGACAGACATACTTTTTTTTTTTTTTTTTTTTTTTTTTAATTTCTGGAAACAGGAGGTAGAAAATCATGAAATTCCGTTGAAAATTCAACACTGTAAATTAAGTAACTTCGTACAGCTGGGAGACTAAAATTATCCAGGAATCGAACCGGGAACTTTCACATCACAAAATCTCAGTGAGTTACTCCAGTTTTTGTTGCCCTTTTCTTGTTTTAAAACCAACTCTATTGCTGTGGGGATTTCCTCTTAATTGATTCAAGTTCTTTTTAATTGATCAAATCAAATGAAAAAAAAAACCATCATACCAAATTCTGTCTTGATTCATACATTACATCGACATTTTTTAGGATTTTTGAGTTAGGCGCCATACTCCGATCCAATGGCAGATGTGGCTCAAAATAATAACAACAATAATAATAGTAATAATAAATAAATTTATTTCCGTTAAACCATAACATGGTAATAGGATACGTCAAAAGAATTAATACATCAAGACAGCTTATAAATCAGATTTATAACTACTTGAGTCTAACACACCTATGATTAGTAGTAATAACAAAACTATTAAAAAAAGTAAAATGAAATTAATAATAACTGAATAAATAAATACTTAAAAATACATGAGTACATAAACAAAATTAATACAAGATACGTTTATAATAAGTAGACACATTTTAATAAAAATTAAGATAACTATTTTTCAAAAAAAAACTCTTCGGAAGTGTTTTTATCCCAACGATGTTTCGGGACATTCTTACGACCCATCATCAGGTCCCAATGTGCGAGATATAGAAAAGAAAGAAAACAATGTAACTATAACAATATATGAAAAATTATATATGTATATTTATATATATATATAGATAGATTAATCAATTATAAATGAATGTATAAAAAAGTCTAAATAAATAAAAATTTATAAATGAATAAATAAAACAATAACATTCATTGGACTGACCTTTAAGTGTGGAGGAACTCTGCCCAAAAAATAAAAATGAAAGCATTGTATCAAATAATGTTTTTGGATAAGAAACACGATACTTTATTGTGATTATATTAATCTTTTTGAACAATGAGAATAAAATCCCGTTTCCGTGTATAGGGTTTCTTCTTAAAATTGATAAGTATCGTTCGTTATACCATTGATATACATATAAAAATCCATATCGATATGTTCATTTCAATGTTCACTCATAAACCCATAAACAGATAGGAAATCCTTTCTCATTTTTGAAATCAAGGGGTCGGGAAACATGAAATTCTGATGAAAAATCAACATCGAATTTCAGATCGATTACATAACTTGCTCTATACTTGATACAGCTGAGGAAGTAAAAATAACTGGCAATCACAGGGAATCGATCCGGTAACTTTCACATCACGAAGACTCTGTAACAAAGAGTTCATCTAGAATTTCCTTACAGGTTGTTGCCCTTTTCTAGCGACTTTATTGCAACGGCAATTTTCCTTATTTTATTCAATTTATTTTTAATTGAACAAACTAATGAGATAAATATTTGGCGATCTCCGAGAATCGATCCCGGAATCATCCCGTTTTAAGTGAGTTTATCAAGAATCGAGGATTCAGAATGGAAAAAATTAGTAATGTTTTGCAATATGGACACAGATTAAATTGGTTTTTAAGAGAAGAGTAAAAAATAGAGGGGGTTTTGTTCATATCCTTATCTTTAGTGATGTCTGTCCGCTAATGGAAAGCGCGTCCGGTCGTCCTCACCCTACCTACCTGGCCAATCATTAAATCGGCAGTTATTAGGGTTTTTGATTGATTTTACAGTTTCCCTTCGTTTGATCAGGCTGAAAATCAATAGGTCAAACCCCAATCTTATGGGGTTCTGGAAAAACATGAAGACAGCAATGTACAGCTTTGGAGGATTGACTTTGGAAGGAGAGCGAAAACGTAATTGATTCATTCGTGCTGGGGGGAAGTACATAGCCTACGTCACCGACGCCTTCACCGTTATAGTCCTGGTTTTTCTTCTGAGTTAGTTCAACCAGGGTTATTTTTGTGTGAGGGCGGCACCAGAGGGCGTCCTCTCTTTGAACTAAATCCAATCATAATGGAATTTATAAAAGGACAGGTCAAACAGCAAGGACCTCACCGCTAAGGGACGAAAGTCCCTTGTGAATCACCGTCATCCTACTTCCTAACCTCAAAGTACTATTAAATTATTTGATGAAATATTTGAGTTCTGGATTCACAAAGAAGGTTTTAGATTAAGCCCCCAACAAATCTATCACTGATTTAACTGATAAGTAATATATATCTTACTCACAATCAATGATATGATTAATATATAATCTCCATCAGGATTAACGCTAAGGCATATATAAAAAATATAGTGAATCAATGACAATGTACATTTCCAGAACTCTGATGTCCTCTTTGGCAATATGTACCTAGCCAGAAATTCATTTTAGCAATGTATACCTAGCCAGAAGTTCATTTTAGCAATGTATAACTAGTCTGAAGTTCATTTTAGCAATGTATAACTAGCCACAAGTTCATTTTAGCATTGTATATCTAGCCAGAAGTTCATTTTAGCAATGTAAACTAGCCTGAAGTTCATTTTAGCAATGTATAACTAGCCTGAAGTTCATTTTAGCATTGTATACCTAGCAAGAAGTTCATTTTAGCAATGTATAACTAGCCTGAAGTTCATTTTAGCAATGTATACCTAGCCAGATGTTCATTTTAGCAATCTATAACTAGCCAGAAGTTCATTTTAGCAATGTATAACTAGCCTGAAGTTCATTTTAGAAGCAAAGATATTCAACAACACAAAAACAATTGAGCTATATAGTTCAGCTACATATAACTCGGCTATATGTAGCTATATCAGCTATACATAGCTGAACTATATAGCTCAATTGTTTTTGTGTTGTTGAATATCCACAGCTTGAGATTTCAAACTACCATCTCATTTCTGTCTAATGTCATCTCACGTGCAACATCATTCCATACGTCGAGCTTTCGATTTCTATTTTCAAAATCCATATCGCTCGAATCCCATAAAACAAGATGCCCGCGAAAGAGCTCAATCAGTTTCGTTACACCATTTCTATTCCACTCAAATTCACTCAACAGGTTCTCCATTTTTTCAATTTCGCAACACACTGCAACAAGGGACTACTTCATTGCTTGAGAGCAAGCGCACAACTGACGAGCGTCTTCGGGCGACAGCTATATAGCTGTGCTACAACAAGAAACAGCCCGGCTATATAGCTCAGCTGCATAGTTCCCTTTCATCTTACCGACAACCGATGGGATCATTTCCAGCTATATAGCTCTTGAATTGAACTAAATAGCCTATATAGCTGTTTTCAAAAACTTGTAGCACAGCTAAATAGCTCGGCTATATAGCTGATTTCGGGTGGCGTTTTCAAAAACTTGCAGCACAGCTACATAGCTCGGCTATATAGCTGTTTTCGGGTGGCGTTTTCAAAAACTTGTAGCACAGCTACATAGCTCGGCTATATAGCTGATTTCGGGTGGCGTTTTCAAAAACTTATAGCACAGCTAAATAGCTCGGCTATACAGCTGATTTCGGGTGGCGTTTTCAAAAACTTGTAGCACAGCTAAATAGCTCGGCTATATAGCTGTTTTGCTACATAGTGTAAACGCGGCATAACATCCGGAAAGATCTTCAGGTATAACTATGAAAAATCCAAACATGATAAAAACTATTAAGAGGTATAACATTTTCTAAGGAGCAACTAATAAGGTGACAGACTCTGTCAAACAGGTGAGGTGACTGTTCAGTAGCCAGTCACTGTAACCACTACACCATGAAGGTACCCCAACCCTCTATTGATCCCCCCCCCCCCCCCCCCCCTTCTTTAGTATTAAGTAAACCGATCCCGGAACGCTTATTACATCCCAGTCTCCTATAATCCCATCCGATAATTTAATCTCTTTATGAAATCCTTACAAGGGCCTCTTAAATTTCCACCAAGTCTTACCTTACCTTCCAATTCTTCCTTCTTTTAGTCTGATAAAGTGAGTAGCACGTGGCCCCACGCCTTCTAATTGGATGAGAAAAAAGTCTTCGGTAGTGCACTTCCCCAGAACGAATTAATCAGTTAACTTTCCGCTCCTCCATACAAAACCAGTCCACCGTTTGAGCTAATATTCAACAGTTGACGTAAGTGCTCCTAAATCCTCAAACTAAATTTTGTGTCGATAAATTCGGCAGTTTTTAGGATTTTTGAATTGAGGCCCCTCTCTTGAACCCTCCTTCCCTTCAGCTGAAATCACTGAAATTTGAGTTCAGACTAGAATAACAAGGTAAAGAAAACATCGAAGAACGAAATGGAAGAGAAGAATATACCTGAAAGTAAGATAATTTATAAAGAAAAGAAGAAATTAAAAAAAAATAAGGAAGAACTATATAGAAGAAACTAGTCAATAGAATTTGATGGAATTTTGTAGAAAGTAATAATAATGTTTTATTATAATAATCTTTTAATTACACTGTACAAAATGGTAGGTACAAGACAGTCCTGTTAATTGTCGACTAGTGGTCGGGATATTTGTTTGAGAACACGATAACTCCCCCAAAGAATGAATATATTGAAATGAAATTCTATATAAGCTATTTTAATGTACAAAATTGTATGACGTATCCAATTAGTATGTTACGGTTTAACGGAAATAAATATTATTATTATTGTAGAGTACAATAGTGGCAGTTAACTAAGCAAGTTGCCGTCAGAGGCAGACATACAAACCACTAGGAACCGAGGGAGTGAGCCTTTCCACAATGACCCACTTCGTGCTAACTACATAGCTAGCTACCCGATGGGATATTTACAATTGTAAACTTCATAATTGGTACTGTAACTATAGGTCTTAAGGGGGGCTCAGCAGCGCTCCTAGGGGGATTGAGCACCACTTGAATGGAGGTCCAATGAATTGTTATACCTACCTAAAATATAATAATAATTATAACAAACTATAAATAGAAAAACAAGTTTAATAATGAAAGCATTTGTTTGTAAATATCATAAGAGCGAAATATAAAACTTCTTGGTATGCGTGCTTGTCTTCTGAGCTCAAGCATGGATTCGAAACCCGACCGAGGCTCTTAGTTTATTCTATCTGAGAAGTAAAATAAGCTTGAGCAAGCCGTCCTTCGAATGGGACGCTAAGCGATGGTCCCGAGCCTGTACGATGTCAGGTAGTCGTTAAATACCCCTACCCTAAGTGAATAAAAACTTAGGGTAGGCAAAATGTAAGACTCCCACAGTAGAGTCGGGCTCATGTTCACCAGAGTGACGAAAGAGCGCTCTGGTAGTAGGCGATATGACCTCGTAGTTAAAGCCGAGGCATGAGTCATAAAACGTAACCTTCTAACTTCTTCAAAAAGTTTTTTTAAATCTTACCAATTTTCATTATCAGGCGATATGGAAGTATATGATGAGTGGGACAGACGTATATAGTTTATTTTTGAAAATTGAGAAGAATAACATGGTTGAGCCACTTTGAGAAGGGCAAGTTTTTAAAAGAAGAAATTCACAAGTAAACAATTATTTGAAATAGTTACACGGACATATTGATAAGGTCATGGAGTAAACTGGAGGTATTTAGATAGCTGTATTCAGGCTTTTATGAAAATATCCTGACCACTAGTCATGAACGTGAAATAAAAAAAAGAAAATAATCAGGACTAATTGGAGAACTCATCAGAGAGCTCTGGTAGTAGGCGATATGACCATATTGTTAAAACCCGGGCATGAGTCATAATAACTAATTATTGTATAGTTAATTATAACAGAGAATTTCAGGAAATAGTTTTATAAGGGAAGAATAAACAAAGAAAGATGTCAATAGAACAGGTGTTTCTAGGATTCACTCTCCTTACAGAGAGGTATGTTCTTGTAAACACAACTAGTAAGGTATCAACATCCGGTATTGGGAGTGTCTGCTGGGTGTAACAAAACAAAATGACCGTTTTATAAAATGACTAAATACATACATTAATCCAATCAAGGACTAAATATGTTAATCCTATTTAATAATTATATATATATATATTATATATACCAATAATTAATACTCTCTTGTAGAGCACTATCTAAGCTTGTTTATGAACATTCCACTGGCTAAATAAAGCCTTAGTTTATTTATTTCTGTTGAAAAAGAAATATGACGGTTTCTTACAAAATTCTCGTAATTTTAAGACATTGTTGAAAAAAACATTACTTCAGCAGCTCGTAAAATTGTTGAAACTGAGGGGGAAGGCGTCCTTGACCAGCGCACAGCGCGTCGTTACATTCATTACATCGTCAGTTATAGTCCATTATCCTTCGACCGATTTCGTGGGAAATTAATAGATGCTAACCTTATGAGGTTTTGACTTCAAATTTAAAATTTCATTTCGTAACATTCATTACATCGGCAGTTATAGTCCATTCTCTGTCGACCTATTAAAACCAATAGGAGTCGTACCTAGAGACCTTTGAATTCACATATGAAATTTCGTGTCAGTACATTCATTACGACAGTAATTCGAGTTTTTATGTTTATCCTGCCTTTAATACCTTCGGCCGTTTTGGCTGAAAATCAATAGATGTCGTCTACAAATAAAATGTTGTGTCGATGCATTAATTTATTCGGGAATTATCGTGTAGACACACTTCTTCTTTATTTTTGGAATAAAAAATGAAATGGAAAACTGCAAAATGACGTAACTTCCCCTAAACCTTATGCCAAGATTACGACTTTTCGACCAATCAGAAATAATGCAAGTCTCAATGGTACTCGTTAAAGACCCATATCCTTGGAAATCAAATCTGGGTAGGCAAAATTTAGGACTCCCACAGTAGAGTCGAAGTCATGCCCACCAGAAAGAGCACTTTGGTAGTAGGCGATGTGATTTAGAAGTTAAAGCCCTGGCATGAGTCACAATAACTTACCAGGGACGTTGAGCCGGTGCTCATCATGGACCCTAGCTCTCTCTCATAAGAACAACTTTAACTTGATGAACTTCGTACCTACTTCACTTTCTTTGGTAGTAGGCGATATGATTTAGAAGTTAAAGCCCGGGCATGAGTCACAATAATTAACCAGGGACGTTGAACCGGTGCTCATCATGGACCCTAGCTCTCTCTCATAACAACAACTTTAACTTGATAAACTTCGTACCTAATTCACTTTCTTTGGTAGTAGGCGATATGATTTAGAAGTTAAAGCCCGGGCATGAGTCACAATAACTTACCAGGGACGTTGAACCGGTGCTCATCATGGACCCTAGCTCTCTTTCATAAGAACAACTTTAACTTGATGAAATTCGTACCTACTTCACTTTCTTTGATGAAACAAAATAGAAATGAGAAAAAAAAAAAGAAACTTAGGAGGTTCTTCCCAAATTTGGGACTTTGTTGAACCAACTCTCATACAACTTGTCGAAAATATAATGAAAATGAACTTGTTCCAAAGTTAGCAGAGAAGGGTGTCTTCTACATTTAGATTAATACCGTCTGTAAGTTTCAGAAATATAAGTCCGACTTGAACTTCAGATTTGAACATTATGGCAGACCAGGAGCCGCAGTCAGTCCTTTTTTTATTTTTTTTTTTGAACTTCCCCAGCTGTACGAAGTATAAGGGAAGTTATATAATCGGTGAAAAATTCGATGTAGAGTTATCAACGGAATTTTATATTTTCCGACCTACAGATTCCAAATATGAGAAAAAAAAGGCTGTCTGTGTATCTGTGAACATGACAACTCCCGATAGAATGAATGTATCGACATGAAATTTTATATGTGCATCCAGATCCTTCTAAGGGCAACACCTATCAATTTTCAGCCATATTGGCCAAAGGGAAGGGGGGGATTAGAGGTGAGGCTTAACTCAAAAACTCTAACAACTGCTGTTGTAATGAATATATCGACACAAAATTTCATATGTGAATTCAAAACAACAAAAGGACGACACTTTTCAATTTTCAGCGGAATCGGCAAAAAGGGAAGGGGGATTAGAGGGGGCTCAATACAAAATCCGCAATAATTGCCGATGTAATGAATGTATTCACATGAAATTTTGACAAACTTTTTTTTTTTTTAAATTCTAAAATAAATTTTTGTTGAAAGTAGGAATTTTTGAAGGCTAGTATTTGGCTAGGGTTAGAAAGTGATAAAATCAGCCAAATCAATGACGTTTCCGCCATGTTACCCTTCTATGGTCTTTAGTTCCCCTGCATATAACATAATTGAATAAACACTAAAATAACATTAAGAGCCTGTGTTTTTTAAAATGTTTCTCATAGTTTAATTGAAACTGGAACAATTGAGCTCTATCCCATTGAACTGTGAAGTAATTGATAGGGCACAGTTCTTCCTCAATTAAAACTTTATATTTTATTTTTATTTTTTTCGGGAGCCAAAGTGATCGCCATGCAGTAATTAAAAAATGAAGCACTTAAAAATCTAGGTCATTAAACAAAACGTCTATTTTTTTTTTTTTTTTTATCGCGACAAAGGACATTATTGACATTGACATTGCGGACACATTATAATGACGATAAGACTGACTTACATAGGGGCTCATTTTATGTCGACTGTCGTTAAATTCACGACATCGGCAGTTATTAGATTTTAAATTGAGCCCCCCCCCCCCCCCCCCCCCCCCTGTGAATTCCCTTTCCTTCAGCCGATTTCGCTGAAAATGAATAAGTGTCGTCCTTATAGGCTTTTGAAATGAAATGAAAAATAATCTTTATTTTGGGACTATCGTCCCCTATGAATAATAACATAACAAATAGACAAAAGTATACAAATATCGACCAATTGAGACAGAATAAAAAGAAAAGAAAAGAGGTCTCTAGTAATAAATATTAAATGTTAAAGAGAGGCAATGATTGAAACAATAAAATAAACTGGTGAAAATTAATGAAAAAAAATGTTTGTATATTATACAAAATAGATATTTACAAATCTAAATACATGGTGAGTCCCTAAAAATTTACAAAGACTATGTATGTTTCCAATATAAATATAGAGAGTGATAAATAATAATGAAAGCTATAGAGGTGTATATACTTAGAGTAATATAGGTTAGGTTAGGTTTAATGACTCATGCCCGGGCTTTAACTACGAGGTCATATCGCCTACTACCAGAGCGCTCTTTCGTCACTCTGGTGGACATGAGCCCGACTCTATTGTGGGAGTCCTAAATTTTGCCTACCCTAAATTTTTATTCATCTAAGGTAGGGGTCTTTAACGGGTACCTGACATCGTACAGGCGTGGGACCATCGCTTAACGTCCCATCCGAAGGACGGCGTGCTTAAGTTTATTTCACCTCCCAGATAAAATAAACTAAGGGCCTCGGTCGGGCTACGAACCCACGACCTTGAGCTCAGAAGTCAAGCATGCATACCACTGAGCTACCGGCGCCCTCTTAGAGTAATATATGAAATAATGACATTATTAAAAATGTTTTTACATTGACTCTAAAAAAGTAGAGAGAAATCAAGATTAATAAACTAGAAAAAAATAGATAAATAAATATGTTAAGAGTTGTCAGAATAATGACTAAAAATCACAAAGAAAAGGTAAAGTGATACGTCTACATTACATAGAAAAGAAATGAAACAATATAAGTTGAAGGCTGAAAGTAAAAATAAATAGAATGAAAAAAATAAATACATAGTTTAGTAAGCAAATAGAGTGAGAAGAAAAGGATAAATTGAATAATAAAGATAAAAATAAGTACACGAAAAACTGAATTATACTTGAAAGATCAAAAGTACACACTGAGGAGAGACACGTAACAGGAGAGTTGAGAAGCTGAGAGTCCAAGAGAAGCGGTGGAAGGAAGTACTGGTAGTTAGAGAGGGGGGAACTAGAGTGTTGATGTTATGGGTAGTGAGTCCAAGAGAAGCGGTGGAAGGAAGTACTGGTAGTTAGAGAGGGGGGAACTAGAGTGTTGATGTTATGGGTAGTGAGTCCAAGAGAAGCGGTGGAAGGAAGTACTGGTAGTTAGAGAGGGGGGAATTAGAGTGTTGATGTTATGGGTAGTGAGTAGTCAAATCCTCAGGTCTTGTAATGACTGGTTTTGACTTTAAATATGAAATTTTACCTCAACACAACCATTTCAACGGCAGTTATTGTACTTTTTGAATTAAGCCTTTTCCATAATCCCACTCTCTTCTGGCCGTATGGCTGAAAATCTATATTTGTTGTCCTTATGGGGTTTTGGTCAAATACACTAAATTTCATGTCTATACATTCATTCTATTGGCGATTAATAAAGTTTTTATATTCCTTCCCCCCAATCCCCCCCCCCCTTCCCTTTGGTCGGTTTATTTGTAAATAAAAATAAAATAAAATAAAAAAATTTGAAGAGATTTTGTGAAATGAAACAGTTGATGAGTTTTTGATGTATTCACTAAGAGGGGGTATTCACTTTGATGTATTCACTCTGGGCTCATGTCCACCAGAGCGACGAAAGAGAGCTCTGGTAGTAGGCAATATAATCTCGTAGTTAAAACCCGAGCATGAATCACACAAACAGATGACAAGATGTGTTGATACAAGGGGAAAGTCCCCTTGATTTATTTTCGACCGTATTTCGAGGGCTGATGTATTGAGAACTGATTATTTCACAGGTTGTCAAATAAGATGTAGTCTGACCTCTCACAGATTTTTATTAGTATTAGCTAGCCGGCTTTCGAGGTTGTCCTCATCATCATAAGGCTGACAATCATAAAATACAAAGGCAGCAACAGAACCTGTTTTTTGGTTTTGTTTTTTATTGCTTAAGGATGCTTTCTTTTGTAGACTGCCTGATGATGAGAGCAACCTCGACAACCGGCTAGCTAATACAAAAAAAAATCTGTGAGAGGTCAGACTACATCTTATTTGAAAACCTGTGAAAGTATTTCGAATCCCGAAATGCCTCACCTTCAATATTCCGGGTATGACTCCTAAAACCTAACCTCATATTATTTTAATATATTTTTTTTAATTTTCATTCAGGGTATACATTTGTATTTAGTTTATAATGTTTTTTTTATTTAGATAGAATAGAATAACTTTTATTTAACGGCGTCCAATGACAAAGATTTTTGACGCCTTTAACTCGATTAAATTAGGTCTATGAGGTGGGTTGTTTTCATTGTGCTTGGGACAGCTTCAATAGATGAGTTGTCGTCTCCGAGCATCTCATGAAGGTCCCTTTTATGCAAACCCTTGGCCTTTAGTATATTCTCATATCCAGGGCATTCCTCCAGGATGTGGCTCACTGTGAGAGGCCAGGCCCCACACCCGCCACAGCCCGGGGCCATCGCCCTGGTTATGAGGTGGCCATGGGTTAGGCGAGTGTGGCCTACACGGAGCCGCATCAAACATACCTCCTCCTGTCTATTCTGTCTGTCGGAGCTTTTCCATTTGTCGACATTTGCTTTGATGGACCTTAGCTTATTTGTTGGGTCCATGTTGGTCCACAAAGAGGTCCAGCTCTCTTTTAGATATAACATTTTAGTTTATTTTGGTGTAAAAAATTTAAATGTTATTTGTTAATTTAGTCAAAATTAGTTTTAATGTCATATCTATTTATTCAAATCTAGCATACGTCAACTCATTAATAATGTACATACATATGTCAATACAGTCTCTGAAGTAGGCACACTCAGCGTCGAAAGCTTGGCAGAAATTCTACAAGTTTGTTTTCATGGAACACAAGCCTCATCTCTTCCTAAAAATGTTTATGTTAGATGAAACCCTTTATTCAGAAACGGACTTTTTTCCACATTGTTCGATAATAATAAAATAACCATACATATATGATATAAAAATCGTGTTTCATATACAATAACATTATTTCATACTGAGCTCTATATTTTATTTTATTGGCCGACTCCTCTACAGATATCCTTCTATAAGGTATATCGGAAGTACTATTCATTTAATATTTTCATAAGTAATATAATTATTTTTTATTAGTTATTTACTCATTATTATTTTTTATTTTTCCTTTTTTTTTAACTTTTCAAAAATTACCCATTTTTTTATGACTTTCTACTCTTTATACCATATAAAAGTGAGGCCTCTCACAATTTTCAAAGTTGACTTTTATTCATGTACAAAAATGGCGTCCCCAAAAAAATGTTAATTTGGGGAGGTTAAAAAATACGAGTTTTGGTAATAATACTAATTAAAATGTCTTAATTATTTTTATAAAAGTGCATAAAACCTGAATGAAACAAACTAAATTAATTAAAGTTAAATTAATAAAAAAAAATAGGTAACTAAATTAATTGAAATATAAGTTGAGTGTGGTTTGTTTTGAAACATTGCGCCACACCCACCGCGACCTGACAATCGGGGCAGAAGTATCGCGATTCTTGTCGAATGTGTTTATCACGATGGTCTCGCTTTTTACAGCATACTCCTCATGTCCTAGTAGCATTGGTTTTTTTCTCGATAGGAGGAATTATTTCTGCAAAATGTCTCTCTGTTATTCTCAGTTGGTGAGCTGTTCACGTGTCCCGCCATCTGTCGGCAATAGACTGTACTAGAAGCGCTGTATATGTCATTTTGAAGAACTACAACGAGCAAACACAGGATAATACACCCAGATAAAAAAAAAAAAAATTGATCCCGAGTTAAGTCAGGGGGTTAAATATCATATGTAAGAACGTCCCGTAATACGGTCATGAAAAAGATACCTTTTATTATATTATAATATAAAAAATATTTATAATTTAAAATATATAAAAACTGTTTCTATTGTATTTATTAGTATTATTATTTCTATAATAAATATTATTGTAAATGGTTTAACGGAAATAAGTATTATTATTATTAATTTGGGAGTGAATGGTTTAGACGAGACAGACCGTATGTTATATTGGAAATATCTGGAAGGCAAGGTGAGTGAACTTTGATCAGAGGCAGTGTGTTAGCTAGAATGACATCTTGGGGGAAGATAAATAAGAAAAGGAAAAGACAGATAGTGCGTGCGGGTGGAGTAAGGAACTGGGGAGGGGAGGATGGCGGAAGGAGGAAGATAGAGGACGGGCATGGAGTGACAGTCAGCCTTCTGCGGAAGTGGGGTATCTCTTCCAGAAGGATGCCGGAGTACAAAGACTGAAGAAGGAAGCCCGTCTGGTATCTGGGAGTCCATGTCTGGAGCATTGGTTATTAGTCAGTGTCTGGACAATTATAGGAGAGGCCTAAGGAAGAAATACACGGACAAAGGAAATCTTCGACGCAGCCTTTCATGTAAGACAAAGCTCCGGAAAGCGATGATGGGGATATCATCACAACGCGGAAGGACAATATGTGGAATCGTCTAAGGAAAAGATACAAGAAATACATTGTTGAAGAAGGAAGCTGATCAGCGTTGACACTCCCTTAGAATTTATTTAGGTTTTGTATTTTTATTATATTTACTATATTTTATTATTTTTGTACAAATTAAAAATACAAAACCTAAATAAATTCTAAGGGAGTGTCAACGTTGATTAGCTTCCTTCTTCAACAATGTATTTCTTGTATCTTTTCCTTAGACGATTCCACATATTGTCCTTCCCCGTTGTGATGATATCCCCATCATTGCTTTACGGAGCTTTGTCTTACGTGAAAGGTTGCGTCGAAGATTATATATATAAGACCCCTACCCTAAGTGAATAAAAATTTAGGGTAGGCAAAATTGAGGACTTCCATAGTAGAGTCGGGCTCATGTCCACCAGAGTGACGACAGAGCGCTCTGGTAGTAGGCGATATGACCACGCAGTTAAACCTCGGTCATGTCATAATAACTAACTAAAGAAATTAATAAAAAATAAATTTAAAAAATAAGAAAATGAAAAATAATAAAACTAAATATAATGAAATAAATAGGTTTTTTATATTGGAAGTGAAAAAACGTTAAACACGCCATCTTTCGGATGGGACATTAAGAGATGGTCCCGAGCCATTACGATGTCTGATACTCGTTAAAGACGCCTATCTTAGGTAACAAAACCTTAAATGAATTAACCTGTACAGGCAAATTTAGGACTACTACAGTTGAGTGGGTCTCATGTCCACCAGAACTACAAAAGTTTAGGAAAAGTCACCCAACATTTTTCGGAACTTTTTCTGTTTAAATATTTTTTATATACGTATATATACTTTTTTTGACATAGCAAAACCTTCGCCAATGCCTGGTGTGGTGGCCAGGGACCAGGGACAGAAGACTTTGGCGGCTTCTAATAGAGGACTCAAAGAAGATATAGTTCATTTTTTATTAAACTGTCCTTTGTACAATAATATTAAAGAAAGATATTTATCTAAATATATTAAAAACGCTGATGAAGATGAAAGTAATAAAATTAGAATACTAGAGATTGTCTCTATAGAGCAAATTAATGATGTATATTACTATATTCTAAATTCTATTAATTTAAAAAAACTAAAAAATCTAACTGACAATAAAAACTAAAGGGGGAAAGGGAATAAAGGGAAAGGGGAAAAAATGAAAATAAAATTAAGAATAGAGGACAAAAAAAATAAATAAAGATAATGAAAACCGAATTAAAGTTGAGATTTTCATATTAAGTTTTTGTTAAATACTTGTTATTTACAGTTTAAGTACAAAGTGTATGTATACAAGTAAATGTGTGCATTTATTATAATATTTAGAAATTTATTAAGCTGTAATATTCTTACTTTATTATTATATCGGATATATATTCATTTGTACCCCAACTCTCTACAATAAGCCTTCCTATTAAGCCTACTGCAATGTAGTAATAAATAAATAAAATTTAAAAAAATAAGTTTAGTTAGCTTTAATTAAATAATTTAAGTACCTAATTTCATAAACTGTTCTCTATCAATCTTTTCTTGTTATTTTTAGAGACCCGGGGCACCTACCACCGTCCCTCTTGCATTGGTTCCTAAACCGTTCATAAATCTGGTGATTATTTATTGCTACCAGACCCATCTCGTGGATTTTCTTGGAACTCTACTCAATGAATCTAACATCAGACCCTACTCAAGTTCCTAATTCAAGATATGATTGATTTTTTGTTGTTCATTTGTTTCTAAATTTTGATTAATTTATTTTAAATATTTACTCATTTATTTATTTCTATTGGTTTATTTATTTCATTATTTTTATTATTTGTATCCATATTTTGCATGTTGTGTCCTGAAGAATATCCGGAAATATCTTGGTGAAAGAAGTAACTTTTGGAGAATTGTAAAAAACTAACTATATATATATATATATATATATATATATTATATATAATAATTATATATTATATATAATATAATATATATATATATATATATATATATATATATTAATAGTAATGAATTATTATTGCCATTACTGATCATATATGTGTCCAACTCTAAGGTTTGCGGGTTCGGGTTCCCGGGGCCATGTAAAATAACTAGATAACACCTTTATAAGAGACATAGCTAATATGCATCGTACATAAGACCTAAAAAAAAAACTAAGATTTAATAATTGTTTATGTATCTAATTTATAAGTTATCCTGATGGATACATTTTTATGACGTAACCTATTATCTTGTTATGGTTTAACGGTATTTATATTAATATTATTTCATTATTAAAATAACAATTTACATAATACACTGAATAATTTCAAGCTTTACCGTAATGTAAATCCAATATGTCTCCATTTATTCTTCTCTTCATCATTTATAAAATAAATAAATCAGAGAATTGTCACCAACTCTCACAATGTAGGGGAATAATGTATTAATAACACTTATTAATGTATTAACAAATAAAATGTATTAGAGCATTAATGATTTTTCACGTATGAAGCCTTTAAATGTGTCTTATCATAGTTCACTGTGATATTTTTAGTATAGAGTAAGTTATGAAATCGGTCAACAATTCGATGAGGAGTTTTCTCCAGAATTTCATGTTTTCCGATATCTTGATTACAAAAATAAAAAAAAATGTCTGTATGTGTGAACACCGTGTCTGTGAAGACGATTATTCCCGATAGAATGGATGTATCGATTATTTTGTATAGTTATCCAGAACCCCTTAAGAACGACATTTATTGATTATCAGCCAAATCGGTCAAACGGAAGGGGAGACTTAACATAAAAGTTAACTACCCTTGTAATGAATATATTGACACAAATGTAACAACCGTTTAAAACGACACATCAATTTTCAGCGGAATCGGTCGAATGAAAGAGGTGGATCAGAGGGGTTCAACTCAAAACCTAATTTAATTTCATGGCATAAGAAAGTCCTGTAATATCCATATCATGTATATTTCAATTTTTTCTTAATTTTTATAATTTTTGATCAAAACTACCAATAATCAAAAATATTTTATACTTCGTCGCTACACGATACAATGTTTTTTTTTTTTTTTTTTTTTTGTTTTTTTTTCTTTTTATTTACAAAGAGATATTTACAACTGTATAAAAATATATACAACAAGCAAATATGCTAATACAGACATAATGGCAATGTCAAAATGTCATGAGGGGAGAAATCACCCAGTGGTGACACTTCCTAGTCACTGATTTTCTCTCATTTGTAACTAATTAATACAATGTAAACATTATTTTGAAATATTTCCTACGGAATGTTAATTACTTACCCAGCTATACGAAGTATAGGGGAAGTTATGTAATCGGTCAACAATTCGATGAGGAGTTTTCAATGGAATTTCATGTTTTCCGACCTCCAGATTACAAATATAAAAAAAAAAAAAAAAAAAAAAAAAAAAAAAAAAAAAAATGGGTGAGTGGGTGTACGTGTGTCTATGAACACGATAACTCCCGATTGAATGAATGTATCGACAGATTCATTTATAAATCCAGAATCCTATTCTTTTTCAGCCAAATCGACCAAAGAGAAGGAAGGGATTAGGAGGGAGGCTAAACATAAAAATACTTACTAACAATAAGTAATATATTACCTACTACAAATTCATTAAAACAAATAACCAGTTATTGCACACAACAGAATACAATAATTATGGAGGAAAAAAGAAAGTATAAAATAATGACAGAACCGTATATCAGGATGCAAATGGTATATAGGTGAGTTGAAGGTGAACAGGAGACAGGCCGGCTTGGAGCTGTCTACAGTGGGGAAGGTCAGGGTGATCCCATCGTCCATGTGGCACAGTAAACCTTACTTCTACAAGTATAGGGGAGATTATGTAACCGGACAAGAGACCGACCGGCTTGGAGCTGTCTACAGTGAGGAAGGTCAGGGTGATCCTATCGTCCATGTGGCACAGTAAACCTTACTTCTACAAGTATAGGGGAGGTTATGTAACCGGACAAGAGACCGACCGGCTTGGAGCTGTCTACAGTGAGGAAGGTCAGGGTGATCCCATCGTCCATGTGGCACAGTAAACCTTACTTCCCCAAGTATAGGGGAGGTTATGTAACCGGACAGGAGACCGACCGGCTTGGAGCTGTCTATAGTGAGGAAGGTCAGGGTGATCCCATCGTCCATGTGGCACAGTAAACCTTACTTCCCCAAGTATAGGGTAGGTTATGTAACCGGACAGGAGACCGACCGGCTTGGAGCTGTCTACAGTGAAGAAGGTCAGGGTGATCCCATCGTCCATGTGGCAGAGTAAACCTTACTTCCCCAAGTATAGGGGAGGTTATGTAACCGGACAGGAGACCGACCGGCTTGGAGCTGTCTACAGTGAGGAAGGTCAGGGTGATCCCATCGTCCATGTGGCACAGTAAACCTTACTTCCCCAAGTATAGGGGAGGTTATGTAACCGGACAGGAGACCGACCGGCTTGGAGCTGTCTACAGTGAGGAAGGTCAGGGTGATCCCATCGTCCATGTGGCACAGTAAACCTTACTTCTACAAGTATAGGGGAGGTTATGTAACCGGAGGTGAACAGGAGACAGACCGGCTTGGAGCTGTCTACAGTGGGGAAGGTCAGGGTGATCCCATCGTCCATGTGGCACAGTACACCTTACTTCTACAAGTATAGGGGAGGTTATGTAACCGGACAGGAGACCGACCGGCTTGGAGCTGTCTATAGTGAGGAAGGTCAGGGTGATCCCATCGTCCATGTGGCACAGTAAACCTTACTTCCCCAAGTATAGGGTAGGTTATGTAACCGGACAGGAGACCGACCGGCTTGGAGCTGTCTACAGTGAGGAAGATCAGGGTGATCCCATCGTCCATGTGGCACAGTAAACCTTACTTCCCCAAGTATAGGGGAGGTAATGTAACCGGACAGGAGACCGACCGGCTTGGAGCTGTCTACAGTGAGGAAGATCAGGGTGATCCCATCGTCCATGTGGCACAGTAAACCTTACTTCCCCAAGTATAGGGGAGGTAATGTAACCGGAGGTAAACAGGAGACCGACCGGCTTGGAGCTGTCTGTTTGAAGATTGATAAGTCTGTGTAACATGACCGTGCTTCTTAAGCGGGACCTCAGTGGCTTAAGCCTCATCGTAGATCCGAAGATTGGAAAGAACCTGCAACTCCTGGAAGTGTATCTCCATCATGAAGGAGAGTCATTGAATGAACACTCTTTTTGAGTGTGGAATGTTTGAAATACTTCCTGGGCCATGGACCCAACTACTTGACGAGATGCCAAACAGACTTGTGAGAAGTTGGCAGAGCTCGCCGGTAGCTCAGTGTGTTATCAAGACACGTGAGATTTGCAACCCCTTGAGACGGGTGGTGGGGCACCGAGAGTACCCCGGGGTAGAGGGGAGACGGAGCGGGGGGCGGGCGGCAGAAAGACACGAGAGAGGTCAGTTAGTGTGAGTCGTGGAGATAGATGGCACCACCAGAGCACAGCCCGCTCAAACAGCCCGAGGATGATCTGGAGGAACTCATGTCACATCTTGGTGAGTTCACCCTCTCCACATTTCTTAAAGCTTCTCCCAGCTCCAAGTTGGCCCATTCTGTCTGCTGGAGTCTCTTCATTTCTTTGGGTTGAACAACATCTGCACTTGAAGATAACATGAAAATTCCAGGTTCCATCTCCGGCACCTATGACCCAACTGCTCTTCTTGCACATTGCAGAACGTTTACCTCGACTCCGGAGCTCACAATCACTAAGAACAAAAAGATTCATTGGAAAATTATCTGTGACAAAAAAGACTGTCTTACTAAGACTACTTATCAGTAATCACGAACCGTTTCATTTATTTACTTTCTACTGCGCTTTCAGGAATCTCTTCAAGTTATTTAGTGCGGATATTGGCCATTTCTTGACACTTCCAGGCCGCATACATCTTACGTTTAATTATGCTAATATATCTTATTTTAAAATAATAAATAAAATATGCAATACGATATGCATAAAGAGGGCGCCGGTAGCTCAGCGGGTTCGAAGCCTTAGGTTTTTTATCTGGGAGGTGAAAAAAGCTTGAGGACGCCGTCCTTCGGATAGGACGTTGGGACGTCAAGTAATTGTCTTGAGCCTGTACTATGTCATGTACTCGTTAATGACCCCTATCCTAGGTGAATAAAAATTTAGTCGGGCTCATGTCCAACAGAGCGACGAAAGAGCACTCTGGCAATAAGCGATGTGACCTCGAAGTTAAAGCCCGGGCATGAGTCACAATAAGTAACTAACGAGATGCATAACGATAATAAAATAACTATAAAACAATATTGTGCCTCCTTACTCGGCTGTGAGGTCAGGCGGACCATGGGATGCTGACCACTGAATGAAATTAAACTTAACATGACTTTATCACGACTTAGTACATAGACGGTGGGCAGAGAGATGCCGACTGCTCTCTGAATTTCAACACAAAATACCCAATAACTGCCGAAGTTGTGAATCTATCGACATGAAATTTTATATGTATGTAAGTCCAAAATCGAATAAAGACGATAACTTCCAATTTTCAAACGTATCTGCTTTAGGGGGTGGGTAATATAACAAAAAAAACCTAATAACTGTCGAGTTAACGAATGTATCAACACAAAATTTAGTGTGATTATTCAAAAGTACCTGAGAAAAGTCACCTATTTATTTTAAGGGTTCTTTACCCAAAGGGTCGAACTTAAACTATAAGTGAAATTTTGATGGGAAATTTCAATTTATGATCTCAACATATAGATAATAAAATTTTGAAAAACATTTTTTTTCTTTTTGAGGATGTCGCCATAGTTTTATTGGTTGTGGCAACACTTTATTGGTAGTTTTTCGCTAG
Organism: Aradus depressus; assembly: GCA_963662175.1. Taxonomy (NCBI): domain Eukaryota; kingdom Metazoa; phylum Arthropoda; class Insecta; order Hemiptera; family Aradidae; genus Aradus; species Aradus depressus. The sequence goes on along the minus strand of OY759214.1, from coordinate 45,005,087 downwards.
CATTAAATGCTCACCAATATTATTTTGTATATTTACATTAGATAATATGATCATAAGGAAATGTGATGTCGTGAGACAAGAAGAAACAAAGAGAAAAGTATGTATAGGGCGTAATAACTAAATAAATAATTATGTACAAAACAATAAATAAAATATGTTGTACAAAATAATGTTAAGATAAAATAATATTAATAAAATATAAAATAATAATAATAGAAATAAAATAAAAAATCATAAGAATAAGCCGGTGTTGTAGTTTTCAGCTTGAGACCCCTCGGTTTTCTGACCTCCCCATTCCTCCGCCTTCTTGGTTCGACAGTGTAGTGGAGGTGAACTGAGAAAGAGAAGACTGCTGAATAAGCGAGGAGAACACACCGGCACTCCCTAAATATTGTCGCTAAATTATAGTAGCATGTAACTCGGCCAGCGTCGCCTCAGTCTTCGGGGGGATTATCTGGATGGGAATGGTATGACAAAGACTCAGGCAACTAAATTGACATGGGTGGTTAAGCTAATCAAATGAATTACCTATGGTTTGTTAATGTTAAATTATTATCTGTAACTGACAACTAAACTAATACAGAACAACTAAGAATAAAGCTCTTTTACATTACAAACTAATAAATAAATATAATATACATTACAGAGGGTTTTCCACTTCCACCTTTTAAATGTCAAAGATGCACGTGAAACCATACTTCATTGCAAATTATGTCACGATATCTCTAATCTGATGTTTGAATGCACGAGTCAAACTAAATCGAGCCTAAGAAGCAGATAATATAACAGATACAGAACTATTCAGATTAGAAGGAACACTTTAGTATAGAAATAATTTATAGTTAGTTAATTATTATGACTCATGCCCGGGCTTTAACTAAGAGGTCATATCGCCTACTACCAGAGCACTCTTTCGTCACTTTAGTGGACATGAGCCCGACTCTACTGTGGGAGTCCTAAATTTTGCCTACACTAAATTTTTATTCACCTAGGGTAAGGGGTCTTTAACGAGTACCTGACATCGTACAGGCTCGGGACCATCGCTTAACGTCTCATCCGAAGGACGGCGTGCTTAAGTTTATTTTACCTCACAGATAAAATAAACTAAAAGCCTCGGAGCCGGGTTTCGAACGCACGACCTTGAGCTGAGAAGGCAAGCACTACCACTGAGCTACCCGGAGCTCCTTTCGGCGCCCTCAAAATAATTTATATTTCAGAAGAGTTCATTATTTATATTTATAATAACACTTTTCTCGATTACGAATACTAATCCGACCTCGAATATTTTGAATAGTTGAATGTTAAACAAATTAATAACGTGAAATAAAAACAAAAATCAATACAAACCTAAGGTAAACAAACAGAGTGAGAAGTTCTTGGAATGACGCAACATCGTGCTTTTCGAATGTCTTCTATTGACATTATATTCCTGGTCTCAAATCTCTGTTTACTATTCGAGGAATTCAAGTATTCGTTGATGGAACTCGCCCTTCTTAAATTTATACAATTCTTTTAATTAGTGTTATGTATGTCAAAGTTCAAAAAAAACTTATGGTTTCTGTGATATGTGTCTTTCTGTTGGTGGGCAGCCACTAACTCCAGTGTCTTTAGGTTAGCTATAAACCTAAATGACCTGTTTCAAAAATGTGTTTGCGTCGAATAGAATATGATGTTGGAGGGTTCTCATATTTATTTCATTTGAAATGAAGTTGTCACATCTGCTAACCGCCCCCCTCCCCCTTCCCTTCGGCCGATATTAAAATTAATAAGTGTCCTCCTTACGGGGCTTCACACATATAAAATTTCATGTCGATACATTCATTCTTTCGGCAGTTATTAGAGTTTTTGTCTCCCTCCCTCCTAAACCCCCGCTTCTCTCTCAAAGATCAATAGACGTCGTCGTTACAGGGTTCTGGATGCATATATAAAATTTCGTGTCGATATATTCATTCTATCGGGGGTTACTGTGTTCAAAGACACATGGATTTTTGTTTTTCATTTTTGAAATTTGGAAAACATGAAAACTTTTTTAATTCTTTATTTTGAATATTTACAATCGATAATATGACCATAAGTAAATTTGGTGATACAATTTAAAAAATTAAATTAAAATTTCTTTTTTATTTTAATTTTATTTTTTAAATTGTATCACCAAATTTACTTATGGTCATATTATCGATTGTAAATATTCAAAATAAATATTAAAAACGTTTTCAACGGAATTTCATGTTTTCCAACCTCCAAATTCCAAAAAGAATGATAAATAAAATTTTAAAAAATATATATAAAAATAAATAATTGACAACTTTGCATCGAATTTTTTCGATTACATAACTTCCCCTATACCTCGTATAGATGGGAAAGTAAAAACTGCTGACTGGAACACATTACCTTCATATGCTTAGTAATGCCAAGATGAGTGAGAAGAGGAGGAAGGCCTGTTATGAGCACATCACATATATTTTGTGTTGTAAAGCCTGACTTCATTTCTGAAATGCATAAAAACTGCATTAAACTCTCTTACAATCTAAATAGAAATGAAGTGCAATATTGCATGCTACCTAATCACGTCATCTCAGTTATTGTTTATCTATCAAATCTGTGATAATTTAAGTACTTTGTTAATGTTAATATCGTTGGAGTTCATGTAACGATGGAAAACTCCTGACACATCAGTCAACATGTCGTTACAGATAAGGAGAACATTCATACATTTTTTGATGCTTCAATGACATTTTTTTAAAAATATTTATAGTTAATAATGTGTGCAAACTACTAAATGTCTAATTTGACCTAATGTTTTTCATAAGAATGTTAACATTTTTGTGAAATAACTCTAGAGCTACTCCGTCATCTGGTTCGATAATGGCGTCCACTGCCCTCTATGTATTATGTATTTATGCGGGACTATTCTTAGGCCCACCCTGGACCATGACCCAACAGAACTTATTTTTGCGAAAAAATAGAAAAAATACATTTAAAATAATAATAAGATAAGTCACCAGGGAATGTATCTCTCCAGCACAAATATATCAATTAAATGTTCGCGCTCTCTTCAAAACCAACCGACCGTTTGGGCTAAAACTCAATAGTTAACTTACATAGTGGCTTCTAAATCTACATATTAAATTTTGTGTAAACATGTACATTACAATTACATCGACAGTTATGGAGTTTTGAGTCGAGTCCCCCTTCTCTACAACTTCCCATTAGTTTTGACTCGAGTCCCCCTTCTTTACAACTTCCCATTAGTTTTGACTCGAGTCCCCCTTCTCTACAACTTCCCATTAGTTTTGACTCGAGTCCCCCTTCTTTACAACTTCCCATTAGTTTTGACTCGAGTCCCCCTTCTCTACAACTTCCCATTAGTTTTGACTCGAGTCCCCCTTCTCTACAACTTCCCATTAGTTTTGACTCGAGTTCCCCTTCTCTACAACTTCCCATTAGTTTTTAGTTGAGTCCCCTTCTTTACAACTTCCCATTAGTTTTGACTCGAGTCCCCCTTCTCTACAACTTCCCATTAGTTTTGACTCGAGTCCCCCTTCTCTACAACTTCCCATTAGTTTTGACTCGAGTCCCCCTTCTCTACAACTTCCCATTAGTTTTTAGTTGAGTCCCCTTCTCTACAACTTCCCATTAGTTTTGACTCGAGTCCCCCTTCTCTACAACTTCCCATTAGTTTTGACTCGAGTTCCCCTTCTTTACAACTTCCCATTAGTTTTGACTCGAGTCCCCCTTCTCTACAACTTCCCATTAGTTTTGACTCGAGTCCCCCTTCTTTACAACTTCCCATTAGTTTTGACTCGAGTCCCCCTTCTCTACAACTTCCCATTAGTTTTGACTCGAGTCCCCCTTCTCTACAACTTCCCATTAGTTTTGACTCGAGTCCCCCTTCTCTACAACTTCCCATTAGTTTTTAGTTGAGTCCCCTTCTCTACAACTTCCCATTAGTTTTGCCTCGAGTTCCCCTTCTTTACAACTTCCCATTAGTTTTGACTCGAGTCCCCCTTCTCTACAACTTCCCATTAGTTTTGACTCGAGTCCCCCTTCTTTACAACTTCCCATTAGTTTTGACTCGAGTCCCCCTTCTCTACAACTTCCCATTAGTTTTGACTCGAGTCCCCCTTCTCTACAACTTCCCATTAGTTTTGACTCGAGTCCCCCTTCTCTACAACTTCCCATTAGTTTTTAGTTGAGTCCCCTTCTCTACAACTTCCCATTAGTTTTGACTCGAGTCCCCCTTCTCTACAACTTCCCATTCGCCGATTTCACGGAAAATGTATAGGATCCGTCCTTTTGGGTTTTGAATTTGCATATGAGATTTAGTGTCAATACATTTATTCTATTGGAAGTTATCGTGTTCACAGAAACACAGATTTATTCTTTATTTTGGAATCAAAACCCTGGAAAACATAAAACTCAACATCGAATTCCTGACTGATTATATAACATCCCCTATACCTCGTATATCTGGAGAAGTAATATTAGTTTCAGTGACAAAAACTAAAAAAAAAAAAAAAGTCGGTGAATTACCGGCAATGAACTTCACCAGAAGGAATTAATCAATAAACGTTTCGCTCCCCCTCCAAAACCAATCGACCGTTTGCGCTAATAACTAATAGTAGACTTACATAGTGGCTTCTGAATGCACATATTAAATTTTTGTATCGGTACATTCAGAGCGTCCATGTGTCTCTGTGTCTGTGAACATGATTTCGGTGGATCAGCAGAAGTTCTGTAATTGGTCAAAAATTCTATGGGGAATTTACAACGGAAATTCATGTTTACCGACTACCTGCTTCCATTTTTTTTTTTTTTTTTAATGTCCGTCTGTGTGTGTGAATGTGTGAACACGATAACTCCCGATAGAATGTATCGACACGAAATTTTATATGTGTATTCAGAACCCTCTATTTTCTGCAGAATTGGCAGAAGGTTCTGATCTTCTGAGGGAGCAACTCAAAAAACCCAATAACTGCCGATGTAATGAATATATGAACACAAAATTTAGTATACGGATTCAAAAGACCCCATAAAGTCAACTACATACATTTAGCGAGAACGGTCGATAAATTTTGGTGGAACAGTAAAAAATTAATTGATTAATTCGTGGTGGTAGTACGTACATTGTCTGATTCACCGACGACTTAAAGCGATTTGGAGTGTATCTTGAAAGGCAGATATGCCAGACAGAAGACAAGGCGGTGGTATCCCAGCATCAGCTGGTATCTCGTCTGCAACATTTTGGAAGCTTTTAGTTGATCAAACACATCATTTTTTTTTTTTTTTATTCTTCTTTGCTCAAGAATAATGGAGGAAAAAAAAAGGGGGTGTAAATTTCAGCCACGAGTAGAAGAAAAAGACTAGTCCACATAATTAGACAGGTCAAACAAACAAATCTCAGATAGATAACATTTTATTGAGCGTCATAAAAATTTGTAGAATCTACCTATCCGTTTTTATACTTCCCCAGTTATACAAAATATAATAATTTATGTAATCTGCCAAAAATTCGATGCAAAATTTTCAACAAACAAAAAAATTTTTGTCTGTCTGTGTGCGTCTGTGAACACGAAAATGCCCGATAGAATAAATGTATCAACACAAAAATTTATGTGTGAATCCAGAAACCTTCGACGACACCTACTGATTTTCAATCAAATCGACAAAAGGGAAAGAGGGGATTAGGGGAGATGCTAAAACCCCATAACACTCTAAAGAATGCCGTTGTAATGATTTTATGGACACAAAATTAATTATGAGGATTCAGAAGCCACAATGTAAGTCAAATATTGAGTTTTAGCCCAAACGGTCAAATGGCTTCGGAGGAAGACCGAAAGCATAATTGATTTAGTAGCCATTTTTCAACAAAGGGCGCCGGTAGCTCAGTGGTATGTGTGCTTGCTTACTGAGCTCAAGATCGCGGGTTCTAAACCTGGCCGAGGCTCTTAGTTTATTTTATCCGGGAGAAGAAAGAAAAAATAAACTTAAGTACGTCGTCCTTCGGATGGGACATTAAGCGATGGTCCCGAACCTGTACGATGTAAGGTACTCGTTAAAGACACCTACCCTAGGTGAATAAAAATATAGGGTAAGCAAAATTTAGGACTCCTTCAGTAGAATCGAGCTCATGTACACCAGAGTGACGAAAGAGTGCTCTGGTAGTAGGCGATATAAACTTGTAGTTAAAGCCAGGGCAGGAGCTATAATTAAACTGAAAGTTACATGTAAAATCTCACGCGAGCAATCAGAAATAAATGTTTCATTTTCATTTTTTCGAATCTCCAGATTCCAAGTGTGAAAAAAAAAGTCTGTCTGTGTCCCAACAGAATGAAAGAAGACACCTATTAATTTTCAGCCAAATCGGCCTAAGGGAAAATGGATTAGCGGAGAGGCCTAACTTAAAAGCCCCAATAACTTGCTATAATGAATGTATCAACATGTCAAAACCCAATAATGATGTAACCAGTCAAATTTCAGCGATATCGGCCAAGGGGAAGGTCGGTTACAGGGAGCATACCAAAATCCTAATAACTGCTGATGTAACGAATTTTTTTATTTATATATTTACAACGGCATATTTGCTATTAGCAATTGCGATAACTAGTGCATTGTCAAGTGTGTGGCTGTACTGCTGAGGTATGTGACCGAAGAGGAGTCCAGGCTAGTCCTGGAGAAGAAATCCTTTTTCCATATCCGCTTGAGGAATCGTAGTGGATTTGTGGGGTGAGTGTTTGTAGATAATTCTTGTATAAGTGGATTGGCGTGATGATGGAGTTTGTCGTAAAAATTTTGATATCGTGTCCTGATAACAGGAGGTACAAATGGGTTATTGTGTAATGTGAGGTTGGAAACGTAAAATGGAGCATCGGCAATGTGGCATAGTATAAATGGATTGTTTGACTGAAGTCGTTGTATGTTTGATTTTTTGACTGATCCCCATATCTCGATGCTGTGCAGATGGATTTCAGTAATTAATTTACAGGCATAGATTAATTCCTTCTCGTGAAGTACTTTTTTTAAAATTTTTGTTATCAGCGATGAAACTTGAAACTTGAGTTGGAACTAAGCAATTCTGACCGATTACGTAACATCCCCTATACTTTGTACAACTAAGTAAAGACAACCATGAGCCAATTTCCTCGACTTAACTCTAGTTGCAATGGAACAATTTTATATGCGCTTCACCCAACCTTCAATTATATTTATCAGAAAGCAATTGTGAAATAATTTTGAAACAATATATTCCAACAAATAGAGAAAAAAAAAATGGGTTCCACTCAGATTACATTCGTAATACAATCCAGAGATAATAATTTTAACATTACACAATATTGACCAAAAACACATATTTACACATTATTTATTATAATGTAATTATGTGTAAATATGTGTTTTCTGTCAATAATGAAAAGATCCTGTGGACCTATATTTCATACAGTATTATGTAATATATACAAAAGGATTTTTTTTTAAGTGTTTTAATGTTAATCTCTGTAGAACAATCAACTCTTACGAAACCGTTTTAGTAAAATTTGCTTTTCAAATGCGAATGAGTCGTAAACATGTCTTCTCTTAAATTATATTTAAGGAACACCGAAATATAATTTACTTACAAATTATAATGGAAAAACTAATTTCTTTCCCAGTTATACGAGTTATAGGAGAAGTTATATAATCGGTAAGAAATTCAATGTTGAGTTTTCACCGGAATTTTATGTTTACCATTTTTATTTTTATCTACCGTTCTTATTCCAAACTCGTCTGTGAATCACCGGCAACTATACCAGAAGGAATTCACTCGAACAACTTTCCGCTCCCCCTCCAAAAGCAGTCCACCGTTCGCGCTAATATTCAACCTAAATCCTCAAACAGTCAGATAATATTCGACGTACAGATAGAGAAGACACTTCCGAGTTGGTCCTGGCAGGGTTTTAATAATATTTACTTATCTCAGAAATGTATCAAGAAAGAGAAAAAGAATGTTTGTTTTCTATGCTGATTGCTGGTGTGAGGACGATGTATATTTGTGAATCGCTTAGTGATAGTAACATAGAGATCGACATCTATAACTACATAGAGGTAAAATAATAAATAAAAAAGTCATCGGTGAATTAACGGCAATGTACTTTTCCAGCACGAATTAATCAATTAAATTTTCGCTCCCCCTTAAAACCAGTCGGCCGTTTGCGCTAATATTCAAGTATTGACTTACATAGGGGCTCCTAAATCTTCATACTAAATTTATTGTCGATAAATTCATTTCATTGGCAATTATTAGGGTTCTTGAATTAAGCCGCAATTTTTGGTCACATTTCGAAGGTCGGAAAATATTAAATACCGTTGATAACTCCGCATCTAATTGTTGACCGAGTGCATAACATCCCCTATACTTCGTATAACTGGGGATATAAAACTAATATTACTTCCCCAGATATACGAGGCATAGGGGGTGTTATATAATCAGTCAGAAATACGATGTTGAGTTTTATGTTTTCCAGGGGGTTTTTATTCCAAAATAAATAAAAAAATCTGTGTTTCTGTGAACACGATAACTTCCAATAAAATAAATGTATTGACACTAAATCTCATATGTAAATTCAAAATCCTATAAGGATTCGAATATCTGTCGATGTAATGTACATATCTACACAAAATTTAATATGAAGTTTAAAGCCGTTTTGGTAAAAAAAATCGGGAAAACTCAGAGAGGGAAACACAAACAGTTACTTATTATTTGTTTTTTTTTTTTTCTTTTAGAATTTTTTTTTTTAATTTACTCTTGAGCAGTAGCATTGTTATTAATTTAACTGATTATTTTTGATTTGTATATAGTGAATAAGGGTAATGGTTAAGGAACCTTATTGTATAATTGTACCTCTGTAAATGCGACTGTTATACAGTGAAACCTGGTTAAGTGGGCCATGGATAAGTGAGAAACCTCTGTTACTGGGAATTTTCAAACCTTTTTAATTTAAATTTGATTTCTTAGTTTTTTTCGATGTTTACCCCCATATTTGAGACTTTGTAGCTCAATAACCTGTATAAGTAAGACACTTCATCAGGTTACGACACGTTTGTTTACAAACATTCTAATTTCTTCCTCACGTGCTTTGTTTTCCAGTACTATCTAAGGTTTTGTACAATAAACAAGTGAATAGAAGTGCACAAAATGTCGAAACGAAAGTATAATTCATTAACAGCCACTGATAAATTAAACATTGATAATGCTGGCATATTTGATCAAATTTATACTATCGAGAAACACCTTAAAGCTACTAGCACTCAAATACAAACCAACATAACAGATTTTTTTAAGTCGTAAGTTTTGTAGTATTGTTTTGAAAAATAAAAATTGGACATAATAACAACATAAAATATGCATTTTTCATTAACATTTTCACCTGTATAAATGAGAAAGGATACGTTAGCGGGACCCTCTATAAATAAAACATCTGTCATTTCAAACCTGCCTGAAAACTGAGTAAATGAAAAGCCTCTATAAGTGATAAAAATCCTAGGTCCCTTGAGATCCCAGTTAAACAGGTTTCACATAAACTCTTCTTCTTGATATGAAGTTTCAGAAGCCACTGTGTAAGTTAACTATTGAGTTTTGTCTCAAACGGTCGATTAGATTTGGAGGGAGAGCGAAAACATAATTGATTAATTCATGCAGAAGCTGCTTTTCATTTTGTTTTAATGAATTGAGCCGCCTACTCTATTTATAGTATGTATTTATTTATTTTTTATCTGAGTTATCGTGTTCACAGATACACCACACTCAATTTTTTTTTTTGGTACAGTCCTCTGGTAGTAGGCGTTATAACCTAGCCTTCCTCAGCTGTACGAAGTAATCAGTCAGAAATTCGATGTCAAATTTTCACCGGAATTTCATGATTTCCATCCCTTAAATTCAAAAATGAATAAAAAAAAATGTTTGTCTTTATGTGTCTATGTATCTTATAACTCTCGTTAGAATAACGAAATATTGTATGTCTAACTAGAGCTTTAAAATGACAAAACAGATTGATTTTCAGCTATATCGGTCAAAGGGAAAGGAAAAATTAGGGAGCGGCCAAACTAAAAGTTGTTAATAACTTCCGATGTAATGAACTTATGGCACGAAGTTTTATACGATGGTACAAAACCCAATGAGAACGACACAAACTAATTTGAAGTATTAAGACATAATAACTAATTTGAAGTATTAAGACATAAGGGGAGGAGAGGGGAGATGGACTCAAAAACGGCGATAACTGCCGAGGTAATGAACGTATCAACACGAAAATCGTATATGGATTGATAGGTCTCTGAGCAAGACATATATTGATTTTCAGTCCAATAAGTCTAAGAGGGGGAGCAAAAACATATCAATTTCAAAATATTCGAGCTGGAGATGTACATTACTGAAGAATCATCAATTATAGGTTGTTTTCTTTGTATGATTTTCTTTACCATATTTTCTTTAAATAGTCCCTGCAAACTAAAGCAAACTTTATTTTGTTCAAAATCAAAATTTATATTAGAAATTTTAAGCTTTTCAAGCTTTAATACTTGGGCTTATAAAAAGTACGGATCAGGTCAATACTTCAAGCCTAGATAACAGATTTTGTTATCGCTGTGATAATATTGAAGATACGCAATGCCAATATGAAAAAATAAAAGCATGCCCCCCCCCCTCCCCCGTTTACAAAGTACAATATGGAAAGTGGTATAATCGTGAAAAAAATTCTATGTTGAGTTTTCAACGGATTTTCTAATTTTCCGACCCCTGATTCCAAAAATGATTTAAAAAATATCCTCCCGATAGAATGTATGTCTCGACACGAAATTTTATATATTAATCCAGAACTCCATAAGGATTATGGATTACGGAACATGTATTAATTTTCATCCAAATTGGTTCAAGGTAAAAGGGGGGTGGCAGGGGGGGGGGGGGGGGGGGGGGGGGGATTTGTAAAGGACCCAAGGTTAGGTTTTATGACTCATGCCCGGGCTTTAACTACGAGGTCATATCGCCTACTACCAGAGCGCTCTTTCGTCACTCTAAGGGACATGAGCCCGACTACTGTGGGAGTCCTAAATTTTGCCTACCCTAGATTTTTATTCACCTAGGGCAGGGGTCTTTAACGAATACCTGAAATCGTACAGGCTCGGGACCATTGCGTAACGTCCCATCCGAAAGACGACGTGCTTAAGTTTATTTAACCTCCCAGATAAAATAAACTAAGGGCCTCGGTCGGGTTCGAACCCACGCTCTTGAGCTCAAAAGGTAAGCACGCATACCACTGAGCTACCGACGCCCCTTTGTGAAGGACCCAAAAACTCTCGTAATTGCCGTTGTTATGGAGTGTATCGACACAATATTTCATTTGTGAATTCAAACCCCTATAAGAACAACGCTTTTTAATTTTCAACAGAATCAGCAAAAGGGAGATCAGAGGGGGCTCAACTCTTAAACCCCCAAAACCGCCCATGTAATGAATGTATCAACATGAAATTTTATATTTATAGTCAAAACCCAATGAGAACGTAATCTGTCAAATTTCAGCGATATCGGCTCAAGAAAAGGGGGTTAAATGAATTTATCGACAATAAATTAAGTACGAAGATTTATAAGCCCCAATGTAAGTCAACAGTTGAATATTAGCGCAAACGGTCGACTGGTTTTAAGGGGGAGCGAAAATTTAATTGATTAATTCGTTCTGAGGAAGTACTTTGCCGGTGATTCACCGATGACTTTTCTATTTATTATTTTACCTCCATGTGGTTAAAAATGTAGATCTCTATGTTACTATCACTAAGCGATTCACAAATATATATCGTCCTCAAACCAGCAACCAGCAGACAAAACAAACATTCTCTTTCTCTTTCTTGATACATTTCTGAGATTAGTAAATATTATTAAATCCTTGCCAGGACCAACTCGGAAGAGTCGCTCTATCTGTAGGTCGAATATTATCTGACTCTTTCCTTCTATTTAGGACAAGATAAACAGAAATTCCTCCATTACTTCTTGTTGATGGTACAAAGGTTAATAATCCTTGTTCTCAACGTCAAAATAAAGAGGATGATTAAATTTTTAAAATTTTAAATGTTTAATATTTTTTAAGAACCGACCTTTTGTATATTTCAAAGTTATAATTTTAAATCTTTATGACAATTCAATTGTTATAGTTTTCCGTCGATAATTCATATTGCTAATTCCCGAAGTATAGGCGAAGTTATGTAATCTATATCATCGGAATATCATGATTCCCGAGTCCTCTTTTAAAAAAATGAAAAAAAAAAATGGTCTGTTGGCTATATGTGTATGTGTGTGTCTGTGAACACGATGACTCCCGATAGAATGAATGTAACAACACGAAATTGTATATGTGTATCCAGAACACCATAATAACGTCATATATTGATTTTCAGCCAAATCCGCCGAAGGAAAGGAAAGGATTGAAATAAAATGAAAAGAAATTTTATTATTCTGGGACCGAGGTCCCCTAAGAATAAATACATACAGAGTAAAAAAAATGAAACAATGAAATATAATATCAGTACAAAGAAATAAAAAGATAGGTAGGTGAATGAAAATTAGTGCTACATTGGAGAAAAACTATACAACTAAAAAATAAATAAACAAAAGATAAACAGGAAATAAAAAAACAGGAAAAAACATAAAATTAACAACTTCAATATGATGAAAAAAAATAAATAAAAGTATCTACAAAAATAAAAGAGAATAAGTAAAAAAATAAAAAAAGCAAATCTATATAACTAAGAAATAAATAAAATTGATAATATAAATATAAATCGTAGCGTAGATCTTTACATGTGTAAGGATTAGGTGGAGCCATACGCAAAAGTTCTAATAACAATCAATGTAACGAATGAATCGACGAGAAATTTAATATGAGGCCCTGTGTAATTCAACTATTGACTTTTATTGATATTTAACATTTTCTACCTATGTTTTTTTAAATATGGTCGATTTCACAAAATACGAGTATATGTATATAATATGGGAGTACTTTCGGTATATATTATACACGATAGTATTTGTTAAGTCGTGGCTGAAGATGGCAATACCGAAAGTAGCCCTACTAATTATACATATTTGTGAATTATACAATATTTAAAAAAACATTGGTTATCTTTAGTTTTTATTGATTATTAGCCAAACCGGTCAATTAATTTTAAATGGAGAGAGAACACTTAGTGTAATAGTTCGAGCTGAGGAAGTACCTACACTGCCTGGGATTTTTTATTTTGTATATAATGTTAAAAATTAGTAAAGTCCCACTGCGAAATTCGGATGCAAATATTTTTCCTTAAATATATTCCTGAATCGTGGAAAACTGGTTCTGTTGCACAAGCTTCTCTGTTTTGATGTTACACTCTTTGACGATGTAAGTAAGTAAGGCCTTGAGAAGGAATGGGGACTACGAAAATAAAATTAATGTTTGCGTAGATCTTTACACGTGTATGATTAGCATTGAAGTATTAAAATGGAAGTTGCGCCCCAGATTTGAATTAATTTAGTGTCGCTTAGTTTTTTTGGTTTTTACTCTAAAAAAAATACGACGGTGAATCGCCATCAATGTACTTCCCCAGCGTGAATTAATAAACCAAATTTTCTCTCTCTCTCTCTAAAACCATATTACCAGTAGATTGAAAATCAATAGGTGTCTTTCTCAAATTTTGAATTATAATTTGGAATTTCATGTTGAGAGATTTGTTATATGAACAATTGTTGGAGTTTTTGGGTTGATCCCGAAAAAGGCATATGTGTCGTCGTTATGGAGTTTTTATGTTAATCCTCCCTTTCTCTTCGGTCCATTTTGCTAAAAATCAGTAGGTGGCGTCGTTAGAGGGTTCTTTATACACATATAAAATTTCGTGTACATGCATTCATACTATTGGGAATTATGTTTACAGACACACACTTAGGCACAATTATTGAAATCTGAGTCACGGAAAACATGAAATTCCGGTGAAAACTCAACATCGAGTTTTATTACATAACTTCCCTTATACTTCCATAAGAGAAAGTAAAATATGTGCAGGTCGGAGCTCCAAAGAACTTTCTCTTAGAGCTCTTTGTTGCTTTGGAACTATTAAAGAGTTATGCTCTTAATTAGATTAAATAAGTTTTAGTACTGTATACTTGATTAGGAGCTCATAAGTCCTCATACTAAATTTTTCTCGATAAATTCAATAATAAATAACATGGGCAGTTAATAGAGTTTTTGAATTTAGACCCCCCCCCCCCCCCCCCCTCCCTTCCCTTCAGCCGATATGTCTACACATTCATTACATCGACAGTTATTGTGGTTTTTGAGTTGAGCCCCTTCTGGATCCTCTCCTTCCCATCTGCCGATTCCGCTGAAAATTAATGGTGTCGTCCTCATGAGGTTTTGAATTCCAATATGAAATTTTGTGTTGATTCATTTATTCTATCGGCAGTTATTTGAATTTTTATGTTATGCCTCCCCCCTAATCTCCCCTCACTTTGTCGACTTGACTGAAAAACAATATGTGTCGTCGTTAGAGAGTTCTGGATTCACATATAAAATTTCAAGTCGATACATTCATTCTTTCTGGAGTTATCGTGTTCGTGTTTATTTTTATTAATAATGATTTTGTAACCGGTCAGAAGTTCGAAAGTAATTTTTCACCGAAATATAATTATTTACTACCCCCTGATTTCAAAAATGAACAAAACAAAATGTGTGTGAGGATACATTCATGCTTTCGGGAATTATCGTACCTATTCACAGACTAACCTTTTTTTTCATTTGTGGAATCAGGGGGACGGAAAACTTGGAAAATTTGGGATTTGCGGTGAAAAATCAATATCCAATTTCTGACCGATTATATACCCTCCCCTATACTTTGTGTAGCTAGAGAAGTAAATATTAACTCCAAGGATTTTAAAAGATGACCTACCTAAATATTTATAACTATTCTCATAGAAATAAAAGATGTTGTAATAGCTTTTATTATTATATATTATAACTATTATATATTATAGTGACGGTAGCTCAGTGGTTGGTAAAAAACCTTGAGCATACCATCCTTCGGATGGGACTTGAAGCCATGATCCCGAGCCTGAGCGATAAGGTACTCATTAAAGACCCCTACCCTATGAGAATAAAAATTTAGGACTCCCATAGTAGAGTCGGGCTCATGTCCACCAGAGTGACAACAAAGCGCTCTGGTAGTAGGCGATATCGTATATATATGTAAACATTTTATATTTTATTTTTACTACTTAATTCGCTTTTTGAACTATGGGAGTAACCGAGATTTGATTTCTCAGGAGTAAAAGACAATAGCAACGTTAATTTAATTGAATGAACTAATCTGATATGACTGAAATATCTATTTATAAGACAGATTACTTGACCCTATTTAACTTTCTATAGTTAAAAAAAATAAATAAATAAACTAAAACAAACTAAATTAAAATAAAATTTTCCAATAGACGATTCAGATAATATTCTGATTAGATATGAGGATTCTTTACTATTGATAAATGAATGAGAATACAAACTGTTTTTATTATAATAGTAACGTTATCTATTTGGGAGTTGGATCTGTTATCATTGACTGCATGTGGGGCTATAGACTGTAATAAAAATAACAAAATATAGTGTATCAGATGATAGGAAGCCTCTTATTTAGTTGCCGTTGTGACCTATGATGCGTATTGATCTATATTCATAATAGTCTAAATAACAATAATAATAATAATCAATTACAATTTATTTTACATTTTTAGGAGGAATCCGTTTGTTTGGTATTTTGATAATTGGAAATTTAATAGGTGACATTAATAGGGCGCTGGTAGCTCAGTGGTATGCGTGCTTGACTTCTGAGCTCAAGAACGTGGGTTCGTAAACCGACCGAGGCCCTTAGTTTATTTTATCTGGGAGGTAAAATAAACTTAAGCACGCCGTCCTTCGGATGGGACGTTAAGCGATGGTCCCGAGAGCCTATTCGATGTCAGATACTCGTTAAAGACCCCTGCCCCTAGGTGAATAAAAATTTAGGGTAGGCAAAATTTAGGACTTCCACTGAAGTGTCGGGCTCATGTCCACCAGAGTGACGAAAGAGCACTCTGGTAGTAGGCGATATGACCTTGTAGTTAAAGCCCGGGCATGAGTCATAAAACCTAACCTAATAGGGAACATTTTGTAAGGAACAATTTTCCCGCTGTTTCCGCGTAATTCAAGCAAAAAAATAGATTTCAAAACATTTTAAAAATTTTAAAAATTGGCGAGGGGAGGGGGAATTATCAGTAAAAACCGGGTTGATATTAGAAAGACTTATTTTGATCAAACCACATTTATGTTTCTTATTATTATTAACATTGTTCTTAATTTTTTATACTTTTAACCTATTTTTATTTTTGTCAAATAAAAAAAAAAGTCATCGGTGTATCACCGGCAATGCACTTCCCCAGAACGAAGTAATGAATTAGCTTTTCGCTCCCCCTCCAAAACCAGCCGACCGTTTTCGCTAATATTCCATACTTATATATGGGTTCCTAAATTCTCACACTAAATTTTGGGTCGATAAATTCATTTCATTGGAGGTTATTAGGGTTTTTGAATTAACCCCCCCCCCCCCCCCCCCCCCCCCCGAACTCCCCTTCCTTTGGCGGATATTGCTATGTCCTCATTAGGTTTTGCCTTGAAATATGAAATTTCATGTCGATACATTCATTAAATCGGTAGTTATTAGAGTTTATGAGTTGAGCCACCTCTTATTCCCCCCTTTCCTTTGATCGATTGGGCTGAAAATCAGTAGACGTCTTCGTTTAGAGGGTTCTGGGTTCACATATAAAATGTTGTAATGATACATTTATTCTATGGGGACTTATTGTGTCCACAGACATAAACATAGGCCTTTTTTTTTTTTTTTTCATATTTGGAATCTTGAGGTCGAGAAACATGAAATTCCGTTAAAAACTCCATGATTTTTTACCCTTACAGAACTTCCCCTTTACGTTGAAGTACAATCCGACGTTGAGCCATGTAATTGTTGATGGTTGAGGTGTGTCACGAATTTGGTCATAGGTCATTAAATATCATTTCAGTGGTATGATAAGGCGCATATCACAGCATATACAATATAGACGTTATTTACTGTATATAATATATACATATCATATTATGATATGTATATATTATATACAGTCTTCGACGACTTGTTCTCTTTCTATTCGTATTTCCACTAGATGGGATACAGATCTCAAAAATGTATTCGGTCTTATAGATAGTAGTCATAGGTAGTTTAAAGAGAAATATTTCGTAATCTTCAGGAGGACATATTTAAAAATTCAGCACTACTTAAGATTAATTACTAGAAAATTATGGCAAAAAAAAAAGGAATTACATTATTTGGAATGAAAAAGAAAGTAAGAAATTAATATAATTACAAATAGGCCGAGGTTTCCCCTCGCCACCGATTGATATTAATGATAACAGAGGCCAGAACCTCAGTTTGTGTCTCATGAATCCAAATTAATGAACTTTTACAGGATGACATGAACTGGTGTCTATTGGTCTCTACCTGACCAAGAAGCTGTGAAACTAAAACAAATTCCAGTTATCAATTTTAATCATTCTGAAATATGTTAGTCTCTGGGGTTCATCGACTACGGTAAAATAGCCACTGGTCGAAAATTAATAATGGAGCCGAGAAAACAGCTGCTAATAGTACTGTACCACTCGGCTTCACCATGAATAAATAGTACTGTACCACTCGGCTTCACCAGCAATAGTACTGCACCACTCGGCTTCACCAGTAATAGTATTGTACCATTTGGCTTCACCAGTAATAGTATTGTACCATTCGGCTTCAACAGTATTAGTATTGTACCATTCGGCTTCACCAGTAATAGTATTGTACCATTCGGCTTCACCAGTAATAGTATTGTACCATTCGGCTTCACCAGTAATAGTATTGTACCATTCAACTTCACCAGTATTATATTGTACCATTCGGCTTCACCAGTATTTTTACAGTTCGTATAGCTCGGAAAGTAAAATTTCCTATATGTGAACACGATATCTCACGATCGAAAGAATACATCGACGCGAATTTTTGTATGTGTATCGAGAACCTTACAAGGACGACACCTATTTATTTTCTGCCAAATTTTAACACAAAAACTCGAATAATTCAGTATGAGGAATCAGAAGTAACTATCTATGTATTTTCAAACAAATGGGTAGATTGATTTCAGAGAAAGGGCAAACACTTAGTTGATTCATTCGCACTGGGGAAGAAGTTCGCCAGTGATTCACCGACAACTTTATTAAGTTATTTATTGATACAAAACGAATATCAAAACATTTTAAATTATATAATATACTTGTTCAAGTTGTCCTTCCCTGGTATATGAATTATGTATAAATCACAAGAAAAAACAAACGTGTAAAGCTCTAGACATGGATTTACTAGCAAACAGTTTCTAAGTTGAGGAACGCGGACATATTGTGGAAACTTGTGTTAGTGGAATAGACCATATTTCAAAAATAAGTTTGTTTTATTTATTTAAAAGGAACGCGGACATATTGTGGAAACTTGTGTTAGTGGAATAGACCATATTTCAAAAATAAGTTTGTTTTATTTATTTAAAACAGTTTTACTTCAGTTTCCCTGGAATTTCATATCTTCTAACCTCCAAAATCTAAAAATTAGAAGAAGAAAATCGTCGCTGGATCACCTATAATCTAGTTTCCCAGAATTAATCAACAGCTGATAGAGCATTTTAAAGGAAACCTAGCGCTGTCCTCAAAACATCGCTAGGTTTGCATTCCCCAATCCTCCGATCTCCATCAATTTTAATACTTTAAGCAATTAATTAGCTACCTCGTGAATATCTTCTGATCTATCATTGAAAATTATATCCTAATAATAACAGTGTTATTTCGATTGCAAGGAAAATCCGGCTTAATTGTTAATATATTTTCTCATCGATAAATCAATAACCCTAAAATAGTTGTCTGAACAGAAAGTTTAGTAATGTTCCACCTCACGACCTCTCTTGAGAGAACCAATTGAAATCCTATTTAGCTATACGAAATATAGGGGAAGTTATGGGATCGGTCAATTATTCGATGCTGAGTTTTCAATGGAATTTCATGTGTTACAACCTCCAAATTTCAAATATGAAAAAAAAAAAAAAAAAAAAAAAAAAAAAAAAAAAAAAAGGCTGACACAATAACTCCCAGTAGAATGAATGTATCGACACGAAATTTTATATGTGTAACCAGAACCCCGGCGGAAAGACACTCAGTATTCCATTATAGAATTACTGCAAAAACGCATATTTTAAGATTGAGAGCTTTAAAACTGAGTCTTCGCTCGTTTAAAATATATCATTATGAAATTTGCTTCATTTCAAAATTTAAACATAATATGGTCAATATCTAAATATGATGCACTGATAGTTATCATTTAGTGAGAAAATGGTATGTGATACAGCAATTACGGTGTCATTTTCAAATTCAGCAGGCCAAAATACATAAGTTTTTTCATTGCTGGCCTGTGTAATTGTTTCCACACCAGTCAGTATCAACAATCTTTGAGTTTTACGAGACTGATGCATACTGCACTTCATTCCAACAACGTTAGTCTTGTCTTCATTCCTTTTGATGTAATCTGTCTAATGCATAAGTAATTTCTCCTTTAATTTTTTTTTTTTTTCTTTTTTTTTTTTATTAGTTGTCATAGATTTTCTGTTCCGGGTGACCTTCGACACGACTGACCTGCCCTTTAGTAGCAATTATTGTGAGAAATTCAGATAACTAATATCTAGAAAGAATTAATTATAACATTTTAATCTTAAAAACTAAAAATAATTTGTAAATAATGTCTTATATGAAAGGAAGATAGAAAGAAGCCTTGGACATAGTTCCTTTTACTATCTTTAGACTCTTAAAAAAGGAAGAAATTTTAACTAGATAACTGGAATGGCGAACATAGGTCTTTCTTCCTCAACCCGTAAATGTATTACATTTGCCTGTGTACCTACCCCCCTTTAAATGTATTCCATAATAAAAATGTATAAGAAAAAAAAGTATTTGGTGAATCACGGACAATGTACTTCCCCAGAACGAATTAATCAATTCATAGTACATCAGACATCGTATAGGCTCGGGACCATCGCTTAACGTTTTTTATATTTCATTGTCAACTCCTGAAATGGCCATAACACATATATTTTATTTTTTTTCTTTATCTTTTTATAATTTGTCATTCTTTGAGGCGCTATAACTTTGGTCGTATTGATCCTACCTCAAATTTTAAGGACTTATTTTAGACATCATCGCGAAAATGGTCAAAACGTAGTCAGGGGACCTTGAAACGTAGAAATCCGTTGAAAGCTAGATCTGGATATAGGTATAAGAAAGTTAAAATGAAGATCTAAAGATCCCGAGGTGAGTGGACTTTAACCTCTCTGGGCGGCCACTCTACCAGTGAGCAGTAGGTTCAAAATATCAATTTAAAAAATCGGTCAAGTGCAAACTATACTTGCACAATTAGTGTTCCGTGCCATCAGTCCCCCCAGTTAAATTATTGATACTTAAACCAATGGTTCAGCAGTTATAAGAAATAAACAATTAAATTGTTTATAACAATTGATCGCGCTAGAAATTTTCAATCCTGATAATTTTGGCTCAATGTACACCCAATTCTCAATGCTCATGATAATTTTCAGATTTTTCTGAGCGATCCTTTTGGTGATAAGGGTGGTGGACTTCAATTTTCAAATGTTTTTCACCAAAAATGTTTAAAAAAATTCATTAAAAAAAATACATTATAACCATAAATATTATATTTTTTTTCCATTTCCCAATTTACCCCTTGAAATTAACCCCCAGAAACAAAATTCAACTTTTTATACTTCACGTCTATAATTGGGCCACCTTACTCTATCTCTGTGCTAAATTTCATATTTTTACGTCGAATAGTTTCAGAGAAAATCGCCTGTGACAGACGGACGGACGGACACCGAAGTGATTCCATAAGTGTTCAGTTTTGCTAATTTTGGCACTGAACACTAAAAATGATAGAAGTGATATGTAATCTTGTTAATAATAATTAATATTTTACTTGGGAGCAAGCAAATATCCTTCTCACTATTACGAGTACGTGACTTATGCATGATAAATTAACCTCAACACATTATTTCCTATTGTAAAATTTTCGGATCCTTACAACTCCCTTCATATTGAACTATTTTGAAATGTACGAACATTTATTCGATTAGAAATTTTATAAGAAACAATTTACCTTAATTATAACCACTTTTTTGATGTGACTCATCGTTTTTGCTTAAATCAAAAATATCTAAAAAATGTACAAAGAGTTACAGAAGGTCCCTGTTCCAGTCACTGCGCTCCTGACACCTCTTTTACATGCGAAATAATGTGAAAATAACTCCATTACGTCTTTCTTTGTTTCATTGAAACCACATACATATATATGTGATCAATCGTCTGCGCAGGATATCTATATAGAAAAAAATTGTTTTATTTATTTATGACAAGTTTCACAATACGTCCTCAATTCTCAAATAGAAGTTCATTTTACTTTGTTTCAACTATGTTTTACTTTATACGTTTTGAGAATGTCCTATTTTGGCCACATCACATTCATAAGAACAAACAATAATTATTATATATTTTTTTGCTAAAACTTTTAAAATAATATGTAAATGGGGTCGATGTTTGAAATATTCTATTATGATTTCTTTAACCAAAGCAGTGAGTAAAAATAAAAAGTTAAAACTAAGAGTTTTTAATGTTCTAATAAATGAACACTTAGAAGAACATTAAATATACAGAGATATACATAATTCTAATTATACCTACGATATTGAAAATAACTAGGTTAGGTTAGGTTTTATGACTCATGCCCGGGCTTTAACTACAAGGTCATATCGCCTACTACCAGAGCGCTCTTTCGTCACTTTGGTGAACATGAGCCCAATTCACTTAGTCCTAAATTTTGCCTAAATTAGGTATATTCAGCAAGAGTAGGGGTCTATAGCGAGTACTTGACATCGAACAGGTTCGGAACTTTCTCTTAACGTCCCATTCGAAAGATATTAGAGGGCGCCGGTAGCTCAGTGGTATGCA
The DNA here is from genome assembly GCA_963662175.1 of Aradus depressus. Taxonomy (NCBI): domain Eukaryota; kingdom Metazoa; phylum Arthropoda; class Insecta; order Hemiptera; family Aradidae; genus Aradus; species Aradus depressus. The sequence continues at coordinate 44,982,936 of OY759214.1, read as the reverse complement.
TGCTTGCTCACTTCGTTTATTTTATCTGGGAGGTAAAATAAACTTAAGTAGGCCGTCCTTCGAATGGGACGTTAAGCTATGATCTCGAGCCTCTACGATGTCAGGTACTCGTTAAAGACCCCTACTCTTGGTGAATAAAAAACCTAGGTAGGCAAAATTTAGGATTAAGTTGAATTGGGCTCATGTCCACCAGAGTGACGAAAAAGCCCTCTGGTAGTAGGCGATATAACCTTATAGTGAGTCCGGGCATGAGTCATAATAACTAACCGCAAGATATTAGATACATATTTGGTAATTATCTATATGGAGTAGTTTCATATTTCGAGTACAAGTACAGAAGATATAAACAAATACTCTCTAGTCAAATATACTAATAAAATGAAAAAATATATCCGATGTACGATAACATGGCTTTTGTATCCAACATCATAGGGCTTTAAGCGGCCTGCGGAAAGATTCGAAAACAGGCTCTAGACCATCGCTTAACGTCCCATCCAAAGGACGGCGTGCTTAAGGTTTTTCCACCTCGCAGATAAAGATGTAGACTGATTTGTATAATAACAACATTTTTCATGAATGCTTAATAACTAATAAAATCTATCTGTATGGCCATTGCAACGTCATACATATTTTATTTATGCAAAAGAAATTATAAAATAAATGTAGTATTTTATTCATCTGATCAGCCTTTTATATTTGTCTGAAGGACAAACGTGATATTTGTTTTTAAGCTGGATGTTTTATTTATTTGACCAATCAAGGACATTGTCAATGTTTATTTCATTTTCAAACAACGGTATTTTTAATCTTTTACGAGAACAGAATCGTAATTACCTTTTTGTTAAGAACAAAGCTAGTGAGTTAACATTTTATTTTACAAACGATGGAAGTAAGTGTTCGTCATTGTTGACCATTTTTTTTTTTTTTGTTTTTTTCTACCCCGTCTGAACGTAGTGCCCCATATATAATGTAATCTGTCAGAAATTCCATGCGGAGTTTTTTTTTTTTAATTTTCCTGTTTTTCTTGAGCTCAGAGGGCACGCATGCATACCACTGAGCTACCAGCGCCCTCTTGGGAAATATATAGCGACTTTTATTATTTATATCCTGTAACTACATATTACATTAGTGGTGTATAATAGACAATTTCCTTACTAGCTGATGGTTCCCAATTTCTAGTTCATTAGAAATCAAAATATGCACTTATTAATGCAGTGAGAAAGTGTCATTTTCATTTGAATACAATGGACAACATAATAAGGGAAAACTAGGCGATCAATAAGCGAAAATATTCAAAACCAACAAAAAACAGTCTCTTCTTCGTTTTACAATTTTAATTTTTACAGACGTCTGGGTTATATTCCCGTTTCCTTTCTTCATTATTCATATTTATTTTAATTTACTATGCTTTTCAATTTTCATAATTTAAAATATGAAAATTTCTTATTGCGCATTGGGCGTTCTGGCTACATCTTGTAATGTAAATTATCATTAAAGATGGGTTATGATCCTTATTGGGTAATTCTGAAATCCCTCTTATATAATAACAAAAAGTCGTCAGTCAACTAGAGGCAATGTATTTCCCCAGTATAAACCAATCTAGCGTTTGGCCTGAAAATCCGTAGTGCAATTACTTAGGTTCCTCTGAATCTTCATAGCAAATTGGGTGTCGATGCATTCGTTACGTCGGCAGTTATAAGTGTTTTTGTGTTAAGCCTCCCCTCTCTTCCCCCTCTCCCCTTTTCTAGATTTGTCTGAAAATTAATAAGTGTCGTCCTTATGGGGGTTTGGATACACATAAATAAAATAAATAATATAATAATATAAAATGTCGTGTTGATACATTCATTCTATCGGGAGTTATCGTGTTTACAGACATACTTTTTTTTTCATTTCGGGATCAGAGAGTGGGACAACATGAAATTCCGGTGTAAACTAAAAATATAATTTCTGACCAATTACATAACTTCCCCTATACTTCATATAGCTGGGGAAGTAAAATTAATTTCATTATATTTTTCCAAAATAGTCCTATTTCTTTTGGTTTAAATGGTTTGTATGTTTGGTAAAATGTGGCAGTAAAGTTGCAATTTGGGGGAAATAAGGCTGAATTCTCACCAGCAGCTCCAGCTAACATCAATAGGTTATCTTATTATAGTCATGTGGTTATTTTACTTCGTTTTGGTAACTCATGCCCGGGCTTTAACTACAAGGTCATATCGCCTTCTATCAGAGCTATCTTCCGTCGGAATTTCATTATTTCCTACCTCCTGATTCCAAAAATGAGAAAAAAAAATAGCTGTATGTATATGAACAACGATAACACGGTCTATGAACACGATAACACCCGATGTAATAATAAGTAATAACTGTTGATGTAATGTGTATATTGACACGGAATTTAGGAAGAGGATTCAGAAGTAAGACACCTATTGATTTCCATCAAACCAGTAGATTGGTTTTAGAGTGAGAACAACAACTTAATTGATTAATTCTCGCTTAGAAAGTTCACTGCCGGAGATTCACTTTTTTTTTCTTTTTAATTGAGTGATATTGTTCAGTATCCGCCAAATCCTGCACACATGAAACACCAAGAAACAGTAATTAAGGTGAAATTTATGTCTGAATAAAAGTAGTCAAAGGGACAGACGAAACTGTTATAGAAGAGGCGACGGGAACTTCGTACCGAGACAGAAATAGATCCTCCAATGAAAATGTTTAAAAATACCCCACAAGTTGAAGACACAAGGTCGGCAAGGCTAGTCCGCTATTTTTTTCTTCTCGCATCCATGAACCAATATTTTCTGTTTTTTTTTTTTCAAGTATTTATGATAACCAAAAAAAGTGCATCTCTTCTGGGGCATTCTCTTAATGTTCCAAAGCTTGACGGATCTTAATAGAAGACCTCAAAACGCAACATGATGGCATCTCTTAGTACGTTGAACGAGAGAAAAATAACGCTAAAGCGAGGAGGCTAAAATAATTATATTAATATCTTTGGAGGGCGCAGGTAGCTCAGAGGTAGTCAGCATGCCTACTGAAATCAAGATCGCGTGTTCGAAACCCGGCTGAGGCTCTCAGGTTTTTTGAAGATGAATATATCTACATAGGCAAAATAAAGGACTCCCATAGTAGTCAGGCTCATGTCCATGAGAGCTACGAAAGAGAGCCCGGGCATGAACCGCAATAACTTGACAAAAACAAAATTACTCTTCAATTTATTGTTTGTATGTAGATTTTTATACTTAGATACAGATATCTATACTAAATATAAAGAGAGAACATTTCTTTGTGTATTTGAAGTAATCTCGGAAACTACTTAACCGATTTGGATAAAGTTTTCACCGTCGAGGAAGCTTATTTCTTTCCGATGGACATAGGCTATACAGTCTTCACGCTTTATCAAAAGGGAGCTGGAAGAAGAGACTCGAGGGACATTGTCCAAGAATGGATGCTGGAAAAATGGCAACAACGTTGATCACGAAGTTCAAATGGCCGATGGATGAACGGTTACGTACGTAACCTGATAACTTTAGATTCCAAATATTATCAGATCACGGATATTTTAACTCCAAGCTCTGCTTCTTTTGGAGAAAAAACAACGAGAACTGTTCATGCGGCGGCATCGAGAATGCAGAACATCTAGTCCTTGAATATTCGCTGTACGACCAGGCCAGGTGGAGTTGATTCGCGGGACTGCATCTTACCCAGATAAGATTAAAAACCAGAACTGGACCTATGGCAGCTGGTGACAGAACCAGGCCAGGGTGGAGTTGATTCGCGGGACTGCATCTTACCCAGATAAGATTAAAAACCAGAACTGGACCTATGGCAGCTGGTGACAGAACCAGGCCAGGGTGGAGTTGATTCGCGGGACTGCATCTTACCCAGATAAGATTAAAAACCAGAACTGGACCTATGGCAGCTGGTGACAGAACCAGGCCAGGGTGGAGTTGATTCGCGGGACTGCATCTTACCCAGATAAGATTAAAAACCAGAACTGGACCTATGGCAGCTGGTGACAGAACCAGGCCAGGGTGGAGTTGATTCGCGGGACTGCATCTTACCCAGATAAGATTAAAAACCAGAACTGGACCTATGGCAGCTGGTGACAGAACCAGGCCAGGGTGGAGTTGATTCGCGGGACTGCATCTTACCCAGATAAGATTAAAAACCAGAACTGGACCTATGGCAGCTGGTGACAGAACCGTTACCCCGTTCAGCTGATTTGTCAGTTCCTGGCGGCAGCAGAAAAAACTAGTTGATGGACTGGGGACGACCACCGATTGTCGCAAATTTGCATTTTTAGAAAACTATGATGAACGTTAAACTTATTCATAAGAATAATTGTAACGATGTTTATGGCACAATTGATAGAATACAATTAATGTACAGTCCATATGTTGAAAATACAAATACTTCCATAATGAACAATTCTGTTACATACAACATTTGCTCCCTTACCTGCCACATTTCTATTGATTTGAAATTAATAGATAAAAGTAATGACCTATAGATTTACAGCCAAATCGGCCAAATGGAAATGAGAATCAGAGGGGGCTCAACTCAAATACCCTAATAACTGCCGGATTCATCTATTGTTTTTCAGCTAAAAAGGTCGTTTGGCTTTGGAGGGAGAACGAAAACTTAATTGAATAATTCGTGCTGGGGAAGTGGAAGAGATGCTCCGACATTTTTTTTAAATATTTTATCTTCCATAAATTATTCTAAAAGTGCAGTTAAGATGTTGCATCTTTGAAAAGCCCTCATTTTAAATTATAGATATACTCAGATGTAGTTTTCCATTCTTTAAGGCAAAGTGCCAAAATGAATGGAAATGTGTAATTATTTAAAAAAATATCCGTAAACAGCGCCATGAATTAAATTCCTTAAATTCTTGTTATGACTTTTTCTTTTTGTTTATACTTCCCCAACTAAACGAAGTATATGAGAAGTTATGTAATTGGTCAATAATTTTGATAGATATATACCTATATAGTATAGTGAATATAATTAGATAGATATATATATATGGTACAGTTAGTATAATTATATATGTATAAATAGTATACCTAGTGGGTATTAATGATGTATTGAAGATATACTTATATAGATATACAATAAAGAGGTTATTAGAAGTACAAGTCGGCATCAGTTTTCCCCAATTCTCCCCTTCCCCGTCCTTCATGCGCCAGAGGCACGGTTCACTTTCATTTACACGGATAAAATTTTTAAGGGCTACACGATTCAACTTTTTTAGAACGCTAGTCATGGCGCACAATAAATTAAATAAAACACCTGGACGTTTATTGAACAGAACGACGAGATATGGATGGAGGCCAGCTCTGCACGCGACTGATGAGAGGCGTTGCACAAGTTTGCACAATCTTGGTACCAACGTTCCGTCCTGCTTGCGCAAGTGTAGCATGTACAAGCAAGTATAATCAAAATTTCTTCAATCTTCAAGCCTCCTCTAACAATATTATCCTACAGACGCTCAAGTGTGGTTGTACAAAAGTCCATGTATGCTTGTCAAGCTTGCAGTTACGTCACAACCAATGTAATGAACGAGGATTGAGAAGTCCCTGTGTAAGTCAACCGTTCGTTTTTAGCTAAAACGGTGAAATGGTTTTAGCATGAGAGCGAAAACTTAATTGATTAATTCCTGCTGAGAAAGTACTTTGCCGATGATTCACCGACGATTTTTTTTTTTTTTTTTCTGAGTGAAGTTAATGAAAGTAGCTAAAGAAGTTACAAGACTTGAGTTGTTCTAGAGAAAGTTGGCGTGTCATTTCTGTGTGTTTAGTGACACCGACCTTACATGCTCATTTGTCTTTGTCTAACTAAAGAGTCGTCGGTGGATCGTTGCCAGTCTACTTCCCCGGCTTGAATCTCACACAAGATAAACGTTCTGAGAGCTCCCCCTCCTTCTACAAACTCTAAACTTCTTCCCTTCCACCTCGCTTTGACACCCGCTAACTTGTTCCAATAAATAAACTCCTTCTAGTGTATTACGTACCATTGATTGTTAAAAACTACTTAACCATGAGAAAAAAATCGCTGGTGAATCTCCAGCAATGTAATTCCCCAGAACGAATTAACCTAGGGACTCCTAAATCCTCGTACTTAATTTTGTGTCGATAAATTCATTAAAACGGCCGTTATTAGGGTTTATGAATTGAGCCGCCTCCTCAAAACCCCCTTCCCTTCAGCCGATTTCACTACAATTTGACAGGTTATGTCTTCATTGGGTTTTAACTTTAAGTATGAAATTATATGGCGATACATTCATTACATCGGCAGATATTGAGGTTTATGAGTTGAGCCCTTATGAGGTTTTGAATTTACATATGAAAATTTATGCCAATACATTGAATACAACAGGAGTTATTAAAGTTTTTTAGTTAACTCCCCACCCCTTTGGTCTATTTGGCTGAAAATCGATAGGGGTTGTCCTTATGCGGTTTTGGTCGCACATATAAAAATTGGTGCGCATTCATTCTATCTGCAGATATAAGAGCTTTTAGCCTACCCTAAATTTTGTTTTCCCCCTAGGGTAGGGAAGGGTCTTTAAAGAGTACCTGGCTTTGTACAGACTCGGGACCATCGCCCAATGTCCCATCTAAAGGACTGCTTGCTCCAGGTTTTTTCACTTCTCAGATTAAATAAAATTATCATTTAAGGGACATAGTAAGCAGTGCTATTGTCTTACTCGTATCTAACATCTAGTTATTTTTAATAGTTTGTATAATTAACAGTTTAATTAGTTAATTAAATAGATAACACCATTTATAGGTTCGGTTCATTACTCTGTACTCGATAAACAATATACCCTCTACTGTTTAAGTAGTACCTATGACTTAATGGCAGTTTTTAAGACTGAAGTTTGTGATTTTGTTTTTTGTGGGCAAATTTCTCCCAACCTGTTGGGCAGCAACTGTCCAAAAAAACTGTCGTCATAATGCTTCCAAAATCTTGAGATCAATTGAATTAAGGTAATTTAGTTAAAGCGGCTCCAAAGTTTATCATGAAAATGTTCGTAAAGCTTCAGGTTGTGCAGTGAAGCTAATTCATTCTTTACTGTTCATAAAAAAATTCATCAGAACACAGACAAGTCAAAAATTAAAAGAAGGGGAAGAGGATCCAATATTAAAAACAATTACATATTAAAATCACTCAAAGTTACTTTAGTCTTTAAAAATCTACTGTAATCATAAAAAGTTTGGTTTAGAAGGCATTTAATAATAAAATATTTAAACTTTCTGCCAGGAATATTGGTAACTTGTGAAGGGAGCATAGTGAACAGTCATGAAGACATTGTTCAGGAGCCGTTTTACCGTTTTTCTGTTCTGCATCGGTGATGCATGTTAGAATTAGCGCGGGTGACGTGGGAGTCGACATCAATATTCCTTTGTATGTTGCCTTTTTCTTCCATCGCATACATGTGATTATACAGTATGAAGAAGAAGAGCAAGGTGAATATTCTCAAAATCCTGAACCAGTCTCTGCAGGAAGTCGACCTGGCGATCCCTGCCAAGACTCTCACCACTCTCTTATGTAGCTTGAAGAATACTAGAGTTTGAGGATCCCCCCACCCCCTCCCCCCATAGAATTAGTCCGTAGGACGAGGCCATCACGTGGTGAGGTACCAGTGTTTTCAGACGTCTTATTACGTACAAACTTGAGAAGAGTGGGTTTCTCAGCTTGTCCACGTGCTTTGTCCAACTTAGTTCCTACGAAGAGATAATTGAGTTATGCAAATGGATCGCTCTTTTCGCAAACCAGTTACAGTAATGACTTATCGGTCGTTAACTACTGACAATATCTGACAATAGAAACAATAGTTTTTCACCAATCACAATTACATAAAGAGGTCATTGTATTGTTCTGCCCCCAGCCCATACAGACGCCTCTTCAGGTTGCACCATCTTTCATGGATCTTTGATTGTTAAAATGGCATTTGAATTCAATAGATATAAAAGAAGGGAAAGACCGCTTACCCTACTTTGACTGTCCTTGTAACCACGACCTTTTTGAGGAACGACCTCAGCTCCATTCTATCCTCAGCCATCCGCCCCATCACACCCTCGCAGTCTCCCTTGCTTCACGAAGACTACCAGGTCCGGGCTCTTGTAGTTCCATCAGCTCTCTATTATCCTTCGTCATTCCATTCTATCCTCAGCCAACCGCCGCATCACACCCTCGCAGTCTCCCTTGCTTCACGAAGGCTACCAGGTCCGGGCTCTTGTAGTTCCCTCACCTCTCTATTATCCTTCATCATTCCATTCTATCCTCAGCCATCCGCCTCATCACATCCTCGCAGTCTCCCTTGCTTCACGAAGGCTACCAGGCTCTTGTATTTCCCTCAGCTCTCTATTATCCTTCGTCATTCCATTCTATCCTCAGCCATCCGCCTCATCACACGCTCACAGCCTCCCTTGCTTCACGAAGGCTACCAGGTCCGGGCTCTTGTAGTTCCCTCAGCTCTCTATTATCCTTCGTGATTCCATTGTCCTCAACCATCCGCCTCCGCCTCATCACACCCTCGCAGACTCTCAGCTCTCTATTGATTCTCCTCACTAATTAGGCCCTACATTCTCCTCAACACTATCCTCTATCTAATTTCGAGGTTTTACTCATACATGGGACCAATAAAACCTGGGCTTTTTTATATAGTTATTTCGGCATAATATACTAGGCACAGTCTTCGCACCCCCAGCTATCTATTATAAAGCTCCTTCCAATATCTTCGCTTGTGACGATCATCTTGTCCGCTCATGGCCGAGACCCTTATTGCCATGGCAAAATTACATTAATTGAAAGAATATATGGATTGTGAGGGAAGTGAACCACGGGGGCAAAGCCTCTCCTCTTAAAATATTCCTTCTAATTGGAAAGTTCTGACATAGATGTCTAAAATCTTTAATCACAACCCGTTTTTCATGTTCACTAAAGCAATTTGATGATAAATATTTGCTCTGTTAATCAACCTTTTCAACTCAACGACAAAAAAAAAATCGCCTAACTGATTTGTTTTAAAATAAATAAAAACAAAGACCTTGTTTATCTTTTATATTGTCTAATTTCACAAAAATATATACATAAAGTGGACCGGTTTCGGATTGCGCCATCGTTAGCACAAAGTTCAAAAGTGACATTTAAGTTTGCTAGGTTGTCATATTTATACAATCCTCAGTTACTTAAGTTTGTGGCATCCTGTCACCTAAAGAAGTCCAAGGGGGAGTGAGAAGTAAATCCTGTCTCGAAATAACATTTATAAATACTTCAGTTGTCAATAATATAATAAAATAAAGAAAATATAATAGATTTTTTTCTATTTATTTAAAAACAAAAATAATAAAAAAATTGGACAAATAAATGAAGAATGAGGTTTATAGTAGAATACATAGGTAGAATATATTGGAAATAATCCAAGTACAAGAAGAAAATAAAGAAAAATGCTTACATATTATACAATAAAACATAAAATTCCTGTGAAAACTCAAAATCGAATTTCAAACTGATTACATAACTTCGGAAGTAAAAAGAAAAAAATGGTAGAGGAGAAAAAAAAAAGCAGTGGATGAGCGCAAAAGATTGGGCGTGTTCGGTAGTCTGCATCAAACCGCGCTAACGACCGCGTTACCGAAGAAATCAAACGTAATAATAATAATTTAAAATTTCTTACACTTTATTGAACATTTCATATCTTAAACAAGAATATTATGTAACTTTTCTGAGTTATCTGAAGTCTCAAGTGTTTCATTAGCTGTAATTGCAGTTCTCACTCCATCAAAGTAAACATAATTCATTGAATTGGTGTAGAATTTTTTTTTTTTTTTTAAATTGATTTAATTTGATTTACAGAATAATTTTTATAGCCTATAAGGGAGTAATAAAATGGAATAGCCAATAAATCTTTTAGGTGAGTGTCCCGTTTATATCCTCGTAAAAGTATTTTTCATTCCAATTGGAAAAGCTGGGTCACGAGCAAATTCAATGTCGAGATATGCGTTCATATTCAATGTAGATACAAAACCCAACAATAGAAACAAAAAAAACATGTGTGAGTGACGCGGTGCTCATGAGAATTGTTGTGTAAACATCTGCTTTAGTTTCAAAAATTTGCAATTATTATAATGATACAATAACAAAAGTAGTATGATGAATTAAACTTTCAAATGTATTATTCTTCAATTTCTTTTATACATAAAGTTATAGGTTTGTGATAGCTAAAATAATTATATTTTTTTAGATTTACACTGCTATATTTTTTTCTTACTACTTAATTTTACTAATTAATTACTACTACATTTTATTTGTTGTGACAAATTTAAGCTATCGAAGCATCTTAACCTAAAAGTTTCTTACCGAAGGATCATTTTACAGTTCGTAAAATTGATATTTTACTTAAATTCACTACAACGGTAAATATGATCAATGATGTTGTAAAAATACAATGTTATAACTAATCATGTTTTTTAGAGTTGTTTTATTGTTATTGGTTTTATTGTATATTTACCTTTACATTCATTAATATGTGACGAAATATAATATATGATAATGCAGTCGAAATATATTACTCTTTCTTCGATGATCAAAACATTAAAAGTACCACATAAAGTACAACATAAAAAGTCAAATGCAGTCGAAATATATTACTCTTTCTTCGATGATCAAAACATTAAAAGTACCACATAAAGTACAACATAAAAAGTCAAATGCAGTCGAAATATATTACTCTTTCTTCGATGATCAAAACATTAAAAGTACCACATAAAGTACAACATAAAAAGTCAAATGCAGTCGAAATATATTACACTCTTTCTCATTCCATGAACGTAGAATTTTTTTAAAACAGCTGACATCACAGATAAATAAGTGTGTTGTGTGTGCGCTGCGCGCGCAACCGTCCGACACACACACACACATGCACATCAACAAGACTTACGGTCTGACGTAGCCCCTACCGAGAGCTAAGATGTTTACACATCAAAACATTTCTGGATGCTTACGGAGTATGCATTCGTATATGTTTGTTCGTTATTCCTCATATTATCCAGTATCGGAGATTTTAACTCCAAACTCTTCTTGTTTAAAAGGAACAACAACCCGAACTCTTCATGTGGGGACATCGAGACTGACGTACAACTAATGTAGATTCAGCACCAGTAGAATCCTAGGACCGGATCATACCTGACAAGGAGACCGGCTATCCAGTGTTCCGCCGGTTTATCAGCTCCTGGCTGAAGCGGAGAGAGCAGTGTGGCGGGATGATGAGGACCGCCGATCGCCACAGATCGTTTGGCCGGTTGTCGCCCCCAACCCACCATAGCTTCACTTTGATCCCAAGCTTTCTCGATACAAAAGAGTTCAAAGTACACCCACAAATGTTGATATTTTTTTTAAAAATGTATTGAGCATATTTACAATTGGTAAAAATAAAACCATAAGTAAATTTGATGACAGTAATGTAAAATAATGGTCACGGGTATTGTTCGAGAATCACCAGTAATGTACTTCCCCAGAACAAATTACAGTAGAACCTCTATAAGTTGAACATCAAGGGAGACGCCAAAAAATTCGAGTTACAGAGTTTTCGAATTATGGAGGATTTCGACTTAGGCGGATTTTGATTCGACTTGTAGAGGTTAAGATTCATTCTAACTAATTTTGAGTTAGAGAGGTGAAATAAATAAAAATTCAAGTTACAGTGGTAACAAACATATTTATATTTATTATGAATCAACATTATTTCAAAACATCCTTAAAATAAAAAATACGTAGTAGGTACATACATACATGTATGTAGGTATTTAAAAAAGTCAGTAATTTTTTTTTGCTTCAGATAATTCGGTTGTTCTCTATCTATAGCATTGTCTAAGGTATAAATAAAGAGCAGAAAATTCTACTACTCCTGACAATTTTTCTATGGACACAAAATGACTTGCTTCGCTAAAGTTCTGAAATAAATAATAATATCCTTTACCATTTCTTTCAATTGGTAATCCTATTTATTGTATACTCCTAAATTGTTTTCTAAGAAACAATGGTTCACATTGTCGGCAAATTCTTTAAGTCGGTAACTTATTTTTCTTCGAGCTATAGAGGTAATAAGTTTCAAATAATCGAGTTGTAAAGGTTGTAAAATAAAACATTGCTATGTTCGAGATACAGAGGTCCAATTTATTTTTTCGAGTTATAGAGGGGAAATATGTACCAAAATAGCTTGTAGGGACTCACTGATTATTTCGACCAATAGAGGAGATTTCGAATAATGGAGGTTTTGGGGCTTGAAGGGAAAGGAACAAAACTTTTTTTCGAGTTTTGGAGGTTTTCGACTTATCGAGGTTCGACTTAAAGAGGTTCTACTGTAATCAATTATCTTTTCATTTCCCCTCCAAAACCAGGCGACCGTTTGCGATAATATCTAACAGTTGACTATCATAGAGGCTCCTAAATCCTTTTACTAAATTTCATGTCGATACATACATTACATCGGCAGTTATTGTAGTTTATGAGTTCAGGCCCCCTCTGATCCCACCTTCCCTTCTACCGGTGTCTCTGAAAATTAATAAGTGTCGTCCTTATGGGGTTTTGAACTCACATATAAAATGTATTGATACATAACAACAGTAAAAATACAATCAAATAACGGTTTTTGAGTTAAACCGAACCCCTGATCCCTTCTCCCCTTTGCCCGATTTGGCTCAACATCAATACGTGTTGTTCTTATGAGGTTTCGGTTAGACATATAAAATTTCGTCTCGGTACATTCTATCTAACGGTAGTTATTAGAATTTTTATGTTAAACCTCCCCCATAATCCTCCCCTTCCCTTTGGTCGATTTGGCTGAAAAACAATAGGTGTTCTTAGAGGATTCTGGATTCATATGTAAAATTTCTTGTCGATACATTTATTCTATCAGAATCGTTGAAAACTCCGCATCGATTTTTTGACCGATTATACAACTTTCCCTGTACTCCGTAAATATGGGGAAGTAATATAACTTTGATAAATAGTTATATAAAATACGAAATAGATACCTAAGTCAAATGTTTAGTATAAGAGAGTCCGACCTCGATGAGTTGTTTTATATGCAATTTTAATTAGATAAACAATCATAATGACATTAGGCAATTAGGCTAGTAATTACATGTTTGTGTTTAATGTAACTGATCTCCTTCTAATCTATCTAGAGATAATTAAATATGAAGGGAGCTTAATGAATTTTCTGTTTTTAAATTTTAAAAAATGTATCGTCAATTTAAATATTTGTAATCAACGAGTTTTTCACTCTCTTCTATTCTTTGGTCAATTTGAAAATTATTTGATATCTTACTAAGGAATTTCTCAATACTTTTATAAAATGTTGCATAAATTCATTATAATTAGTATGACTCATGTCCGGGCTTTAACTATGAGGTCATATCGCCTACTACCAGAGCGTTCTTGCATTGTTCTGGGAGACATGAGCCCATGAGTACTAAATGTTGCCTACCTAGGCTTATTCACCCAGGATAGGGGATCTTTAACGAGTACCTGCTATTGTGCAGGCTCGGGACCATCGCTTAACGTCCCATCCGAAGGATGGCGGACTCCATATTTTTTCATCTTCCAGTTAAAAAACCTAAAGATTCGAACCCGCGATCTTGAGCTCAGTCCCCATTGAGCGATCCGGCTGAAAATCCGATGTCGTCGTTATAAAATTTTGTATCGATATACTTATTCTATCTTGGTTTGTTGAATTGGTATTGTACCGTACACAGGCTAGCTCCCTAACAAGAATGTACACTATTTCTTTGTACTTCTGAAAAATACGTAATCAGTTTTTCTTTAAAATCTTGTTCATCTCAGAAAAAATTATTAAAATCTTTTTATAATAGCTACTTATAAAACTTAATATCTACAAAAGCAGATAAGTTTTAATTTATTTAATCTACATTTGTATTACTAGTTATTAATTTTTATTAGGATTCCGTAGGTAGAGAACCATGTACGAATCCTTGTAACAAGTTGCCACCTCTGATCCACCCCTTCTTTCTGCCGATTCCGTTGAAAATTGATGAGAGTCATCGTTGTGGGGTTTTCAATTCATTTATTAAATTTTGTGTCAATATATTTTTTACAACTGCAGTTATTATAGTTTTTGAATTAACCCTCTCCCTTCCCTTTGGTCGATTTGGCTGAAAATCAAAAGGTGTCCTCGTTAGTGGGTTTTGGATTCACATATGAAATTTTGTGTTGATGAATTCATTACAACTGCAGTTAGGTATTAGAGTTTTTGAATTAACCCTCCCCACTAATCTCTCTCTTCCCTTTGGTCGATTTGGCTGAAAATCAATGGGTGTCGTTACAGGGTTTTGTACTCACATACAAAATTTCGTGTCGATACATATGTTCTATTGGGAATTATCGCGTTACGCGGAAAAATCAGGTATTGGTGGTGCCGGTTTTCTATGATTTTATTTTGATTTTTTAAAAAATCTGATTCCCAAAATATTTATTGTGCACTGAAATCATAACAGGTTTACAATTTCCTTGAAGTTATCCAACTCTATTACAATCATTTTCCTAACAAGAGCGATCCAACATACCAGGGGTATGAACATGGAAAAAACGTCACAAACCGTTGCTCTAAGGAATAACACAGGGCGCATTTATATACCCTCGGGCTCAGACTTAAGGCGCAGTCCGGTTGGTTGAACTTCCATCTAAGCAGGGTAGGATTGAGGAGCCCTTTCCTCCCTCCAGCCTCTGTCTCTTGAACCAGACAGAAATGTTATTTTAAGCCCCCACTCTTGGCCACTGGTTGTGCGGGGGAGGCAAGGGAAGGTTAAGTCCCTAATCTATGTACCCATTGACCGTTCCTGTATCCGCAACAGGATCAGCTATGGCGCTAGTTACATCCTGTTCGTGATATTGTATTCACCGGACAAGTACGTCATCATCTCTAGCCCTCCATATAAAGAGACAAGGGTGAATTCAAGACGCGCCGAGAATTTGTAACGTTACTAATCGAAATGGCCATGTGCTACTTTTGTGTTATATACATTTTATCAATGTTTTATTTACAACCTAGCGTGACGAACATTTTCAATAAGTGTATACACAATAAAGTTGAACATTAAAATAATAAATCCCTTCTTGGAACAAACAGGTAGAAAATGGCCACTATTTGTCAAGTGAAAACGTCAGTTTCTGTTGATCGTAAAAAAGATTTATATTTTGATATTGCTGGAGGTTTCCCAACAAAATAAAATTTCACCTAGGTATGTGATCCCCATAATAATTCTGTAATGAAACCTGTGTCTTAGGTTTAAATCAGCTTTAGATCTGACATTAATAACAATATTTTGACACTTTTAGTGCTAAAAACATCAGAGGTAGCCATCTGTTCTACTACTATTCGCTGGAACAAAGTAAGTAAACCTTTTTCAGGTGATTTTGAGCCTTTTAGAAAATTTCAGTAAACAATTTTAAGAAAGTGACTGAAAGGGCAAAAAAAATTAGCGATGAATCACCGACAATATTTTGCCCCATAACGAATTAATCTACAGTAGACTCTCCCTTATCCGGCGTTCTGTTAACCGGCGCGCTCCTTTATCCGGCTTAATTATGTCAAATTTGTTAAACTAAAATTAACATTCAATTATTAGATTATCAATTATATGAGCCACGTGTATTTACGAGCACATAATTCCGTAACTCACGAATCTTTTATGTATTTTTATAGTATATACATATGTATGTACATTGTATTTATAATGAAGGGAACGCTAATACAATATTTTATTACTTCATAAATATCCTATAAATAAATTATAATAAATACATAGTTGAAAATCAAACATTTCTAAAAATAATGAAGATGAAACAATTGATGATATGACACACAAAGAAGAAAGAGAGAAGCACTTCATTATGTTGAACGACAACCATCCTCCACTTTTTCAGGCGTCTTAACACTAAAGAAGTGGTGGGATTATGCAGCATGGAACAGTGTTGTGTTAGCGAAACAAAAGAAAATTACCGATTTTTTTTAACAAATAATATTTTTAGAATTTTAGATTTTGTTTTAAATATGTATGTAATTAAACGCAGATTTCAAAATACATCGGCAGTTATTACACTTTTTGTGCTAACTCCCCATACTGATCCCCTTTCCTTTCGGCAGATTCCGCTGAAAATTATAATGTTTCGTCCTTATGTGGTTTTGAATACACATATGAAATAAGCCTCCCCTCTAATCTACCCCTTTGGCTGATTTGGCCTCTAAAATCAATAGTTGTCGTACATATAGAATTTCGTGTCGATCTTTTCATTATATTTCGGGAGTTATCGTGTTCACAGACTTACAGTATTTTTTTTTTTTTTTCATTTTTGATATCACAGGATCATGAAAACATGAAATCCTGATGAAAACTCAACATCGATTTTCAGACCGATTTTTTGTTCATTAATTCCAGTGATGATACTTAATTGGAAACAATTTTACAAACATTATTAATTTTCAAGAAAATGATTCATTTATTTGAAAAAATGTATTAATTATACATTTGTACGAGTATACCCCCTCAAAACGTTTCATTGTAGATGATCCAATTTCTTCTTAGATTGGGGTCTATAGGGTAAAAACTTCCAGTCATATTCCCTCAAAGAGAATAGTTATGTAGCTCTTAAGATCCCCACCTCCCTAGCAAGGCACAAAGGGACCGGAGCTTAAGGTTGCTATGGCAGTGACCTGCTCTAAATTTGAACGTACTTACAGAATACTAATATCATTATTTCATACAAAGTTGGCAAAAGAAAATACAGCAATACGAAAAAAAAAGGAAGTTTTGACATATTTTATTTAAATTTTTATGCGTGCAGCAGTGATATGCGTGCTTGCTTACTGAGCTCAAGATCGCGGGTTCGAAACCCGGCCGAGACCCTTAGTTTATTTTAACTGGTAGGAAAGATCAGGGCCCCCATATGCCCGGTGCTACCGTTGCTACGGCAACGGGGCCCGTGGGCCAAGGGGCCCGCAAGGACGGGGAAAAAAATTAAAAAGTAGAACATTTTTAATAAATCATAGAAAGAAAACAATAATTAAATCACTAGGACTAGATTTGTGTGTATCAATGAAATATTACATCAGAGTAATATAAATTGGTTCATTGGATATGCAGTGCGTTGCGTACAAAACGTACAAAGCCTAGACTTCAGTGATGTAATTGTAAAATTCTCAATGATCAAAGCCAGAAAAATGTAGCTTTCATTCATATGGTTTATAATGTAACCACCAATTTCCTACGACAGTTATTATTTTATTTGTGTGAATATTAAAATTAAGCAAACAAAAATATTTAAGAAATAATTTGTTCAATTATGTATTTACCAGTATTTAAAATAAATTTACGATGACAATCTAAACACTGTCTAAACTCTTAAAACTAGTTTAAATGTGTGTTTGATGAAAAATAATTGCAATAAAGGTTAAAAAATGTATATTGTAAAAAAAGGTCAACATTTCTTTTTTTGGTAGTAAGAGGGGGGCCCATCATGACTTTTAGCAACGGGGCCCAGGGAATAATGTGGGGGGCCTGGGTAAGATAGCCTTAAGCATGCCGTTCTTCGGATGGGACGTTAAGCCAGGGTCTCGAGCCTGTACGATGTCAGATACTCGTTAAAGACCCTACCTAGATGAATAAAAATTTAAGGTAGGCAAAATTTAGGACAGAGCACTCTTATAGTACGCGATATGACCTTGTAGTTAAAACCCGCGCATGAGTCATAATAACTAACTAATTTTATAATTAGTACAATAATCTCTCTAATTGGGAACAAAATACCTTATTCCATTAGCGCTTGAAATAAAACCGAGCTAACGAAATTTTTAGACTAAATATGCAAAGTTATAATCCCAACTTAGAGATAACTAAGTGAGTAAAATGGTTTTTCTTCTTCCTAGGGATGTGTGTTATCGAAATGAAAATCTCAGTGATTAGAATGTCACTGTTTCATCATAGAAATAGCGCCTAAAGTAGGCTTGGATTAGCGATTTAAAATATTATATTTCTATCTCGGAAAGTACTCACTAGAAAAATGGGAAAAAAATATAAAAACCCTTTATGATTAGTCCAGGAACAACAAATAGTAAATTTGAAAATATAATAATAATATTTATTTTCGTTAAATCATAACATGGTAATAGGATACGTCTTAAGAATGTATAGATTAAGATAGTTTTTAGATACTTAAACAGATATTAACTCTTAGAGTCGGACCACACATGGATTAGAATTAACAATACTACTAAAAAATAATAATAAATGAATAAATAAAGACTTGAAAATCCTTCTACTTATTGTTTTTGTACATATTGTATTATTTTGTAGATTATTTTATTTTATCTCAATTTGTGTGTATTGCCATTGTATTTATTATTAATTTTTTTTTTCTGTTATTTTTTATTTATTTATTATTTTTTTTTTTTGTATATACTCACTGTCATCAAATTTACTTATAGTTATATTTTAACTGATTGTAAATATATCAAATAAACAAATTTAAAAAAATTGTTAGGAGGGAAAATATTTTTATTTTTACTAATGACCATTAATGTTTCAAATATAAACAGGGCAGGCAAAGGCAGGATTTTAATTTTTTTTAATATTTCTCTGCAGCTTGTTCTTTGAGTAATATTGTTTATAATTCTTAGTGCTTTCTTTTGAAGTTTCCTATATTTCTAAATTTAGGATATTACCACCTTCACCAACATTATATAGAGCTGCTGCACTAGAATCGTTACAGCTATCATAGGCCTTTAGGGTTTGAGTACGATGTGCAAAATGCACCCTGTGTATGTCGACCAATTTTTTTAGTTTTATATGTAATAGTAAGAAGTTGTGAGAGGAGATTTCTGCGTAGTTTATTAAACTCCAAAGAACCAGTAGTTGTACGGATCCACATTGTACGGATGGGATGTGCCCCTGATGATGACGCAGTTGCGTTGAATGACTTTTTTTTATTTAACGTTGCAGCAACAGCTGAGGCTATTAATGACGGGTTATCTACAGATAGGCCACCCCGCGGATGATCAGCAGGAATATCTGTTGAAGCCTTCTGCTAGGGCTATTACTCTAGAATTTCTGGAGTGGCAACTAGACAACTGGCAACTAGACTATATAAAATGAGAGGAAACTCTTCACGAAAGATTAATGTAGATTGTAATTTTCAAAAAATTTTCAAAGTGTTATATGAACTGCTCAGGGGCTAGCTAATCAGTGTTAGTCAGTCAAAGAAGTCAACATTTCTTAAATTAGTAATAACTGAATTATATAAAAGCCATTAAAAAAACTGGAAATTAATTTTACCTTATAATGTCCTTTATTAGAATTGCAAATTTCATATTTTTAACTGTAAATTTCCCTATTTTCACTCTCCAAATTTTTTATTTCTTTTCACTTACACTGATTAGCCTTTGAACCCATATATAATTCTCTTTTATTGTAATTCTCAATAAATATTTGACGCTTTGAGAAATTATTCTAAGGTAAAATGTGTAACAATTCAAGTTGCTTACTTATAAAGATTAAGTAAATTCGATGACAGCGTCATATGAACAATAAAATGAAATTTTCAGTCCATCCCCCACGTTCCTCTCGCCCGTTCAAAACTTTGAGAAATCTTATTGTGTATGTTTTAATCGGGCTTATAAGGATGCATGTGAAATTTTATCAATACTCCTATCAACCATGAAAGAGCTACGAATATTTGTATGTTTCGCCCTTCCCCTCACAACCCCTCTTCCGTTCAAAATTATGGGACGCCATATTGCCAATGTATGAATGGAGCTTTTAAGCATAATATTTATAAAACTTCTTGAAAATCTGATCAGCCGATTTGGACGTGAAGTTGGAACCTTGGAGATTTGTACCCTACTCATTTCAACATTATTAACAAGGATCATCATCATGATAGGTACTACAGCCCATCAACCTCACATGTTCTCACGCGGCTCTGTCCTGGGCGTTTTCACCTGCCCATCGGACCAAACCGTCTTACGTCTCTGTTCACAGTCTCCGACCATTTTATTCTGGGTCGTCCCACTCTTCTGCCCTACGATGTCATATCCCAGAGTTCCCTTGGGACAAGGTCCTCATCCATCTTTCTTACATGTCCGGTCCTACCGAGTCTGGCAACTCTAATCCAATCTAGTTCCGGATACGTCAAACGCCCTCCTCCTGTATGGGGCCGTAGATTCTGCCCTTTTCTTGCTATAGAATCCGCTTTACTACAACGATAGTTTTCTTTAAGCATGATGCTTTAAATAAAATGTAATATCAAAAAAATAAGAATGATGAAACAGATTTACATAAATAAAAGTATGGGATAATGTTTAATGTAAACTGTACCTAGTATAATATTTTTTATCACAAATAATTTACCTAATATTTCTTGATTGCAGGAGAGTTCGGGCGGTACCAGTTCTTCCAGTTTTTCCTTCACCTCCTGTCTGCAGTCACCGCTGGTGTTCACATGTTAGCCATAGTTACCATAGCGGGAGTCCCAAGTCACAGGTAACCAACTCAATTACTTCCTCAGCAGGTTTGTTTGTTTTTGTGACTCATGCCTAGGCTTTAACTACGAGGTCTTGTCAGCTACGACCAGAGGGCTTTTGTATGGGAGTCCTAAATGAAGCCTACTCAGGTTTAGTTAGGGTAGGGCCTGACATTGCAAAGGCTCGGGACCATCGCCTAATGTCCCATCCGACTGACGGTGTGCTCAAGTGATTCTAATAATTCTTCACTTAAAAAGCTTCTCAATTTATTTTTAATAATTTTCAACATTACCTCTATTCGAAGGTCGCCCCGGAGCAGGTATAACTATGTAACCAATTAAAAATTCGATTAGTTTTCATCAGACAATTCCAAGTTTACAGGCCCATGTATAATCCGTTTCTGTGTTCCCTTCAGCGGGTTCACCAGTTAACTCATTGGAGATATTTATTTCGGGTTTTCCCAGCCTAATTTCGGCTAGTCTAATGTCTGAATCATATACCTCTTGACAGATGCATGTTACCATGGGCAGAAAACGCCACAGAACCCCTTCCCTGGGACTCAGCGACTGTGCTAAGCGCTGTACCTAAGTCAGCGGACGACTCCCTAAGCTCATGTCTTCTCATCAACCCAGCCACTAACCTGACTGAATCCTGTGATGCCTGGGTCTACGATAGGACCTATTTTAAGTCTTCCAGGACCATTGAGGTGAGGTTTACTAATATATAAACCACAAGAAGAATCGTACGTATCTCCTTCTCTATACTGTGTTAACCTACTTTTATAGAAGCATATAAAACACATTAAGAATCAGGATCTATGAAACATTAATTGTGGCATATTATAATTAACGAAACAATTCCTGGCCTCCTCGAGGATCTCCTTCAAACTCTCCGCTCAGATTTACCGTCCCTCAACTCCACATCCCGTCGTCCTCCTGTCTCCGCCTCCCTCTGTGTCTCCCCACTCTCCTTAGGGTAGGCCCTTCTTTCACCTTTTCTTGTACGACACCCTCCATCCGCTCAACGGAATCTATGCAGTCTTATTTATATATTTTTTCCTTAATGGTCTTAGCAGTTAGCCATAGTTACAAACTGAATCATTCTCGAATGGTTCGGAACAACTTCCTACCTGAGGAAGTACTTTGTACTTTTAATAATCCAACTTATCATTCTTCTTTTCATAATCGATTAATTGAGTTTATTCATGTTTATTTTCATTAAAATAACTTGTTGCGGTCGTTTCGTATTTAAAAGACGTTTTCTTGATGTTTTAAAATTTGAAAGTTGCTATTCTCTCTGAGATTGTTATAGAGCAAATTTTTTCTTGTAGACTTTCCATACAGTTCAGTTTAATATATATTTTATAACCCTGGTTCTCTTATATTAAAGGCAGTAATTTTTTTTTAATTATAAGTTAGCAAACTTATTTGGCTCAGAAAACGAAGTTCTTTTGGCTTGAACCTTTGGTAAAGAGTAGGCTGGTCAAGACAGCTCCGGCTCAGTCTCCACTAAGAACAACAAATAGACCAATTTTCGGATAACATTATACATATCTAAATTAATGATTATCAATAATTGATATTAATTATTAATGATTACATATGAATTATGATTACATTAAAAAATATGTTATGTTCAGTGGAACCTAGTCTGTGATAGAAGATGGATGGGCGCTCTGACCCAGTCTAGTTACATGTTCGGGGTGTTTGTTGGAGCTCTCTTCTTGGGGACACTTGCAGACAAGTATGTATGTAATAATATAATTACCAAATATGATTACTTTTTAATTTATTTTGAAAAAGATGAAAAAGTTAACAATAATTACTTTCTAAACAAAATTTCCAGTGTTTTTTTTTCTTATTTGTTTCAGATATGGTCGGAAAAAAGTGTTTTACGTTTCAGCTATGATCCAGCTGATCACTAGTATAGGGATAGCCTTCGTTTCAAATTATATATTATTTTTAATTACTTCCTTTGTCTATGGAATATTTGGCTCAGCTGGCGCCTACACATCAGCCTTTGTATTGAGTAAGTAATCATTTTGCTTTTTTGTTCTATTGACTTGAAAATTAGCTGAAGCTTCAAACATTTGTCAAATCTTGAGACCTCGATTTGAGGCGATTGGCATGGGCCCTTTTTGATATGAAAACTATATCTAATGAGTGGGGCAAAACAAGATTAAACTTATTTAGACATGGCTACCGTCTATTGTAGGTTTGTGACGGCTGGATGTAGGTTCGTAAACTTCAAACAATACAATAAAAACAGTTTCTATACAATTGTATCCGAAAACGATTCCTTAAAAAACCACCGTTTTAGAAATGTTTAGTTTCGCAAAATATTTCAATTAATCTCCATTTAATATTGTTTCGAACTGAAATATTTATGTTTGTCAATAAGTCATTTCATGTATTCATTGCTCATAATAGAATGACTCAGCCCCACTTCCATTTTGTAACCTTAATATTGAAACTTATTTATTTTCCCTCTCATAACCGATTTTTCTTTGGGTTTTGATTCAATCTGTACATTTTTATTCAAATAGTCTGTTTCATTCGTTTCATATTTTAAATTAGTTTTCATAATGTTTTTAAGTTATTTTATTATTTCTCTAAAAGATTGTTACAATTTAAACATTACTTTGAAATATTAATTGTACATTCGTTGGGGCGCTGTAACTTTGTTCGTAATGGTCATAACTCAAATCATAGGACACTAAGGACTTTAATAGAGGACATCTTTGATGAGAACCAATTTTCCGATACTGACCGTTTAAAAATTGGGTATCAAAACGATCGATAATCACATTGGAACGGTTTTCATCACATGAACAGCATATACCTCGCAAATCGGGGGACCTGTGAAAAATCGTATTGTATATAAAATGTGCCTCTTCATCTTCTCTACAACTTTTACTTGAAAAGATTTTTGATGCGATGATAAATATAAGCGGTATCTAGTAAAATGGTCTCAATTTCCGTCCGATTTCGGCCAAAATGTAATCAGATCTATATTAGTATAAGTGACTTTACCATTTTTTCTCTGGGTTAGAAAGCTCAGAAAGTTCCAATCCCATACACACAGACAAACATTATCGCAAAACATTTTTAAAACGTGTTCAGGGGGCTTTGAAGCGTAAACTTTCGTTGAAACCTCGATCTCGGATTTTGACACAATTACAATACTTCCTTATACTAAAGTTATAATATTATGCACTCATGCAGTCCAAATAAACCTAGTGTACTCCTAACTACATGGATCTATAGTACACAGTAATGTTGGATACAACTTGGAATCCTGTTTATTGAATGAAGCTGGTGGTGAGTGACTAGTCAACGTCATCAAAGTCAGGATCGTTGAGGAGGTCAAGGAGTGCCTTGAGAGCCAACATGACCAAACAGAAGGAAGCCCCATACAAGAGCCACTTCTCCTGACGAGGAGGCATCACAGGATTCATCCCGGTCTCTTCTACAGTCGTGGGCTCCACTTGCGATATCTCCGTCTCAGTTTGTGGCCGCTCCTTCTTAGGCTCCTTTCCGTCCTTTGACACACCTTTGAAAAAAAAAGAAAATCAAAATAGTAGCTTATTTATTTTGAATGTCTTCAAAACACAACGTCAAAGTTTTAAATATTATATCGGTGTACTTCATTACTGGCCTTCATTTTCTATTTACACTATCTTCATTAGTTAGTTATTATGACTCATGCCCGGACTACAATTACGAGGTCTTATCGCCTAATATCAGAGCGCTCTTTCGTCGCTCTAGAGGACATGAGCCCGACTCTATTGGGAGTTCTAAATATTTTCCCAAACCTGAGTTCCTGACATCCATATGTGATAGAACGATGTTGTGGGACGAGATTTCTCATAGAAACAAAAGACGTTGTTTTTCCTTTTTGTTTTATTATTTACTTGAACCGGCTTCATCGTCAGTGGCACGTCCCACCATTTTTAGTAGTCCTCTACCCTGTACGGATAAGGATCTATCGATACAAGTAAAGTATCGATACTTTTAGTCGATACCAAGTAGGTATCGAATAGATATTACATGTATCGTAATACTCGTTTCAAATTTCAACACTTACAATTCAAGCATTTCAAAACCTAATTTTATTCCGAAATACTTAATAAATTGTTAAATATTAATTACATTGCATTACTTGAATTAGAGGCTATTTTTGTTAAACAACTAGACGTAAGCTCTACACAGCACTGTTTTTTTGTTCGATCTGACAAATTCCAGTTTCTTGAATTATACTCTTACCACATGTAATAATCTTGACGAAACGTTTATTGCACATTGGATCGTATTGAATAAAACTATTTTTTTTTTTTAAATATTTTCAATAAAATCATAAATTATTTTAAAGGCATATTAGCACTGGTGAGTGGTAGTAATATAAAGCTTTATTTCTACTCATCATATTACTATATCTGTTTAGGTTGGCGTGTTATTATGCTTAAAAAAAAAACTAAATAACGCACAGTTTTGAAGGAAAACAAATTCACTTTATAGAGAGTTCAGAACTTCGATAAAGGTTCCAATAATACTGAGAAAGCTCGAGATCTGAGCCATAGAAGAATGAATATGATCGCAAATTGATCTTTATAAATTTCTGAAATTATAATCCCGTAGAGTTGTCGGAAATGTACATATTGCCTAAATACAACATAAAAGATCCTTACCGTTGCCATCTTCATGGCTCTTTTCATCTTCACTGGAACCAAATATTTTTTTGAATTTTCTTAACAACTCCATATTATTACGTGCAACTGTAACAAATTTTATTTCATTTTAGATATGAGTCCTCCCGACTCCAGGCAGCCATCTTAAAAATAAAAAGTATTTTCCGATTTGGTGAGCGCTTTGATAAATCTGACAATATGCCAGCAATTTTATTACTACCAGAGCGCTTTTTCGTCGCTCTAGTGGACATGAGCCCGACTCTACTGTGGGAGTCTTATTTTTTGTCTACACAGGTTTATTCACTAGGGTAGGGGTCGAGTACCTGACATTGTACAGGCTCGGAACCATTGCTTAACTTCCCATCCGAAGGTTTTTTCATTTTAAGGCGGCCCATTTGATATGGAATAACTTACATATTACATAATGCAAACAAATATTATTGTTTCGAATAAAATCTTACCTTTAGGTAAAAAAGAACGAACAGAATAAGGATCACCTTCGTCAAATGATTGAAAATTCATTTTTTTGTGACTAATAAACAAACAACCAGCTCCTAAAATAACTATAAAGGAGATTATTAATAAACTGGAATAATCATCTATAATGTAATAGTTGTAGGAGATACATGGTATATGAGCAAAAGTCAATAATGAAGAGAGATTATAGAAATAATATTTACAATTTTTCATATTTGTTAGTCGTCTCATTTTGTGTTAGGAATCATCATCTCCCGTGCTAGGAACCATAGCGGTTTTTGGTATTTAAGTTCAACTATTTACGATAGTGGTCAACAGAAATTCAGGTGAGGTCTGTTCTTCACCAGGGGAGGATCTGCAAAATAACCCATTAGTCGCCAATAATGCGAGTGTTGCACAAAATGCAATCCATTGGTTATCATTATTGCAGGTCTTATACAAAATATGGAAATTTGTCATAATTGCATGTGTGTATAAAATGAAAGCCAAGATGATAAATAATATCACAAGATAACGGGAGACATCATTTGCCGCTACAATTGCAATGAAGTTAAATATAAAACAATTTCAATACCTCTTCCGAATGAGTAAGTACAAAAGAATGGAAAAAATGAAATAAAAATATAAATACTATTTGTTTTTTAAACCTTTGTTGAACTGAACTTGAAGCAGAGCAGAACTGGAATTGTTCAAGAACTCAGATAACAGTATGAAACCTTTTTTTTTTTTTGAAAAGTTAAGGTTTTTATATTCTTTAATTAAATTTCAATCATTATGTAGAACTAAAATTTATTTTAACTTTACTTAATTCGGAACACACGGTTCATGGTACTAACTAAAACTTAATTAATCAAAAACAAGATGGATAATTGGAACCTTTTACATGGAGGAAGACAGTCATCTGAGGTAAGCTGCAAAAGGAATCACCTAAATGAGACTGCATAGTAAATATGTTCGTTCACAACAAGCGATCAGTTTAAACTTTAAACTAATAAATCCATGGAGTTAACGATCATAAAGACGCTTAACCTTTCTTATTTTCTACATTTTGATGTGTTTTAAATCATATGTTTTTAATAGTTAAATTTATTTAACTAATTCAGGTATTTTACCAGAGATATATTACAGAATACGTTATAACTCCAAGAAGATTGGAGATGTTTGAAAATGCAAAAATATAATTTTTTTAAATTATTTTCTTCTGTAAAAAATTTTTTTTAAATATTTTTTTAAAATAAATTTCGTTCACTTTTACTTACAATAATCGCGAAATTCACATATATGGGATGTTCTGGTACGAATGTTACAATACCAATATCGATACTTCATTTAGCATTTTTGTCATGAAAACGTCTTATCTAGATTTCGAAACCAGGCTGGGGGCTCTTGGATGGTGAAAAAACCTTGAGCACACCATCTTTCGGATGGGATGTTAAGCGATGGTGCCGAACCTGTTCTATATCAGATACTCATTAAAGACCCCTAACCCTAGGTGAATAAACCTAGGTAGGCAACATTTATGACTCCCGCAGTAGAATCGTCCTCATGTCCACCAGAGCGACTTATGAACGCTCTGGTATTAGACGATGACATCGTAGTTAAAGCCCGGGCATGAGTCGCAATAACTAACTATATACAATACTTTAGTATCTTACATACTAAATGCTAATGCAGCCCCCCACAGCTATTTGACGATAATATGTTGAACTTCATCAAAGAGAACAAGGTCCCCAAACGAATCAAAGTAAAATGAATTATCAAAATTCTCTTCGCATATCGGTTTATCAAAGAATTGTACGCTGTAAAAATGTTTTTCCTTCAACTAAGTATATGATAAGGAACTCTATATTCAAATAAGAATTGAAACTGTTTCTGGAAAATAGCTGAAAAACAAATGAGTGTCCTGTATGGGTAAGGATCTGCGATACAGTTAGTTATTATGACACGCCCGGGCTTTAACTACGTCTACTTCCAGAGCGCTCTTTCGTCACTCATGATCCCGACTCTACTGTGGGAATCCTAAATCTTGCCTATCCTGTTTGTATTCTATTCTTTAATGAGTACCGGATATCATAGAAAAAATTGATATCAATATACCTAAGAAAGAGTATCGTTTCAGTTGCTGTTATTTGTATAGGAAATACATATAATACTTTTCCCAGACGATGTTCATTTCGTTGCTATTATAATTTTTTATACATTTTCATTTTGTCTTACATGAACTGTAATGTTGCAGCCATGGAGATGGTGGGGGCTAGCAAGAGGACCATCTGTGGAGTGATGTTCCAGGCTACGTTTGCTCTGGGAGTCATGCTGGTCGCTTTCTGGGCCTACCTCATCCCACATGACTTCACCACACTACAACTCGTCTATGGTCTTCACAGTGTGCTCCTCATCGGTCACTGGTGGTGAGTATTCCAAGCTCACAATCAGTAAGGTGGTTCCTACATCATAAAGATTTAAGATATCA
Source organism: Aradus depressus (assembly GCA_963662175.1). Classification (NCBI taxonomy): domain Eukaryota; kingdom Metazoa; phylum Arthropoda; class Insecta; order Hemiptera; family Aradidae; genus Aradus; species Aradus depressus. Next base: position 44,954,754 of record OY759214.1, on the reverse strand, counting down.
CTTTCTTATACCTGAGTATAAGGAAGTAATGTAGTAGTGCAAAAACCTGAGACTGTTTGTCTGTCTGTTGCACATATAACACATCTTGGAAGACAGTGACAATAAGCCTTCGTATGTCCATACGCTTGACACCGGTGGCATTGTGCAATCGTTATTTTTTTTATGGGCTCCTCAATCACTATTCTGGTATAGTATAGTGTTTTAAGGAGAAATATATCCTTATTGTTTGTTTGTAGCTCTAAGTCCACGAAGAAGAGAGAAAGAGGATATTTCACCACCGTACCAGAAATAGGGTCTTTTTTCCGTTGAATGACATTAGTGATATTCCTGACAGAATGTCCCAGCTCCTCCAACTGGTCCTTGATTATTTCTGTGGGAGTTGTGTGGTGGAGGTTCCTGACGACAATTCTATATGGTTTGTCGGTTTGCATCTGATAAGAATGAAACTGACAGTTTTGTTCAGTAAGATACTTTACTATGGTCCTGTATGCATTAATTGATTGACAGGACACTATAGTGTGATCTGGTTTCGATTTGCTGAGGAATGAGTTGATTCCCGCAATCGTCTCCAAGCGTCTAACAAATTTTGTATAATTTGAAATATTTTTTATAAATATCGGAAGCGGTTTAGGATCATCCGTCTTCTGTGTATTCTCTTCCATACTATAGACGTGTGATGTGGTAGCTTCTTCCTGTGTTAAAGTTGCAAAAGGGTTGAAAGAGGTGAAATAGGGAGCCGGTTCAGACAGGCTGGTAGTGGAACTAGTGCTGGCTGGACCCTTTGATGCCTTCTCAGGGGTGTTCGGAGCTGATATTGCTCTTTTATTTTTATTACTACTCTCCCCCATTGTAAGGAACTGATAATGAATAAATAAATAAAAATAATAAATGAAATAGAGGGGCTAGTGAAGGATTAACTGTCACTTCTCTGTATTGACTGTCCAACTCAATCCACGTAATATAAAAAATTATACAAAATTGTTTGTGAAAGTTCACTTACTATTTTGTCCTTGCACATTGGTGAAACAAAGCAATAAAACACACTTTATCCACGTTTTAGAACGTTTTATGTACTTTTAGATACAAAAAAGAGAGAGAAAAAAATACACTTTAGAACAAAAAAAATGGCGTGCTCACTTGTCAAAGCCAAGGTCGCGACTCTTTCTTGTCTTAGTTTATAAAAACCTAACAATGATGTAATGCAAAAACCGATAGTTTTTTGTGGGATAAATATTTAAAAAAATAAGTTTGTTTTATTTATTTACTTGTTTGGAACATATTAGTTGTTTTGCTTTATACAGGACGATGCTTTTTTCTTTTTTGCTATTTGCCCATGATTTGTTTTTTATATTTGTTCTTTTATTTAGATTTGTTTCACTTAAACCAAAATGATGGTGATTTAAAAAAATATATAACAATAAAAGCCTTAAGGATTGCAGGGGCCCCTCCCCAGCTGAAATCCCCCGACTAAGCCCTCCCTCCCAGATCTTTCAATAGTCCAGGGCTCCCAAAGACCTTAATCCAACACTGTTAGAGCTTTACATCTAACTTTATTCACGTTACTCACGACCGAGCCGCATGATCTTTATAATTGTTAAAGATACCGTAACAATAAATTACATAATACACATTGTACACAATACTGTCAATTAACAACCTGTTTAACAAGATTATTTGAAATCTAATATTCCTTTTAAATATATAACATTTTAGTGACATTATATCATTTAATTTCTTATAAACAATAAAACTTACACTATAGACAAAAATATTACACTATTTGTATCTTGCATAAAGAAAAATATTTGTCCCATATATATATATAATAATAAACTTTAAGATCTGTCATACTAAATACTACCGCCCCCAGCTAGTTTGCGGTAGTATGTTGAACCTCCACCGAAATGTGTATATGGTCCCCCTAACTGGTCCATGCTTTATGAATACATACCAAATGTTATGAAAGTAAGAGCTTTTATTTTAAATTAATAAAGTTATTTATTTTCTTCTTATTCCAAGTATACCACATGTTATTTTCTATTCTCTTTATTATGACCTATTACTCTTCAATTAACTGTAATATAACAGAACCGCATGGATTTTTTTTATTTTTTGTTTATCATTAATTTTTCTCATTTGTTTATATAAGATATTTACATTTTATTTATTGAATATCTCTTTGTATATTTTCTATTTGATACGTTGCTGTCTTGCTATAGCGTAGCATAACATTTGATATTCCGTTTGATCAATCCAACAATTTTATTTATTACACAACTAGTTTCAGCAATTTGCCATGAGGTGAATCTTAATGTAGAGAAGAAGGGGTTAAATAAATGGACATATGTATCTCAGGATCTGCTATTGAAGTTTCAACTTGTTACAACCGAGTTGAGTCCTTATTTCAATTATATATATTTTTTTATTTTTTTATTATTATTATTCCGTCCTTCTCTGTATTTTCTTTCTGTCATTCTTGATGTATTACTTACTAATAAAAATTAAATAAATAGGAAAACATAGTGAAGAAAATTCAGAGAAGGAGGGAATAATAATAATAATAAATGAATATATATAAATAAAATAAAACATATAATTGAAATAAGGATTCAACTATGTTGTAACAAGTTGTAACTTCAATAGCAGATCCTGAGATACATATGTCCATTTCTTTAAACATTTTTCTACATTAAGATTCACCTGAGGATGACAAATTGCTGAAACTAGTTGTGTAATAAATGAAATTGTTGGATTGATAGCTCTGTATTACTTATTAACAAGTAAACCACTACATCCGACTACCAACCAAGAAACAAAATTGTAACTTTATCACAATAAAGCCTCACCGTATTGTGTATTATTTTTGAGATCTACATTAGTTGCACTGCATCAAAAAACGACACAACCTTCGACTGTCTCACGTAGAGAGTATAATAACTGGCACATTTTTTACAAAACTGATAATACAACATATTTTACGTAACAATACATAATATTAATATAGTATAACTTTCTCACATCGTCAATATTTGTTCAATCCGCCAAACATAATACATGAGATGATTGTGTTTGTTTTATTTGAGGTTGATTGACGAGTCCCCGCGATGGTTGTGGTCCCAGGGTCGGATCAACGAGAGTGTGAGCATCGTGGCCAAAGGAGTCCGCATCAATGGGGGCCCCAAAGTGGACCGGGCCTACTTTGTGTCTCGGGGCAGGCTGCGGCAGGCTTCCTCTGGAGGGGCCACCGCAGGGCTCACAGACCTCTTCAGGACGCCTCGGCTCCGCAAGAAGACCCTCAACGTCGCCTTCAACTGGTAAACTACTCTTTTATATATTATAGTCATTTATGAATTTACCATTGAGAAAAAGTTGTCATTTGCCTAAGTAGACTTTCTTTCCAATATTTTAAACTATGAAGCTAATAATTCGGAAGAACATAAAGAAAAATGTATGTATTTAAAATATAATGTCTATTTCACAAAATATATTGAAGTACTTTGGTATTGCTACCATCTTCAGCCACGGCTTAACAAATACAGTAATTGTTGATTGCTGAAGATGGTAGCAATATTGATGTACACCCATATATTTTATATATTTTGTGGAATAGACAATATTTTTAAGAAACATATTTTTCTTTATATTTTTATTGTTTCACAATATCTCTGCAAAAATGTTAAGTATCATTAATAATTCAGAGTTAATTAATTAATCGTACCAAAGAAAAATGTTCTACTAATCATTACCTTAATACGAATATAGAAACATATACTAATCCTGTTGAGAAAATAAAATGCAGTCTTATCCAAACATAATTTTTGATATTCTTTTTGATAAAACTAAAAGGATTTTCGGTTATAATTTTTTAATTAAATTATAACTATACAATTATTGTATATGGGCCTAAACCTGCTTCTAATAACCAGTTTTTTTCAGAGTTTGGTCAATTAGCTGCAAATACAGGACACATAACCAAGATTGTCTGCCATGAGAGTATTCAAAAGACCAAAATATAAAAAAACTTCCCATAAACATGGAAGACACTTGATATTCTCATGGGTCTGGATAAAACCTATTTTTGATCATCTCGCGATAACTCGCGATTCTTGATCACGACAACTCCCGATTATTGATCACGATTACTCCCACGATTATCACGATTACTGACAGTCCGATCATCCGTTAATGACATAGCACTATCTTTATATTTAGGCCTACAGCCACAACCCCCTTCCTTTCAAAATGTTGAGATGTCACATAACGTATTTTTCAATTTGGCTTTTAAGAATACTACATGTGAAATTTCGTAACAATCCCACCATTAGTTAATGAGCTAGCACTATATTTATATTCAGCCCCCCCCCCCCCCCTCCCGCTCACAATTTTGGGACGCAACATAGCCTGTTATTCAATCGGGCTCAAAAGGATGCTACATGTGTTTCATGAACTCCGTCCAGCCGTTTGGGCGTGATGCTGGAACAAACCCACAAACAAACAGACAAACCCCGTTTCAGCTTTATTAATTATGTTTAAAAAATACCAAATTTTTAAAGAAAATATATTTTTTAGAATTTTAAACTTTGAAGTGCTTTGTACAACCTTCAATTCTCTGGGATAGTATAGAAATCAAAATAAAACTCCAACTATTATTGTTCTGTACCAAATTCAGCGAGGCACAAAACTCTCATTCTCCTGTCGATCAGTTTGTAGCAAAACTAGGATTCTCCATTCGTGAGTTGCAAAACTCACATTTTCCAATGTTTTATGCTAAATAAATTCGTTTTACGTAATTCAATTTTATTTTTACAACAATTTTGGCTTTTGAATAGCCATACTAAGACTACTGTTAAGAAAGAACATGGATATTCCGTCCTCGTTAACTTTTAGATGTTTTTTCAAGTTTGTGAAAATTGCAAAAATGGAGAATGTGAGTTTTGCAACTAGACCCCTCATATGATACCTTACTTTTTTATTAAAATTTTAACGGTTTCCCAGTAAATTATATTTTGAAAAAAATTTAGCGGCTCTGTTGATTTTCTCTTTTATAGCCTAGCCCTATACTAACAAACTATAATGATATTTAGGTTCGCCAACAGCCTGGCCTACTACAGTCTATCGTTGAACAGCGACAAGATGCTCGGTAACCCGTTTCTGGTGTTGTTCGTGATGGGTCTGGTGGAGATCCCCTGCTACGCCATGGTCATAGGTGTCATGGACCGAACTGGACGAAGACCACTCACCTGTACCCTCATGATTATCGGAGCACTCGCCTGTATTCTCACTGTCCTTATTCCTCCAGGTAAGTCCAATCTCATTGTTTCCTTATCGCATTGAGAGAAATGATAAAAACTAAAGAATTTTTAAATACTAACAATTAACCCCTATGTGCTGCCTTCAGTTCAGGATCCCAGTTCCGATTTACGCTTTCCTTGTTCCCGAAAACAGGAACCTGACTGATCTTGAATCCGAAATCAAAAATGGAACTTTGCTCAGGCAGGTATTGTAGGTATACATAAACTATCTGTTTCGGTATTACTCCATTGTCAGGATTAGTTATAAACTAAGATATGCGAACCGTTCTTATAGGTGAATCAGATAGGAAGGGATTGCAATTAAACTAGAAAATCATGGCCTTCCAGTTAAGAATTTGTTTCTTCTCAAATATTTACTTCCCTTTCTCAATAAAAGTGACAAAACTAAAATTAAAAATTAAAGTATTTAATCCTAACCAGATAAACTAATTTATATGAGATAGCCGTGAAATAATGATTGTATATTTGAAACAAAATGATAATAAAATTAAAATCAAAATGTTTTCCTATCTATAAAATAACAAAATGAATAACAATGAAGATATAAATTGAAATTATAATAAAATAAAAAATATCAAATAGTTATAATAAATATTGACTAAGTATATGTATATGATATACGGGATACAATTAACCATTAAATACATTTGTGGAAACAGAACTGGTTCTAAGATTTTAAGGGGAGTAGTTGAAATAAATTTGGTCATTCACATGTTATTTCTGGTGGCTTTATTTATTGCTAGTCGTTCTAAAATATCAAGTAAGCTGCTTTTTGGACAGAAGTGGAGATATTTGAAGACTTTTGTTGGGTCAAGACTGACGAGTTGATGGTTGCCTTCGTTTCTTATTTCCGTCGTATGTTCTTGTTTTAGTTTCTAATTAAACCCGACGATGATGTAATACCGAAACCTATAGTTTATTTGTGGAATAAATGTTTTAAAAAATAATTTTGTTTTATTTAGTTGTTTGAAACAAGGAACAGTCGAGTTATTAGTTTTGCTTTATGTAGGAAGATGGTTTTTTTTTTTTTTTTCTAATTTACTCTCTAGTAAAGAAGTATTGTAATCGTGCAAAAATCCGAGATAGAGTTTTCAATAAAATTTTACCTTTCAAGTTCTCTTGAACACGTTTTGGCCATTTTCACTATGCGGTCCCCTTGCATGTATATGATTGGAACTTTGAGCATTCTAACTCAAAAACGATTGTAGCATGATGAACTTGATATTTGAGATGAAGATGTATAACGTAGATCTAATTAGATTTTGGTCGAAATCAGACGAAAAGTAAGTACATTTTACAAGATACTGACTGACTGGCTCATATTCGAATAAAAGTTGTAGAGCATACTGAAAGTCACTGTAAATTAAATATATAATTTAATTATATTTATATATATAATTATAATATAGTTAGTATATTTAAGTATATATATACAAGTAACTATAGTAAGTCTATATGCTAAAAGTATAAGTATATATACTAACTATAATTATAATATATATTATATAATTATAATTTGTTTGATAGCCGCCCGGTTTGCGAGATGCAGAAACCCGGCTTAAAATGATTTCTAGAAATGCAGTGTTTTAAACGTTTGCACGATTTTTTTTTCTAATGATAAGAAGTTATATCTGCAAAATGCTGAGATGTTCCTAAAGTTACATGATTCATGATAAAAAAAAAATTAAGAAGTGTTATTTCTAAAATATGGAGATTCGACATATCAAATATTTTTGAAATAGTAAAAATTGTGAATACTAATGAATAAAAAACTTAGAACTAGTCAAAAAATTCCACTTTATTTATATGAACACAATATATTTCACTCGTTAGAGCATTCTCAAGTGTGAGAATGCTCTAACGAGTGAAATATATTGTGTTCATATAAATAAAGTGGAATTTTTTGACTAGTTCTAAGTTTTTTATTCATTAGTATTCACAATGAATTTCCACAAGATCTCTGGCGAAAACATCTCTAAGTAAAAATTGTTTTATTTACGCAAAAATAGTATTGTAATATTGCAGATACAACCTCTATCTTCAACACGGAAGTATCACCACCGAAAGTTACATAACAGCAAGAAGTTAACATAGTTGTTTGTTTTTTTGTTTGAAGAATAGTATATTGGTAGTGTTATAATAAAAGTCTCATCATTTACAGAGTACTCAGGACAGCGGGCTCTGGTGGTGTTCACTGGTAAATTCTGCATCTCAGGTTCATTTGCCATCATTTACAACTATAGTGCAGAGCTGTTTCCAACCGTTATCCGGAACACGAGTCTTGGCTTCGGTTCCATGTGTGCTCGGGTCAGTGCCATGCTCACTCCTCTCATCACCCTCCTGGTAAGTGCCCCAAGTACTCCATCTATAGACAATTAAATATGTTATCCTAACAAATAGTTGGTTTTTTAAAAATGCATTTCAAGTTGACAGATATAAATATGTGCAGTGAATAAATGTATGAATAACCTGTTGTATTTTTTTTTTTATTTAGTTATTATGAGTCATGCCCGGGCTTTAACTACGAGATCATATCGCCTACTACCGAAGCGCTCCTTCGTCTCTGATGGACATGAGCCCGATTCTACTGTGGGATTCTTAAATTTTATGTACCCGTTTATTCACCTAGAGTCTTTAACGAGTACCTGACATCGTACAGGCTCGGAACCATCGCTTAACCTCCCATCCGAAGGACGGGGTGCTCAAGTTTTTTTCACCGTTCAGATAAAAAAAATGATGGGCCTCTCGGCCTGGTTTCGAACCCGCGATCTTAAGAATTTTTATTTGTTTATTTTTTTTTTCAATTTATTTATATTTTAATTTGTTTTCCTCTTTTTGACGTTGAGTATTGCTTTAGCGTTCTTAAATAAATACATTTATTTGATTAAACCTTTTGGAAGACTCACATCCTTATTGTTGCACTGATCTCATGGACTAGGTCACAATAGCATCAAAAATCATATTTTATATCCGCCAATTTCCATTCTCATTTACGGATATAACATATGAATTTTGGTGATTTTGTGCTTTCCTAGTATATTTGATGAGACCAATACAGCGGATGGGAGTTGTCTCCCGAAACGTTTATTGTTAAGATATATCACGTCTATGATTTGAAATAAATTTTAAGATATATAGCTGCATTACAAAACTACACTAAATTAACTATTTTGTATTTTTGAACACTTTCCCAATTTTTGACATGAATTAATGTGTTGTTTTTTTTCACTCTTAGTGACTGCTATTACAAGTCAGTTTATGAAATAAGCTCAAAGTGGTTAGCAATACCTACTTACCAAAGTGGTGGCAATTTAGTAAACATTGTCAAAGATACAATTAGGGTTAGTTTCCTTAAATATGAATTAACAAGTTGTTATAGTCATTAAGCTCATAATCCTATAATTGTCTCAATACAAGCTAAACTGTAATTTCAACTTTCAAAAAAACAAGTAATCAAATATTTTGGATAATATGGGGGTTTATAAAACACTATTCCGCTCCATGGTCTCCACAAAGTTTTTTTTATTAAACAATTGTTATAAATGACTTCTCGCCCACTTCGGACATTATCAAACAAAAAACCAGTATCAAACAACAATTGGGAAGTCATATTACATAAAAATTGAGTTAAAACAATTCCTTAAAAAATAAATTCACAATAAGAAAATTTGTCAAATAGATCTAAAGTATATAAAAATGTTTTAATATAAACTTTTTGTCATAACTAACCTTATAAACATTATGTTCAATGTATAGACTAACTAATCAATCCAGAATTTATTATTTTCGTCAAATCCTCTATTCCAAAAAAAATAAAATATAAATAAAACGTTTACTTTTTTAAATAGAGGTTTCAGTCATGTCTGAAATGCCTCGTACATCAGGCCAATAGTAGAAGAAAAAAGTTAATAGAACTTGTTCGTTCATTGTCAAAAATCGAAGAAGTAGGCTTTATAGTCAAATGCGCAATGTTACCAAATAATGAAACTATTTTTTTTATTATTATATTGTGTTGTAGTTACAAACTTAATATTAACTTACGTTACTGGTATGAAGTTAATTTTAAAGTGCATTGTAACGGTAGCATGCTAGTGTGCAAAAGATTATGAGAACGATCTCCGCCGGGGCCTTGTTTCTTCTGTTTTAGAGATAAAAACCGTAGGAGCAAGGCGTCCCTATAGAAATGTTAAATGGCGGTTCTGAGCCTAAGCGATGAGTAAAACTTAATAAATAAAGTTGGCTAGGCAAAAATTTAGGACTCCCACAGTAGAGTCTGGCTTGAGACGATAGGACCGCACAGTTAAAAGCACGGATATGAGTCACCAAAACATAGCGATAACATTAAGTTAAATCTCCTGTTCGTTCATTCACCCCAAAGAAGGGTGTGTCACTACTCCCACTAGGCCAGATACGCATTGTTACCAAATAGTGAATAATACATGAGAACATGTGGAAGACAAAGAATCTCGAGCACATCTTTGGAATGGATGTTTAAGCTATGTGCCATGTCAGATACTCGTTAAAGACGCGAGGTAACTAAACCTAAATAAGCAGAATTTAGAGCTTTCACTCGCAGTCTGACTCATGTCCACCAGACCGAGAGAAGAGCGCTCTGGAAGTAGGCGATCATTCACAATAACAAGCAACAATGTTTCAAGCACTTATACACTGATAATATAGAAACGTAAAAATATAAAATATATTCTAAAAATTACCTTCGTCAGTCGTTTGAGCATATAACGTAATACAAACAAACAATCCATGTGAACAATAGTAAATATAATACGAATGGTGTCTTAAATATGAAAAATGCTATAATTTTGGCTGTTGTCACTAATGCCAGTAATAGTATGATTGCGCTTGGTGCACCGCTAATTTCAATGTCGCACATGTTTTTGTTATTTATACTTTAACACTTTTAACCAATCCATGTTTTTTGTTGTGGTTATAACATTTTGAAAAATTAAAACATATGAGATTTTTTTTTTTTTAATAAATATATGTAGTTTGCGTGTCAGATTTGTGTAACGTTTTTGTTGTACAATATTTTTCAATTGAAGGCTTGAATGCTTAACAGTGAGTTTATTATAGAAATAAAATATTATTATTGTGTTTATTAATGGTAGGGAGGGGGGGAGGCATTGAACATTATTTCAGCACGTTTGATTTACAACACTCGCAACATTTATACATAGAGCTTCTTTGCACTCTAGGTCTTATTTCACATAACACATTAATCGATTTCCTGCTTGTTAATCAAGTCTCAATATTACAAAATTTATAAAGACTCTCAATTTTGCAAGCACTTAATAATATGTTACAAGTATAGTGTTTATTTACGTCCCCAGAAGCTATGAAAAGTATAGGGGGAGTTATACTACGACCTACTGATTTCAATAATAATAATATAAAAAAAAGTCTTTGTCTCCGTGAATATAAAAACTCCCGATTGAATGAATGAATCACCATGAAATTTTATACATGTATCCAGAACTCTTTGAGGACGTCACCTATTGGTTTTCAGCCGAAGTGGTCGTACGGAAGGGTGTGATTAAGGGAGAGGTTCGACACTATCTAAAGGTATGTCCACACTGGTGGACAAAATCGCGCAACTCGTGTCCATGAACAAAGTTCTGCGATTGTTTAAAGATAGTCGGGGACAATTTTGGTGTTCTGCAAATCTCAATAGACAAAATCTCATGTCTATGCGTCTCCCATCTTGAATGGAAAACTTGCGACTTTTGCCTCGAATCGTTTATTGTTCCTGTGTACGTCCTTACTCAGTCAGTTCTCCTTCTTCCGTGTATCCTCTTTTTTTTGGAATCCCATAGCATCTTCCAATCTCAATGTATTTCATAAGACCTGTCATGTCCACCAACGTCGTCTTTTTCTCATAGAACGTCTTCTTTTTCTGTTTTGAGTATCAAAAATAATCACCGCGAAAGTGGCTATCAACCCACAGTCTCCCAATGCCCTCCGGCCATGAAGAATGTTCCAATACTTACTCGATACTACAAGTGTGGACGCTAGAAAAAGTCTATAAATTGTTTTGCAACTTGTTCCCAACAGTCTGTATACAAAGTTCAATAACAATAACTAAGTACAAAAATCCCAATAACTGGCGATGTATTGAATGTATCGACACAACAGTACATAGCCGGTGGTTCACCCAAGACTTTTTTATTCTTTCAAAACTAACATTTAAGTTTTAAACAAACGTTATCTCATTGTCAGTTCATTATAGCACGTATACAGTTTTGATTAGTTGCAATTTAATTCGTCTTATGGGGCCTTATTTAATATTTTCTCTTAAAGTTTTGGCCTAAACAAATAAATATAATTAAAATGTTCAATAAATCAAACATGTTGAGTATGCCCTTTTACCATCAATATACTGTAATCCCATCTGTGGTTATAGAAAATTAACAATTACAAAAAGTGTTTTTGAAAAAGAAAATTGTCTGTTTTCGTAGTTTGAAAGATTTTGTTTGTATTTTTAATGAAAAGTGTAATATAATTTACCTAATTTAAGACTACAAATTAAATAAATTCTTACCTATTCATGTATTGTGGTGACGTAGTATCCAGTGAATCCGAAAAATGCCAGAATAGCTACTGTATACAGCAGATAAGGATTGCCATATACAATATTTAAGGCAATTTTTCCAACTACAAAACCGAATAGACCTATTAGTATAACACAAGGAAGAACAGTTAATTGTTTCAGACACATCACTTTTCTAGACTCTTCATACTACATTTCATTTTATAAAGTAAACAAAATTTAATTTTGGAAATATTTATGTATAAATTTTAAATGTTCTGATAAAACTACATTATTAATCTATTATTCATTTCAATAAATTTTAAAAGCTACAATACTACAATAGCATCTGGCCGATCATATGAAAAATGCTCTCAATAGTCAATAAATATCTTAATGATACAATAATGATGTCAATATTGTTATTTTTATTATACACAATACGGATACTGCGTGACATTGGGGAAGAAGATATTGTCCAAAGTCTCCAATATTCGATTGCGGATATTATAATACATATATTATTATATTATTTATGTATTGAGAAACCGATAAATTGTAATGATATTGAATTTAAATCGAGTTTTTACTTTCCCTAAGTATAGAGAAAGTTATGTAATCGGTCAGAAAGTCTGAATTTCATGTTTTCCCACCCCCTGTTTCCAAAAATGAACATAACAAAAAAAAATTATGTCAGTGTATAACTCCTAATAGAATGAATGTGTCAACATGAAATCTTATATGTGTATCCAGAACATCATTAAGACGACACATATTAATTTTCAGCGCTATTAGCCGATGGGAAGGGAGGGATCAAAGAAGGGGGGATCAACTCAAAACTCCCAATAACTGCCGATGTAATGAATGTATCGACATGAAATATTGTATTTAAATTCAAAATCCCATAAGGGCGGCACCTATTAGTTTTCAGCGCAATTAGCCGAAGGGAAGGGAGGGATGAACTCAAAATATATATATATATATATATATATATATATATATATATATATATATATATATATATATATATATATATATATATATATATATATATATAACTACCGGTTTCGGCCTTACACCATCGTCAGGTCTAGTTATGACGATGGTATAAGGCCGAAACACGTAGTGTTATATATGTATCTTTAGTGGAATAGACAATATTTCAAAAATAAGTTTGTTTTATTTATCTATTACAAGTTTCCACAATATGTCCGCGTTCCTCAACTTAGAAGATGTAATGAATGTGTCGACATGAAATATTGTATTTAAATTCAAATTTCTATAAGGACGGCACTTATTAATTTTGCTCGAAATCGACAGAGGAGACGAATGGAATGAGAGGAGGAGGTCGACTAAATACCTTAATAACTACCGATGTAATGAATACATCGACAGAAAAATTAGAATGAGCATTCAGAAGCCACTATGCAAGTCAAATATTTAGTTTTAGCCCAAACGGTCACTGTCGTTAGAGTGAGTACATAGCCGGTGGTTCACCCAAGACTTTTATTCTTTCAAAACTAACATTTAAGTTTTAAACAAACGTTATCTCATTGTCAGTTCATTATAGCACGTATACAATTTTGATTAGTTGCAATTTAATTCGTCTTATGGGGCCTTATTTAATATTTTCTCTAAAGTTTTGGCCAAAAAACAAATAAATATAATTAAAATGTTCAATAAATCAAACATATTGAAGTATGCCCTTATACCATCAATATACTGTAATCCCATCTGTGGTTATAGAAAATTAACAATTACAAAAAGTGTTTTTGAAAAAGAAAATTGTCTGTTTTCGTAGTTTGAAAGATTTTGTTTGTATTTTTAATGAAAAGTGTAATATAATTTATCTAATTTAAGACTACATATTAAATATATCCTTTGGGGGGCCATGGTGGCCGTGCGGGCTAGAGCGTAGGGCTTTGGTCGCAACAGGGTCTCACCATGGTTTGCAGGTTCGAATCCCGTCCGGGAGTGAGTTTTATTTCGTAGATAGAACCCTCTCCCGGGGCCATGGATGTCGTAAATAATTAGTTAATACAGTGACATGGCTAATATGCATCGTACATAAGGCAAAAAAAAAAAAAAAATCTTACCTATTAAAGTAAAGTGGTGACGTAGTATCCAGTGTATCCGAAAAATGCCAGAATAGCTATTGTATACAGTAGATAAGGATTGCCATATATTATATTTACGGCAATTTTTCCAATTACAAAAACGAATAGACCCATTAGTATAACACAAGGAAGAACAGTTAATTGTTTCAGACACATCACTTTTCTAGAATCTTCATACTACATTTCATTTTATAAAGTACACAAAATGTAATTTTGGAAATATTTATATATAAATTTTAAATGTTCTGATAAAACTACATTATTAATCTATTATTCATTTCAATAAATTTTAAAAGCTACACTACTACAATAGCATCTGGCCGATCATATGAAAAATATTCTCAACAGTCAATAAATATCTTAATGATACAATAATGATGTCAATATTGTTATTTTTATTATAATACGGGTACTTTGTGACATAATTGTAGGGATATTGAATTTAAATCGAGTTTTTACTTCCCCGAAGTATGGAGAAAGTTATGTAATCGGTCAGAAAGTCTGAATTTCATGTGTTCCTATCCCCTGTTTCCAAAATATTTGATTAATTGATTATTTCATGCTGGAAATGTACATAGCCGGGGATTCATCTATGACTTTTCTAATGTTTCAAGAAGTGACCGTCAGTGTTGCGGCCTAAGCATTTATCACAATGTCAACCTATTTGTACATATGTAACAAACCATTTCTGTTAATTGTTTTATCTTTGAATTTCAGGAATCGTTTGACAAGCGAGTACCAACGATAGTGTTTGCAGCCGTTACTCTTGCCTCGGGTATAATGACAATGTTCCTGCCAGAAACGTTGGACCAGCCGATGCCTCAGTCCATCGAGGATGGAGAAGAGTTTGGAAAAGGAGACACCTGTTTCACCACTGGCTGCTTCTCTTCCCGATCAAAAAGATCATATGAGCAACCTAAAGCTTAACACTCATTTTTGTTTTTGTTGTTGATTTTTTTTTTTTTTTTTGTCTTTGTTTTTTTGCGGGTAAGAGGGCAGATACTGAATCTATTGTTATGTAAAAAAAAATCATATGTGGGGCCCAATACAGAACGTCATACTTTAAATCGAGAGCTGAATAAGGTGATTAACTTTAAAATATCGATATATGTCAGAGTATATCTTTAGCGACGGTTTGCTTCCACTTCAAGCAACCTCGACTTGGTTCTTGCAGAGGTTTTTTTTTTTCCCCAGCCAAGTTTTTAAGAAAAGAAGCGTATTCCTAACCCTCAACCAGCTGAAGCACAAGTGCCTTAAAATTTCAGAATAAAAGATACCTACTTTTCCAATCTTTTAAATATATATTGAATGTATTAAAAAATTATCATTTTGCATTATATCTTTGAGGTAGATGTCTTAAAAATGCCTAACCTGCTACTCAAATCTCAAAAAATTTATTTTTTTATCCTAATGCTAGTTTTTTTTTTTGTCTTCTTTTTTGTTTAATATATTTTTCTCTACAAAAATACTGCCCAAAAAAGAGACCATATTTCCGACTGAATCATGGTTTCTCAACGGTCCCATGTATACAAAAAAAGAAAAATTGCTAGTCTATGATGTCTCTTCGTTAAGAAAAACAAAAACATAATTAATTACAAAAAAAAGAGAAACTAAATATATATATATATATATATATATATATTTTTTTTTTTTTTTTTAGAAAGATCCTTCTCTTGTGTTAATTGTTATTCTTATATTAAATATAACTTTAAAAAATGCCCAACAGCAAAAATAACTTGAATAATAACTGTTTAGAAATGTTTTTTTGATTTTTCTTCTGTTTTTGATTCATTTCAAGAACATTTCAAAAGAAGGAAGTATGAATTTAAAAACATTTGATTACGAGTTTTGTTTTTTGGTAAGACTGCTGATCATATTCTCAGTTGTGTATATATGTATTTGAGCCTTTTAAAATTACAGATTTGAGTTTTTCAGAAATCGAGTTTGTACTATTAGGACAGGGTGAAATGACCAATTCGGGTTTTTAATCTTAACTCGAAAATTGATGTTTTTTCTCTCATATTAATTTCAAACTTCACTTTCATCCTGAACGGCTCATATAGTATCAAAATATATTTAACATGTGAATATAAATAAGACTTATTGGTAATTTGTATGGCCATCCGCAGTAAGTTCTTTAAGAATTTATTATTAATATTAAAACATTTGAATGTGCCAATTTATATGCAGCATTTCACCTATTATTAGCTGTCAATTGTTTCCTTAAGAAACTAGGAATAATGTGATCGAGGAACTTGTCAGTTGAAATTTAAGAGATACATTAAATATTATAGTCCTTGTTAGTAGAATAGTTCTAATTAAATATTTTTGTTAATTATAATTGACAATAATTGAAGAGTATTAATCCCAAAGGGTCTTAAATGACAGAAAAAAAAACATGATTCCAATTCGCCAAGCCTATAAGGCTGCAAGGAAAGCCCGGTTGCTTTATAAACAAGTCCGAAAGACAGGTAAAAAAATTCTACATTATCTCATTCTGTTATGAAATTTCAGTTTGGTTCTTTGACTGTTTGGGATTTATAGCCGTCAGTTATTACTCTCTTTTTATTAATTCTTTTGAGATCATTCCATTATATTTTATTATATATTTTTTTGATTTTTATGTTTTCTCAAATATTTTGTTGATTCCACAATATAAGATCCTACAAAGGATCAAAGCATTTTTGCTCTGTGATAAAATAATAATT
Organism: Aradus depressus; assembly: GCA_963662175.1. Classification (NCBI taxonomy): domain Eukaryota; kingdom Metazoa; phylum Arthropoda; class Insecta; order Hemiptera; family Aradidae; genus Aradus; species Aradus depressus. The sequence goes on along the minus strand of OY759214.1, from coordinate 44,938,073 downwards.
TTTGTATATATGCATCATATCGCATTACGATTCCTAAGTGAGTTGTATTATTAATAAAACATTAATAGAATGAAAGTTAAAATGTCTTAAAATATTGCTTTGAAACATAATTCAAGACTGAAAACGTATATAAAATTATTTTATTTTAACTTATGGAATGGTAAAAGATAGTATAGCTGGAAGAGTAAAATTCACCAGTAGAGGGTGAGACAGTGAAGAGGGTGCTAACCCCTCTTGAAATTCTCCACCTTCTGTTCCTCAAAAAAGTCCGGGCATGTGTCACAATAACTAACTACTACATCGAAACATTATATAGTGCTATTCTAAGAAATTATTAGCGTTTCAATATTTTTATTGTAATATTAAGAGGCATTATGGATACTATGAAAATAAGTTAAAATTTGTTTTTAATTAAAATAAATGGAAGAAATCATGTGTGGGTTTGCGAACTGCACGAACCGATCTAAAGTACTAACCATTTAGCCCTGGGTCTTTTCAAAAAAATGATTCATCGACCCCCATGGCAACAAGAACGTCTCATCATCCTACTACCCCCTTGTCAATTACTACTCTTACTGATAATAAGTTTTTTTGCAACATGATCAATATTACTTAGGTGGCAGACATAAACCTTTTTATAGGCAATGTATCCAACTTAGAAGAATGGAGTTGCTTAAAATTTTATTTTTGATTTTAAAGAAAGTCTCCTAGAGACTTAAATGTGATGTTTATATACAGTTATGACAGTCGAACATGCAAATTGTTATTTACTTAAGGTATTGTAAGTGATATTTTAAGACTGTTTTCATTCTTTCATTATGGAAGGGATCTTACTGTTTTTTGCACCATAGCTTTTTGATATAAAAAAATACCATAAGCCCTAATGAAATTAAAGTGTTTTTTGTGCATATTTTTTTAACAAATAATTATTCATTTTATTTTTTAATTTTAACGAATAACTGACTACAAATAAATGAACTTAATGTTTTATAGTGAAAATATCCAATGTACTTTCTCCTTTAACATATTCTATTGAGAATCAGTTTCTTTATTTTATTCAAGTGTTCCCAATATATAAATTATTCTAATTTTATAGACAATATAAAATCTATTTTTATTGTTAATTTTTTTTTGTGAGCTTACATATTTGTTACTGCCAAAATACATTCCATAATAATTATTGTTATTGAATTGCATTAGTAATTGTGTGCAGTTAGTACTAAAAATTTTTAAAAAATATTACGTTCAATCAAATTGCTGTGGTTAACATTGAGAGTAATTATAGTAATATTTTGAACTTAATTTAATAATGCTTTTTAATCAAATTATAAATTAAAAAAATAGGACAACGTAACACGAAGTAACTGACGAATTAATAAATAGAATTAAAATTTCTATTTAAAATGTTTACAGTAATGTTATATATCGACATTAATTATTTAAATATATATATTAATATTTTTTTAAATCCTGAACTGTCTGCAAAGAAATATGCTCCTGCAATGTTCTACCTGAATACTTAGTGTGATAATGTGAAATGAAGTGACTAGAGAGAACTTACAAGAAAGAGGTTGTCTTCCCACTCTTTTATTTGGGACCAGAAAAGGGTTTAATAATAATAATTATTATTTCCGTTAAACCACTCCATGGTAATAGGATACATCAAAAGAATTCATACATTAAGATAGCTTATAAATTAGATTTTTCAACGCAACAGTATCAACATCAGTGGCACATCCCACCCGTACATTATAGAGAGGCTAAAGGAATACTGGGCAGTATTCTACACTGTACGAATGAGATGTGCCACTGATGATGACGCTGTTGCGTTAAAATCTAGTTCTGGCCGCAAATAAAAACAGTGGGTAGACAACGTATTTTATTTCTATGAGAAATCTCGTCCTGCAACATCTCACTATCACATATGAGCGAAAACGTAATTAACTTGTCAATAAGCCTCAACATTGGAGCTAGGCTGGTACAACGCCTTCGTTATCATAACTAGTAAGCGGAAACAATTGGAAAGCAGGCGGTTGACCCAAAACTAGCTCCAATGTTGAACCTTATTGACAAATTAATTAAGTTCTTTCTAGTAACTTCTTTTCACATCATCAAACATGAATATTTTCTTTATTATTTAAGTTTAACCTTAATAACTAATATCTCAGAAATAATTGCATATGCGACATTATTATCGATGTTGATGTAAGTTCTGCGTTGATACATGACTTTCCAATCTTTCAGTTAGCTCTCTTTGAAGTGTGGAAGAGATTCATATAGGAGTTAACTCACAGAGATGGGCCATCCAGATAGAATGCTTACTGTTTTTAGTTACCCAATCTAGAAGAGGAAAACGCATTCATATATACATGCCCAGGCTTACAATAATTGACAAGAACAAATTATACATGTGCTTACACAAAAATATATAGTAAATTGAAAAAAAAAATAGTATTTTCCACAAAATAATTTTTATTCTATGTTTATATTACCTCATTATACATTTTATTTTGTAAATTACATTTTCTTTTTTTTTTTTAATTGCAATAATGAGAAAATAGTAACTGAATGAAATATCTATGTGATATTTACGTTATATAACACAATGTGTTATGTATCCATAGTTTATATAAGAATGAACATTTAAAACTGGCTGTGTTTTTAATAAATTGTTTACTATTGTATGTTTTCTACTTATTTAATACCTCTTCATTTCTATCCTGAAGGTCTCCCATATTGCTGAAATTGACCATGAGAAACTTTTCCTAATTGAAAACAATTCTTAATGTTCTAATCATATAATAAAATATATTAGGATAGATATATATATATTACATAAGTTACTGTAAATGTTATAAATTCGGTAAATATGAATAATTTTCCCGGAATTATGTGTATTTATCAAGCACTGCAGGTACAATTGATGAATTATGTTCCTATTCAAAGGTGCATTTCCCCATAGGGACACTAAGCCAGAATTGTAGCGCAAGGATTTGAAGGGGCGTACAATTTTGAGAGAAAAATTCAAAATAATTAGTAAGAAGGAAATTTTTTGGAGGAAAAACAAATATTTTACATTATATTATTTTCAAACTTCATTTAAATTTTAATAGTTAATAGGATCTACATATTGAATTGAGAAGATAAAAATATGAGAAAATATGAACAGAATCCCTTTCATTTATAGTGCTGGGCGAGCTCGCCGTCCATCGGATGTGACGTTAAACGATGGTGCCGAGCCTGTGCGATGTCAGGTACTCGTTAAAGATCTCTTATCTAGCCTAGGTGAAAATATTTGGAAAGAGTACCACAAAGCCTACCTAATTCTATATTTCTTTTTCGACAATTTTAGTTAGGTCCAACCAGAATATTTATTTTATCTTTTGTGATAAAATAAAATTGTAATTGTTAAATAAATGATAAATATATAATTAATAATTGAAATAATTAAATTAATAATAATTAAATAAACAATAAATTACCACATTTCCTGTAGACATTTTATAACTCGTCTTTTTACTAAATTTTGATTTCTACAGTAGTTTCCCAAAAGGCCCCTAAAAAAAATATCAAAAGTTCAAGACGTGCAATTTTGAAGAAAGTGCACGTAATTTTAAAAAATTTCAATTAACAAACTTTTCTTTAGATTTCTTAAGAGATGCCATATTGTTTTCTAAATTTTGCAAAAATATTAATTCTAATCCAAAGGTTTTTTAAATCATCTTACTGGGCCAACAGGGAAAATTAATAGCAAAGAAATTACGATAACAAATAATTGGGTTTATTTACTTAAACTACATAACAAAATTAATAACTAAGTGATAAAAAAAATCAAATTATATACAAAAAAAAATTTTACCAGCTAATTTTTACATTTATGTTTTAGTCTCTTTTCTTTCTAAATACTGGCCAGCCTAAACTCTCACTCCATCTCCACTCAGACCGTCTCACTTCAACCCAGAACTCGACTCTTCTACACTAATTAAAAAACAGCTGATGGTCGTGTTTTGTTTTTTAATTCATGGGTTGTTTTAAAACAAATGCATTCATTTTATTATTCACTAATTTAGTTGCTTCTTGAATTTCATTTTATACTAATAAATATAGTTAATTTAATAATATTAATAATTTGAATGTGTGTATTTTTCATACATCACACTTTACATATGGTGTCTAAAGAGCTCAAGATCGCGAGTTCGAAATCTAGCCGAAGCTCTTAAGGAGTTTTAATTGGGAAGGTACTCGTACTCGTTGAAGACCCTTAGCCAAGGTGACTGGGAAGGGAAAAATCTTGAGCACGCTGTCCCTCGTAGTTGAAGCCCGGGTCAAAATAACTAACAATAAGTACCTAACTTACGGTTAACTATCATCGTTTTTGGTCAATAGCTAAAAACCAACATTGCTATCTTGATGTGTTTTTCAGACAATATGTGAAAACGGTACCACAAAGCCCACCTGTATTCTATATTTCTTTCTTGAAAATTTTAGTTTGAACCAAACAGAAACCAATTTTATTTTTACATGAGGTGTCTGATGAGCTCAGAATCGCGAGTTGGAAATCTAGACGGGACTCTCAGTTGTTTTGACCGGGATGTGGAAAATAATCTTGAGCATGTCGTCCTTCGGACCGTACTTAAGTGATGGTGACAAACTTGTTAGACGTCAGATAGGTACTTGCTAAATACCCTTAGCCAAGGTAACTGGGAAGGGGAAAAACCTTGATCACGCTGTCCCTCGTAGTTGAAGCCCGGGCATGAGTCAAAATAACTAAGTTCCTAACTTACGGTTAAGTATCATCTTTTTTGGTCAATAGCTATCCACAAACATTGTTTTTTAGAAAATATGTGAAAACGGTGCCACAAAGTCCACCTATACTCTATATTTCTTTCTCAACAATTTTAGTTAGATGCAACCAGAATATTTATTTTATCTTTACATATTGTGTCTAAAGAGCTTAATCGATCGCGAGTAGGAAAACTACCCGAGGCTTTTAGGTGTATTAACTGGGATGAGAAAGAAAAACTTGAGCACGTCGTCCTTCTTAGGCGATGTTTCCGGGCCTTCTCGAATGTCAGGTATTCGTTAATGACCCTTAGCTAAGGTAACTGGGAAGAGAAAAAACCTTGATCACGCTGTAACTCGTAGTTGAAGCCCGGGCATGAGTCAGAATAACTAAGTACATATCTAACTTATGGTTACCTATCATCGTTTTTGGTCAATAGCTATCCACCAACATTCCTACCTTAATGTGTTTTTCAGAAAATATGTGAAAATGGTACTACAAAGCCCACCTATATTCTGTTTGTTTCTTGACAATTTGAGTTCGAACCAAATGGTAACTTATTTAATCTTTACATGTGGTGTCTAATAAGCTCTGGATCGCGAGTTGGAAATCTAGACTCTTAGTTGTTTTGACCGGGAATTAGAAAATAATCTTCACCATGTCGTCCTTTGGACATGACTTAGATGATGGTGACAAACTTGTTAGACGTCAGGTACTCGTTAATACCCTCAGCCAATGTAACTGGGAAGGGAAGAAACCTTGAGTACGCAAGGTAGGTTGGAGGACCCAACCGATGGCGGGGTCCTACAGCCGGCCGTAGCTCCTTAATATAGTAAAATAAATACAATTATCAGAACTATTTCCCTGAACGGGTGTGGCCTTATATAGGTCTGATACATCTGGAAAAAAAATATATATATATTGGAACGCTGGGCACCTTAGCTAGTATGTGCTTTGCAAAGGCGGACACCGCAGCTAGTAAGTTCTTTGGACAGCTGGGCACCACAGCTAGTACGTAATTAGGAACGCTAACCACCTTCGCTAGTACGTATTTGGCTTTTAAGAATAATTCATGTCAAATTCCATGACAACCCAACCATTCGTTAATGAGCTAGCACTATATTTATGGTTAGCCCCCCCCCCCCCCTCATTCAAAATGTTCAGACGCACATCTGAAGTTTTTTGAAAATCCGTCCAATGGTTCGAGCGTGATGTTGGAACAAACCCACAAACAAACAAACCCCGTTTCAGCTTAATGAATATAGATTTTATTTCTGATATTTGTTAATCTCGTAAGGTGGCCGAATATTACATCATGAGCTTTCTTGTTATATTAGAAGGAAAATAGTTTAATACTTTGCGGAATCGTTTACAAAAAGATTTTTTGGACGATATTTATGAAACATGATTTAACCTAGTTAGAAAAGTCTTTGTTTTAAATATGAAAAAAAATATTTATTAAAACAAATAAAATGGTGGTCAATACATTATTGCATTTTTGAGGTGCAAAATTATCTCCACAAGGAGCTATCCAATTTATTTTGATGAGTTTTTTTAAAGTACTTGTTATAGGTTTTGAATGTTGGCGCCAGGTCGTATACTTGCACAGTGCTGCTACCTACTTGGTATATAACCTCAATATCTATTTTTCCATTAAATTAATTTCAAGAAATAATTCAAATGAAATTATTTTCGTAAATATCTGAAAAAATTTTTCTCTACATAAGTGAAGTGGGATTTTATTATATGAAATGGTTTGTCTGTTAGGCTTTGTAGTACATAATCCTTTCACGCCCATTACAGGGAAGGTATTTATCATTCAACATTTGCCAGCTGGTTCATGAAGATGTGTTAACAGTAATTTGTGTTGTGCGCTTCTCTGAATGTTAAGAAGCAGTTTAGGACAGATCGACAGGACGTCACTCCGGACAATTCGAGACAGTGGCTTAATAGTGCAGTGTTTCTAACGGACTATTGTGATAAGTTATTTTTTTTTTAGAACACAATGTTCAGTTGGCTTACTCGAGATGATAACAAATCACCGGAGATCTATGACACTGTTGTCGAAGGTCTTAAAAGAATATATAAACAGAAACTTTTACCATTGGAGCTTGCTTATCAATTTCACGATTTTCATTCCCCCCAATTGGACGATCCAGACTTTGACGCTAAGCCCATGATATTGTTAGTTGGTCAATATTCAACAGGTAAAACAACATTTATTAAGTATTTATTAGAAAGAGATTTTCCTGGTATAAGGATAGGCCCGGAGCCGACGACTGATAGGTTTATTGCTGTTATGTTTGATGATAAGGAAGGAGTAATTCCTGGTAATGCTCTAGTTGTTGATCCCAAAAAGCAATTTAGGCCTCTCACAAAGTTCGGAAATGCATTTTTAAATAGGTTTCAATGTTCCTGTCTCAATTCGCCTGTACTTAGAGGAATCTCAATTGTGGACACTCCGGGTATATTGTCGGGTGAGAAGCAAAGGGTGGATCGAGGTTACGATTTCACTGGAGTCCTGGAGTGGTTTGCTGAAAGAGTTGACAGAATAATACTCTTATTTGATGCTCATAAGCTTGATATTTCGGATGAGTTTAGACGATCAATAGAAGCTCTTCGTGGACATGATGATAAGATCAGGATTGTGCTGAACAAGGCTGACATGGTGGATCATCAACAGCTTATGAGGGTGTACGGTGCTCTGATGTGGTCCCTCGGCAAGGTGCTGCAGACTCCAGAAGTGGCCAGAGTCTACATCGGATCTTTCTGGGACCAACCCCTCAGGTTCGACACTAACCGAAGGTGAGTCTATATCATTATTTTGTATATTTGCTTTAAATCATATTTCTATTAATTATTCTAAAAGAACTACATATACTATCTTCCTCTTGATGCGTGTGAAACCTTGAAACCTCATGACCTATATCTTATCATTGTATTCGACAAATGATGCACATCCTTTTTCATGATTTAGTACCCCAGCTGAATAGCAATGAAGTTATGATTTATCTTCAGAATTTCACCTATATTTGCAGAATGGCTAGTACACCTCTAGTATTTAATTACTTTGTATAAGTATATGCGTCTGACCAAAATTTTGATTTTATTATTTATACATCGTTTATATTTAGCGACGAATTAGACAATTGTTGTTGTAGTTGTACTGATTATAAATATTGTAGACATATCTATAAATACGTCTGTATTGCTATCTTAATTTTAATTCATAACTTTTATTTAAATTAATCCTATCATTTCATTGGGAATTCTTCGTTATGTTAGTTACGTTATTAGGCAGATTGCTTTTTCAAGAACATTTTCTATGTAATTCTGTGGCTTGTGAAATGGCTCTTTAGGTCTCATAAAGTCATCATTGTTTAAAAATATGTTTCGGCAACTATTGTGTCATTTTCAATCCAAACTGTGTTGTTTTAAAATGTTTGCAAAAAAAAAAAAAAATCTCACGCTTACTGTTATAATCAAAAGAGAATTTCTTTAACTGTTATAGAACTCAATTAGTCCAAAATTTGGTAATATGTTCAAATGGAGGGTTGGAGTGTATGTTTTGATCATGAACGATTATGACAATAAGCTTGTCACAGCTTTATTAGAAATGATATGAATGTCATTTATGACGTACAGATTGAAATGAAAATATCGTATTTGTTGTCGTAATGTCATTTTAAACAATAATTAATTTATGAGACCGTACATTATTTATTGTTGAAAAGGTCTAACATCTTCACTATTATTTTTCTGTGCGTAAAAAGATACGACATTAAAAAGAAAATGTTGTTTCTTGGATATTATTGGTGTTTCTTTTGTCAGGAACTTCATGTGTAATGTCATGATTTTACTGCTCAAAAAGTTGAAAATAAGTCATCGGTGAATTACCGGCAATGTACTTCCCCAGTACGAATTAGTTAAATAAGTTTTCGCTCTCTCTCTGATACCAACCTTCTGATTTGATTGAAAATATATAGGCGCCTTACTCAGAGATTTCTGAATCCTCATACTAAATTTCGAGTTGCTGCATTCAATACATTGTCAGTTATTTGATTTTTTAAGTAGAGCCCCTCTGCTTTGATCTCGCCCCCCACTCCGCTGAAAATCGTCCTTATTAGGTCCTGGATCCATATAATGTCATTAGGGTTTTTGCGTTCATTCCCTTCCTCTAGTCTCCCTCTTAAAACTTTAGCTGATTCGGCTGAAAATCGTTAGCTTCATGTCGATACATTCATTACATCAGCAGTTGTTAGGGCTTTTGGTCGATTTGGCTGATAATCAATAGATGTCATCCTTATGCGGTTCTGAATATATTCATTCCAACGGGCGTTTCATGTTTAAAAGCACACACTCACATAGGAGGTCGGAAAACATCAAATTCTGGTGAAAAACTGAATATTGAATTTCTGACCGATTACATGATGTTAAAGCCTTGTTAACTGAATACACAAATACCTTAAAATAAAAATAAAATGTATTCATTCGTCTCCTAAGATATCGAGATATGCATCTGCTTAATATCGGGGGAGTAAGCGCTTATAGAGATAGGTGATGATGTAAAACTAATTTGGGTCGTTTTTGGAACTATTTTAACGAAATGTTTTATGAATTTTTGCGGAAATATCACGAAACTCTTCTTAAAGTAAGCTCGGAAAAGAATTATTATAGTAATGCAATTAGGTTGAATCATTCGGAATGTTTTCAATTTCCTGTCTCTTTAGAGGTCATATACGTGCTGTGAAAGCATTTTACAGCACAGAAAAAAAATTGATTAGAAAACATATATCTATGCTACATATGGAATTGCGTGTGTAATTCACTTAGGATCCTCACATTTCGTTGCATGAAGATATCTCTCTTTTACATAATATATCAGCTTTCCATTAGAATTAACGCAGGCTGCTGGGATTCAGTCGCCATATCAGATTTATAATCCCAAGATTACATTTTTGGCGAAACGGCGGGACAGTTCAGAAGAAAACTTGACAAACTCAAAATGTGAGGAGAAAACAAACAACTGTCTTTTTATATGTAAGAAAAAATCACTCTAGTTCAAAAGAAACAACATTTAAAAAAGTTAATTTACAAATAAATATTCAAAAAACACTGAATGCAACTATTTACGTCTTAACTTACTAATTGGTCACTGTAGACAAACACTCGTGAATTATTTTAGATGACTTCCGATCTCGGGATTACTTAATAATATAATATAATAAATAAATAAAACAAACTTATTTTTTGAAATATTGTCTATTCCACTAAAGATAGATAATATTTCAAAAAATAAGTTTGTTTTATTTATTTATTTTTTTTATTATTTTTTTTTTTTCTTCTTTTCTTGGCCTTAGCTTTTCACCATAGCCAGTCTATGTAATATTAAATTTAGACTTTTGCATTCACCGACCCTAAAAACTGCACAATACTACCATATATCTCAGTATTGTTTGATGCCAATAATGTGGTGTAGCAAAAAGGCTGTGTTACCAATTTCTCTGCAGTGGATAACATTGTTAATCGTTCTATTTGGTACTTGTTACAACTCATAATAATGTGCTCCAGAGTCTCGACCTCGTCACAATGCCTACACTTGGAGGTTTCGGTCAGACCTATTCTGTGAAGATACCATCCACAAATACCGTGGTTAGCTCTCAGTCGGCAAATTGACCTACAAAAGTCCTTCGTGATTTATTTATTACAATTATTGTTTTATGCTATTATTTGGTAATATTTTTCACTTAATAAAAAAGTGCAAAATTAGTCACAAACATTGGTGTATAGAAATATATAGGATATGTTTGTGATATATATATGTATATCTTTCTTTTTTTTTACTTAAATTTTAGTAATTTTTTTAAGCTTACAATTTATAATTTCGTATTATTTTTGTATTACGATTTTATTTTAAGGAAGTATTGTAATCATGTGAAAATCCGAGGTTGAATTTTTAACGGAATTTTACATGTCGAAGTCCCCTGAACACGTTTTGACATTTTCCCATCATTTCTGTTTGTTAAGGGAAATTTTTAGCGCTCTAACTCGTTAACATTTTGAAACATGTTTTTATTATTGCTAAAAATATGTGATGCAGACATAAGAAGTCTTTCTTTTTCCAATCACTTTTTTACATATCACTCTCCCTCGCCACAATAATAAATTTATTTCATACTGGCAGTGTTGGGTATAACAAAGTCATTCTTAGAATATATTTTTTTAAGTTTCCATGATTTACCCAAAAACTATAATTTCCAATCGCTGATATGTATTCAGATTTGAGTTGGGACAAAACTTGTGTGTAGCCAACATTTAGGCCTCCCAGAGTATAGTCGGGCTCATGTCCACCTGAACGACGAAAGAGCGCTCTCTGGTAGTAGGCGATATGACCTCGTAGTTAAAGCCCGGGCGTGAGTCATAATAACTAACTATTATTGGTAGTTTCTATGAAAAATTATAAAAATAAAGAAAAAATTAAATATATGTGATGTGGCCATTACAGGACTTTCTTACACCAACCACGCTTACAGATCTCTCTCTCCTCCTCCCCCTTCTCATAATCATATCATACTGGCATTACTGGGTATAGAAAATTCACTCTCATAATTACTCTTTAATATGAAACAAAAAAAATACCAATGCCAGTATTAAATTATTTTGACAAGGGGGAGGGGGAGAGAGAGAGTGATCTGTAAACGTAGTTTGGTATAAGAAAGTCCTGAATGGACCACTTCACACATTTGCCCATCTGAATTGAACTAGATGAGTGAACACAACGTCGTACCGTTGACTGGGCTATTTGCTCCAGTTTCTAATGGATTAGATTCGATTTACGTAACAACTACGAATTTCGCCAATATTGTGTAATTTACCTCCTATAGAAGAGGTGAACTGAGCTGCATTCTGTTAGCAGAAAGGTGAAAGTCCGACGTCTCCTTCAATCATCTCTCTCGTCTACTTTTTCTCTCTCTCTTCCAGTATCTAACAGAACCCTGTCTGAAAGACGTTGGCAATCCGTAGTTTACATAGTTATGAATACAGTCAAAATAGGGCCTCTACATAAATCTTAATTTTTTTTATATATTTAATGTGCAGCGTCCACATAGAGCAGTGTTACTTCCACAGTTATACGAAGTATAGGGGAAGTTATGTAATTAGTCAGAAATTCTGTATTGAGTTTCCACCGGAATATCATATTTTCCAAAGCCCTGATTCCAGACATTTAGAAAAAAATATATATCAGTGAACACCATACACAGGAAATTTTATGTGTATCCAGAACACATACTAATTTTCGGCCAGAGGGAGGAAGGGGTTGTACCCGAAAAACCTAATAATTGTCTGTGTAGTGACATTTTATATGTGGATCCATGACCACTAAGGACACCTGTTGATTTTCAACAAAATCGGCCAACAGGAACCCACTCTTTCCCCCGATTGGAGGAGGGGGTCTGAAGTCAAAAGTTGTAATAAACGGTCGATGTAACGTACAAATGAAATAAAATTTATTATAATGATTCAGAAGTCCCTAAGTAAGATGTCTATTGATTTTCAACCAAATCGGTCAATTGGTTTGAGAGAGGGATGAATTTGAGCTGGGGAAGTACATTCATTGGCGCCTTTTTTACTTTTCTAGTTTTATGAAGTACAGGGGAAGGTATGTTTTCACAGGAATTTCCTCTTTTCTAACCCCTAAAAAGGAAAAAAAAAACATCCCGTCTGTGTGTGTCGCTCGCTATGAACAAGACAACTCCCGATAGAATGAATGTATCGACACGAAATTTTATATACGAGTATGTATCCAGAACCCCTATGAACAAAACACAGCCAAATCGGCAAGGGAGATTAGACGGCAGCTTAACACAAAAACTCTAATACCTGCCAGGGAAATGAATATATCGACACAAAATTCCATATGTAAATCGGAAATTCAATAAAGACAATAACCGAAATTTTCCGAGGAATTGGCCGAAGAGAGCGGGGGATCAGAGGTGTATCTTGACTCAATAACTGTAATAACTATCTATGTAATGAATGTATCGACATAAAGTTTAGCTTATCTCGAAAAATTTATTATATTGGTCTAATTTGGAATATTGAAGAAAAAGTGACGGCCTGTCTCTAATTTAGCGACGTTAGCTTGATGATTTACTAAGTAGGTACTAATTGTATGTCTCACGTAGGTTCTTAGTATCTATGAACATCATAGTTTCCTATAGAACCTTATGAAAAAGTGACGGCCTGTCTCTAATTTAGCGACGTTAGCTTGATGATTTAATAAGGAGGTACTAATTGTATGTCTCACGTAGGTTCTTAGTATCTATGAACATCATAGTTTCTTATAGAACCTTATGAAATGACCTCCGAAATGTTTTAATTCTTACTTCTCTATGTAATGAATATATTGACTCGAAATTTCATATGTTGATTCAAAGCTCTATAAGGTCAACACTTACTAATTTTCAGCGGAATCAGCCGAAGGAGAAGGGGAGGATCAAAGAGGGGCTCAACTCAAAAATCCCAATAACTGCCGATGTAATGAACATATCGACATGAAATTTAGTCGACATGAAATCGACTCAAATTCCTGTACCATTTGGGAAAAACTAGGCAAGTCCAAAATCATAGGTTTTCAGGGCAGCGCTTTGAAGTTTTCTGTTTTCAGTGTAAATCAAATTTTTTTGATAAATTATTTTTCCAACCGCCATTATTCAACAATTTCTTCATATTTTATTATGGAATGCATATATATTTAATTTTGTAATGTTATCATACATTTTTAGGACTAAAATTGCACACCCACTTATCTAGTTAATCACCCGAAATCAAAATAATTGTCTATTTTACACCATCACTTACCTAGTTATTCACGTAGGTACTTATCTAGTTTTTGCCAATGAAAGGAGCGTTTCAGAACTGCATAACGGTAATTATCTCTACACTGCATCTGGGCAAATGTTTTTATAAGCAAGATAAATACGTTTAACCAATTTTAGGGCACGAACGCGGTTTTGATAAAAATAGATAAATGTTTGATAGTCGTAATGACTTGCATACTTTTACACGATGTGTAGGACACCAATATGGGTTGCCCAGAGTATTTATCTCATTTTGGACACAAATCGACTTATCTACTTTTTCCCAAATGGTACAGATTTAGTACGCGGATTCAGAAGTCGCTATGAATGTCAAATATGTATTGAGTTTTAGCCGTTGGTTTGCTTTGAAGGGATACTGAAAACGTAATTGATTAATTCGTGCTGGGGAAGTTCATAGTCGGTGATTCACGAACGTATTTTTTAATGAGATCTACAATCATATTAACTCATATATCATATATTGTTCTTATTTCAGTCTTGCATATTTATTGCAATGCCATCCTCCTCATTAGCCGACTAACAAACAAATGATCCTAATCATACCAAATAGATAAATTGTTTGCAGTAGTTATATTTTTATTTTTTAAATGATAATTCTAATTGGCGATAATTATTTGTAAATTGTGACCTATTCTATGATACTTAAAGAAATGGGTCATAGTAAAGGAACCTAGATATTTCATATGTACATTTCTTTGTTTATATCTGAATTTATGATAAATGAATTTTTTATAATTTTCCATTATATCAAAATCTTGTATCTTAATTCATAATTTGCTGAAAATTTTAATTTTTTCTGTTATAAGAATCCTTCAAAATTCAGGATGATATTTTCAATTTTGCAGAGTAATCATAAACGATTGTGTTGTCTAAATTTTGCATTTGGGTAATATTTAAATGGAGGGGCACTTTTATTTTTCAAACGACGCCCTTTTTTTTTTTTGTAATGGGATACAAATTATTAAATTATACTTTTACATTTTTATAAAAATTAGGTTAAAAATAAGTTTTGTTTAATTTTTTTGTATTATTCGTTATAAATGCAATATACACCTTCAGGAGAACCTCTACTGGTTCACTAAAAGGTCCGACGGGAGGGTCAACATTTTATTCTTTTGTATATAACATATGGTTTATTCTTTTATTATCATGCAGCCGTATAAGAAGGTTAGGTTTTATAACTCATACCCGGGCTTTAACTACGAGGTCATATCGCCTACTACCAGAGCGCTCTTTCGTCACTGGTGGACATGAGCCCACTGTGGGAGTTCTAAATTTTGCGTATCCTAAATTTTTATTCACCTAGGGTAGGGGTTCTTTAACGAGTTCCTGACATCGTACAGGCTCGGGACCATCGCTTAACATTCCATCCGAAGGATGACGTGTTTAAGTTTATTTTACCTCCCAGATTAAATAAACTAAGGACCTCGGTCGGGTTTCGAACCCATGATCTTGAGCTCAGAAGTCAAGAACGCCTACCACTGAGCTACCGGCGCCCTCACCGTATAAGAAGTATATATTATATTTGTAACAAGAGCGAAAACCTAATTCGTAATTGTGAATATTTCATTGGTATAACATTGTTGTATTCACTTTTGCCAAATGGCTCGTGGAATGTTTAGCAATGCATTAGCTGCTCTACTCATATTTACCATACCATAAGTCAGCATCGAATAGCCTTACACGTCTGAAATGACTTAAAAATTCAGTCAAATAAAGTAATTTTAAATTCCTTCCAGAATATAAAAATGACTAGGCGTTCCGTGAAATGATGTCTCACATATAAAGAGAAAAACTGTTCACATTTTTTTATTTATGAATGACTTTTATAATTTAATTAGTTGAGTATAAAACTCTTTATATCTGCCATTGATCCATTTTGATTCATTTTCGAGCACGCTTATCTTGCTTAAATGTTTGAAAACTGTTGAGTTGATGGATCCTTTCGTTATCTTACTTCAAATATAATATATATTTGTTTCCTTTAATTTTAAGTGTTTTACCATATCAGTTAATAATGGGACATTGAGTGTTATCTGTCCTGTCTCTCTATTTTACGGTGTATTGAAACCTTTTTCTTTTTATAAAAGTCGTTGCTGAATCACCGGCAATGTCCAGCGTGAATTAATAAACTAAGTTTTTGCTCTCCTTCTGAGCCCAATTTATTGATAATGTTGAAAATCAATGGATGTCTTACTCAGGGCCTTCTCAATCGTTGTACTAAATTTCGCATTGATGCATTCATCGATAGTTATTAGGATTTTTGAGCTATACCCCTCCTCAGTTCCCCCACCACCCTTTGTCTGAAAATGTATGAGTATATTACTTATTGGATTTTGGATTTACATATATTTATCATACCACTCTGTGTCATTAGGTTAGAATCTCAACGACATTTTTTGTCGAAACGTTGACTATTTAAAATATAATATTTGTGGTGATCCATTTTGGGCCCCACCTAGGTTTTACTTCCCCAGCTATACGAAGTATGGGGGAAGTTATGCAATAGGTCAGTAATTGATGTTGGGAAATAAAAAAAAAAAAATTGTCCTGTGCCTGTGAACACCATAACTTCGGATGGAAAGCATATGTGGACAAGAAATTTCACTTGTGTATCCAGAACTCATTAGGACGACGCCCTTGATTTTCAGCGGAATCAGTCAAGGGAGAGGGGGCTTTAGCCAAAAACTTTAATAAATATCGATGTAATGAAGGTACCAACAAGACATTCAGTAAGTGCATGCAGACGACACAGGGAGGAAGCTCAATTCAAAAACCCTAATAACTGCTGAATCAATGAATGTAACGACTCGAAACTTAGAATGAGGATTCAGAAGTACATTTTTTTAAAGATAAAGACTCAGTTGTTGAAAGAAATCGCTTCATGTGTCGAAATATCATTAACACGCGTATCATAACAAATAGTTTTTAATATATTTTATTTATGTAGGTATATATTTTTTATTGATTGTTGGGTCGACGCCTGATTTGATACATAAAATCGAACGTAGATCTTGAAAATTCGCTGGAGCCAGACAATATCAGTGTCTTTGATATACATAGAGCTCCAGACAAACATTGCAGACGATAGGGAATGTGGAGAGAAAGAGAGAGGGAACACTGACACGCGCATCATTAACGTGCGCAACTCTCACATTGTCTTGTTTTTTTTACTTCCCCAGTTATATGAAGTATAGGGGAAGTTATGTATTCCCTCAGAAATCGATGCCAAGTTTTCAACAGAATTTCATGTATGTCTGTGTTTACGATAACTCTCGATAGAATGGATGTATCGACATGAAATTTTATATATGTATCCAGAACCCTCTAAGAAACCAAATTGGCCAAAGGGAAGGAGGGGGTGATTAGGGGGAGGCTTAACACAAAAACTCTAATAACTGTCGTTGTAATGCAAGTATTGACACGAAATTTCATATGTATATTCAAAGCCCCATATGGGCGACACCTATTAATTTTCAGCGGAATCAGCCGAAGGGGAGGGGGAACTATTGTGTATAAATGAAACATATTCGACAGATCCAATTAAAAAGAGAAATACCAATAAGTAAACTCGTCTGGAATCAGGGGGTCAAAAAACTTGAAAATTTCGCTGAAAACTCAACACTTAATTTCAGACAGATACTTACCTTCCTCTAAACTTTGAGTAGCTGCTAGAGATGTAGAAAACTATGTAATTTGGACCTTGTGTGCTGCTAATATGAGACAAGAAAGTTTATCCAATATTTTTTTCTTTATGTTAAATTAAATTAAAAGAAATTTTATTCTGGGGTCCCCTAAGAATAAATAATGAAAAAAATAAATAAATAAACAATAAAATAAAATATCAATTAGCTCTAAGAAGAAAAAAAAAAAAAAAAAAAAGTTATATTCGTGCAACTGTGGAGAATACCATAAATTGATTAATGATGATTAATATACATATACATAGATTGAAAAATAATTAAATAAACACATTAACTAATGATAAGACCTCGTAGTTAAAGGCATGAGTCATAAAACCTAACCTAATCTTAACTAATGTTACCATAGATCTAAGAAGAAAAAAAAACATTATATTAGTGTAACTGTAGAGAATACCATACAATGATTAATATACATATAAATAGATGAAAAAATAATTAAATTAACACCTTAACTAATATTACTATAGATCTAAGAAGAAAAACAAACATAGAAAAACATTATATTAGTGCAACTGTGGAGAATACCATACAATGATTAATATACATATAAATAGATGAAAAAATAATTAAATAAACACCTTAACTAATATTACTATAGATCTAAGAAGAAAAACAAACATAGAAAAACATTATATTAGTGTAACTGTGGAGAATACTATACAATGATTAATATACATATAAATAGATGAAAAAATAATTAAATTAACACCTTAACTAATATTACTATAGATCTAAGAAGAAAAACAAACATAGAAAAACTATGTATTAGTGCAACTGTGGAGAATACCATACAATGATTAATATACATATAAATAGATGAAAAAATAATTAAATAAACACCTTAACTAATATTACTATAGATCTAAGAAGAAAAACAAACATAGAAAAACATTATATTAGTGTAACTGTGGAGAATACCATACAATGATTAATATACATATAAATAGATGAAAAAATAATTGAATTAACACCTTAACTAATATTACTATAGATTGATGATTAATTGTATGTATTTTATTCGCATCATAATGTTTCTCTCAAGAAAATCAATACAGGTAGTTGACCCAATAACGCTAAATGTTCGATCAGCTCTCAATAGGTTCGGTTCGTGTTTTCCTTCTAATGGTGGCCAAATGACCTCATTTTGAGTCCCTCAATGGAAGGCTATGTTCCTAATCAATTTGAACGTTTGTCCTTACATATTTGTTAGACAAGAATAACTTACAAATTAAACTAAAAACAAAAATTAAAATAGTTAAGTTTGCATAATATTTATATTAGTATTGCTTCACAGTTATATGTTAATTATTGTTATTTTTGACTATTTCGTCCACTACACCTATCGGCAGAAATAAGAACTAGGTATAATATCCTTGTTTAATAATGTTGGCTCTACTTGAGAGATAGAACTTTTCATTGGCAATTCCTTGGCATTCCTGATGAATTTCACCGGGATGAGCGAGCTATATGTCAAGGCTGTTTTTCACCTCAAACTGGTTATGACAATAGAATAGGAGACATCTGTCGATATTTTCTTATTAAATAATACGAGCGAGCAGTATATAATCGGCCGAAGGGAATGGGGATTATGGTGGAGGCTTTACACAAAAACTCTAATAACTGCCGTTGTAATGAATGTCTTGATATGAAATTTCATATGTAAATTCAAACCTCCATGAGGACGACATCTATAAGTTTCAGTGGAATCAGCCAATGTAATGAATGTATCGACATGAAATTGTATATTTAAATTCAAAACCTCATTAGTCTCATGCTCGTACTTTAACTACGAGGTTATATCGTTTACCACCAGACCGCTCTGGTGTGGGAGTCCTAAATTTTGCCTACGTAGGAAAACTCCATAAGGATGGCATCTATTAATGTTCCGCAAAATCGGTCGAAGATAAGGGGGAGAGGGGGGGGGGGGGGGGGGGGCAGAGAAAGGGGTCAACTCAAATAGCTCCAATAATTGCGGAAATAATGATTGTATCGATACAAAATTTAGGATCAGGATTCAGAAGCCACTATGTAAGTCAAATATTGAGTTTTAGCCCAAACTTTGGAGGGAGAGCGAAAATATATTTGATTAATTCGTGTTGGGGAAGTAACACAGTCGGTGATTCACCGACCACTTTTTATTTATATATTCCATGCAAAAATCACAATTTTATTGTTTTCAGATTGTTCGAGGATGAGGAACAGGATTTATTCAAAGATTTGCAGTCACTACCAAGAAATGCTACCTTACGGAAACTGAACGACCTTATCAAGAGAGCCCGACTCGCCAAGGTGAGTTCTATCATAGGATTGTCGATGATATATATTTATATTTGTTTACAAAGAGATATTTTCAACTGTATAAAGAATATATACAACAAGGAAATGTGCTGAGGGAGAGAAAATGGCAATGTCAAAAGAGGAGAAATCACGCAATGGTCATGCACCTGCAGTGACACTCAATTATGAATAATCACTGCCACTGCCTGATCTGAGGAAGTCTCTAGGCCACTGGCGCTTAAGGCGCCCTTCGGAAGTGTGGCAGAATGAAGGGATTAACGTGGTTGCTAAAGGAGGAAAATAATTTTTTGTCACTGGATTCAGCTAATTCGGGGACAAAGGGAATATTGGAATCAGTTTGAAGGGTTTTGTTGGAGATGTAATAAGGAGCATTGGCTATTTTACGAAGGATTCTGAATTGAATGCGCTGAAGTTTGGAAGTTTTGGCAGAACCCCATAGTTTATGTCCATAAGTCTACCACATAGGCTTGAGAATTGCGTTACATATTACACGTTTTGTTCTCACGAGTTAATTGTGATCTTTTGTGTAGTAGTCTCAGTAACAGTTTATACCGTATATTCATTTCTTGTCTTTTTTACCAATATTTAAAGAGAGAAAGTTCATTTGCGTGTCGGATGTAATCTCGAAAACTACTTTTCCGATTTGGATAGCTCTTTCACCGTTCGGAAGCTTATTTCTTTCCGATGGACAGAGGCTATACATCTTCACGCTCTACCAAAATGGAGCTGAGCTGTGATGGTAAAGGTGAAGTAGAGGAAAAACGGCCGACCGGGCACCATTTATTGCATACGCAGCCTAAACTGTTGAAGTTATATCAGAATGATGTGTGGAAGAATTGTTGGCAATAAAAAGTTCTATAAAAAATTCTGCGACAGCATATACCTATCTATAACAGATAACCTTCAATAACAGTTTTTATCTGTAGTTTTGTCTGTTTGATTTTCGCGACGAGGGCTCTCCGCAGATTTGAAATACCCTGAATCTGCAAGAATATTTTTATGTTATCATAAAACATAAGGCACATTCGAAAATTCATTACCATTGAGTATAATGAACTCAATGAAATCACCCAGTGGTGACACCCCCTTGGCACTGAGTTGCACTCATTTACGACTAATCGACAAACCTTGGTGAGACCATGCGACCAAAACCCTACGCTCTAGCCCGCACGGCCATCATGGCCCCCCACTTCTTTTGTTGTTAATGCATGAAATTCTGCTTTTTTGCAATACAAAATATACTTATAATAATAAAATAAAAGAGGAGAGAGAACAATGTGTGGTGTTGAAAAGACTTGATGATTGCGAGGAAATGGGGAAAATAGACAGGGATAACAAAGCACCATGACATTGGAAAGGAGATAACAATTGACCCAGTTCCTATGCATCACGTGCACAACATACTGCACACAATATTATGCACTTTACTGCTATTATTTATATACTATAGGCACATGAGGGCGCCGGTAGCTCAGTGGTAAGCGTGCTTGACTTCTGAGCTCAAGAACGTGGGTTCGTAGCCCGACCGAGGCCCTTAGTTTATTTTATCTGGGAGGTAAAATAAACTTAAGCACGCCGTCCTTCGGATGGGACGTTAAGCGATGGTCCCGAGCCTGTACGATGTCAGGTACTCGTTAAAGACCCCTACCCTAGATGAATAAAAATTTAGGGTAGGCAAAATTTAGGACTCCCACAGTAGAGTCGGGCTCATGTCCACCAGAGTGACGAAAGAGCGCTCTGGTAGTAGGCGATATGACCTCGTAGTTAAAGCCAGGGCATGAGTCATAAAACCTAACCTACTATAGGCACATGATTTGCTAAACATTGCTTCATTCAATTTAAAGCAACATATGTTTTGTGGTCGTCTTTTGTAACATATGGTAGAATTATTTATTATGTGAGTAGTGTTAAAAACTGTTTGTATATAGTATTTACATCGTGTCAAAATTATAAATAAAAAACATTGACACGATTTAAACACTATATAGAGTTTTTAACACTACTGACAATACAGCAACGGGGGCGATGGTGGCCGTGCGGGCTAGAGCGTAGGGCTTTGGTCGCATGGTCTTACCATGGTTTGCGGGTTCGAATCCCGTCCGGGAGTGAGTTTTATTTCGTAGATAGAACTCCCTGCCGGGGCCATGGATGTCGTAAATAACTAGATAATAACACATTGACATGGCTAATATGCACCGTACATAAAGCAAAAAAAAAAAAACACTACTGACATAATAAATAATTCTACCATATGTTACAAAAGACGATCACAAAACATATCGTGGGCTTACAAGCGAAAGACACTAAATCTGAAAAGATGGTTTTGAGTTATGGACAATTTTAATACTCAAATTCCTTTCTTAATTTTGTCGCAAATTATTTTGGTGTGACCAATTACTTAAGGTGAAAAAGTATATGCTTGGGAATAGTACGTTTTTCTACATGTTTTACTCAATCAAAATTGATTTTATTTAAAAAATTATAATAAAATGTCATGACTTAGTGTCTTTCGCTTGTAAGCCCACGATACGTTGCTTTAAATAGAATGAAACAATGCTTAACAAATCATGTGCCAACTAAATGTTTAGTTTATAAATATTCAATACTCTAATCCTGGGTCTCTAAAGACCTCGTTGAAGAGCCGTTTATCTTAATTATAACGTAATGTGTACTGAATCCTACTTCCCCATTTTTTCCAGTCTCTTCTTGAAAAAGCACGCGATAATGTTCAAATATTTCTTCTTGTTTTAAATGTCTGCTAACGCTAAATAGATTATAGAGAGCTTGTTCAGTCTGCCTCAGTTGGAGGCTACACAAGGACGTTACGCTAAACAAACAACTAAATTGAGGCTACAACGTAACAACAATAACATTTATCCAGAAGCTGTCTGTCTATTAGGTATTGAGATATTGAATCCCACATCATGATTTTTTTTTATTAAATTAAATAATTTAGGAAATATTTCAAAGTAATGTTTAAATTGTAACACATAGCAACGAATTTTAAAATACCTTTATTATTGATAATTTTTATGAGGGCGCCGGTAGCTAAGTGGTATGCGTGCTTGACTTCTGAGCTCAAGGTTGTGGGTTCGTAGCCCGACCGAGGCCCTTAGTTTATTTTATCTGGGAGGTAAAATAAACTTAAGCACGCCGTCCTTCGGATGGGACGTTAAGCGATGGTCCCGAGCCTGTACGATGTCAGGTACTCGTTGAAGACCCCTACCCTAGGTGAATAAAAATTTAGGGTAGGCAAAATTTAGGACTCCCACAGTAGAGTCGGGCTCATGTCCACCAGAGTGACGATAGAGCGCTCTGGTAGTAGGCGATATGACCTCGTAGTTAAAGCCCGGGCATGAGTCATAAAACCTAAACCTAAACCTTGATAATTTTTATATGAGGGCGCCGGTAGCTCAGTGGTATGCGTGCTTGACTTCTGAGCTCAAGGTCGTGGGTTCGTAGCCCGACCGAGGCCCTTAGTTTATTTTATCTGGGAGGTAAAATAAACTTAAGCACGCCGTCCTTCGGATGGGACGTTAAGCGATGGTCCCGAGCCTGTACGATGTCAGGTACTCGTTAAAGACCCCTACCCTAGGTGAATAAAAATTTAGGGTAGGCAAAATTTAGGACTCCCACAGGAGAGTCGGGTTCATGTCCACCAGAGTGACGATAGAGCGCTCTGGTAGTAGGCGATATGACCTCGTAGTTAAGCCCGGGCATGAGACATAAAACCTAACCTTGATAATTTTTATAAATATTAGGTCAATGTTGTGCGCTACGCGCGCTGATTATATTTCACATATTTTTTGTTTGTACCTATCAATTTTAATTCAAATTTTTAAGGTTAAACTACAGTACGATCAAGCAGGTCGATTATTCATTCACAATCGATAAATGAAGCTAAATTTGATATGTGTTACCAAAATTGTTTCAATGTTTAAATTGTAAATTAAAATGTTATATATACTAATCAAATATTTTAAATTAATCATTCATTGCATTAATAAATTATAATAAATTTTCTTACGAAATAAAAATATATGTTCTTGTTTTTGGAATAAAAAAAAATTAATATTAACCTCACATGATTACATCCGGTATCTCTCGACCAATCGAATTTAATTTGAAAAAATCTGACGGAAGTAGCGTTACAAACGGATTTTTCAATATAGGAGATAACTACCTAACATAAAACATAAAATTAAAGATTTAGAAAACCCCGACACAATAAAAACAATTTTTTGCATTCTTTTTTTTTTTTTTTTTACTGAAACCTTGGTGAAGAGAGCTTTTTGTTGGGTGGGGGGGCTTGAAGGGTTATTAGGGGGAGGCTTGGCCTTATAAACATTTGAGCTCAAACTCCAAGTCTCTAGCTGTAATAGAGGTCGAGATCTTGGAAACGGCATACCCGATTTCCACCAAACATGGCTAAAAACCATCTCGTAAATATCAGCTTTTTAAACGAAAAAACCACTTTGAAATCGGTTCAGCCGTCTTGGATCAACGATGCCACATACACATACACACACAGACAAAGGCTTCAGACTTAAAACACCCCTCCTTTTGCGTCGGTTTTTAAAAAAAAACACAATCAAATAATAAAATTGAAGGTTTTGAAATCTGTAATAATTGTTTTCAATATTTTCGAAGTGGAGTGGTGTCGCTACGGTAGAAAAGGAAGCTGTTTTAAAACGTTTTGTGTGAATGATTTTTGTATTGAAAAAAATTATATTGGTTTATTAGCCTTTATTATTGTTTAGTATATGAAATCGTGTTATATTAGTGATGACAATGAAAATGTGTTTAGATCACCACTTTAACATTGTGGTTCTCCGGAACTTTCATCTGTAAGTGAGAATCCACTTTTTTATTGTCATCACTAATATAACACGATTTCATATAATAAAGAGGGCGCTGGTAGCTCAGTGGTTGCTTACTGAGCTCAACATGGTTGTACCAACCCGCTGCAGAACCAGCATCCAACTTTCCGTTTTATTTCAATAGCTGGAAGTCTAGATTATAGGTTAGGTTTTATGACTCATGCCTGGGCTTTAATTACAAGGTCATATCGCCTACTAACAGAGCGCTCTTTCATCACTCTGGTGGACATGAGCCCGACTCTACTGTGGGAGTCCTAAATTTTGCCTGCCCTAAATTTTTCTTCACCTAGGGCAGAGGTCTTTAACGAGTACCTGACATCGTACAGGCTCGGGACCATCGCTTAACGTCCCATTCGAAGGACGGCGTGCTTACCTGGGAGGTAAAATAAACTAAGGGCCTCGGTCGGGTTTCGAACCCACGATCTTGAGCTCAGAAGGCAAGCACGCATACCACTGAACTACCGGCGCCCTCTGTCTTGATTATATTTTATGGATGTAACAAATTAGCTCCACTCACTTCAATTTTTCATAATAGAATCGATAGGAATGTGACTAGACAGTCTATAGGGTGGGTCAAGGGTAGTAGGTTAAGAAGAAGATGGGTTATGGCTGGTCAATTTCTCTTGCTCGCTGACAAGACAAACGAAATTTCTCAACTACAACTCCATGTCTAGTTATTAGTGAGTATCTAACATTGAACTCTCAGGGTCTGCTCTTACATGTAGACTAGTTGACGTTCAAAAGAACGGAAGAAACATTTCAGAACAAACAAATTCCTCACTTTTAAGACGCGGAGATTTCCTCGGTGTAAGTCCAACCCTTCCTTACCTACCTGATGTACCTATAAGAATGATTCGCACTCAGCAAACTTGTCTTAGTTTATAATTAAACTAGACGATGGTATAATGCCGAAACCGTTTATATATTTAAATATCTTGTGGAATATACAATATTCCAAAAAACTAATTTTTTTTTTTTGTCTGAGTCTAAATACGGCCGGTGACATTTATACTTTTTTGAATAATTCAAATAAGATAAATAATGTTTTGAAAGAACTCTTACTATCATAAATGATGTTTATGAGATTTCTGTCATGGCGAATCAAAATTCGAAAGATTAAACATTAGAAAATGGTTTAGAATGTATCCAATATGTTTTTTTTTTTTTTTTCATTTGAATCTATTTTGCAATGTAAGTTGATAGGATTAATTCTGATTTTTTTTTTTTTTTCTATTAGGTGCACGCCTACATAATAAGTTCTCTTCGAAAAGACATGCCTTCCATGTTCGGTAAGGATGGTAAGAAGAAAGAGTTGATTAAAGGATTGGGACAGATATACGAACAGATCCAGAGGGAACACCAGATATCGCCTGGCGATTTTCCAGACATCAAGAAAATGCAGGTATATAATTTCCTTAGATCGCTCTCATTTATCAATCTGTATTCATAAAAATGAAATGAAGTTTTGCTTGTTAAAGTGTGGCTATGTTTGTAATGTTGTAACCTAAACAGCTGATCGGAGTTTCATGATTCGAACCCGCAAACAACAACAAGGTGTTCATGATATTTCATATGTATGTAGAATCCTAAAGTGCGGTTCACTCATTGGCTGTTTGACTTCTCAAAAACGCAGTTAGTAAAAAATAAACGAATGGGCATAAATTGAAATATCTCAAAATAAAAAAATTAGTGACCTTTCACAGAAAAGATCAACACTGTTCGGGTAAAGGTCGAATGTCCATGTAACTTGGAAAATGTATTTTTCCTTAATATTATAGGTTTCCAACCCCTAAATTAAGGTTCAACCACCTTTGTGAACTTGAAATTAGCAAAATGAATACTATTTGCATACATTACAAGACAATTTTATAGTCTCCACGTATATATGCCCACATTTTAACTACGAGGTTATATAGCAGAGCTCTTTTTTGACGCTCTGGTAGACTTGAGTCAAACTACTGTATAGGGATCTGTAACGAATACCTGACACCGTACAGGCTCGGGACCATCGCTTAACGCCCCATCCAAAGGACGGCATGCTCAAGGTTTTTTATCTTCTAGATGAAAAAACTAAGGGCCTCAGTCGGGTGTAAAATTTTATATATACACGTAGATATATCCGTTAGTTTTATTCAGCTTCTTGACTCTTATGTCGACATCTTTTTTCACATGTAAATTCACGTTTTTGTTGATGAAATTTCTGGTTTTCATTTAACAAAGTTAACAAAATGTTCACAACCTGTTGGTTTTTCATCCACAAAATCGTTGTTACAGAAGGATTTACTATGTTCATATATTGTATTTTAATTTCTATTGTACAGGAATGTCTACAAAATCATGATTTTACAAAATTCCAATTGCTGAAGCCACGACTGCTCGAGGTGGTGGACAGGATGTTGGCAGAAGACATCTCCAAGTTGATGGCTCAGATCCCCCACGAAGATATTGTCAAAGCTCCCTCCAATCTCTCAGGTGTGTAACATTCTGTTTTTTCTGTCTTACTTTAAGTTCTTATTCTGGTTTAAATTCTCTGTTTTTTTCTGAAATGTAATGTCTATTTTTTGTATTTATTTATTTTAATTTTTTTAGTTGCAAAATTTATTGTCTGTCAATCAATGCCTAATCTTTCTGTAGCTTTTCATATAATTTTCATATATTTTCTTATATGATGTTGCAAGTAATTGAAACATACAAGAATAGTAATTACCATTCAAATTAATTTCAAAACAAATAGTATGTATTTCATAAAAGCGAAAACCTTTTATATATTTGTACATTTTAAGTTGTCAAATGAGGCCAGGACTTCACCGAGGTTGTCATGTCGTTAGAACTGCGTACCCTTCTTACTGATTTTTTTGGGCGATAGATGACAGCAGTAATATGGGAATGAGAGTGGGGTTATGGATGGGAGGGACCTTATAGTGGGAGTTGCCTCATCTGTCAGTTTGCAATGTACCAAGACTGTCTATTTATTTAGGATATAATATATATTGCTGTATTTTTTTTTTTGCTTTATGTACGGTGCATATTAGCCATGTCAATTTGTCACATCTAGTTATTTACGACATTCATGGCCCCGGGAGGGAGTTCTATCTACGAAATAAAACTCACTCCCGGATGGGATTCGAACCCGCAAACCATGGTGAGACAATATGACCAAAGCCCTACGCTCTAGCCCGCACGGTCACCATGGCCCCCGTTGCTGTATTTTCTCTTCCCTCTTAATTTTCTGTTAGGGAGATCTGTTTTTGAACTTTATTAATCCTAACAAATAGATCATTCTTTGATGTTTATTTAAAAAATTCACTGGAAATTTTATTAATGATAGTTTAAAATTGATTTTTCTGAATAAATCCTTTCACTGAATATTCTGGATTTCTGTACTTTAGCTGTAAGTCGTTTAATACTTCCTAATATATTTTATTTTACCGAGGCTATTTTTTATTTTCTTATTATCAATAACATAATATTATTCTGTTTGTGGGGGAGGGGGGGTTGTTACTAAGGTTTCTGAGCAATTACTAATTATTAATCAAATAGTAATTAAACTATGAGCATTTACGAACTTTCCAAAAGAAACATTTCTGTATGATCAATTACATTTGGGTAGTCGTTCAGTTTTCTAACAAAAATAATGTATTTCTTGGCATTAAATTTAGGCATTTTATAATAACTAATAAAGTTAAGACTGATTGGATACAACTTTTATTTTTATTTTTAAATGATTTTCTTTCTTGTATATTATTTCGTAAGACATTAATGTTATGTGAATAACATAACAGATTTGTTATATTAAAATAAATAAAATACCTACTATATTATATAATATTCGATTATATTAACTATATTGCTTATTCAATTCATCGTATGCTTATCATTGTCTTGTAAATATTTTTTACTAACATCATTGTTATTTTGTATTTTAAACTAGGCGTTAATTTGGAACGTTATTTTATTTATTTTACGTCAAAACTCCTCTTCTTTAAGATTTCATTTATTTTGATATTGAATTGCAAAAAAAAAAATCAGTTAAATTGTTTTTGGATGATCCGAGTTTTGGCATAAATTTGTTGAAGTAATATGTATGTGTTGTACAAAGACGCGGGCTCCTACCAGCTAGTGTACTCTTGTTTGAATATAATTTGTATGTATCTTTGAATGTAGCATTAATTTTTGAAAAAAAAAAAAAAATGAATGGAATTCATGAAAACACTATGTTTGCAAAAACAGTCAGTGAGTACACTTGAAAAAATGCATTATGGGTATCTTTTTTTTATTTTATTTTGGAAAGCTGTTATGCTGTAATGAATTATGTAATACATTTGTTAAGTGCTATCTATTGAGTGGGAAATTTGATTTGGAAGAACTCATAGGGCGTTTGATAAATTTTAAGATTTAAATGAGTTTGAAATCTTAAATATTGTATCTTTTGCTAATGGTCTTACGAACTATGATTGCAGAATAATATTTGCAGTATATATTCTATCATGTTCTTCAGTCAGCTTAAATTGCATTGGCGTCATTTATTTAGTAACAATAGTTCAGCAATCGGATATATATATATATTTTTTTAATGTTCGTCAGATTTGTAGCAGATTTGTAATATAGGAACGTGCTGAACACATAAATATTGTATTTTTACTTTGTTACTAGTATACCTATAGTATAAGCAAGTATTGTGAACGTGCGAAAATTCGAGATCGAGTTTTCAATGGATTTTCACGTTTCAAAGTCCCTTGAATGCGCTTTGACCATTCTCGGGGTGATGTCTGTCTATGATCGTGTGTGTTGTATGTGATTGAAAGATTGTGAGCGCTCTAACACAGAAACGATTGTAGCTATGAACTTGCAATTTGGAATGAATAAGTCACTTAGTTAGATTTTGGCTGAAATCTGACAACTTATCTTCGGGGCCTAGATACATTTTACACATTATGTCCTTATCAAAAATGTCTTCTAGTAAACGTTGTAGAAAAACCTGAATATAAGAAAGTCACTTTCATAATTACGCTGTGCAATGAAACGAAGAAACTTTCCGACGCCAACGCATTATTTTCATATACCCAGTTTAGGAGTTAGCTCAGAAGTAGCGTGCTTGCTTACTGAGCTCAAGATCACGAGTTCGAAGCCCATAGATTTTTTTTATCTGGTAGATGAAGAAACCTTGAGCTCGTTGTCCTCCGGATGGGACGTTAAGCGGTGGTTTCAAGCCTGTACGATGTCGTTAAAGACTCCTACCCTAGGTGAATAATAATTTAAGGTAGGCAATGTTTAGGACTCCCATATAAGAGTCGGGCTCATGTCCACCAGAGAGACTAGAGAGCGCTCTGGTAGTAGGCGATATGACCTTGTAGTTAAAGCCCGGGCATGAGTCATAGTAACTAACTAACCAGTAATGTCAGTATGAAATGATTTTGGGAGGGGGGGGGGGGGGGGGGGGGGGGAGAGAGAGATCTGTTACAGCATGGTTGGTTTAAAAAAAAACCTATTTGTGGCCACATTTTTTTTTTTTTTTAATTATTAAAACGTATAGTGTTTGGTTTATTGCGTACCCTCACTATTTCAATAACTCGATGTAGTATTTTCATATTCTTGTAGAAGCGGCGATTTGGTAATCAGAAGATCTAATTAGATGAAACACCTGAGCAAACGACATTGATATTACACTTGAAATAACAATTTAAAGGTCAGATCAATACAATATTTTCATTGATGATGACAATACATTTGTAATTTTCCAGGAATACGCTTTTATGGCTTCCTGCGTCAAGAAGGCTTTTGTTCATGACAACTTAAACCTCATAATTTTCAATATTTTCTGTCTTTTTTGCAATTTTGTTCGGCGAAAAACCAAGTATCATCGAAGTTTAATGAAAGCGCAATAAAACCAAATTTAATTTTAAAAAAAGTTGATATGCTAGCATTTTTTATTTCAATAAAATCGTGAAATTCGTACTTAGTGGCAGCTATAAACAGAGAACAAAGACGGGTTCCAGAAAACTTTCAAAATAATTGCTGTCGCTGATGGACTTTGAGAACAGGATGGCAACCTGTAGATAGCCCATTACTAAATTAATCGAAGCGAAAAAACGTAAATAAAATTAGATAAATCCGAAATTAGGGTACAACCCCTTCAACTTGTGGCTATTGACCACACTTCCCTGTAATATTTTTACTTTCCGAAGTATAGGAGAAGTTATGAAATTTGGTCAGAAATTCTGAGTTTTCAACGAAATTTCATGTTTACCGACCTGATTCAAAAAATGAAAAAACAAATTCTATGTGTGTGTGAACTCCCGATAGAATTAATGTATCGACTCGGAATTTTATATTTGAATCCAGAACCCTCTAAGGACCTATTGATTTTTGGCCAAATGGAAGGGGGGATTAGGGGGAGGCTTTACAATAATTCTAATAACTGCCGTCATAATGAATGTATTCATACGAAATTTCATATATAATTTCAAAGCCCTATAAGGACGACATTTAATAATTTTCAAAAGGATCAACCGAAGGGGGGATCAGAGAAGGGGGACTCGACTCAAATACCCTAATAATTGCCAATGTAATGAATGCTACACAAAAGTTAGTATGAGGAGCCACTACGTAAGTCAAATATTGAATTTTAAACGAATGACAGGATTGAAAGCAAAATCGTAATTGATCAGTTTGTGCGAGGGAATTACGTAGCCGATGCTTCATTGACAACGTTTCATTTTTATTTTCAGACTTCTTGATTACAGACCTGCTACACATCTTTTAGTGATAATCATTTAATATATGGATTCAGTTTGGTCGCTTTTAAGGCATTCATGTGACTCGTGATATTTGCAGCTTCATCAGAACTGTGTAAAAAAAGGGAACTGTGATTGCTATTCTGTTCTTTGTTAAACTGCTCTATGAATTGTTTTCATGTTGCTTATCATTTCATATGGAATCATTGGTGATGCCGTGCTACTTGTGTTTCACTGGTGGGGAGAATGTTGTCTGCCTTCATTCATCTTCGTTAAACTTTATTAATGTTAAAATAAAATTAGAGCTATTACAATTCTGAAACTTTGCACTCCTGGTAACAGGTATTCATTGGAACATAAGGCCTCATTTGTGTACTGAGACTGTAGAAAACAGTAACTCCAACAACCATCAACCAAACGGTCTTCCTCGCAGTAAGCACTTCAATCTTTCTCTCTTTTTTTTTTTTCTCTATAATAATTTCTACTTTAGTATTAACATATTCAGAAGGTGGCTGATGTAGTGGGAAGTGATTACTATTTTACTGCTTGTAAAATAAAAATAAAAATATAAATAGTCTCACCTCACATATTTATTGTTTTTTGCCAACCGACATAAAGCTGTCTGCAAAAAACTCATAATTTTGTAATTATTATTAGTTTTTTTTTTAATTTGTTCTACAATCTGTACAGAAACACAATAAGCAGAAGGGTTGACAATAAGAATAAATGATAAAATAATAAGTAATACAAAATATTAAGAAGTAAGAAAGAAATGAATAATACAAAATAATAGCAAACACAAACAAGAATAAATGAATAAAATACGTTCAAAATAAATGGTGGTAAATGAATAAAAAGAAACCATAAAATAAAAGAAATAAAACAAATAAAAATATATAAGAAACTGGATGAGGGCAGCACCAGTAGGACTCCCGCACAGTGCCGTATAGCACTCGGAGAGGGGAGACCAGCGCTGACCCTCCACCACACTGTCCAGCAGTGGAGGAAGACCAAGAGGCGGGGCGTGAGGGGAGAACCTGGTCATCACCAGCACTCCATTTCATTCTGTAAAAAAAAAGTTGCATTCTTCGCGCATGACAATATTGACTACTATATGTGCTAAACATTCATAAATGTTGATATTTAAAAGTAATAATGATTGATAAAGTGGACATTATCTTTATAATGTTGAGGGAAGTCGAGGTTTTGTAGTGTGATTAAAAACTCAGTATTTGGCCAACGTTTCGGAAACCTATTTCCTTGTTCAGGGCCTTATAATTACTATTATATAATAGTAATATAATGGATCTTTGTGGTGAATGTGGTTTGTGTTTGTTCAACACACTTCTCTACCCGACACAAACTTCCCTTAACAATGATTATAAAAATCTTCAACAATTAACTTACATGGTTATACATTTTATAAACATTACAATTTAAAAAGCTAAAAGTAATAAACTATTATTTGAGTGTTTATTTATTTATTACCCCTTTTTATTTTTTACATTTTAAAATTATGTTTTAAAAAATGTTTCATGAGGTATGTTAAGTGTTGAAGATTTTTATATCACTTTATTTTATTTCACTGATTTCTTGACTTTATTTATTTTTATGAACAACATTTTAGCGCATATAGTCAATATTATTATTGTTTTTATTAGAACCCTTACAATTCTTTTTTTTTTTCTAAATTATGGGTTTTTTGTAGACAGCCTGATGATGAGGGCAACATCAAAAGCCGGGTAGCATATAATAATAAAAATTATGAATGATCAGGCTATGTCTTTTTTTACAACCAGTGAAAAAGAATTACTAACATAAGTTACGTCTCCCTTAAATCCTCTATATAGACTTGTTTTTCGTAAGTGACCTTGACAGTTTTAGAGATCGAGTTACATTAAAAACTCATTAATCGCCTGTCATCCAATCAAATTCATTGTTGAAACCTTTTTGTATCCTTCAAAAATAATAGATGTTACAACAGTGAATGCTATTGGAGGATAGGCGTGTACAGCGGTATACTCCTAACTTGGTCTTAACTTTTCAACTTAATGAAAAACAAGTCATATACAGGTATGCCGAAATAAGTTTATGGAATTATTAGATTAATTGGGATGTAAAATGAGTAGGTAATCTATGAGAGATAGTGGAGATTAGTTTTATAACTTGTTCACAGAGAGCATTCTGGGCAATGTGTCGGATAATGAGGTAATAACCACACAATATCTGTATCATCTTCCTTCTTATAATAAATGTATTCTTATTTAAACTGTTTATTAGATAGTTAATAACAAGGTGGCAGTGGGTAGAGGTGTTTCTGATCTGGTAGTAGCATGACTTTTGTCTCTTTGTGACTCATGCCCGGCCCTTGATTAACCACGAGGTCATACCATGTATTAGCAGAGAGCTCTTTCGTCGCAGTGAGCCCCATTGTAATATGGGAGACTTAAATTTTATCAAAACTGGTATCTGACGTTCCCTCCGCAAGTTTTCTACCTCCCAGATTGAAAAACATAGACGGCACGTGCGGGTATCGAACCCGCATTCTTGAGCACAGTTGGCAACCGCGCTACCTCTGAGCTACCGGCGCCCCATAACAGGAATGAGATTATTCCTGGATTATGATTATTGGATACTCTTTTATAAATGTTGTCTTAAATATTTAGTTAATCAATCATTAAAGGAAATCGAGGTTCTTTTGTGTAAATAAAAAACTATGTATTTGCCCAATGTTTCGGAAACTATTTATATCTATATGTATATATCTATATCTATACGTTTGTGTCTGGTAGGGAACGATAGTTATTTAACGGACACAAACACACCTTCATCACTCACATCCACTCAGGTCATTATAAGGCCCTGTAGAAGGAAATAAATAGTTTCCGAAACGTTGAGTATTAGTATATATCAAATACTGAGTATTTTTTATTTACACGACAGTACCATTTCCGACCAATCATTTAGTTAACCATTAACCATATTCGACTGTCGATTCTTCATCTCTCTTTCTCTGAAGAGTTTTTATGAATGATAATATCCAAATGATTAAGCTTCACATGAATCAAAATGTATCGATATGTCTGAATAATAAAATATGAAGTAAAGACGAAGATTTTGGAATTATGTTGAAAATGTTAACGAATGAATCCTTGAAAAACAATTATCTCTACTAGACATTTACATTTTGGAAGCTTTTTGATAACTCTTATCTCTTCCCACTTCAGTTTTTAGACACTTTGTTTAATAAATATGTAAAACAGAAAAAAGCTTTTATGAATCAACACCAAGTGAGTAATCAAAAATATTATTTTTAAACACCCGTACTGATAACAAATAGTGAAGTCTCACCAATTCTTGTGAGGTGAACTATCCTATCAGGTCTTATTATCATTATTTATATTATTATTATTTATTATGTCATTAAATATTTACAGATAAATTAATGATTATAGTCGGTTGAGAAGACGGTCTGTGTATATGTGGAGTTTATATTTCCTTTAGTGTGTGTATATTCCTTTATCCTGTTCAATATGAATTTTCACAAAGTAGACCTGGAATCAGTTCAATTCTTTTTTTTTATTTAATTTATTATATGTCAGTCATACCCAATATTACATATATATATGAATATATGTGTATATTTGTCTCCTCATTTTGACAAATATTTTCATATTTACTGTCTGCCTAGGTGGTGCTTTCGACGGTGTAGAAGACACAGGGACTCCGTTCGGCTACAAGCGAGGTGAGGGGATTGACGCGGGTCATGGCGAACCTGAGTGGATTGTCAACAAACTTAGATACAAATACGACTCTGTTTTTGAGTCGTTAGGACCCATCAACGGCAAGCTTTCCGGTGAAGGTAAATAAATATCAAATTTATTTATTAATTTTTTTTTTTGTAACCTCGAAAAATGTTGCTAAGGAACATCTGTGGAAATTGTATCCAATATATAATATACAGTTATATTAATGTCTAATGATTCTTGTCTGATTCTAGCTGCAAAAACGGAAATGGTCAAATCCAAACTGCCCAAACCGGTACTGGGTAAGATCTGGAAACTGTCGGACATTGACAAGGATGGGTTCTTGGACCAGGACGAGTTCGCCCTGGCGATGCACCTCATCGGAGTGAAGCTGGATGGACACGACCTGCCCACTGCTCTTCCTGATCATCTCATCCCGCCCTCCAAGCGTGCCTAGCTCTATCTCAACTCACCTCTACAACTTACAGATACCTTCCGCAGCTTTCTCAACACTAATCCCAGTTCATTATATTTATTTTCAAATACTATCAATGACTGTCTACTAGTTATTTTTTATTATTATTCTTATTTATTGAGGCACTTAGTTCTAAATTGTGTGACTGATTCTAGGTGAACCTATGTAGAGATATTCTATGTATATTAAATACTCTGTTGATTCTTTCAACTTATTCGAAATGTGAAGTGCTTAATGTAATTATTATAACATCCATTTAGATGCATTACCAGTTCATTAAATGAATTGGTAATGGTAATTCATTAAAAGTAATTTGTGAAAATGGAATGTAGGTTCTATCATAAAATATCGACATTGTGATTATTATTTTTGTTTTGGTTCAGGGAAGAATGTTATATATTTTGGTTTTTTGTCTAGTTCTTTATGATTAACGAATACATTGTTCATTGCAGGAAAGGCCTCCAGAAGTTGAATTATGTAATAAACATTTGCAAGACATTTTGTTAATTTTTTTTATAATTTTTTTTTTTCCGCGAATCAAGTCAAGAAAGTCAAAACAGAGTGGAAAGGAGTTTCCTGAAAAAATATGTCAGTTAAGTAGTTCAGTGGGCCATGTTCGAAAAGTGTTTAGTTGACAGACGTCATACATTCTACATTTTTAAGCCTGAATATCATATTTTGTCATTTATTTTGCTTAAAAAAAGAAAAAAAAACAAATTTCTTTCAGATTGATAAAAATACATTGTTAATATGTTTAAATGAAACGGTTTTGTGTACAAAATAAATATTCTTCAGTTACGTTTCTTACAAATGTTAACAAACATAGAATTTAGGGTTATTCAGGTTCCTAAAATCAGTCACAGTTATATTATTTCATTTATCATCATCAATTATGTCTT
Source organism: Aradus depressus (assembly GCA_963662175.1). NCBI lineage: Eukaryota > Metazoa > Arthropoda > Insecta > Hemiptera > Aradidae > Aradus > Aradus depressus. The sequence goes on along the minus strand of OY759214.1, from coordinate 44,901,672 downwards.
TGTCACATATACTCCTTATTTATATATCCGTTATTTGTAAGTATCGAAAAAAAAGGGACCAAATCAAAAAAATAATTATAATAAACAATTATTTTTCAGTAATTATATAATTTCAATAATAATTTTAATTTCATAGATTTGGTCAGATATTTATTTTTTATGGTTACCAAAAATTAACTTAATCTACTTACTGTTTATGGTATGATATTTTTGAAAACAATGGGGCAGAATAAAAGAATAGAAGAATAAAACATGTCAATGACGAATTATTTCCCTTTTTTGTTTCATCGTTAATACTTTTTCAAGATATTTTCAATTGGAGTAAAAATGTAATGTGATAACCTAGTAAAAAGTTATATTGCGTATTCAGTTTTGATCAATGTTTGATCGATGTTTTTCGTTTCGAAGTTTCACCCATTTACGTACCTATGTAGAATTTTTTTTTTTTTTTTTTACTTTTCAATAAACAGATTACGAGCTTGTCCAACAACACAAGTATTTTTAATATTATTATTTGTCAATGTAATTGCTATTTAGAAGATAATTTTATTTATTATTTATGATAATATTTTATTTATACATAGTTTCTTTCTATTAAGTTTATAGTGATATATTTTGTTTATAAAATATAAATATATTTAGTAAATTTATTTTCATATTCCTTGCAATTATTATTATATTTTTCACATTATTATTATATTATTTTTGCTTCTATTATTATTTACGAAAAATATATTTTTATTAGGCTTAATTTTATGGCCGTGTCAATTATATCTTTTTTGTAGCCAAAGAAATGTGATTTTTAACTTATTAAGAATAAGAAAGAAACAAAAAAAAAGTTATATGTTATATTATTAAACAATCGTATTTTATGGTACAATCACACAATTCGTGAAGCATTTAATGTCAAAAAAATTATATGAAGATTTTGGAGAATTAAAGCAAAAAGCAAAACTCGCCTTGTAATATAATATAGTAGCTTCATTTTTGTGCAATCATGTAGAAGAATCTATGTAACTTAAAAGAACTTTATTGCTACATTTCTGTATAAAATATAAATATATTTAAATTTATTTTCTATCGCTTTCTCTCTCCCTCCATCCTATATTGAAATTTATTTTCTATCGCTTTCTCTCTCCCCCCATCCTGTATTTAAATTTGTTTTTTATTGCTTTTTCTCTCCCCCCATCCTATATTTAAATTTATTTTCTACTCATGCCTTAGTTCTGACTACTCTGGTATATACATACATATATTACTCTGGTAATGGCAAACAAATTAACAAAAAATGTTGAGTGTCATCACAGTTCATTCATGAAAAAATGTGTGTTAATGCCCTCAATATTTTTCAGTTTCACCAAACTAACATTTTGATACATTTCAAAGCTCAGTTGGGCAAAAGATAAAATTGTTTAAAATAATATGAGTTATCAGGAGGGCTTCAACTACCAGGTCATATCGCTTGCTACCAGAGCGCTCACTGGTAGACAGAACAACTTCAAATATGATATTTAAGAACTTGAGTTAGCAATGAAAGCCTTCCATTGCGTCTGCTGGGTGACATGCATTCGCTATTTTGATCAACTGAAGAAGTGACAATTTTTTTGTCCCAGGTCTGGTTTTAATGTAATTTAGTGAAGATTGCGTTCTTTGAACAAAATGAACTTCACATATCAAGTTCTCTTTTTATATCAAACCTTCTCATTTATTTGCCAAATTTGAAGTCTAGATTAAACTCCGATGGTGGTAAGGCCTCTATTTTGGAAATAAATAAAAAAGAGTTTCAATTCAAGCAAGGGAAAAGTGGCGATAGTTTTATTATTCGTTTCAAAAGCGGAAGATCAAAGAAGTTATAATAAAAATATAAAATAATATTTATTTTTGTATGATTAACAATCCAATATGATACATCACAAAATACAAAAAAATTAAAAAAGTATTGGTGCATTTTACAAAAAAATTAACAAGTGATTATTAAGATTTATGTGATATGGAAGCACTAGAAACTGTGAAATAATTCAACGTTCGTCATTTTGACTTAACGTCCTCGTGTACACTATAATAATTTAATTTGTTCGATTAAAAATAAGTTGAATTAATTAAGTAAAAATTGTTATTTTCAACTTCAATGTGCATCATTACTGTGAATAAATACAAATCTCAAAATACGAAATGGAGTGGTGTATTTTAAAAATAAACAGTGTTTGTTCCTACTTAAATCTAATTAGTCTAAATTGGAGTCTAGCCAATTATTATCTCTACCGTCCTAATAAATAACTTCACATTTTTTCGTATACCTACTCAATATTTTCAAAAACATACTACAACGCGAAAAAAGGAATAATACTTAAGTTACAATCAAAAAAGGTAACTATATCTAATTATAATCTAAATTTAAAATTTCAGTCTAAAACGTATTCACTAAAAATTTAAAATACAATACATTATATTTAGTCCTTTATTAATATTAAAGCTTTTTAAAGAATGATTTTTAGTGAGCAATTCTACTGACTTAAATGTTTAAATCACACGGTATTATTGATAAATATAAAATTATGAATACATTAATAAAGTATCTAAGCAATGAAAAGAACAAAATTATTATTAAAAATGTATTTTAAATAAAATATATTATTCCTAAATTATTGCATGTGTCTAGTGGAGGCCGGAAAAATATCACTATCCAGTCATAGGAAAAATCTACATTTGTATCTTTACTAGAAAGGAATTTCATATTTTAAATTCAACTCTATTCAAAAGGAATTATAAAAGTGCTAAAGAAAATAAATAAATAATAAAAGAATATTCGCCCTAGGAGTATATCTCCACAAAACAAAATAAAATAATACTTAAATCAGGTTTTTACATAATTCTAGAGGAAAAGCTTGCGAGAATATGCTTATAAAAGTTGAATTTTAAATCAAATTAATTCGCTTTTTTAGGTTTTCTCTTCTTGTAAGCTGTCACTTGTCGTAATAGTTCAGCGTTCTCATCTTCAGCTACAGTTGGAGCGTTGAGAAACTTCTTGGGCACAATTATTAATCCAATCAAAGTCAAACCTCAGAACAAAAATAAAGAAATTGTTATTTTCATGTCCAATAGGCCTAAACCTAAGTTATAACCTTAAAGAAAATATTAAAAACAAATAATAATAAGTCCATTATAAAGTAAGTAAAGAGCATGCAAATTTACTTAAGTTAGTTATTGTGTATTGTGTTGTATTATCATGCCCGGGCTTTTAACTATAAGGTCCCATATACGGGAGTCTTAAATTTTGTCTATCTAGATTTATTCACCTAGGTTAGTGGTAGGACCTTCCCTTAACAACCCATCCGAAGGACGGCGTGTTCAAGGTTTTTTTCACCTCCCATCTTAGTCTATAGGTCTTGTAAATATGTTTTAGTTTCACAAATATCCTGAGGAGCAGAAACACTGCACCAAAATTTCATATCCTTGAAAATGAACTAGATAACTGAAACAAATGTGAATCGACCATTTCCTTATTCCAAAGGGTAGTAGTAATTTAAAAGGAACTCAATAAGTTTTATTTTCATTATAGGACATCCAAAAGACTGTCTATATTTTAAAAAAGATTTTCCAAAGACATTTCGTGAAAAAAAAGGTTCATTATTCAAAAATTAAGTGCACAATTTTTCCTCAGCTTGAAATGATCAAATAATTGTTCGAACTTCCCCCAAAGACAATCGATCGATTTGGCTAAAAATCAATAGGTGACTTCATCAAGCACTTCTCAACCCCCACATAAAATTTCTTGTAAAAAGCGGTAGTGATTAGGGTTTTTGAGCTGAGCATGCTACTGTCAGCCTCCCCCCCCCCCCCCCCCCCCCCTTTCCCTAAGGCCGATTAGGCTGAATATCAATAGGAGTCGGCCTTAAGGGGTTCTGGTGTTCTATATATAAAGCTTTAATTCTTCCTTTTCTCTTTTATTTTCTTGACAGAGGTCCTCCACCACTATTATATAATTTTTATTGCAATTACTTTTGTTTAATATTTTTATTATCAATAATTTTATTAGTTATATACTATTTATTTTACTGATATTTGTTAATTTCTCTATTTTTTATTTTGTTGTATATTTCGCTTTTTTCTTCCTATATTTCAATCTGTGTGACCTGAGAAAGGGGCCCATGATCACACCGAAACCTATTTCGCACATTGTGACCTCAGGCTGGCACATAAGAATGTCCAGAAAGATCACCATAAAAGAAGACATTTCTGAAAGAATTATAAACGATTTTTTATGGGAATTTAAATTATAATTAATAAAAAGTGTAACTATTCTATTTAATAATACTATTATTTTGGTATTAATTTATTTTCCAGTATTTATTTTATTTTTTTACTATTATTCTTATTACTAATCACATGTGTTCGACCCTAAGAGTTAGTAACTGTTTATATAACTAATTTATAAGCAATCTTGATGTATAAACGTTTTTGATGTATCCTATTGTATATATTATGGTTTAACTGAAATAAATATTATTATTATTCTCCTATTGGCAATTAATGTGTCCACAAACCTGTTTTTTATTTTCACTTTAGATTGAAGGGCCGGGAAAACCTAAAATACCTGAGATATGAAGACTCAACATAGAATTTCTGACCGATCATAAATCTAACTTCCTCTATAGTAGGAAGTAAAAAAAAACTATTTGTCCTATTTTACGAAATGACCATTTCACCCCTTCGAAATGGTAGACAATTATTTCATATTGATAATTAAAATATAATACATAAATACGAGTTTATTGAATATTAAATAAATACTTACAATTGAGTACACAAGGAAAGATGATATAAAAATTGAGAGTGGCCGATTTAAAATAAAGAGCTTCAGTCAAATACATAACGACCGTCAAAATGATGGAACAAATCCCCATACTTATAATTCTGAAAACGAATAAACGGGTAACAATAACAAAAATCTTTGGTAATATATTATCCAAGTCCATCATCATTCTACAAACACAATAATTTTCTGATGTTAAATATTTAATATGACTCCATTAATAAACTTCATAATACCAGCAGTTTATAAAAAATAATTCTATATATACAGCCTATAGAGCCCGTTCTTCCCGCACTAGTTGCAGTACATAAGAACGTACAGCACAAATAATTATTTTTTATTTTTCAACTAAATGTGTGAAAACCCTCTAAAATATTATTTAACACAGAATAAAATCTAAAAAGAAAATTTATAATACTTACGGAATATAATGAATAAAGACAGTACAATGTATCAGTGCGACAGCTTTTAAGATCGAATACATTCCTAACACTCTTGGTAGAGTTGGGTCATCTGCATATGTAAAGTAACGTAATTAAGGTGATCATTATAAATGTAAAAATATGTAAGTTCACAACAGTGGTAGGCACAAATAATATGTTTCTAGAAACAAAATGTAGAAAATGCTATTTATTCGGAACCCCTGGCCATGACAAACGCATCAAGTGAGTTTAATTTACTTTTAATGGAAATTATTTAAGCACTTAACACCAGGATCACACTTTTCAACTTAATAGAAATAATGCACGTCCAAAACAATTATTCCACACATAGATCATCTCAAAAGAACAAGGAAAACATATTATTCGTGCCTAAAACTGTTTTTTTTATAAATGAATATGGTAACATACTTTGTTCAAGAAGTCCGTTCGTTTTTGTGAATGCATACTCGCCTATGATGCATTTATTTTCGATGAAAGACCTAATTGCAACGCCAATATCCATAAAAGCGACAAATGCAATCCAACCTCGAAAGGCGTACATTATTTTTTGGTCCATTTTTTCGATACAGTGATAATGTTGAGCTCATGTCACCCTCGGAAGGTTTCAAAAGATAAATTAACAAGTCTGGACACAAACTGCACCTGTCGTCTCTCACACTGTCCAACTTATTCCACCAACCAACACATACTTCCTACATTCTGAATTAGACTGCGGAAGGCTATTTTAGATGCGGTATAACCTTCACACACATTGTGAGCATGCCCAGTGGGTGCAGTTTCAATCGATAAAACTCCCACCCGTATACCGCACACTGCATAACCACGCTATCCTCAACATTTTTCAAAAATTATCATTTTGTTTTGCTTTATTTTATTGTTATTATTATATGTGAACACAGTCAATTTTGTCTATTGTCATACTTTTATCCTTTCTTATATTTTTTGTATTTGTTTATATTAATTTGTACACTTGGACCCCCACCTGTAATTTGTCTTGTTCACCTAACATGTTCTTCACAATACAGCCCTTCTTATATTTCTGCACTTAATTGTTTGTAAGAAATCCATTTTTTAAATTTTTTTAGTAAATAAAACTACAAGAAATTATTGCGGAACCAAAGACGTTTTAGACAGAAATAAAGGGACATTAAAAAAAAAATAATAATAAATGACCATATTGTTTATAATAAAAGTGTAGTATCTTAAAAAATGAATACAATAAAAACCTAATAGCTCATTATTCGTTCTTCTTATCATTAAATAACATAGACAGACAATCAATATTTACATTTGTTCTCGACTAGAACAATATTTCACATTACACAGAATTACATAAAAGTATAATTGTATATTATACATAGAAAATTATTGTAATATTTAAAAAAAAATTACATCAAAATTGCAGGAAAACTGCTCATTTGACAAAAAACAATAATTACTAAGCTTAAAAACTAAAAAATCCAAGAATTAAAATTATTTAGAAAGTTGAAACATTTGGTTTTGATATTTACATAGCAGTAAAAGTAACGTACTAACAATACAAAGATTGAAGGAGTATTAAAGCGTATTATACATGTGTCATTTTTTAGAGTACTGCAGTTACGTGGCCGGGGGAGAGATCACCCTTCATGAAATCATAATCAATATTTTTTTCCCCCTCCCCTTATACGGATACATGAGGCTGCCCCCTCCTTAAAAAAATAAAATAAACAAATATTGGATAAGTCAACACTTCCCACCTTCCACTGTCTAAATGTCCACGTGATGTATCTACACCAATTTCTGGTTTCATCATTGGCCCAATGAGATCACCAAAAAGTCCATGAGCGGCTGGCTACCCTTCCATACGGTCCGCGGCTGGTACTCGTTGAATTATCATTTTCCTTTTAGCATCATACTCGAACTGGTTGCCCTCGAAAACTTTACTTTCATAAAAGGGTCGAACGTCATAAATTTTGATTTGCTTAGCCTGGAACAAATAAAAAAGAATACATATATATATACATATACATATATATATATACATATATATGTTTCATTTTCAACACAGGTTCAAAATGTACGTATATTATAAAATTGTGTCGATATAGAACTAATGAAAAAACAATGAATTTGTTCATAGCATATTGTCTAATACCACAAAATACAATCCATTATTTACAATAGTAAAAGTTCGAATATTCATGGGGTTATTCGGAAATTAATCTTATTTTTTTTTCAGTGTCCGATAACATTTCTGCGGTCTGTGGTTCGATATAGTGGAAGGAAAACTAATAAAAATAAATAAAACAAAGAATTTGTTTAACTTTTAGTGTTTAATTCCACAAAATTTATAGCGGATATCTTTTCGTTTATTTTATTTGCTTCTTTTAAAAATTTTGTCTAATGTTATTCTTTTTTTTTGTCTGACTACCGCGAAGCCAAAAGGAAGGAGGTTATGATTTTGACATGTGTGTATTCACATTAGTTAAACGCAAGATAAGGGCTATAATAAAAACTTAAAAATTCCAAAATGGCGGCCATTTAAGTAAAATATACCAGCAAATGAAGTGAATCCTTGGAGTGAAGTATTAGTTACATGAATATTAAATGACGATTCCAAAAATAGACGGATTGTTGAGTATATAATAAATGTGTAATAAAAAAAATAAAATAAAAACAATTGTCAACGATTGGACTCACACGCGAGTGCTCCGCATCAGTATGTATAATTTAAATATTTGTGAGAAGACGAAACACTAAAAAAACTCTTAAATAAAAAAAAAATAGTTAAAAACTAAAAACCAAATACAAAAAAGAAGCTTGAAATATGTTTATTTTCTTCATATTGTATTTTTTTACATATATTTATACAGATAGCTAAAATTATTTTGAGTATTATAATAATTATGTCATAAGTGAAAAAAACGAGGTTTCATTTCAGGTCGCACGTCGTCAAATTAATAATTAACTGAATAATTAAAAAACAAATGCCTGCGACTACGCCTCCTATACTTCTATACTTTGAACCTCGATGTTTTTTTCGTGAATACTTATGACAAACAAAACTATTATAATATTCAAAACAATTTGTAAACAATCTGGATGCATTTTTATTTTTAGATATAAATACTAATCCGAGGCAGATAAACGTATTTCAAGCTTTTTATTTGTAGTCGATTTGTAGTGTAATTTTAAATGTTTAATTTAATTCAAGAAAGATATACTAGTTTTAGTAATATTTATTAATTGAGAAACGAGTTACCTTATCGATGAAGTCCTTCTCGTGTATTTCGATGATGTTGACATCGACCCCATGAAGCCCTCTGATGTACATAAGCTGATCCATGGTCATCTGACGGAGGATGTAGTACAGGAGGTCTGTTGTGTCCTTCTTGTACAACAGATACTTCTGGAACGTCTATCAAAAAACGAAGCAAGAATGATTATCAAGAAATTATTAAGTAGGTTATTGTGACTCATGCGAAAGCTCTAAAATCAGTAAATCACACACTAAAATCATTAAACTGTTTAAAACATCCCTGAATCCGAAAAACTGAACGAGGATACTATTAATTTTCAGCGGAACCAGCTGAAGGAAAAGGGGGTGGAAGGGGGTTCAACTCAAAAACCCTTATAACTACCGATGAAAGTCAACCAGTGATTTTGGAGGGAGAGCGAAAACGTATTTGTTTAATTCATACCGAGGAAGTAGGTGACTCCCATCATTAAAGGGGCACAAAATCATTTATACTCATTGTTGGCAATACTGGTGAATGTTATCAAAGCAACTTGCGTCTTAACCTTCCTTTGAAAATAAACCTGTCAATTTACATAAATAAAATTGTTAAATTTTGTCTGTCTGTTTAGAATTACCTCTCCATATTCTGTACCAAGGAGTTTCATGTGTTCTAAAATCTGTATTAATAGCTTTTAGAATTGTTGTCATTCTGTATATTTCTCCACGCACTTTTCGAAATTGCTGATCATATTTTTAATAAAACTTAGTATGTATTTAATGTTGTCTAACTTGAACAATGAGCTATTTAGAGTCCAAAAAATTTAATTGGAGGTGCTGTTAAGCACCATATTTGTTTTTTTAAATTACAATGTAATGCATAACATTAAAAAAAAAAAACAGACAAGATCAAAGATATTTTTTTTTGGAGTGGGAGAGATAAAAGACGTTTTATTTTTTTATTATCCGTGGATCTCAAGGAGTTGGCTGAATTATGAATCCTAGTGGTTATTTCAAGGGTACATCAAATAAAGGCTATTGATTTGGGGGAGGGGAGGGGGGGAAGAAGGTCCCAATTGGGGATGGGACGAGTTCAAAAATATATAATATATATTATATGTCTTGTTCGCATACAGTTGGGAGGAGTTTGGAGGAGGGAGAGAGTAAAAGGGTTTTTATTCTTTATCCTATAACCAGATAAAGTAATATAACGCCAAGGTACTCCCGGACAACCTGCTAGTTCTAAATTGTACGGCTAATTTATTTTACTGCTTATTTTTAACATATTGAGATTCGCTTAGAGAATGAGTATTTAACTGAGAAAATTTGTTTGTTCGGGACTCATGCACAAGTTTCAACTATGAGATCATATCGCCTACTACCAGAGCGCTCTTTCAACGTTCTGGTAGACATGGGTCAGACTCTACTGTCCTAAATTTTGTCTATATCCAGGATTAATTAAGGCAGGGATCTTAACAAGTAAATGACAACGCACAAGCTCGAGACTATAAACTTGGTTCACCTCACAGATAAAAAGAAATCTAAGGGCCTCGCTCGGGTTTGAACCCACGATGTGCAGCAACCTGCGCCCCCAATGAGGTCTTTATTTCAATAAAGTAAGGTTCCCAAATAAGGTCTCCATGAATAGTTTTTGAATGAAATAACTGGATAAAAATACTTAATTTTTGCAGTTTCAAAACCGGTAATGTTAAATGGACCACAGAAAGTTTTTTAATACGACAACCAATTATAGATTTAATAGCAAGTAAGACAATTTTCAGAAAACAAACGCTGGGCAACAACTGCTGAAAATAGTGAGACAATTCAGAATCGTATTGAGGGTCTCGAGACCATTATCTTCACATGTCATACATATTGTTCATATGTCAGTTTCAGAATGATTTTCTCAGAATTTAGTAATAGATAATTAAAATGCACAATTTCTTTGTCAAACTTCACTATATATTCTCAAATACTCAACTAGTTTCGCCGTGTTAAGGCATTATCAAGAGTCACTTACAAACTCTTGATAATGCCTTAACACGGCGAAACTAGTTGAGTATTTGAGAATATATAGTGAAGTTTGACAAAGAAATTGTGCATTTTAATTATCTATTCCTAGAATGGAGCTTCACAAAGTAAATCTGGAAACCATAAATTATCAGAATTTAGTTTTGTAAAAATGTGTTCTTGAATTATGCAATGGGTAAACATCTACGAATGACATAACATATGTTAAAGGAATTCGAGGTTGTCAGGTAAATAAAAAACACAGTGGGCAACGTTTCGGAAACTCAGTGGCCAACGTTTCGGAATTTATTTGCTTCTTCAGAGCGTTATAATGACTAGAGTGGTTGTGTGTTTGGTTAGGGTGGTAACCTGAATAAGGCCCTGAAGAAGGAAATAAATAGTTGTCGAAACGTTGGCCAAATACTGAGTTTTTTACTTACAGGGCAGAACTTACGACTTCTTATAACATTGAAAACATACTGTCGACTCTATCGATCATTGTGACATAATAGACGTTCGAAACTATCATGAGGTTCATTTTCAATAAACAATTAAGAGGAAATGAATGAAAAACCCTTGTTTATACCTTTCTCATGGTGTTCATGACACTGTACTTCTGTGTCTCTACGAAAGACTCGAGCATCATCCTCATTGCCATGTTTACATCGTCCTCTTGAACATGGGCTCGTAGGTGGATCCTGGCGTGGGCCTCTGCCATCCGGATCATTGACTCGATGTGTCGCACTGTGATCGGCAAACTCCCTGTCGCCTGAAACCAATAGCAGAACATGTTAGTTATAACTGTGTACTTCTCTAAAAACTAAAAAAAAAAAAAAGTGATCGGTGAATCAACGGCATGTACTTCCCCAGAACGAATTAATCAACTTTTCGCTCCCGTTCCAAAACCAGTCGACCGTTTGAGTTAATATTCAATAGTTGACTTACATAGAGGCTCCTAAATACTCATACTAAATGAGTCGATAAATTCATTACATCGGCAGTTATTGAGGTTTTTGAGTTGAGCCTCCTTTCATTCAGGCGATTCCGTTGAAAATTAATAGGTAAGTGTCGTCCGTATGGAGTTTTGAATTCATATATGAAATTTTGTGGCGATATATATTCACTACAACGGCAGTTATTAGAGTTTTTGAGTTAAGCCTCTCCCCTAAACCCTCTTTCCCTTTAGCCGATTTGGCTGAAAATCGATAGGTGTCCCTGTTCAGGGCACACATATACATTTTCGTGTTGATACATTCATCCTATCGTATTCACAGACACACAGAGAGACATTGTTACGCCTCCCCCTTTCCTTAGTTGATTTGGCTGAAAATAAATGTATCGTCGCTATACATTCATGCTATCGGGAGTTATCGTGTTGACAGACGCACAAAAAAAAATCTTTTTTTCATAATTGTAATCTGAAGATTGGAAAACATTACATTCCGCATTGAATTGTTGACCGATTACATAACTTTCCGTGTACATCATATAGCTGGAGAAATAAAAATAAAATAAAAACCATAAAATATGAGTATGTTGCTTATAAGACTTACAAGAGATTCTTGTCTGAGATGTGAGTACATTTTGGCCACCTTGTCCTGATCCATGTTGTTCAGTTTGGGATGAACGGTCTGTTTGGCATAGACGATATACTTGCGGAGCAACTCCTGAGGTATGGAATCTTCAGCTGTGTTCAACTCCTGCTGCTGTGGTGGTGTCGCCGGATGATGTCGGATGTGGGAACTCACAACAAACTTAGCCAGTTGTTCATCAGCCAGTGGGTCCGCCTCGTCTCGCACCACACACAGCACGTCGAAACGGGACATGATCGGTTCTGAAAGGTTCACCTGGGGGGATACAGAAACATCAATGGTACATCTACTCTAAAATAAAGCAACTACCTCTTAAAAGAAGTAACTACTGTGTTGAAGTCTCAAACAGAAAGGGCATTTTCTCTCAGCCGCCCTGTTAAAAACATTATGGGACAAACAACTAAGATTATACCCTACAATGAGATGTTTCTGTGGGGTGAAAAAGAGCACGCCGTCCTTAGGATGGAACGATAAGTTAAAGTTCCGAATCTGTATGATGTCACGTAGTCGTTAAAAACCCCCTACCGTAGGTGATAAAAAATTTAGGGTAGGCAAAATTAAGGGCTCCAACAGTAGAGTCAGGCTCATGTACACCAGGAGCGACAAAAGAGTTAGTTAAAGAGATAGTTGATGTGTTTTAAAAACTTGTATGCATCACCTTAGAAGATTTGCTCAAAACCTCTTTATATGCTACGCAAATTTAAAAAAAATTTTAAACATTTATATTAAAAGCGCCGAAAATACAACCATTTTCCAATCTTAACGTATGGAGAGGTTTGCCTACTGAGTCAAAAACATAAAAGTACATATATAATTAATGGATATGTTTACATTTTCTGCAAAGGTCATAGAGGGGTCATAGCGGCCCCCGATGGGATTGGCGGCAGCTATCACAGAACAACGGGCCTGCAGAGAGGTCACAATGCCAGCCTTGGAAATGGAGATCGACTGTTGCTCCATAGCCTCGTGGATGGAGGTTCGATCGTGGTCGTTCATCTGAAAACAAAATAATCAGTTAGCTGACTACCATTGGCTAAAGTAGATTAGTATTAATTTGTCAGGAACATTTTCGAGGAGTGGCTACTGAAGCTGTTTTTAGAAAACTATAAAAATGAACTAATTTAACAAATCTAAACATATTAATCAGACACTCCATTACAAACCTGTTTCCTTTAAAAAGATATGTTGTAACGAAATATGTTCTCACTTTCAAAATACTATGATAGTTTTCTATGTTACGGCAATATATCCATAATATCCATCCCACCCAAATAGTTATGTGACCTTATACAAGCTTAAAGGAATTTTACGTAATCATAATTCTGTAATGTGAATTGAATTACACAGACTATATCTCATTAATGCAACTCATATTTTTCACCATAAAAACATTTTTATCACTAAAAAAATCAGATCTCTAGAAAATACAAAGAAATACAATGATCTCACTGTTTCTATCCTCTCGAATCCGTATTTTCCGTTACTTTCATACAACCTTCAAATGCCTATAGAACTTATGAAATAATCTCTAAACTATTATTTATAAATGCATTCACATAAGTTAGATTTTTCCATAAAAAATAAATTCAGGAATATTCAATAAAGGATGCACAATAAGGAGTCCTCAGGAATAATTCTTGAAATGAAAAGTTCATTAAGAACGTTTATGTAAAAGCCTAAAACATTCCAAAGCTAATATTGCATAGTTAGCCTTTCAGACACAAAATTATAATAATTAAAACTTAAAACATATACCAATTAATTATTATACCTTTAATTATTTTCTAGCAGATAATTGTTCAGCTGAATATTACCTTTATCTAAATTTTATTGAACGGAAAATTTTTTGTCATTAATTGTACCCCGAATTTTGCACAATTTTGGATTGGGCCATCTTTACATCAAACCAAACTTACATGCCAAGTTCCTTTCTTGAATTACGAAAGTGATGAGGATTTAGGAGACAGACAGACACGGAACAGAAAGTGTTTGGACCTGAAACGCAAAATCACAAAGCTTCTTTTACACTTTGGATATGCGAGGAGGCAATAACAGAGACAAGGATCGCGAAGTTATTATTATCTTACGTCCTGTTACAACACTGAACCTCTTTAATAGGGTGCTAGTTGAGCACAAACTGGAACTGGAACAAGACTACTGCGAGAGCCAGGAACATGAAGTTTCGAGATGGCAATAAGTTGTTTCTCACGACTAACCTACAATAGTAGGTAGTTTTAATCGTTATTTATCATTAAGAATTTATTTTGCTGTCTTCCACTCACTTTGTCGAACTCGTCAATGAGACAGACTCCCATGTCGGCAAGAACGAGAGCTCCAGCCTCCAGGGTCCACTCCTTGGTGACGGGGCTCCTCCGGACATAGGCCGTCAGACCCACGGCAGATGCACCCTGTCCCGTCGCGAACACTGCCCTCGGAGCTATCTTCTCCACGAATTTGAGAAACTGGGATTTAGCCGTCCCAGGGTCACCGCACAGCAGCATGTTGATGTCCCCTCGTACCTTGTGCTTTCCTCCTGCAAATAACGAGTACAATATATATATTATATATATATATATATATATATATATATATATATATATATATATATATATAAGTGACATTTGGCATATTATAGGAGATAAATATCGAGGGATATCATGCCAAAATTACAACCGTTAATGTACTTCCCCAGCACGAAATTAATCAACGCTCATTCTCTAAATTCAATAGATGTCTTCTTCAAGGACTTTAAATCCTCTTACTAAATTTCGTGTAGACACATTCACTACGTCTACCGTTATTAATGTTTATGAGCTGAGCCCCCTTCTCTGATCCCCACATCCATTTGGCCGATTTAGCTGAAAATTGATAGGTGGAAATTTGGATATAAGTATATTTCTTGACGGTACGTTCATAACATCGGCAGTGTTAGCGTTTTCAAGTTTAGTCTCCCCACTAATCCCCTACCACGGGTGTGGACACACATGTAAAATTTCGTGTGGATAAATTAATTCTATCGGGAGTTACGGAGTTCAAAGGATGTTTTTTTAAATAATTGCATTCATGGGGTCGGAAAACATGAAACTCCGGCTAAAACTTAACATAGAATTTCCGACCGATTACATAACTTCCTACACGTTGTACAGCAGGAGAAGTAATATAAACCCACAGTTTGAAAAAAATATTCAAGCAAAAATGAAAAGTGTAACCAGGGTTCTTAGGTTGTCCCCCGAAAAGTGCTAATGCGATGCCTCTCTTGATGTAGTCGTGCCCGTAGATGGAAGGAGCTATACTGGCTATGATCCTCTCCCCAATTCGATGGTCCTTGCTCAGCTTCAGGATGGCAGAGACATCCTCGTCCGTCAGAGACTCCACGATGTGTTTACAATCCTTCACGAGAAGATGGTTGGCCAAGATCACCTAAAAAACACACCAATAATTAGAGTATTATTAAATTTACGTTTTTTTTTGTTTCTTATAAACATTCCGCAGTTTTATAGTTTTAGTCTTGGTTAAAGACAAAAGACAAAGCTTGACTAAAAAAAACTGAACTTGATCCCGATATAAACATATATAAACAAAAAAAAAGTAATTACTAGATAAGATCAATTTGAATGTTCAGACGCCTATTCGCGAAAAAAAAAGAAGGTATTTGTAAATGGGGACGGAAATAATAAAACATTCATACGTGCGTACGCATTAACAATCACAATAAACAACAAAATTAATGGGACCATAAAATAATAGTTGTTTACATAAAGAAAAATTAGTTTACAAATATAAAATGATGCTTTATCAACAGTCTAAGATGTTCATTGTGTACATTGTGGTAGCGACTCCAGATAAAAGAATATAAATGAGTGTGATGTTAAGGTCATTAGGTAGTGCAAGATAGAAAACAAATTGATTTTTTGAATGATAACTATATATCTATTTCGTTATTTTTACTTCCTCAGCTAAACGAAGTATAGGGGAAGTTATGTAATCGGTCAAAAATGCAATATAGTTTCCAACGGAATTTCATATTTTCCGATCTCTAGATTTAAAATGTAAAAAAAAAAAAACTATTTCTGTGTGTCTGAGAACACGATAGCTCCCGATAGAATGAATGTATCGACACGAATTTGTATATGTGTGACCAAAACTTCATAAAGACCACACCTATCGATTTTCAGCCAAAGGGGAATTAGGGGTTAGGCTTAACTCAAAAACTCTAATAACTGCCATAGTAGTGAATGCATCGGCACAAAATTTAATATGTGAATTCAAAAGCACACAAGAACGACACATTAATTTTCAACGGAATCGGCAGAAGGGAAGGGGGGATCAGAATATTAGCGCAAAAGGTCGGCTGGTTTTGGAGGGGGAGCGAAAAGTTAATTGATTAATTCGTTCTGGGGAAGAACATTGCCGGTGATTCACCTATTTTTTTTTAACGGCAGAGAGACTCTTCGCCCGATATACCCTGTTTTTTTGTTGGGTCCGTACGACTGACACTACTGTCCCGTTTGAATATTTTTTTAGAAATATTATCACTAATATTGGTTTCATATTATCAACAAAAAAAAAACATACTTCGGAAGACACAAAACTTTTGACAATTTAAGCCAGCCTCATCAGATGGATGTACATGTTAACCCTGCCACCGCCCTCGGTATTTCGATCACCAACCAATGATTGATTTTAAGTCACTCAAATCGTTTGAAAGCTGTTATTTTCCGTCTGTTATGGTCTGAAGATGGATTTTGTTAAATTGAAGTCTTTGTTATCGGCAATAATTAGAAGGTAAGTTACCGTAGCAAAGACAGGGAAGCCATGCTCCGTGTTGAGTGATCCATCATAGCTGTTGGTATAGACCCCTGTAATGTCCACCTCATCGCCGGGCTTACATCGGTCCGTCAGATCCGCCAGCAGGATACAGTCCTTGGAGCGAGGCATCCTCCCTGCAGGGATCTTACCCGGCGACTCCTGGATGGTCACCTTCTGGTAGTTACGGTACACTGTCTCCTCCATGTTGATCTGAAACAAACAATAATAAGAAGGAAAATTAAAAAGGTGATAAATAAAGCACTTTTTGAACAATAATGGAGATATGAGCTAGGCTGACATATTTACATTAACTTCAGAGTACCCGGGGTAGGAGGGTTCCTCTCTAGGGGGTGGAAATGCCTATTCTAACGGTATTGACCAACTGTGGATATACTTAAAAACGAAAAAATAACAAGAAACAAAATAAAATAAAATAAAAAAAGTTCTATGAAATCAATACAACCTGAATGAGCAGTAGTATATAGTTACTATATGTATGACTGAGTACAAGAATATTTGATCTATGTAGAATAATAAGAAGTTATATTTGTGAGCAGAAGCACAGTGAAACCAAAAAAGAAATGATAATTTGAGATGACAGAAAACTAAATTTTGAGCAAAAAGGTTTCCGTGAACTTGAATAAGCAATTCCTTCCTTGAATAATTAATGTCAAAAATCATGAAAAATATTAGCATGCCTAAAATAATTTCACCTCCTCGGTTATACTAAGTATAGAGGAAGTTATGTAATCAATCTGGCATTCGATGTTCAGTTTTCACTATTATTTCATGTTTACCGGTGACCCTGGTTGCAGAAATTTAAAAAAAAATCTGTCTATGAACACAATATACTAAAATTCATCTTTTAATAAACACACGCATCTCCAGAGAAATTGTATTAAAAAAACATCCCCAGATTCTGAACGCCTTCAAATTAGCTTTCAGGTGTCACATGACCATTTGTCGCAAAATGAAAAGTTAGGTCCACCACCAGAAAAAGCACATAAATGGGTGATTATCTCAAAAAAATTAATTAGCAAGCAGACAGGTCAGATAAACATTATTAAATGACGGGGTTAGAATCAAAATGCTCCAAGTGACATTTTTGAAAAATTTTCGTTAAGAGCATAATCGGGTACAAAAATGATAGTTCTGTACAAGAAAAAAGTTGTACAAGTGAAATCCTAGCTAATGCTGAGATCTAGAGGCAAATCACTTATACCATTTTGGTGAGATGACACACTTTGTTCAAAGTTTCAAAAATGTCACTTTGACTATTTTGATTCTAACCCCGTCAAATATGTATTATGACTTTTACCCGTCTGATGCGATTCAATACAATTTTTTTAACGTTTGAGAACTACTGTAAACTTACAGTGAATGGTCCGCTGCTCTGACACTCGGGACAGGAGCCTGGTTTGACCTCCGAGCTCTGTGACTGTGCGAAGGGTCCTATCACATAGCCGCACTTGGAACAGTCATACTTGACCAGGGAGAGTTGGGGCAGTACTCCTGTTGTACCCGTCACTACCCCGCTCGTCCGCACCAACTGGTTCAGATGGATCTTCCTAGTTAACAGAATACAAACATTTAAAACGATAAAATAAATACATTCAGGAGGGCGCCAGTAGCTCTGTGGTATGCCTGCTTGCCTACTGAGCTCAAGATCGCAGGGTCAAAACCCGGCCATGGCCCTTAGTTCTTTATGTGGGAGCATAAATACTTGACCGTGCCGTTCTTCGAATGGGACGCTAAGCGGTGATTCCGAGCCTGTACGATGTCAGGTACTCGTTTAAGGTGAATCACTACGCTAGGTGAATACAAATTTAAGGTAGGCAAAATTTAGAACTCCCACAGTAAGGTCGGGCTCATGTCCACCAGAGTGACGAAAGAGCGCTCTGGTAGTAGGCGATATGACCTTGTAGTTAAACCTCGGGCATTAGTCATAATAACTAACTACATATATTAAGAAATTGTATTACGTAAACGTTGTAATTGAAAAAGAAAACAACTAAAATAAAATAAACTTTAAGTTGTAATCTAATTTTAAGTGCATGTGATGTGAACTTCGTTTTTGAAGACTGAAAGACATTTTGGGCCATAAAGATGAAGGTATAATTAAAATTAAATAAATTAAGATTTCCGGAGTTTGCATATTATTATTAATTTGTTACATATAAAAAAGTGAAATAATTAAGCAAATAATGAGTTGATTTTAAAGTTATACAACATAATAGAACCTCATAGAGAGTGCATCTTTAAGATACTTTATCTTAAATTGAACTATCTCTGGTGTTTGGGCAAAAGGGATTAAATCAGAATAAGTCTTGTGATCCAAAGGACAAGTGCAATTAAAAATGTTTACCAAATGTAACTGATTTTTGGAATATTTTACTTTGTTTATAAGTATTTAATACTTTTATTGAAATAATATGTCAAGTAACATAAATGTGTTTTACCTGATTTGCAGGAATTTTTAAAATCTTCAGAAATTCTCCTCATAAAATTGAGATTTAAGCCCTTTTGCCCAAACCCCCGAGATATATAATGCCGCAAATCGACAATTTACTTCACCCCCAGTAAATTTTCCGTCTGTTTCATGCCGTGTAATAGTAATCTAATATACTATTATAAACATAATTATTCAAAATTTTCTACCTGAATGTTCTAAGTTCTTCAATGAGAGGCAGTTCAGAAATTCTAACATGAATCTCTTTGGTGACTCGCTCGTAACTTGGATAGATAGTCAAAACAAAAGCCTTTGCCACCTAAAAAACACCATATGAGATTTTAAAAAAAAAATAATTGAAAACTGTAATAACTAAGAAGAGAGTATACAATACCTCATCAAATACTTCCAACATCTCTAGAGGAGCTTCGGGGAGAAAGAAAGCAAGGACGTTCTCCTTGGTAGCAAGAACTGGAAATTCAACCTCAAAACTTGAATAGTTAGATTCACACATCCTCCTGATTTTGTCTTTGTAGACAAACGAGCCACGAGAGTTAACTGTGTTCCTCAAGAAACTCCTATATTGACATATAAAAGAACAAAATTATTTACCTAAGTGTACTTTTTAAAAAAAGTCGTCTGTGAATCACCCGCAATGCACTTCTCCAGCACAAATTAACCATTTATTGCTTTGATCATCCTCAAAACAAAAAGTGACTTTTAGGGCTAAAAATCAATATTTGACATATATAGTGACTTCTGAATCATAATAAATCTTGTGATACGTTTATTATAATGGCAGTTATTAGGGTTTCTGAGACGAGCCACATTCCATTCGGCCAATTTCACGGAAAATGAGAAGTCGTCCTTATGGGGGGTTTTGTGTCAATGCATTCATTACAATGGCAGTTAGCAGAGTTTTTGAGTTAAGACCCTTCTCCAATAACTATAGCCGATTTGGCTGAATATCACTATGTCTTATTCTTATGAGGTTCTGAATGCACATATACAATTTCGTGACGATACATTCATTCTATTGAGAGTTATTGTGTAAATAAAATTTTTCTTTTCATTTTTGGAATCAGAGAATCGGAAAACATGAAATTCTGTTGAAAACTCAACATCGAAATCCTGATCGATTACATAACTTCCTCTGTACTTCGCATAGTTTGGGAAGTTAGAAGCCAATGCACACCAAGGTAATAACTATGCTACAATTGATACAGACGTAAGGGAACATAACACTTAAGTACATATGTCTGTGTCTGTTGTGGTACCTATAGTATTTAATATTAAGAAAGTTGAATCAAGGACAATAATTACCTGAACCTGTTGGCAATTTCTGTCTTTGGTCCAAGCATTGTTACCCATTCTTTAATGGTATGACCTTTAGTATCCTCAAGATTTTCTATTGATTCAATCATCTGAAAATGAAAATAATACACTATTAAAAATAAATAATTGATGTACGGAAAACATGAAATTCCATCTCCCCTGTAGTTCAGTTAGTGACCACTACAATTACAATATGTAACATACAAATTAGGTAGGGAGAGTGATCTGTACGAAGGTAATTGATATAAGAAAGTCCTGTAATGGTGTCATCTACATACGCATATTTTTTTCTTAACTAACAATCATAAAACCATATTTTAGAATTCATTACAAATGAAACATTACTTTCAAGTACTTCCTATGGAGATTTGGAAACAATGAAATAAAGTATTTGTATGTCGTACAAAGAATAAATACAAAAGTAAATAAATTAGTGCTAGAGTGGAGAAAAACTAGACAATAATAAATATAGATAAATAAAAATTTAACATGAAAAAACAAAAATTAACAGCTTAATTATGAAGAAATAAATATAGGTATATATTCTATATATAAACAGAAGAATGTATGTAAAAAAAGTTCTATATAAATGTGAATGAAATAAAATAAATTAATAAAAGCGAGAGAGCATAATACTGTGATGGTTGATTATGAAAGAGAGGGGAGGATGGCCAGACAAGGTTTAAAATAAAATTAATTTTTGACAGTAGGGGCTAAAAAGTGTGAGGGGAAAGAACAAAAATAACTGAACGGATGGTCTCTAAGGTACTTTATATGATAATGTACATATAAAACTTTAGTTTTATTGTTATTAATTATGGCTCATGCCCTGGCCTTAATTGCCAGGTCATATCGCCTACTACCAGAGTGCTCTTTCGTCCCTCTGGTGGACATGAGCCCGACTCTACTTAGGGAGTTCAAAAAAATGTTTTCCATTGAAAATGTCAATTTTAGTATTCTCTACAACATTTATTTGTATCTTGTAAAATGTACTTAAGCCCCCGAAGTAAAGTGGTCCTCATTTTTGTCTGATTTCTGCCAAAATCTAATTAGATCTAAGTTAATACAGGTGACTTCTTTTCAAACTTCAAGTTCATTGATATAATCGTTTCTGAGTTTAAGCTGTCACACAACGTTCCAATCACATACAAACAGAAAGAAATTTGGGGGACCTTAAATCGTAAAAATCAGTTGATAACTCGATCTCATATTTTTCCACGATCACAACACTTCCTTATAATAAATACATAAGAAAACAAAAATTGTTGGTCGCAAAACAAGAAATTTCGTTCAAGACACAATGAATTTTCGACCGATTACATAACTTCTCTTATAGGCTTATAAACCTGTATACATATATAGACGGAACAAAGTGGAGCGTCGAAATTCCCAAACCTAAACCCTTGGAGGAATAAACTCCAAATTTGCCATTAGGACTGAAACTATTTGACTTTAAGTGTAATTCAAAAACAAAGCCCTCCAGAGCGATTTAAAAAAAATCGTTGCTCTTGATGAACTAAGAAAAAAAAACCTCATGCATTCTAGATGTTCGGCATGTATCTCGCAAACCTACCTATGAAAAATCGTATTATATATAAAGTACCTATGTCTTTCAGTATTCTCTACAATTTTCTTTAGTTAAATCTGTCAGTATACAAAAACCTTTTCTTTTTTGTCTATAATAAAAATGATTTATTCAATAAATTCACCAATGTGGGTTTTTAAGTCGATTTATTTGTACTAAAACCGAATTGTTCGCCAGGTTATTATCGTCTATTGACTTCCAAAATATTCAAAAGCCTTGAAAATGTTTTAGATTCTTATACATATTTCAAAAACAGACAGCATGCTACTTCTTTAATTTTATATTTTGTATAGATATTTGAAAGTGCATATGAGGTAAGACGTTCAAACTGCATTCTTTTGATATATGAGCCCAAAATGCAATTAGAAACATTTTGTTTTAAACTTTAGTGTAGTCAGGCCGCACTCTAGCTAGCCATTTCGCGCATTGGCCAAAAATTCTGTCTTTGATTCGAACATATCTACGTAAGTCAACTATTAGTTGTTTTTTTTAAGCCCAAACAGCCTGATTCTTTAGTGCGCTAAAACTTTGGTCGTACTGATATCTCAAATCTTAGTACATGTTAGCGATTGCAAACTTACCAACGAACATTTTTGATAAGAACCAATTTTTCGATACGATTAACGTTTCGGGTAAATCAAGGAAAATTTTAAAAATATGTGTTTCAAAACAATTCAGAACGAGTATCGGCATGTATCTCGCAAACCTACCTACGAAAAATCGTATTATATGTAAAGTACCTATGTCTTTCAGTATTCTCTACAATTTTTGATTAGGTCATAAATATGAACAGTATCTTGTAAAATATACTGAGACCCAGAAGTAGAGTGATCAAAAAGTTCCAATCACATAAACGAAGGACAGACATTATTGCGAAAATGGTTAAAACGAATTCGGGGACATTGAAATGTGAAAATCCGTTGAAAACTTGATCACAGATTTTTGTAAAGTTACAATACTTTGTTATATAAGAAATTTAAAATAATAATATGAAAAAGGGATAAAAGAGGCTTACCTGTTCCTCCTCAATGTCGCCCATAGCAGCTTTCTCAGCACGTTTTCTTTTTCTACTGGGAGCTTCTTCGTCATCACTTTCATCTATGTATAAAATTGAATATAATAAGAAAAAATAACGAGAACGTCCACTGACAATCATTACAACCCAGGATAACTGCTTACCGTAGAGAAGATCTTCATCTCCCCTCCGCTTCCCCTCAGCGACGTCCCTCTGCTGGAGGAACCTCTCGGCAGCCATCCGATCTGACTGGGACATGGCATCATAGTCGGAATCATCAAAATCACGAGTGTCGTAACGATCCAGAGTTGGGTTCGGACGATAATCACTAGTGAAACAGACAAATTATGAAACCGATTGTTTACTGAGTCGGGACAAGCAAATAATGTAGTTCCTTGTTACTCACTTCTCTAAGTTGTCACCGAATAGTTCCTCTCCATCTGCTTCTTCTTCTTCAATAGCTCTATCTTCTGCAGCTTCAACACCGCCGATAAGCTCTGCCTCGTCCTCAAAAGGCTCGTCTGGTTCATGAGGAGGAGAACTAGGCCTCCCCACATCATCATGGATATCTCCATTTTCCTAAAAAGTATCGAATCGCGAATGACGGTTTAAAAAAAATGTGTTTTCGGAAGTCAAATAAGTTAAAAAACAGAAACCTTAAATTTAGAAAAGAACAAGAGTATAAAAAGCAATAATGCATAATAATAAAACATACATACAGACATTTCGTTTAAAAAAGTGTAGAAACTCCAACAATTTAAAAACTATTCTACAAAACAAATTCTATGACATGGAACGAAATAACCTAGGAGTGACAACAACTTGTAGCTGACTACTACATTAAAGCGGGAAAACAGATAATTGCGGGATAACAAATAATAATAATAGACACAAACAAATACGATTTTGAGTAAGATTGGTTTAAAATATATGCTTTAAATAATTAAATACTAAACATTAATATTTTTACAATGCAAACATCAAAATCATTATAAATCAAACACATTTATCAATTCTTGATCAAGAAGTCACAAGAATATTATAACCTCCCGTTTTGATCTAACCTGCCTGTCTTCAATAATGTTGACAGAAATGCGATTGTTTATAGCGTTTTACTGAAGGAGGAAGTTTATTTGACTGGTGTTAATGTTAAATTAATTTTTCAACATGTCTCCTACAGTTCCGACTAGTGCGAACAATGTGGACAAACGACCGACTCTTGTTAAGCCTGGATCCACCGAAAGAAGGTTGGTTTATATAGTTAATTGTTATTTTATTAGAACCATTTTTATTAAGTACTGCTTATTCTCATACATGCGATGTATTTTGGTTTATACTATATTTCAGATCTGAACTAGTATGCAGAGTTAAATATTGTAATACTCTCCCAGACATTCCATTTGACCCAAAGTTCATAACTTATCCATTTGACTCGACGAGGTTCATCCAATATAACCCTACGTCTCTTGAACGCAATTATAAATATGAAGTACTTACAGAACACGACTTGGGTGTCACAATTGATCTCATTAATAAAGACATGTATGCAGCAGATCCAAATGCAGTTTTGGACCCTGCTGACGAGAAATTACTCGAGGAAGATATTCTTACTCCCCATGACTCTAAACGGTATTGTGATTATATTTATTTGTCATTTGCTTTGGTCTTCACTCAGGTAATTTTTCATGATTTATGTTATTCTTATTGTACTAGGTCGAGACATCATTCCCGCTCTGTCTCTTGGTTGAGAAGAACAGAGTACATATCCACTGAACAGACAAGGTTTCAACCTCAAGTTATGGACAAAGTTGAGGCCAAAGTTGGTTTCAGCATTAAGAAGACTCTCAAGGTTCGTTGCAATAATTTCTGTTATTTTCTCAAGTTTTTCTATAGTCTAATACTGTTGCGACATAACAACTATTTTCGCTATTCTCAAGTTATTATATATATTATAATTTATAACATTTGAAAGGTTTTTACTAATTTAGTTTTCATTTCCCCAGCTACACGAAGTATAGGGGAAGTTATGTAATCGGTCAGCAATTCGATGCGGAGTCTCAACGAAATTACATGTTTTCCAACCTATAGATTTCTGTCTGTGAACTGTGTGGAGTTTTCTATGGAATTTCATATTTTCCAACCCCCTGATTCCAAAAATATAAAAGTGCGTCTGTGAACAGGATAACTCCCGATATAACGGTTGTTATAACACGAAATTTCATGTAAATTTGAAAGCCCATAAGGACAACACATCTTAATTTTCAGCTAAATTTGCTAATGAGAAGGGCCGGGGAACTCAACTCAAAAACCACAATAACTGCAGATATAATGAATGTATCGATATGAAACTTTATATTTGAATCCCGTAAGGACAGCACCTATTCATTTTCCGCAAAATCAGCCAAAAAGGGAGGGGAGATCAGAGGAGAGGCTCGACACAAAAACCAAAATAACTACCGATGTAATGAATGTTTCAAAACAAAATTTAGTATGGGGATTCAGCAGACTTACATAAAGTCAACTATAGATTTTTATCTCAAACGATCCATCTGTTTTGTATTAATTCGTGCTGGAGAGTTTTCTTTTTAAACTTATGCTTTGGCCATGGTTCTCCCCATGGACAGCTAATGATCCATTATTTGTATTATTATTACAATGTTCTCATTGTTTTGTTAGGAAGAAACACTGTACATGGATCGGGAGAGTCAGATAAAGGCCATTGACAAAACGTTCGAGGACGCCAAACCTCCCATTGAGAAGCACCACAGCAAGCCTAACGTTGTTCCCGTCGAAGTATTGTCCATATTCCCTGATTTTATGGTTAGTATATTTCGGTTTTGTTTTTATTATTTTATTTTCAAATTTAACAAATATAAGGCGTCATGGGAAAAAAGACCCTTATTTTCTTTAATTTCACAGAGCAGTAAAAACACGATAAAGACAAAATTAACTATTTTTAATTTTCCATTGAAAGTTATTCTTATACGTCTTAAATTTCATTTTACGCTATATTAGATAAGAATTATAATATAGATGTTGTACTTGTTATTTGTTACTAAATACAGTTTCCCCCATAACTGTTATTTTCGAATACTTAACTTCAATTCCAAATATCTCGATCACTTTTATAGCTGGAATCGTACTTTTGTTTTCTCTTTTACTCGACTGTTATTCACCTATTCGAAAAAGTCGGAATCTAAAAACTAAGAAAGGATCCCAATAAAGGATATAGACTTTTATAAGTATGTGTTTAATTACTAGTAACCAATCTTAAGACAAACGTACTTTCAGAGCGAAGCTTTCGCAGAGTTTTCAAATCACTGCACAATTAATTCATTAATTTTTCATATTAATTTTATGATATTGTAACAAAATGTTGTAATTTGTTGTTAGATGTGGAAGTACCCATGCGCACAGGTAATGTTTGACTCGGACCCAGCACCTGTCGGCACCTCTGTACCCAACCAGTTGGAACAAATGTCTCAGGCCATGATCAGGTAGGCTTGATACATTCTTTACAAATAATCTGGGTAATTCAAGAAAATTCCGTAACAACATTGAACTCCATCGCCCAGATTTTAATGAAACGCTGGACTCCACCAACAAGCCGGTCTTATCAATGTTTTTTTTTTGCTGTATCTCCATTATTGCAGATTAACAGTCATTTTAAATTTCAACATCCCCATTTTTCATTTTGTATTTTTTTTTTAAATCCAGTTTCTCCTGTTGTCTAAATTTTATTAGAAAGAGGAAAGAAGATGTAAGAAAATGAGAGAGAAAGAAACACGGAGATTTGCTGTGGGGCCCATATAGGTGAAATCTGCTCCAATTCTAGTTAGTCATTTTGACTCATGTCTGGGCTTTTAACTTTGAGGTCATATCGCCTATTACCAGAGCGCTCTTGTGGACCTGAGCCCGACTCTATGATGGAAGTCCTAAAATTTGCATACCCTATATTTTTATTCACCTAAGGTAGGAGTCTCTAACGAGTACCTGACATCGTACAGGCTCGGGACTAAAGTTTTTCCACCTCAAAGGCCTCGGCCGGGTTTCGAACCAGGGATCTTGAGCTCAGTAAGCACTTATACCACTGATCTACCGGCGCCCTATGTTGAGTCAATGCATAGTTGCAGCGTACCTTAGTAAATACGTACACGAGGAACTGTTTCTTCGCTGGGGATTTGAGTATGGAAGTCAATAAGAGTCCGCATATGAAAACTACGAGACTTTTTGTCTTCGGGTTGTCTCTCTACTCAGGCTCTTCCCCTACCACTTTGGATGGTCTTATAAGGAATTAAATATTGAATAAAAGTGTCCTTTAAGAAGATGCTCACTATGAATAGAATGAATCTAATATTATTCTTGAGGCTTTCTTTCCATTGATAATTTTAATTATTCCAAATCAAGTTTGTAGTCGCCAGTGTTCATGTGGATGATATCTGTAGGGAATTGAAATGAGCGTCTATGATGTCTGCTTCCATCGGAGATCCTTTAGTAGCTCCATGTGCGAGAGGAGAAGGTGAGAAGGAAACAAAACTTTTTGTCTCTTAGCGGTGCCTAGTTCTCAAAGTCAGACGTACTGACTTTCTGCGATTGGAGGTGCGCAGTAAGCAATATGGGAAACCTCGGCCTAGTAGAGTGGGTATGACCGGCCATGGACTGATGGTAACTCCAGGGGCTGTTTTCTTTCTATTCCCCCTCCCCTCTTATATTTCTTCGCCATGCCGACAAGATAATGTATTGTTAGTCTCCTGATAGGTGAAAACTGCAGTTCCCAGAATTCTTCTGAAATAACTGGAGGTATACAACCTTTAGCTGGATTGTTTTAGTATTAATTGATGGTTGGTTTCTTGGTAGACCTCTATCAAAACAACAAATAACAACATTGAATATATTCTGAAGGGGGTCGTTTATTGTGTTGACATGGAATAGACCATTGATTTGAGAACGATGTGTATAGTGTTTAATACATTTTTTTTATTTTCAGAGGTGTGATGGACGAGAGTGGTGAGCAGTTTGTGGCCTATTTCCTGCCGACGGAGTCCACCCTGGAGAAGCGTCGCGCAGATTTCACCAATGGGGTAGACTATGAGGACGAGGAAGAGTACGACTATAGGATAGCCCGAGAGTACAACTGGAACGTCAAGACCAAGGCCTCCAAGGGATACGAAGAGAATTACTTCTTGGTCATCCGCCCAGATGGCGTTTTCTTTAACGAACTTGAAACGAGGTTGATTTTTTTAAAATTACATATACATTATTTATCTTTAGATATCGTTGAGAAATGTCCCTTCAATGTTTCTCTGAAATGTCAAAGTACACAGTGGCAAATTGAGAAACATTCAACAGGGCAGAAGAGGGGAAATTTCGCGGATATCATGATTAGGGGATCGCGTAGCTGAGAGTGGCATATGTTTATGATATTTGGGAAATGATAAACTGAAAAAGTTTGTCAAGTCGCAAGATTTAAAACCTATTTTTAGTATATTTACGATTTATTTTTTCCTAAATATGCAGACTGTTGATTAATGTAGTGTGTGTTGGCAGAGTGCGACTGAGCAAGAGACGTCAGAAGGCTGGTCAGGCTCCGAACAACACGCGACTGGTGGTCCGACATCGGCCAATGGACGCAAACGAGTTCAACATCCACAAACTGCGGGAGAAGCAGCTGCAGGCTCCCATCGAGGAGGAGGATGAGGAGGAGAGTGCCGGTAAGTTGGTCTTCTGGGTGTCAACTGCCGGGTCCTATGCTTGAAGGACCTCCTTAATTGAAAGACTTTCTTTCAAACCTCTGTTCGATACAAATATATTTCCCTTCAAGATATGTATAAGAAGACTAGCAGGTTTACCCGGCGAACTTAGTTTGTTACACTTGATTACAATTTATCTACCAACAGATGTAAAGGATCTGATAGGTAAACTCACCACGTTGCGGAAACAGACTCACTTATTTCAAACAGAATCCCTTCTCTCGTCTTAGAGTTTTATTTTAAAACAGCTCCGCTACCAGTCAATTCTGCTTCAATGTTGGAGCTATTGGACCATTCACAGTACAATTCCATTTTCAGTTAATCTTATTTTGTTCAAATTACTGGTAGTTGTTGGTTTATTATGTCATGAAAGTTTTGGTAATGGCGAAAAGTTAATAAAAATATTATAAATATATTTTGGGATCCTTCGGATGGGACGTTTAAGGATGGTCCCAAGCCTGGGCGATGTCAGGTACTCGTTAAATACCCCTGCCTGCCCTAGGTGAATACAAATTTAGGGTGTGCAAAATTTAAGACTCCCACAGTAGAGTCGGGCTCATGTCCACCAGAGTGACGAAAGAGCGCTTTGGTAGTTGGCGATTTGACTTCGTATGTAAAGCCTGGGCATGAGTCACAATAACTATGACATGAGGAGACCGAAGGCCAATTTTTTGTTTGTTTCAAACCACTTCAAGTTTTAATGACTAATTTTTTTAAATTTGATTGTAGGCATTCACCAAGCAAGAAATAAATTTCCATTCGGCTTTAGGCTACATTACCCAAACCACAATATTTCCTTGTGAGGGTAACAGTCTATCAAGTTATGGAAAATGTAAATATAGGTTAATTCCTCCAAACGTTTTGAGCTGGTGTATTAAAGATGTTTGAAAAAAATTCGAAGTTTTAACATTTTTGTTTTTTACTTTTTTTGTTCATGTAGGACGGACCTATCTAAAATTATTAATTTGGAAATAGTCGAGAAACCCTTGTGTAAACTCAAATGTAATCATACAGATCATTGTTTTCTAAATATGGTGTCCTGTTTCAGGTGAAGAAGACAAAAAAGAAGAAGCGGAAGAGAGTAAGGAAGAAAAAGACAAAAGTGAGGATGAAGGGAGTGAAAAGGACGAGAGTGACAAAGAAAAGGCAGACAGTGATAAAGATGAAGAAAGTGGAAGTAGTGATAAGGAAAGTAGAAGGAGCGAAAGTGACAAGGAAGAGGCCAGTGATAAAGAAGAGGGAAGTGGCAAAGAGGAAGGAAGTGATAAAGAAAGTGAGAAAGGAGATAGGAGCGAGAAGGAGGAAGATAGTGGTAAAGAAGATGATAAGAGAAGCGATAAAGATGAGGAAGGGAGTGATGATGAGGGAGGAGCCAGTGAGAAGAGTAAAGGGAGTGAGGCCGAGTCTAGTGATTCGGATAACGGTGAGTATGAATAGTTAATAACCAGCCCAAGAATAAATCTATGAATAACAAGTTCTTTCCATTCATTTATTTTTTTGGTTAAATATTTTTTCATGTTAATTTTATTTATTTATTTTTTTGCATATAAAGGCCTTCAATTAGTTCTATAGTATTGAAAAACAATATGTTGAGTACTTAATAAATACATTTAGGAGGAACAAAATAGAGAATGTCCAGTTTATTAAATATTCATGGCCGACCAATAAATAGTTTTTTTATAATTTTCATTTAATTAAATGTATTTATTTAAGCATTGGCACTTCATTTACTTCTTTTCGACTCCTGTCCAACTAGTGCAAGTCTTATTTGCCAAAAAATTACTTGAAAGAATAATGAAATCGAAAAAAACAAATGATTCATCGATTTATTCATGTCTATGCCCTATCGAATACAAAAATAATAATTTTTTAAAATACTTTTACTTCTCTAGCTATACTAAGTATAGGGACTGTTATGCAATCGGTCAGAAATTCGATGCGGAGTTTTCAACGGAATTGCATGTTTTCCCACCTCCTGATTCAAAAAATTTAAAAATAAGAGTGTCTGTGAACACCATAACTCCCGATAGAATGATTATATCGACACAAAATGTTATATGTGTATCCAGAACCCTCTAAGAACGGCGCCTACTTTTTTCAGCCCAATTGATCAAAGGGATGGGGGGAACTAAAGGGGAGACTTAACAGAAAACTAATACTACCGTTGTACATTTGAAGCCATACATGGGCGACACCTATTAATATTCAACGCAATCAGCCGAAGGGGGCTCAACTCAACAAATACCCTAATAATTGCCGGTATCGACACAAATTTAGGTATTCAGAAGCCATTATGTAAGTTAAATATTGAGTTTTAGCCTAAAAAGTCGATTGGCCATTGTAAAGGCGATGGATGACCTCATAGTTAAAGCCCGGGCATGAGTCACAACAACTAACATTATCTTTCCGATGATGGTTTTCACAACCCTTGTTTACAATATATATATAAAGTAAGAAAAGATAAGAGAATTGAGACATCTCTCTCGGTGTCCAAGATAGCAAGTCACTCACCCATCGCCACTACATTTATACATAAGCATACATGCATGTAACGTTTAGGTTCTGTAATGAGATTCTGAATTTATATATAATATATTTATCACAGCTACCTACATTTCTCCCATTTATTTTTTGCTCTTAAAAACCTAGCGTCATCAGTATCTATAATTTATTTGTTCTTAATGTTACGTCAATCAAAATCTTCTTTTTACACAACATATTTATTAACTGGACCTCTATGTTTAAACTCCAAGCCAGAACAAATACTGATGATGGAGTGCTTCCCGAAAAGTCTATAATTGCTAGTTTTAAAAAGTTAAAAAAGAGTAGCTTGCTTCCTGAGCTCAAGATCGCTTGTTCGAAACCAGGCCGAGGCTCTTAGCTATTTTTATCTGGGAAGTGATTACAAATTTAGGGTAGGCAAAATTTAGGACTCCCATAGTAGAGTCGGGCTCATGTCCACCAGAGCAACGAAAGATCGCTCTGGTAGTTGGTGATATGACTTCGTAGTTAAAGCCCGGGCATGAGTCACAATAACTAACTAAAAAAGTGTTGGAAGAACTGTAGCTGTGAAAAGCATTTTTTATTTGTATTTTATAATTAAATATTATTAATTTTTTTTATAAATTGTTATAAACTTAATTTATGTTACTTGAAAAATGAAAATAGTGGAAAGGTAAAATATAATTTGGTTTATAGGTGGAGCTAGCGGTAGTGGGAGCTCCGGTAGCGCCAGCAGCCGCTCTGGTAGCGAGGAAGAGGACTAACTTCCCATCTCATCTTCATCCTTTAGATGTCTGTCTGTTATCTACTGAAGATTCAATCCACCTCAATTTCTTCCCGAACCCTTGTATATATCTTTTATAAAATATATATTCGCCTCATTTTTTTATTTATATATTTTATTTCGCCGCCCCTCTCTGTTGTACTGTTTATATGGGATTGAGATTATAAAAAGTATATAACAAATATAAATAAAATGGTGGAGAATATGTACAAAATAATAAATAAAATCAGCTCGAGATCCCCCGAAACACCTCGCTCTGCCAGCCTCTGATCAGCAGCAGTGGCAGACCGAGAGGGTAAGGAAGAGTCGAATATGAGGGGTGAAACTGGCCATTGCGAGCACATAGTAGCTAGCTACATACTTTAATTATAACAGGTCGGCCAGCTCGGATGATTGTCGGGACAGGAATGGTATGACAGAAATTAGGCAAAACGATTTTCGCGGTAGGAAAGTTTTGAATGGAAGTTTAAAAAACGGGATTTAGAAGGGTGCATCGACAATAATTATAATTATTGTTCTTAGGAGTTGGGATTGGAAGGACTGGATTTGCTTGATGTAAGATGGCTACAGCCGGAAGTGTGTGGGGCAAGTAAAACTTGAAGATATTTATAAAAACAAAAATATATTTATAATAATTTTTTATTTCTTTAGAATTTTTTTTTTTTTAATATATTCTAGAGTATAGCTGTCGTTTTGGGGAGTGTGCCCAGTTCGGACATATAAGTTTTCAAATACGGTTCTACAATGTCATTGAACAAGGGATCTTTCGTAGGATCTGCCATTTGTTTGCTCTTCAGCCAGGGTAGTTTGTTGTGCACATCCTTCACGATCCGGGTCACCTTCGTTACAGCATTTTCAAAGTTATCCGTGCAAACCTACGCAAGGAGAGTACTTATTAACGGTTTATAATCCCGAGATTTAGGTATTGTTTTATAGTCGTCACAATGTCTCAACTGTTGCTTCTGTGCCTTGGTGCAAGAACCACCAATGTCAAATTTTAACAAATGTGATTTAGGCATCCACACAACTTAGAAAAGCCTATGTTTTTGTATGTAAAAAATGCCAATGTCATAATAATATTATTAAAATGAATATTTCTTTGTCAACCATGTATTCCCAGATGATTCATTTTGTTTAGTGCAATAATAGCCAATGTCAACATTGGTGAGTAATGTGAATTTTTTTAAAAATAAACAACTACTAATGTTGACATTATGACAAATTACATTATTATTGCATAATACTTACTTTCCATTTTTTTTTTTTTTTTTGAAAGAAGTGGTGGTCATGAGATGGTAACACTTATTTAAAAAAACTATTATTTTTTATTTAAATAACCATCTATTTCAGAATTTTATTGCCTTCAAATTCACTTTTAGAAACAAATGATCCAGTAAATACAAGTTCATGACATGCTAATTTAATTTATATAAAATAAATTAAGTTTAGGTAATAATATAAAACTCCAAAGAAAGTTTAATTTTATTCAAAATCTTTACAATTGATTTTCTAAAATTTGATAACATTGACATAGGTGGTAGTTCCAACAAGTCACAGACTTTAGGATCCACGGTTCGGATTCCACCTAACTAGTCTTGAACGACGATTATGTATTAAATAAAGTGTTAAATTTTAAAACTTATTTGATATTATTTTATTTAACACTGCAAACACATTTGTCGAACATTTCAGTTTTCTTCAATATCAGACCAAAACAAAGACATCTTAATGGCTTAACAACATTCCTACTATTAATTTCTCAAAGTTTGTCAAGTCGTAGATACAATAATGTGACCGCAATCAAAAATCTTGAAATTACGGGATTTGGACCCGGGATTTTCTCCAAATTGGCCGGTATTGCAGGTCTAATAGACATGGTTAAATCTTATGAATAAATAATAAAAAATTAGCTACAAAAATTTTTAAAAAATATAATGCTTACGGCTTGTGTAAATAAACCTGGCCTATCTCGATGTAAATTCATGTAAACCTCTCTTATTTTCAGTGTCTGCTGTAAAAACTCTTCACAGGCTTCGTTTTCTTCTTCCTGCAATATCAAAATTAAAACATTACAGCATTTTAGATTTAGTTCGTGTTTGGGATTTTAGGCCGAAGAAAGAAACCTATTAGTTCAAATAACAATTGATATTATTTTAAGATGTTTTGTAAATCTTGGAAAACCTTGAGTACACCGTCCTTCAGACAGGACTTTATGCTATGATCCCCGAGTCTTTAAGATGTCAGATACTCGTTAAAGACCTCAACCCTCGGTGAATAAACCTGGATAGGCAAACTTTAAGACTCCCACAGTAGAGTCGGGCTCATGTCCACCAGAGCAACGAAAGAGGTTCTATTCTCTGGTAGTAAGCGTTATGTCCTCGTAGTTAAAGCTAGGGCATGAGTCTTAATAACTAACTAGTTGTTTTAAAATCTAAATACACACACATAGAATCTTGAATTTTGAGTGCGCCGCTAGCTCAGAGGTAGCGTG
Organism: Aradus depressus; assembly: GCA_963662175.1. Classification (NCBI taxonomy): domain Eukaryota; kingdom Metazoa; phylum Arthropoda; class Insecta; order Hemiptera; family Aradidae; genus Aradus; species Aradus depressus. Next base: position 44,866,877 of record OY759214.1, on the reverse strand, counting down.
CTTGCCTTCGGAGCTCATGATCGCGGGTTCGAAATCTGGCCGAGTCCCTTCAGTTTTCTGGGAAGAGAAAAAACCTTAAGCACGCCGTTCTTCGGAAGGTCGTTAAGCCATGGCCTTGACCCTTTACTATGTCAGTTACTCGTTAAAGACCTCTACCCTAGATGAATAAAAATTTAGTGTAGATAAAATTTAGGACTCATACAGTAGAGTCGGACTCATGTCCACTAGAGCGACGAAAGAGCGCTCTGGTAGTAGGCGATATGACCTCGTAGTTAAAGCCTGGGCACAATTATTTTAACGTTGTCTATTATCGTATTGTTTACTGTGGCTTATTTGTCATAACTCGGGTTACCGGATTATTTAGCCTGACCGTTTAGAATTGGGTTTAATATCACAAATCTTTCTTACATGTTACAAAAATGAATCCTATTAGATGATAAATATGTCGTCTTAAACGTAACCTAGTTTCTAAGCTGAGAAGATCTATCTTCCGAAGAATAAACCATAGTTTTATTTAGCTGAATGCATCTATAAGTCATACTCACTTCTTCGACATCTTCTTCAGAACATTCCTCTTCTTCGGCTTCATCCAGACCGCTTACCTGAGAAGAATATCCCGATCCGTGAAAGTCACCTTTATCCTGCAGAAAATCGTAAATGAGATGAAAGAATGAGCTTTTGATAGGGAAATTGGAGGACATTTGTTGAAACATCGTTTCTATCATTACATCGGCAGTTATTAGGGTTATTCAGTCAAGACCCCTCCTCTAATCCCTCCGGCCGATTTTGCGGGAATTTAATAGGTGTTATAGTTATATGGTTTTGAATTTAATATAAAATTTCATGTTGAATTCATTACCTCGGCAGGTATTTGGGTTTTTGAGTTAAGCCCCCTCCCTATTTCCCCTATTCCATATTTCCTTCGGCTGATTCCGCTGAAAATGATTAGGTATCATTATGGGGTTCTGGATACATATATAACATTTCGTGTGTATATTATATTCATACTATCGCAGACACGACATTATTTATTTTATTATTTTTTTTTTTTTTATTTGTAACATTTCAGGTATGTACTGGGCCAAAATAATGCTTGTTGATTTTATTTTATTACTGTTGTGTAAATTATACAATGAAATAGCAGGTTCACCCGGCGTTGCCCCGGAGTAACTTTAAGTCTAATATAATTAAATTGATAATTACTTAAAATGGGGATTACAAAATGATTGGCAGTCACTCCTGCCACATCCACATAGGCCTCTGCTCGAATAATTACACTGAACATTCCTATAGAAACGTCCTCTCATAACCAGACACTAATCACTTATTGTCAAGGACCCCCTCCCACAAATTTAATGTACTTACCTGATGTGGCCTTGTCTGTTACTCGAGATATTTTTATAAAATTTTAATGTCTGTGTGACATTCTCCCCAAACTCCACAAAAATGTGGGAAATGTTAAATTTATAGAATCGCCTTGCCAAGATTTTTAATATGATATGCAATTCGAAATGAAGAACATAAGTGGATTGAATTGGTATTTATTATATTGGAGATCTAGACAACCACAACCTAGTGCTATCTCATTTTCTTCTTTAAGCATTTAAGTCGTTCTTCCGTGAAGCTACAGAATTCATTTTATTGCATCACAATTAAGCTATTTCTGTATTTGAGAGCATTTTTGCTAATTCTAGTTTCATGAAATATTATTATTATCATACAAGCAATTGCAATTTAACAAGCAGGTATAAATAAACAGATTATATACACACTGACACGAATAAGACATTACACTATGCACTGGCCCAGAGAGTCCTACCAACGGCATATTGTCCTGGCGGGGTGCTTACTAAAACTAGCAAAATAATATTTTGAGAACAATATTAAGCGGAACGGCTCGGCCAGTTCGTTGTATGTGAAGGTTGTAGAAACATAATGTAAGGGCTATGTAATACTTGTTTTTTTTTTTGTTTTTTTTTTTTTTTTTGCATTGGAGGGGGAAATGCTGTGACGCACATCCAGGGAAGGTAGCCCTGGATAGTGTGGGACTCGAAACGGTTCACCATCACCATACCCACTAAAACCCCCTCCTTGCCGATCCTGATTCCCTTCCGCGGAACTGACGGTCTGTCATTACTTCGCGGAAGGGAGGAAGGGTGGCTGGTAACGCCCCTTCTTCTGTTTTATTACCGCTACTCTTCCTTGTCAGCCCTCTCCTGAAGGGCCAACCCGCCCATGATGAGCGCTGCAAAATCGCAGCCTTCATCCCACGACTCCTGGGAGCGCAGCATAGCGTCCACGTAACTGGTAGCAGTCAGCGGGGCGCCCATGCTGCACTCCAGATTTTTCCTTCCCTCCTCAAATCTGAAATTATTTGAACTCTTCCGCGCGCTCGACTACGGCCATAGAGTTGGAGTAATTCCAAAAAATAAATGTTTTGTATTCTCATGTATTTTTGTAACTTCAAAGCATAAAAATATAATCTGAATTTGAATTTTTAATTAATATATGTCCTGGAATAATTAGCACACTTCAAACTTCGACGAACTAAACAAACTCAACTAATACCAGTGTTGCCCCGTTAATGTTTGTTTTTTATTATCCAACTCAAGGCCTGCTGACTCAAAAAAAATCAATAATTTTTGCTGTAAAAAATTAACATTCCGTTAATCGGGATACCGACGAGATTTGGATAAAGAGATTGCAAACCCTAATTACGATTACCTAAATTTCCTTACTGAAAACAAAAAAAAACAATCATTTTATAATATTATGAACTAGCTGTGTTACCCGTCGTTGACGAGGTGATATGGAATCAGATCACATTTTAATTTAAAATTAAATAAATATTACCATTATTATAAATCGTTGAAAGTGAGATCAAGTGAGTGAGAGCGCCCCACCAACACACATACTCGAAAATGTTTTTTATGTCCGTTATTTCTAATTATAGCGAAATAATGTACAGAATAGAATATATTTGAAGTGAAAATGTCTTTCATATGGGTTCATTAACTTTTTTACTTACAAAAAACAACTGAGAAAACATGAAATAAATTATTTTAAAATTATATGTATTGCAGAATCAAAACGTGAAATTTGGTTGAAATATGTTCATCCATCTTCCCGTGATGATGGAACAAAGAAACAATAAATTGTATTCATTTTGATTGACCTATATATACCTCTGTATACTCCAATGTTTGTTCAATGGTGTTGAATTGGTACTCCAGATCACACCAACTTCTGGTCAACCGTTGTTCAGGCTTTTTTGGCAAATGTGATGGTTCGGCAGGCAAGATGTCTGAACATCTGTTGAAATATTTATCAAATTATATATATATATCTTTAAAGTTATACAGAGTGTTGTACGAAGTCCTCTTTGAAAGTATCCCTGAAGTAGGGCTCTGTTCGCCAATAGATGGGGGTAGGATCTTCATCCACTTGTTGAAGTTGGTGGAGAAAAAATGTTTTAAATATTTTGCCAAAACCCCGGGTATATTTTCAGCTGTCGAGCTCAGCTCCTGAAGAATCTTTATCATTTTACAAAGACGTTGAATGATTTTTTAATGTGAATTTCTTTTACTAATGATTACTTGCGTACGTACCCCTTACAGATGTCAGCATTCTGTGGTTCTTCTCTCCGAGCTCCGGCTCCTGGTGATCTATCCAAAACAGGTATATCTTCCTCTCCCTCCTACGATATTAAACACAATTGATAATGTTTTAATAAAATTATGAAAAATCCCTGAACAAATTGTGAAAGAATGTACTTCCAGAGAACGTTTTGCTCCGCCTCAGAAACTAGTCGACCGAAAGTTGACTTACATAGTGGCTCCTAAATCCTCACACAAAATTTGTGTTTGTGTCGACAAATTCATTACATTGGCAGTTATTAGTGTTTTGAATTACGCACCTTTCCCTGAAGCCCCCCTTCCCTTCAGCAGATATCGCTGAAATTTGACAGGTTATGTTGTCATTAAGTTTTAATCATAAATATGTAATTTCATGTCGATACATTCATCACATCGACAGCTATTTGAGTTTTTGTGTTGAGCCCCCTCTGATCTCCCTTCTCTTATGCCAATTCCTCTCAAAATTAATGAGTGACGTCCTTCTGGGAGTTTTTATGTTAAGCCTTCCCTTTGAATGTTTTGAAAACACATATACAATTTCGTGTCGATAAATACATTCTCAGGAGTTATCTTGTTCACACACCCTCACAGACAACCTTTTTTTAATTTTTGGAATCTACAGATCGGAAACATGAAATTCTGTTAAAAACTCCGAATCGAATTTTTGACCGATAACATAACTTCCCCTATACTTTGTATAGCTGGGGAAGTAAAAAGATAAAAAAGACGAATTCGGAAAGTATATGAAACTTTTTATTCAAATATGAACAATTAAAGGATATATTAATGTAAAACTTCTAACTATCGAAATCATTTTTATGAGGTGAGTAAAATGACAGCCATATCGAGGGTATAAGTTTTAAAGTCAGGTTTTTTTCCAAATTTCTTGACCCCGTTGTTTAATTGTATAATCTTTATGTCATTACTAGAGTGACTTGATAAGAAGACTATCTTGAACTTTGTTACGTAATGCAATACAGCTATGTAATAAGATATCTACTGATTTTCAGAAAAATTAGTCAATTGGTTTTAGAGGGAAAGTGAGTATTAGTTTGAAGTTACATTAAATCGCACTGGGGAAAAACATTACTGGTGATTTTTTTTTTTTTTTTAGGAAGTCGGAAAAGTTGAAATTCCATATAAACAATGATGTGGTCATAACAGGACTAGCTTCTACCAACCAAGTTTTTACAGATCACTCTCTTATCGATCACTCCCTTTCCTCAAAAACATTTCATACTAACGTTTCTGGGTTTGTGAAAATAATGTGTTGGGGTAAGCGGTTTTCTTTGTTTCATTGTACAGCATAATTCTGAGAGTGATTAGCTTATACCGAGTAAGGCGAGTATGAAATGATTTTGTGAGGGGAGAGTAATCTGTAAAAAGTTGATATAAAGTAGTCCTGTTTTGTCTACAAAAAAAAAAATAATAATAATTACATATTTTAACATTCATTGCCGCTTTGGGACCCTATAACTAGTTTGTATTGGTCCTATCTCAAATCTGAGATCATATTGACAGTTGGAAATTCAATAAGAAATTTTTTTTAAATAAGAACCAATTTTATAAACTTAACTAAATAGAGACAATGTTACCTCACCAAGGTTGTATTCAGACTCTTCTTGCTCTAGTAACGATTGGCGCTTCTCATCTTCCTTTCTTCTCTCTGCAATGATTTCTATAACAAAGAACAGAATTAAGTACACAAACGCATTTCGTGTACAAAATATATTGCTTAATAGGTTTGTATCTGAGATTTCATATTCCAATTCTGATGAATCATACTAACTTAAGTTTTGTTTTCTTTCTTTGTATGTATCTTGATACTCAGTGGTGGTTGAGTAGAGTTCCTTGATCCGTATCTTCTGCTGTTCCAAGTCCTCCGAGTAGGCCAGGATCAGGGTGGGTTTGTACCCAAGCCAGATCAGTTCCAAGGCTGCCGGCAGTTGAAGGAACATCATTACCACCATATTCTCATCTTCCAGTTCTGTAATACCTGCAAAATATTGTAGATAAGTGAAATGTTCACCATTTTACAACAAATCGGTTATTCATATGTATAACAGCTCGCGTCATTAGCTCAAGACGAGGCATGTCCGAATTAGAAACCAATTTTCATCCACCTCAAAAACATGAAATGGAAATAAATTTTATTCTGGGACCGAGGTCCCCTAAGAATAAATATATGAAAGTCACTGAACAGAGCAACAAATACAAATAAAATAAAATATCAGTAATGAGATAAAAGTGATATTATAGTGGATAGATATAAATAAATTAAATAAATAAGCAAATACAATAAAAATAAATAAAATAAACAATGATGAAATAAGTAAAAAAATTAATAAATAAAATAATAATACAAAAATAATTAAATTAACAGCTTGATTATGAAGAGATCATACGAAAATAAATGTATCTAAATAAATATATAGAAGATAAAATAAATTTAAAAACAATATACAAATCAAGATTATGAAGGGGGAGGAAATCTAGACCAGGCTTGCAATAAAATTAATTTAAGAAAAACTGATGAAAAAAACACAGATATATATATAACATATTTCTGCGATCTTTGTCGATACAGTGGGAAGCTAATAAAATAAATAAAACCATAGAACTTGTTTACCTTTTATGTTGTCCAATTCCACAAAAATAAACATCCGGTTTCGACTTGCGCCATTGTCAACACCAAGTTCAAAAGTGTTCACTGTTTTTGTGGAATTAGACAATATAAAAGTTAACAACAAAACTTTGTTTTCATTTACTGTATTCTTTTGTTAAAGTGTTCTCGAGACAAGAATTCTCTGAAATACTTATAAGCTATTTTGTGTTGCTCTTAAATTCTGATTTATCAAAACATAAATTACAAAAATAAAGTTTTTATTATAATTTTTCCCCAAATACGGTAGAATCTCGATTAACCGTGTCTTGATTATCCGTGTTCGCGATTAACCGTGATGTGGAAGCAGTAAGTATAGGTTCCTATAAACTTAGAGACGGAGTATAGTGACAATGATGACAGTTTTGGCCCTAAAGAAGAAAACATTCAGACAAGTCAAGCAATGAAACCAGTTGACGTCCTCAACTTCTGCGAACAGGAAAATCTTGACTTCCGTAACGTCATGAATTTGAGAAAAATTAGAACTGAAGTAAGGAAAATCGTTTCTAACCGCAAAAAACAAAGAAGGATTACTTACTTCATATTTCAAGTCCTGTTAAAGTTATAACATGACAAAGTACACACATATGTATAGAACATTGTACATACATAGGTATGTAATTCGTTAAATAAAAAGTGTCTCGATTAACCGTGCTTTTCATTTATCCGTGGGACCTCTCCCCTCCCCATGACCCCAGATAATCGAGGTTCTACTGTAATATGAAAAATTCCTGTCAACTTCAAGTAAAAATCGGACGATTGTGGGGCACAAAAAATTAACATTTTGTGTTTTTCATTTATTCTTGGATCAAGATACATATCATATTAAAAATTTCAATTGTAAGTATAAATAGATCGGTATGAATAAATAATAAAATACTAAACCTGCTCCAGTTCGAACTCCGAGTCGTGAATCTGTACACAATAACTCTCCAGCGGCGTCCATTCTTTCGAATTCTTCATTAGAAATGAATTTTTCTTTCTTCGATATAAATGGATACTTGATCTCAGTAGGTGGCTTCGACAATGTTGTATAATAGGTAGCTTCAACAGCCTTGACACACAATTAAATATTAAATAATCAGTAGAGACATGAAATGTTTTTCTACAGTTGGAATAACTTCTCTTATTATACTTCGCATGGCTGGGGAAGTAAAATTCAAAAAAATTAAGAATAAGTAGAGTAGTATAATAATAATATATAATATAGTATAGCATATAATATTGTATTAAGGAGCATTGGCTATTGTACGAAGGATTTTGGCTTGAAGCGATTGGATGAGCTGAAGATTGGAAGCCCAGAGTTGAAGTCCATATAGGTTAGAGTGCTGCGTTGTATGTATGTATAATACTAACCAAAACAGGGCACAATTCCCTTAATTCTGGTCTTTAATTGGGTTATTTAATTCTTATTTAAATTAATAGAACTACAAAAACTAGGAATTTACGCATTTTTATTTTATTTTTCTTCTTGTATTTTAGAATTATGTCTTATAGTCCTTATCTTATTAATCGAAACACTTTTTATTAACGAATTACATATGTATGTACAATGTTCTATACATATGTGTGTACTTTGCCATGTTATAACTTTAACAGGGCTTGAAATATGAAGTAATCCTTCTAATATTTATGATATATATAATATGTATTCTACTATAAATTATATTTTCTTTATTTTATTAAATTATTGACAACTTAAATATTTGTAAATAACACAAACTTAGGTAATTTCAGGTAAGCTGAGGGTCGTATAAATATGACAATCTTAAATGTCACTTTTGAACTTTGTGCTGACGATGGTTTAAGACGAAACCGGTACACTATATGTATATTTACATATGATGATGATGAAGTAATCTTAATAGTTATTTGCTGTTCGAAGTATTGAACCTAGTTTATGAATAATCGATATAGAATCAAGGGAGCTATAAACATATAGATGTAGCGTTCGGGTTTTTATCCTCTAACCTCTCTTCCATATCTCATTCTTTCTATTCATTTATAATGTATTATTATTTCTTCTGCCCCATACAACAACATATGATTCCATTATTTGTATAATTAACATATGTTCAGTTTCAGTAGTCAGTTAGTGTTATGTTTCTAACCGTTTTATAAAATTAGAGAAAGTCTCTTCCTCGTGAAAAGGTACGAAGTTCAAGCTAGAAGTGACCTGTGAGGTGGGCAGCTCGGATGCTTCAGATCTGACCCCGCCCCGTCTCTGACTCCCAATTCCAATGAGGGATCCCAACGCCTGTAGACCTACCATCACTGCCATCAACCTATCCTCTAGTTCCTTCAGTAAATCCTCATCCTCGTTGCCATGATGTTGTGTACTAAATATTATAGATATAAACATATTCATATAAATAAACCTTTATTGCTTAGAAACATAACACTAACTGACTACTGAAACTAAACATAAGTTAATTATACAAATGAGTAGGTGATTTCCAAAACCAGCCATTTGTCCGTAAACAGCTTTTGGGATAATCACCAAAAACTGATAAAAATTAACCGTTTTAAGTTGAAGTTCCGATTTTTTGTTTTTCATGGATGGGTAATAACTTTATCTCTCATCTTGCAAACGTTGCCAAATATATTGTGGCTAAAAAATTTGCTATTTTTTATTTAAGTTTTCTAATAGCTACTTTTGGCACACAACATGAGAAATGGCTGGTTTTGGAAATCACCTACTCAAATAATGGAATCATATGTAAATATACACATCATATATATTCTTGTGGAGAGCGCCGGTAGCTCAGTGGTATGCGTGCTTGCCTTCTGAGCTCAAGATCGTGGGTTCGAAACCCGACCGAGGCCCTTAGTTTATCTGGAAGGTAAAATGAACTTAAGCACGCCGTCCTTCGGATGGGACGTTAAGCGACTGTCCCGAACCTGAACGATGTCAGGTACTCGTTAAAGACCCCTGCCCTAGGTGAATATAAATTTAGGGTAGGCAAAATTTAGGACTCCCACAGTAGAGTCGGGCTCATGTCCACCAGAGTGACGAAAGTGCGCTCTGGTAGTAGGCGATATGAGCTCGTAGTTAAAGCCCGGGCATGAGTCATAAAACCTAACCTATATTCTTGTGGAATTAGACAATATAAATGTTAAACAAGTTCTTAGTTTTTATTTATTTTATTGACTTTCCACTAACCGGACACAGATCGCAGAAATGTATTCTGACATATTTAATTCTTGTACCTCCTCCCCGCCCTTCCAAGGGCGGCCATATTTATTGAAACTTACAATGTTCATGTTCCTTTCAATGACGGCCTTGAGGACTTCACGTTTCTTGGAGCCAGCAGGTCCTACCATGCATACAATCCCAGGATGGATGTTAGCATGGATACGTTCCACCAAGGTCGGAGGGTCATGTATGTGTTTGAGGAAGAACCGTTTCGTAAGACGATTTAACATCAACTGTAGGGGTTCCTCAGAGTACATACTTACTGCACTTAACTGCAATTATAAAAACAAGTCGTCAGCTAAATCACGGGCAATCAGGGGCGTACCCAGGATTTTGAGCAGGGGGGGGGGGGGGCAAAGTTAGGCTATAGGGGTGGGGGGTATAGAGTCCCGGGGCCACAGCCCGCAGTTTCCATGGTTAGCGCTGTAGACCTTTCGTTATTAATTTGGGAGACTCGGACCTCTAGAAGCTCCCCCTGAGGTAACCACTGACTGTAATACTTAAGCTGACTTTACATGAGCAGCAAAAATGCAAAGGCAGCAGCAGCAAATGCACGATATGGTTTCTATGCTTTTAGAATTAACTGACTTACAGCCAATAGCGTGCATCTGCTGCTGCTGCGCTTTGCATTTTTACTGCGCATGTAAAATCAGCTTTAAGAGAATAAATTATAATATAAATGAAGATTTTGAGCGAGGAAATGAAATGATCGAATCCATGAATATTTAAAAATTCTGGCGCCTGCCCCGCACTTGCAACAGGTGATTGCTGATTTAGGAATTAGACGCACGGGAAATTTGAAGATCCTATTGGTAACTTGCAAGCAATCCATTTTTAATAAAAACTATTTTTTTATAGTTTATTTAAAATTTTTATCTTGTTTTATACGCTTCCTCTAAAACCAATCCACTGGTTTGGCTGAGAATCAATAGGTGTCTGATTCAGGGACTTCTAAATCATTATACAGAATTTCGTGACCATACATTCATTACGGCAGTTAATAAGGTTTTTGAGTTGATGGTACTTAACATTTTTTGCAGAGATATTGTGAAACACTTAAAAACAAATAAAGAAAAAACCAGTGACCCAGTATTTGTTAAGTGGTGGCTGAATATGGTAGCAATACTGAAAGTACTCCCTTATATGTTAAGTGGTGGCTGAATATGGTAGAAATACTGAAAGTACTCCCTTATTTGTTAAGTGGTGGCTGAATATGGTAGCAATACTGAAAGTACTCCCTTATTTGTTAAGTGGTGGCTGAATATGGTAGCAATACTGAAAGTACTCCCATATTATCTATAGGTACTTATTTTTGTGAAATAGACAATATTTCAAAAAAATTTCTTTATTTTTTGAGTTGAGCTCCTCCTTTCTCTGACGAGGTAAAGCGCTCTGGTAGTGGGCGATATGTCCTCGGAATTGACGCCCAGGCTTGAGTCAAAAACAAACACAGGCACACAGATAGGAAATGTTTTTTTATTCATGTCAATCAGGGGGTCAGAAAAACTCAACATGGAATTTCTGATGGATTACATAACTTACTCTATACTTTTTATAGCCGAGGAAGTAAAACATGTGATTATTTCAGTTATACCAAAATTAAAAGCTATGGATGAAGACTGTGCCAGTTATTATTTAACAATAAAAAAATATTTTATTTATTTTAACAATGACATTATAAACAACTTCTAAGTTGAGGAACGCGGACATATTGTGGAAACTTGTAATCTATATAAATAAAGCTGAAACGGGGTTTGTTTGTATGTTTGTTCCAGCATCACGCCCAAACGGCTGGACGGATCTTCATGAAACTTTACATGTAGCATTCTTTTGAGCCCGATTGAATAATAGGCTATGTGGCGACCCAAAATTTTGAACGATAGGGGGGGTTGTAAGGGGGGCCTAAGTATATAAATAGTCCTACCTCATTAACGGTTGGTCGGATTGTCACGAAATTTCACATGTAGTATTCTTAAAGGCCAATATGAAAAATATTGTGTGTGGCGTCCCAAAATTTTTAATGGAAGGGGGGGTTGTGGGCGTAGGCCTAAATATAAATATAGTGATAGATCTTTAACGGATGATCAGATTGTCATGAAATTTCACATGTAGTATTCTTAAAGGCCAAATTGAAAAATATTGTGTGTGGCGTCCCAAAATTTTAAATGGGAGGGGGGGTTGACGGGGGGGGGCTAAGTATAAATATAGAGCTAGCTCATTAACGGTTGATCGTATTGTCACGAAATTTCCCATGTAGTATTCCTGAAGGGCAAATAGAAAAATAAGGTGTGTGGCGTCCCAAAGTTTTGAACGGGTGGGGGGTTTGGGGGGGGGGGGGGGGGCTAAATATAAATATAGAGCTAGCTCATTAACGGTTGATCGTATTGTCACGAAATTTCCCATGTAGTATTCCTGAAGGCCAAATAGAAAAATAAGATGTGTGGTGTCCCAAAGTTTTGAAGGGGTGGGGGGGTTGAGGGGGGGGGGGGGGGGCTAAGTATAAATATAGAGCTAGCTCATTAACGGTTGATCGTATTGTCACGAAATTTCCCATGTAGTATTCCTGAAGGCCAAATAAAAAAATAAGGTGTGTGGCGTCCCAAAGTTTTGAACGGGAGGGGGGGTTGTGGGGGGACCTAAGTATAAATATAAAGCTAGCTCATTAACGGGTGGTCGCATTGTCACGAAATTGCCCATGTAGTATTCCTGAAGGCCAAATAAAAAAATAAGGTGTGTGGCGTCCCAAAGTTTTGAACGGGAGGGGGGGTTGTGGGGGGGCCTAAGTATAAATATAGAGCTAGCTCATTAACGGGTGGTCGCATTGTCACAAAATTTCCCATGTAGTATTCCTGAAGGCCGAATAAAAAAATAAGGTGTGTGGCGTCCCAAAGTTTTGAACGGGAGGGGGGGTTGTGGGGGGGCCTAAGTATAAATATAGAGCTAGCTCATTAACGGGTGGTCGCATTGTCACGAAGTTTCACATGTAGTAAAAAAAAAAGGTGTGTGGCGACCCAAAGTTTTGAACGGGAGGAGGGGTTGTGGGGGGGGGGGGGGGGGGGGGGGGGGCTAAGTATAAATATAGTGGTAGCTCATTAACGGGTGGTCGTATTGTCATGGAATTTCACATGTAGTATTCTTAAAAGCCAATATAGGGTGTATAAGTCACAAAATTTTGAACGCGAGGATGGATTGATGGGGGCCTAAGTATAAGTATAGTGATAAGTCATTAACGGATGATCGGATTGTCACGAAATTTCACATGTAGTATTCATTGAGGCCAAATAGAAAAATAGGGTGTTTGACATCAAAAAATTGTGAACGGGGGGGGGGGGGGGGGTTATGGGGGTATTTGAAGATAGTGATAGGTCATTAACGGATGATTGGATTGTCATGGAATTTCACATGTAGTATTCTTGATGGCCAAATAGAAAAATACACTATGTGACATCTTAAAAATTTTGAGGGGGGGAGGGGGCTAAGCATAAAAATAATGATGAATGATTAAAGGGCAATCGGATTGTCATGAATTTCACATGTAGTAGTAGTAACTATGTATTCGCTGTGGGGTTCACTGTTGCAAGACATTTACTAGCTGTGATGCCCAGCGTTCCTAACTATGTAGTATCTATGGGGTCCGCTGTTACAAAACACTTACTAGCTGTGTTGCCCAGCGTTCCGAACTTCGTACTAGCTGTGGGGTCCGCTGTTGCAAGGCACTTACTAGCTGTGTTGCCCAGCGTTCCTAACTTCGTACTAGCTGTGGTGTCCGCTGTTGCAAGGCACATACTAGATGTGGTGCCCAGGGTTCCTAACTTCGTACTAGCTGTGGGGTCCGCTGTTACAAAACACTTACTAGCTGTGTTGCCCAGCGTTCCTAACTTCGTACTAGCTGTGGTGTCCGCTGTTGCAAGGCACAAACTAGATGTGGTGCTCAGCGTTCCTAACTTCATACTAGCTGTGGGGTCCGCTGTTGCAAGGCACAAACTAGATGTGGTGCCCAGGGTTCCTAACTTCGTACTAGCTGTGGTGTCCGCTGTTGCAAGGCACAAACTAGATGTGGTGCTCAGCGTTCCTAACTTCGTACTAAATGTGGGGTCCGCTGTTGCAAGGCACATACTAGATGTGGTGCTCAGCGTTCCTAACTTCATACTAGCTGAGGGGTCCGCTGTTGCAAGGCACTTACTAGCTGTGTCGCCCAGCGTTCCTAACTTCGTACTAGCTGTGGTGTCCGCTGTTGCAAGGCACTTACTAGCTGTGTTGCCCAGCGTTCCTAACTTCGTACTAGCTGTGGTGTCCGCTGTTGCAAGGCACATACTAGATGTGGTGCCCAGGGTTCCTAACTTCGTACTAGCTGTGGGGTCCGCTGTTGCAAGCACATACTAGCTGTGGTGCCCAGGGTTCCTAACTTCGTACTAGCTGTGGTGTCCGCTGTTGCAAGGCACAAACTAGATGTGGTGCTCAGCGTTCCTAACTTCGTACTAGCTGTGGGGTCCGCTGTTGCAAGGCACATACTAGATGTGGTGCTCAGCGTTCCTAACTTCATACTAGCTGTGGGGTCCGCTGTTGCAAGGCACTTACTAGCTGTGTTTCCCAGCGTTCCTAACTTCGTACTAGCTGTGGTGTCCGCTGTTGCAAGGCACTTACTAGCTGTGTTGCCCAGCGTTCCTAACTTCGTACTAGCTGTGGTGTCCGCTGTTGCAAGGCACATACTAGATGTGGTGCCCAGGGTTCCTAACTTCGTACTAGCTGTGGGGTCCGCTGTTGCAAGCACATACTAGCTGTGGTGCCCAGGGTTCCTAACTTCGTACTAGCTGTGGGGTCCGCTGTTACAAAACACTTACTAGCTGTGTTGCCCAGCGTTCCTAACTTCGTACTAGCTGTGGTGTCCGCTGTTGCAAGGCACAAACTAGATGTGGTGCTCAGCGTTCCTAACTTCATACTAGCTGTGGGGTCCGCTGTTGCAAGGCACAAACTAGATGTGGTGCCCAGGGTTCCTAACTTCGTACTAGCTGTGGTGTCCGCTGTTGCAAGGCACATACTAGATGTGGTGCTCAGCGTTCCTAACTTCGTACTAGCTGTGGGGTCCGCTGTTGCAAGGCACATACTAGATGTGGTGCTCAGCGTTCCTAACTTCATACTAGCTGTGGGGTCCGCTGTTGCAAGGCACTTACTAGCTGTGTTGCCCAGCGTTCCTAACTTCGTACTAGCTGTGGTGTCCGCTGTTGCAAGGCACTTACTAGCTGTGTTGCCCAGCGTTCCTAACTTCGTACTAGCTGTGGTGTCCGCTGTTGCAAGGCACATACTAGATGTGGTGCCCAGGGTTCCTAACTTCGTACTAGATGTGGGGTCCGCTGTTACAAAACACTTACTAGCTGTGTTGCCCAGCGTTCCTAACTTCGTACTAGCTGTGGGGTCCGCTGTTGCAAGGCACTTACTAGCTGTGTTGCCCAGCGTTCCTAACTTCGTACTAGCTGTGGTGTCCGCTGTTGCAAGGCACTTACTAGCTGTGTTGCCCAGCGTTCCTAACTTCGTACTAGCTGTGGTGTCCGCTGTTGCAAGGCACATACTAGATGTGGTGCCCAGGGTTCCTAACTTCGTACTAGATGTGGGGTCCGCTGTTACAAAACACTTACTAGCTGTGTTGCCCAGCGTTCCTAACTTCGTACTAGCTGTGGTGTCCGCTGTTGCAAGGCACAAACTAGATGTGGTGCTCAGCGTTCCTAACTTCATACTATCTGTGGTGTCCGCTGTTGCAAGGCACATACTAGATGTGGTGCTCAGCGTTCCTAACTTCGTACTAGCTGTGGGGTCCGCTGTTGCAAGGCACATACTAGATGTGGTGCTCAGCGTTCCTAACTTCGTACTAGCTGTGGTGTCCGCTGTTGCAAGGCACATACTAGATGTGGTGCCCAGGGTTCCTAACTTCGTACTAGCTGTGGTGACCGCTGTTGCAAGGCACATACTAGATGTGGTGCTCAGCGTTCCGAACTTCGTACTAGCTGTGGGGTTCACTGTTGCAAGACATTTACTAGCTGTGATGCCCAGCGTTCCTAACTATGTAGTATCTATGGGGTCCGCTATTACAAAACACTTACTAGCTGTGTTGCCCAGCGTTCCGAACTTCGTACTAGCTGTGGGGTCCGCTGTTGCAAGGCACATACTAGATGTGGTGCCCAGGGTTCCTAACTTCGTACTAGCTGTGGGGTCCGCTGTTGCAAGCACATACTAGCTGTGGTGCCCAGGGTTCCTAACTTCGTACTAGCTGTGGGGTCCGCTGTTACAAAACACTTACTAGCTGTGTTGCCCAGCGTTCCTAACTTCGTACTAGCTGTGGTGTCCGCTGTTGCAAGGCACAAACTAGATGTGGTGCTCAGCGTTCCTAACTTCATACTAGCTGTGGGGTCCGCTGTTGCAAGGCACAAACTAGATGTGGTGCCCAGGGTTCCTAACTTCGTACTAGCTGTGGTGTCCGCTGTTGCAAGGCACATACTAGATGTGGTGCTCAGCGTTCCTAACTTCGTACTAGCTGTGGGGTCCGCTGTTGCAAGGCACATACTAGATGTGGTGCTCAGCGTTCCTAACTTCATACTAGCTGTGGGGTCCGCTGTTGCAAGGCACTTACTAGCTGTGTTGCCCAGCGTTCCTAACTTCGTACTAGCTGTGGTGTCCGCTGTTGCAAGGCACTTACTAGCTGTGTTGCCCAGCGTTCCTAACTTCGTACTAGCTGTGGTGTCCGCTGTTGCAAGGCACATACTAGATGTGGTGCCCAGGGTTCCTAACTTCGTACTAGATGTGGGGTCCGCTGTTACAAAACACTTACTAGCTGTGTTGCCCAGCGTTCCTAACTTCGTACTAGCTGTGGGGTCCGCTGTTGCAAGGCACTTACTAGCTGTGTTGCCCAGCGTTCCTAACTTCGTACTAGCTGTGGTGTCCGCTGTTGCAAGGCACTTACTAGCTGTGTTGCCCAGCGTTCCTAACTTCGTACTAGCTGTGGTGTCCGCTGTTGCAAGGCACATACTAGATGTGGTGCCCAGGGTTCCTAACTTCGTACTAGATGTGGGGTCCGCTGTTACAAAACACTTACTAGCTGTGTTGCCCAGCGTTCCTAACTTCGTACTAGCTGTGGTGTCCGCTGTTGCAAGGCACAAACTAGATGTGGTGCTCAGCGTTCCTAACTTCATACTATCTGTGGTGTCCGCTGTTGCAAGGCACATACTAGATGTGGTGCTCAGCGTTCCTAACTTCGTACTAGCTGTGGGGTCCGCTGTTGCAAGGCACATACTAGATGTGGTGCTCAGCGTTCCTAACTTCGTACTAGCTGTGGTGTCCGCTGTTGCAAGGCACATACTAGATGTGGTGCCCAGGGTTCCTAACTTCGTACTAGCTGTGGTGACCGCTGTTGCAAGGCACATACTAGATGTGGTGCTCAGCGTTCCGAACTTCGTACTAGCTGTGGGGTTCACTGTTGCAAGACATTTACTAGCTGTGATGCCCAGCGTTCCTAACTATGTAGTATCTATGGGGTCCGCTATTACAAAACACTTACTAGCTGTGTTGCCCAGCGTTCCGAACTTCGTACTAGCTGTGGGGTCCGCTGTTGCAAGGCACAAACTAGATGTGGTGCCCAGGGTTCCTAACTTCGTACTAGCTGTGGTGTCCGCTGTTGCAAGGCACATACTAGATGTGGTGCCCAGGGTTCCTAACTTCGTACTAGCTGTGGTGTCCGCTGTTGCAAGGCACATACTAGATGTGGTGCTCAGCGTTCCGAACTTCGTACTAGCTGTGGGGTCCGCTGTTGCAAGGCACAAACTAGATGTGGTGCTCAGCGTTCCGAACTTCGTACTACCTGTGGGGTCCGCTGTTGCAAGGCACAAACTAGATGTGGTGCTCAGCGTTCCGAACTTCGTACTAGCTGTGGGGTCCGCTGTTGCAAGGCACATACTAGATGTGGTGCCCAGGGTTCCTAACTTCGTACTAGCTGTGGTGTCCGCTGTTGCAAATTAATACAGCTATGTTGGTAGATAGGCAGCATCCAGAAACGAAGATGGTCAACCAAAGAAAGATTCAGATGTATCGGGAAAGTCCCATCCGAAGGACGACGTGCTCAAAGTTATTTTTATCTTCCCGATTAAAACATCTGACCTAAGTGACTTGGCTAGATTTCTAAATGGCGATCCTGAGCTCGGTGAACTCCATTCTTCAAATTTCTCGCTTTTAAACGGTTTTTAGTATTAATATTTGTTAAAACTGATATACAGATTCAGATATATCGGGGAAGTCCCATCCGAAGGACGACGTGCTCAAATTTATTTTTAACCTAAGTGAAATTTCAGCTACCCAGGTTTAGATACGTAACATACGACTCATTATCGAGTACCTGGCATACGAAAAAGCCCTCGATCATAGCTTAGAGTCCAAACCGAAGGACGACGTGCTCAAGTTATTTTTAACGTAAATGAAATTTCAACTACCCAGGTTTAGATACGTAACATACGACTCATTATCGAGTACCCGACATACGAAAAGGCCCTCGATCATAGCTTAAAGTCCAAACCGAAGGACGACGTGCTCAAATTTATTTTTATCTTCCCGATTAAAACATCTGACCTAAGTGACTTGGCTAGATTTCGAAATGGCGATCCTGAGCTCGGTAAACTCCATTCTTCAAATTTCTCGCTTTTAAACGGTTTTTAGTTTTAATATTTGTTAAAACTGATGAACAACCGGGATATCTGAATCCTACACAAAAATTGAAATAAAAATGTTTTTCGAAAAACGTCGGGCTAAATACCATTCTTCAAACTTCCTGCTTTTTAACGGTTTATAGATTTAATATTTGTTAAAACTGATAGACAGATTTAGATATATCGGGAAAGTCCTATCCGAAGGACGACGTGCTCAAGGTTTTTTGAACCTAAGTGAAATTTTAGCTACCTAGGTTTAGTTACATAACATAGGACTCATTATCGAGCACCTGACATACAAAAAGGCCCTCGATCATAGCCTAAAGTCTAATCCGAAGGACGACGTGCTCAAATTTATTTTTATCTTCCCGAATAAAATATCTGACCTAAGTGCCTTGGCTAGATTTCTAAGTGGCGATCGTGAGCTCGATAGACTCCATATGTATGATAAAATAAGTTACCGTTTGGTTTCTACTAACATTATCAAGGAAGAAATGTGGAATATAAGTGGGCTTTGGAGATGGTAGTAGGAAGTTGGCAGGAGTGTTGGGTGATGTCACGTACCCTATGTTGAGCGGAACGTTTAAGTCTATATTAATAAAGCTGAAACGGGGTTTGTGGGTTTGTGTGTTTGTATGTTTGTTCCAGCATCACGCCCATACGGCTGGACGGATTTTTATGAAACTTCACATGTAGCATTCTTTTGAGCCCGATTGAATAATAGGCTATGTCGCGTCCCAAAATTTTGATCGGGAGGGGGGGGTAGTAAGGGGGGCCTAAGTATATAAATAGTGCTAACTCATTAACTAATGGTCGAATTGTCATGAAATTTCACATGTAGTATTTTTAAAAGCCAAAAAGGAAAAAAAGGTGTGTGGCGTCCCAAAGTTTTGAACGGGAGGGGGGTTGTGGGGTAGGCGTAAATTTGAAGATAGTGATAGATCATTTACGGATGATCGGATTGTCATGGAATTTTTTATGTAGTATTCTTGATGGCCAAATAGAAAAATACACTATATGACATCTTCAAGAATTTAACAGGAGGGGGGGGGGGGGGGGGGGAGCAAAGCATAAAAAAATGCTGATTGATTAAAGGGTAATCGGATTGTCATGAATTTCACATGTAGTAGTAACTATGTATTCGCTGTGGGGTCCGCTGTTGCAAGGAACATACTAGCCGTGGTGCCCAGCGTTCCTAACTACGTACTAAATGTGGTGTTCGCCGTCGCAAGGCACATACTAGCTGTGGTGCCCAGCGTTCCTAACTACGTACTAGATGTGGGGTCCGCCGTCAGCGTTCCTAACTTCTTACTAGCTGTGGTGCCCAACGATGCCAAGTATTCACTAGCTGGGGTTTCCGCCGTTGAAAGGTGCATACTAGCTGTGGTGCCTAGGGGTCTTAAAAACTTACTAGCGTTACTATAGTTGAAGGACTATAAGCCTTATTCCGTATGAATAATCTTTTTTTTTTTTTTTTTTTTTTTTAAATCACCCGGCCCGCTTATCGTCGGGGAAGGAGGAAGTACATATATATATATAGTATAGTTTTATTTACTGTTGCTGTGGGTGTCCGGGGGCGACAGCCTTTGGTCCCTTACGGGACAGACTGGCGCTCCCGGGCCCCCTTAAGATGCGGCTGCCTGGTGGCGCCGAGAGAGCTCGAGATCGGTGGAGTGGGGCTGCTTCTACATCGCGGTCGCCGGGGGTAGGACTCGGGCCCGGCCCGTCAATCGCCCCCGGCGCCGGGTCAAAGGGCCTTTTTCTGTTCTCGCCAGGAGGTGATAAACCGGCCGAACGCCGGATAGTTCGACTCCGTTATCAACTCCGGCAGGGTCAATCCCAGGTACGATCCTGTCGCGCGGATCAACTCCACCCTAGACCTGTCGTACAGGGGACAATCGAGGACCACATGTTCTGCAGTCTCTATGCCGCCACACGAACAGTTCGGGCTATCCTTCCTCTTGAAGAAGAAGAGTTTGGAGTTGAAGTCACCGTGACCTGAAAGTACCTGAGAAGTCCAGTGATCGGGTTGTACCCAAGTGGAGCGCAGGCGGACCCGGACGTCAGGTAGATACGTGAATGTCGTTCGCCCGTCGGAGGAGTGCGACCATCGTTGTTGCCACCTGTCCATTATCCAGTCTTGGACTATGTCCTTGCAACGCTCTGGTCTGTTCTGTCCACGTAGCTCGCCCTCCAGGACGAGGCGCAAGGGCTCATCTATATCTGTTCTCAGGGGCAGATTGCGTCTACAGTAGTACGAGGCGACCGCCCCGTCCAAGACCAAGTCTATGGGCGGAGCTCCTGCCAGCACCTGTAGCGCTGCAGTGGAGACAGTACGATAGGCCTTTGTGACTCTCAGGAGGGCAGCTCTTTGGGCCTGCAGTAGTCTCGTTCTCTGCTGCTTGGTGGGACGTAACCACCATCCTGCAGCAGCGTATCGAGCCACAGCCTCGAACACCCCCGTGTAGATTGTTCTACACGCTGAGTACTTGAGGCCCCATGTTGCGCGAGCTAGGCAGCTCAGAGCGTTGAAAGTAGCATTTGTCCTTTCTTTGATGGCAACAGCGTGGGGAGTCGCCCTGAAGCCCGGACCCAGCCTCACACCTAGGTATGTGACCGTCTCCGGGAATTCAACGCGCATCCCTCGGATCCCCAAGGAGAAGGGGTGGCGGGCGTTGGTTTTCCCTCTCATTAGCAGGGCCATAGTCTTGCTTGGTGAGAGGGCCAGCTTATTGGCGCAGCACCAGCTGTCGACGAAGTCGATGGCGGTTTGGGCTGTGCGGGTCAGAGCTGCCCGGTTATCAGCGTGCACCGTGATTACGAGATCGTCAACATAGGCTATGGCCTTATATTCATGATTCTCGAGTTCACGGAGCAGTCCATCAAGGAGTATGTTCCAGAGTGTTGGTCCTAAGACCGAGCCCTGGGGGCATCCTCTAGTGATGTTCACTGATGTGCTGGCATACAGCTGACTTACAGTCGCAGGACGGCCGTCGAGGAAACTGGATATCAGCCCAAATATATTCCTTGGCGGTCCCATAGCACGCAGTTGTGTGAGGATGGCAGGCCACCAGGCGCAGTCAAACGCCGCCGCGATGTCGAAGAAGATACAGAGGGCATATTTGCTTCTGTTCCCTTCAACATCCGACCTCAGCGTTATCAACGCGTCCTCGGTTGACCTACCCCTCAAGCAACCATACTGTCTAGGGGATACGAAGGCGTATACTTGGGTGCGGATCCTGTCAAGGACGAGTCCTTCCAGTATCTTACCGAACAGAGACAGAAGACTGATCGGTCTGTAGCTGCTTGCCAAGGAAAGGTCCCTATCCCCAGGCTTGACAAACGTGCACACCAAGGCACGTTTCCAAGCACTCGGGAAGTGGCCCCGTCCCAGGCAGGCATTGTACAGGTAGAGTAGATCTGTCTTAATGACCGGGTAGGCTTTCTTGATCATGGCCGCGTCCATGAGATCGCTCCCAGGGGCGCCGCCACGCTTCTGCCTCCCAATCACCAGGGTCAGATCCAGCTCATCCCAATCGGGGGCATCCTCCGTGTCCGGCAAGTCACGGGCAGCACACCTGATGTTATGTTGGATGGGTGTATCCCCTGCCGGGTCATCCTCCGGGAAGGCTTGGCGTAGGTACATCCCGCTGGCCTCTTCCAGGGACAAGGCATGCTGGATGCCATTCCTGATTGAGGCCACCGGGGCGACCGTCTTGAACCTCCCAGTGGCGATCCGATAGGGAATCCCCCACGGGTTTTTGCTGGACTCGTCCTCTACGAACCTTCTCCAGCTTGTTATCTTGGCGGCTTCGATGCTCCGACCGTAGGCCTCGCTGAGCTGCCGGTACTCTTCCCTGCGAATAACCCGATGGAGCTGATCTCGGCACCGCTGGTACCGCCTCCTGGCACGATAAACGGCCCTTTTGGCGAGGGTGAGGTCTTCGCTCCACCAGGGGACTTTCCTCAATCGGTCGACCTTCCTGGGGATGGTCTCGTCGGCAGCCCTCAGCAGAATACTACTGAGTCTGTCGGCACCCTCCTCAATCTGGTCGACCGGGTCGGAACCCCTGAGACCTTCCCATTCTTCGTCACAGGAGTAGGCAGCAGCGGCGGCCACGAAGGCTTCCGGTATCGCTTTGCGAGTTGCAAAGCGAGGATCCCTAGACCTGACTGCCGATAGCTGCGCGTCAAAGAGCCTCACGTCTAGGACTTCGTGGTCACTAGACGTAACCCCTCGGACTCCCCAGCCACCGACAGCCCTGTATAGTTCTCCAGAAACCAACGTGACATCGATATGCGATTCTCCATTGGCACTACGAAAAGTGGGCGGAGAATGTTGGTCGTTGACTATGCACAGGTGATGGCGGGCGATCAACTCCATTAGTCTGTCGCCCCGGCGGTCGGTGCGAACCGATCCCCAGGAGACAGACCAGGCGTTGGCGTCCGCCATAACTATGACTTGGCGTCCCGCCAGCTCATCCAACACGTGGTCCAAGTGGCCCAATTGTAGGTCTATGCTCTCAGACGGAGGGAAATATCCGCTGATCACATAACAATCGACGTTGGCGTGCCTGATGCAGGCCACAGCAATATGGCTGGTGGACAGATGGGGGAGCGCCATCACATCCACTTGGGGGCCGGTCACAACGATTGCGGCCATAGGCCGTTCGTTGTTCCGTGCGCCAGTTATTATTCTGTGGCCAATACCGAAGCCTGCCACGCGATTTCTTATACAATGGGGCTCCTGTAGAGCCAGGAGTTGAACGGACTCAGCGTACACCAGTGCTCGCAACTCATCCGCCACTCTCTTACGCCTATGCATGTTGTGCTGGACAACGTGGAAACCCGTGTGCTCCGCATCTCTACTCGCCATAGTCCGTACGCGAGGCCAACTTCTCGAGCGCTCGGATATATGACGGGCATGTAGCGCTATCGGCGCTGTGGATCGCACCCGGTTTCCCGCTGCCGCAGTTACAACATTTCGGCGGCAACGCCTTCCTCTTGCAGCTGGCGCTGTCGTGCCCTGTAGCGGAGCACCAAGCACACACCTTCTCCTTACTTGGGCACCGTTTCTCCGGGTGGCCAAATCCATGGCATCTTCCACACCTGGTGACGTCCAGGCAGTCCCGCACAGCACAAGTATACCACCCTAGGGTGATCCTGCCGGTGGTGATGAGGTCTCTTCGGGTCGCAGGGGTCGTTTCAACTACCCAGCGCACCGTTGGTCTGCCGGGGGGGCCCTTTTTATATATAGGGACTATGGGGGAGAGTGTGGGGCGCTGGACTTGGAATCTCCTGGAGAGGTCCTCGGCCGACCAACCCGCAGGCACATCGAAGACCGCTAAGCGCGGTCTTCTCCTGTGCAGCGCCTCCGCCCTCAGACCCAACTCTTGGAGTCGGGCGCTGGCGGTTAGCGTCGCGAGTTCCTCGGCCGAAGACACCTCCAAGAGGATCCCCCCTCTCCTGGCGGGCCTACTGTTTAACATGGTGATCCCAAGCTCTCCCGGGGTCACCTGGTCCATTGCGGCCGTCAGCGGGCGCGTGTCCTTTTTATTGGACAGCTCTACCACGGCCATGAAGGCTTTAGGGCGGTTTTGGCCCTCCCCGGCCGTAGCGAGCTGTCTGAGGACGTCCTCTTTCCTCTTGGTGGGGGGGAGCGGTCTTCGTCCCGGGTGGGTTGTCGCCGCTGCTGTTGGTGCTGCTGCAGGGGCGGCCGACTTCTTCTTCTTCTTCCTAACCACCTGTGTCCAAGCCGCCGGGCTCGGGTATTCGGCATCAGTGATAGGGGGCGGGGGGGGAGAGGGCGGGAGAGGGGTCCCGTCAATCTCCAACCCTCCACTGGATACGAATGGGGGGGGGCGGTGGGGGCCTTGGGATGGGAGGAGGAAACTCGGTCTTCGTACCGCTCGCTTCTGGACTAGGTACGGGAGAGGGAGGAGCGGTAGTACTTCTTGGCGTCTGTATCACTGCTCCTCTCTTCTTCTTCTTCCCCTGTCTTTCTGGTCCCTCTTCCGGCAGAGTCCTGTACTGGTGGGGGAGGGGGGGAGCCTCTGTTCCTACTGGAAGGGGCCGCTGGGGGAGGCCGGCTAAGCCGGCGGCAATTGTTGTCGCCACCGTCTCGGTCAGACTCCCCACGATTTCCTTCGCCATCCTGACCTTGGCCTCGGCCACCTCCTGCACCGTAGACATCAGGACCAGGAGGCGGGCGATCCCCATGTTCACCCGTTCGCGGTCCGTAACGCTAACCTTGACTTTGCGGAGTATGGCCGAGATCTCGGCCTGGATGGCACGGGCCTCGTCCATTGGGTCTTCGTTTTTGCTGTCTATTAACAGCTCTGTTGGCCCTGAGGAGGGCCCAGCAACTACCGTCTGGGATAGTTTATGGTTCGGACCCACCAGAGGAAGTGGGGCTGAAGGCCTGGCTGGGTCAGTGGTGGGGGGTGGGAGGAGCCAAGCATCAGCCTCCCCACTCTTGGGTTCGGCGTGACTCTCCATCCTGCCCCGTGGAATCACAACAAAAATACAAAAAATGTACCTGTTTATAACTGCCGCGCGGTTGGGTCGGTGGAGCTGAAATTTTCAGGAAATATTCCTTAATGCCTCTGACCACTAACTGCCGCGACAGAAATTCAACTTTCGCACTTTTTCCGCTACTTTGAACGAACTTATACGGAGCGACCTTAGACACGTCTGTTCACCCCGGCTGTTGGGGCGACACTCATCCCGTATGAATAATCGAAAATTATAACATCATGAATGTGGTGTCGAAGGATTGAATAGACTTACAGGAGATATTGAGAGAAAATTCAAAGTTCCCCGGGCAACGCCGGGTATTATTGCTAGTCTATATTAATAAAGCTGAAACGGGGTTTGTTTGTATGTTTGTTCCAGCATCACGCCCAAACGGCTGGACGGATCTTCATGAAACTTCACATGTAGCATTCTTTTGAGCCCGATTGAATAATAGGCTATGTGGCGTCCCAAAATTTTGAACCGGAGGGGGGGTTGTAAGGGGGGCCTAAGTATATAAATAGTCCTACCTCATTAACGGTTGGTCGGATTGTCACGAAATTTCACATGTAGTATTCTTAAAGGCCAATATGAAAAATATTGTGTGTGGCGTCCCAAAATTTTAAATGGAAGGGGGGGTTGTGGGCGTAGGCCTAAATATAAATATAGCTGAGGTCGGATGTTGAAGGGAACAGAAGCAAATATGCCCTCTGTATCTTCTTCGACATCGCGGCGGCGTTTGACTGCGCCTGGTGGCCTGCCATCCTCACACAACTGCGTGCTATGGGACCGCCAAGGAATATATTTGGGCTGATATCCAGTTTCCTCGACGGCCGTTCTGCGACTGTAAGTCAGCTGTATGCCAGCACATCAGTGAACATCACTAGAGGATGCCCCCAGGGCTCGGTCTTAGGACCAACACTCTGGAACATACTCCTTGATGGACTGCTCCGTGAACTCGAGAATCATGAATATAAGGCCATAGCCTATGTTGACGATCTCGTAATCACGGTGCACGCTGATAACCGGGCAGCTCTGACCCGCACAGCCCAAACCGCCATCGACTTCGTCGACAGCTGGTGCTGCGCCAATAAGCTGGCCCTCTCACCAAGCAAGACTATGGCCCTGCTAATGAGAGGGAAAACCAATGCCCGCCACCCCTTCTCCTTGGGGATCCGAGGGATGCGCGTTGAATTCCCGGAGACGGTCACATACCTAGGTGTGAGGCTGGGTCCGGGCTTCAGGGCGACTCCCCACGCTGTTGCCATCAAAGAAAGGACAAATGCTACTTTCAACGCTCTGAGCTGCCTAGCTCGCGCAACATGGGGCCTCAAGTACTCAGCGTGTAGAACAATCTACACGGGGGTGTTCGAGGCTGTGGCTCGATACGCTGCTGCAGGATGGTGGTTACGTCCCACCAAGCAGCAGAGAACGAGACTACTGCAGGCCCAAAGAGCTGCCCTCCTGAGAGTCACAAAGGCCTATCGTACTGTCTCCACTGCAGCGCTACAGGTGCTGGCAGGAGCTCCGCCCATAGACTTGGTCTTGGACGGGGCGGTCGCCTCGTACTACTGTAGACGCAATCTGCCCCTGAGAACAGATATAGATGAGCCCTTGCGCCTCGTCCTGGAGGGCGAGCTACGTGGACAGAACAGACCAGAGCGTTGCAAGGACATAGTCCAAGACTGGATAATGGACAGGTGGCAACAACGATGGTCGCACTCCTCCGACGGGCGAACGACATTCACGTATCTACCTGACGTCCGGGTCCGCCTGCGCTCCACTTGGGTACAACCCGATCACTGGACTTCTCAGGTACTTTCAGGTCACGGTGACTTCAACTCCAAACTCTTCTTCTTCAAGAGGAAGGATAGCCCGAACTGTTCGTGTGGCGGCATAGAGACTGCAGAACATGTGGTCCTCGATTGTCCCCTGTACGACAGGTCTAGGGTGGAGTTGATCCGCGCGACAGGATCGTACCTGGGATTGACCCTGCCGGAGTTGATAACGGAGTCGAACTATCCGGCGTTCGGCCGGTTTATCGCCTCCTGGCGGGAACAGAAAAAGGCCCTTTGACCCGGCGCCGGGGGCGATTGACGGGCCGGGCCCGAGTCCTACCCCCGGCGACCGCGATGTAGAAGCAGCCCCACTCCACCGATCTCGAGCTCTCTCGGCGCCACCAGGCAGCCGCATCTTAAGGGGGCCCGGGAGCGCCAGTCTGTCCCGTAAGGGGGGCTAAATATAAATATAGAGCTAGCTCATTAACGGTTGATCGTATTGTCACGAAATTTCCCATGTAGTATTCCTGAAGGCCAAATAGAAAAATAAGATGTGTGGTGTCCCAAAGTTTTGAACGGGTGGGGGGTTTGAGGGGGGGGGGGGGGGGGCTAAGTATAAATATAGAGCTAGCTCATTAACGGTTGATCGTATTGTCACGAAATTTCCCATGTAGTATTCCTGAAGGCCAAATAAAAAAATAAGGTGTGTGGCGTCCCAAAGTTTTGAACGGGAGGGGGGGTTGTGGGGGGGCCTAAGTATAAATATAGAGCTAGCTCATTAACGGGTGGTCGGATTGTCACGAAATTTCCCATGTAGTATTCCTGAAGGCCAAATAAAAAAATAAGGTGTGTGGCGTCCCAAAGTTTTGAACGGGAGGGGGGGTTGTGGGGGGGCCTAAGTATAAATATAGAGCTAGCTCATTAACGGGTGGTCGCATTGTCACGAAATTTCCCATGTAGTATTCCTGAAGGCCAAATAAAAAAATAAGGTGTGTGGCGTCCCAAAGTTTTGAACGGGAGGGGGGGTTGTGGGGGGGCCTAAGTATAAATATAGAGCTAGCTCATTAACGGGTGGTCGCATTGTCACGAAGTTTCACATGTAGTAAAAAAAAAAAGGTGTGTGGCGACCCAAAGTTTTGAACGGGAGGAGGGGTTGTGGGGGGGGGGGGGGGGGGGGCTAAGTATAAATATAGTGGTAGCTCATTAACGGGTGGTCGTATTGTCATGGAATTTCACACGTAGTATTCTTAAAAGCCAATATAGGGTGTATAAGTCACAAAATGTTGAACGGGAGGATGGATTGATGGGGGCCTAAGTATAAGTATAGTGATAAGTCATTAACGGATGATCGGATTGTCACGAAATTTCACATGTAGTATTCATAAAGGCCAAATAGAAAAATAGGGTGTTTGACATCAGAAAATTGTGAACGGGAGGGGGGTTATGGGGGTAGGCCTAAATTTGAAGATAGTGATAGGTCATTAACGGATGATTGGATTGTCATGGAATTTCACATGTAGTATTCTTGATGGCCAAATAGAAAAATACACTATCTGACATCTTAAAAATTTGGAGGGGGGGGGGGGGGGGGGGCTAAGCATAAAAATAATGCTGAATGATTAAAGGGCAATCGGATTGTCATGAATTTCA
Source organism: Aradus depressus (assembly GCA_963662175.1). Taxonomy (NCBI): domain Eukaryota; kingdom Metazoa; phylum Arthropoda; class Insecta; order Hemiptera; family Aradidae; genus Aradus; species Aradus depressus. The sequence goes on along the minus strand of OY759214.1, from coordinate 44,838,759 downwards.
CATGTAGTAGTAGTAACTATGTATTCGCTGTGGGGTTCACTGTTGCAAGACATTTACTAGCTGTGATGCCCAGCGTTCCTAACTATGTAGTATCTATAGGGTCCGCTGTTACAAAACACTTACTAGCTGTGTTGCCCAGCGTTCCGAACTTCGTACTAGCTGTGGGGTCCGCTATTGCAAGGCACAAACTAGATGTGGTGCCCAGGGTTCCTAACTTCGTACTAGCTGTGGTGTCCGCTGTTGCAAGGCACATACTAGATGTGGTGCTCAGCGTTCCGAACTTCGTACTAGCTGTGGGGTCCGCTGTTGCAAGGCACAAACTAGATGTGGTGCTCAGCGTTCCGAACTTCGTACTACCTGTGGGGTCCGCTGTTGCAAGGCACAAACTAGATGTGGTGCTCAGCGTTCCGAACTTCGTACTAGCTGTGGGGTCCGCTGTTGCAAGGCACATACTAGATGTGGTGCCCAGGGTTCCTAACTTCGTACTAGCTGTGGTGTCCGCTGTTGCAAATTAATACAGCTATGTTGGTAGATAGGCAGCATCCAGAAACGAAGATGGTCAACCAAAGAAAGATTCAGATGTATCGGGAAAGTCCCATCCGAAGGACGACGTGCTCAGAGTTATTTTTATCTTCCCGATTAAAACATCTGACCTAAGTGACTTGGCTACATTTCTAAATGGCGATCCTGAGCTCGGTAAACTCCATTCTTCAAATTTCTCGCTTTTAAATGGTTTTTAGTATTAATATTTGTTAAAACTGATATACAGATTCAGATATATCGGGGAAGTCCCATCCGAAGGACGACGTGCTCAAATGTATTTTTAACCTAAGTGAAATTTCAGCTACCCAGGTTTAGATACGTAACATACGACTCATTATCGAGTACCTGACATACGAAAAAGCCCTCGATCATAGCTTAGAGTCAAAACCGAAGGACGACGTGCTCAAGTTATTTTTAACGTAAATGAAATTTCAACTACCCAGGTTTAGATACGTAACATACGACTCATTATCGAGTACCCGACATACGAAAAGGCCCTCGATCATAGCTTAAGGTCCAAACCGAAGGACGACGTGCTCAAATTTATTTTTATCTTCCCGATTAAAACATCTGACCTAAGTGACTTGGCTAGATTTCGAAATGGCGATCCTGAGCTCGGTAAACTCCATTCTTCAAATTTCTCGCTTTTTAACGGTTTATAGATTTAATATTTGTTAAAACTGATAGACAGATTTAGATATATCGGGAAAGTCCTATCCGAAGGACGACGTGCTCAAGGTTTTTTGAACCTAAGTGAAATTTTAGCTACCTAGGTTTAGTTACATAACATAGGACTCATTATCGAGCACCTGACATACAAAAAGGCCCTCGATCATAGCCTAAAGTCTAATCCGAAGGACGACGTGCTCAAATTTATTTTTATCTTCCCGAATAAAATATCTGACCTAAGTGCCTTGGCTAGATTTCTAAGTGGCGATCCTGAGCTCGATAGACTCCATATGTATGATAAAATAAGTTACCGTTTGGTTTCTACTAACATTATCAAGGAAGAAATGTGGAATATAAGTGGGCTTTGGAGATGGTAGTAGGAAGATGGCAGGAGTGTTGGGTGATGTCACGTACCCTATGTTGAGCAGAACGTTTAAGTCTATATAATATAGCTGAAACGGGGTTTGTGGGTTTGTGTGTTTGTATGTTTGTTCCAGCATCACGCCCATACGGCTGGACGGATTTTTATGAAACTTCACATGTAGCATTCTTTTGAGCCCGATTGAATAATAGGCTATGTCGCGTCCCAAAATTTTGATCGGGAGGGGGGGTAGTAAGGGGGGCCTAAGTATATAAATAGTGCTAACTCATTAACTAATGGTCGAATTGTCATGAAATTTCACATGTAGTATTTTTAAAAGCCAAAAAGGAAAAAAAGGTGTGTGGCGTCCCAAAGTTTTGAACGGGAGGGGGGTTGTGGGGTAGGCGTAAATTTGAAGATAGTGATAGATCATTTACGGATGATCGGATTGTCATGGAATTTTTTATGTAGTATTCTTGATGGTAGAAAAATACACTATCTGACATCTTAAAAATTTGGAGGGGGGGGGGGGGGGGGGGGGCTAAGCATAAAAAAATGCTGATTGATTAAAGGGTAATCGGATTGTCATGAATTTCACATGTAGTAGTAACGTGTAGTAGGGTGGCCCGCTTATCTGGGCCACCCTATATATGTACATATAAATAAATAAAAGTACCTCCTTTGCGCATCTATTTCCATGTTATTTCACACCTTTTTGGTTCACCACACCTCTATATTAATAAAGCTGAAACGGGGTTTGTTTGTATGTTTGTTCCAGCATCACGCCCAAACCGCTGGACGGATCTTCTTGAAACTTCACATGTAGCATTCTTTTGAGCCCGATTGAATAATAGGCTATGTGGCGTCTCAAAATTTTGAACCGGAGGGGGGGTTGTAAGGGGGGCCTAAGTATATAAATAGTGCTAACACATTAACTAATGGTCGAATTGTCATGAAATTTCACATGTAGTATTTTTAAAAGCCAAACAGGAAAAAAAGGTGTGTGGCGTCCCAAAGTTTTGAACGGGAGGGGGGTTGTGGGGTAGGCGTAAATTTGAAGATAGTGATAGATCATTTACGGATGATCGGATTGTCATGGAATTTCACACTATGGAAAAATACACTATGTGACATCTTCAAAAATTGAACAGGGGGGGGGGGGGGGGCAAAGCATAAAAAAATGATGACTGATTAAAGGGTAATCGGATTGTCATGAATTTCACATGTAGTAGTAACGTGTAGTAGGGTGGCCCGCTTATCTGGGCCACCCTATATATGTACATATAAATAAATAAAAGTACCTCCTTTGCGCATCTATTTCCATGTTATTTCACACCTTTTTGGTTCACCACACCTTAAGCCTAAACACTTCTCTCACTCCTAGCCTGTCCATCTTCACATCTCTCCCAGACTTCAACCTCCACAACCCAACTTAGACTGCTCCACTCTATTAAAAACAGCTGATCGTCGTCTTTTGTACTTCATTCATTGGTTCCTTTTTAAAACAAAATGCGACTTCATATATTTATTCAATAATTAAGTTACTTCATTTCTAACAGCTTTTTTTTGTTCAGTTTTTTATACCAATAAATATAATTAATGTTATAATATATTATTAATAATTACAATGTGTGTAATTTTATACATCACACAGGAAAAAAATAAATATCTAATGTTGTGACAGAATGATGGACAGACACCGTAAACTTTCCATAACGACTCCGTTTTTACCATTTGTTGAACGGAACCTCAGAAATGTCAATGAAGAGGAATCGACAAACAGTTCTCAGTTCATTTTTCAGAAAAATTGCGTGCTTAAAAATTTAAAAATATGGGATAGATGCCAAGAAGACGATAAGAAAAGGAAGAGGACAGGGATCATTTGTGTGAGTTGTAGACCAGTTGCTAAGGTTAGATTCAAGTTAACTGAGTACTATATAGTAGAGGGATGTCTTGTTATTGAATTTTTAGGTGCCAGTTATCCTGGTAATATAATATTTAATTATAACAAGTAATAAATTTAATATTTAACAATGAACAAACAACTAAATACTTACGGAAATAAATAATGGCTGTTGAATCATCTTCCTTTACTTCTAATATTAATAGGTGAACCTGGGATTTCGGATATTAGTGTTAGGATGTACCTATATCAAAAATTAATAATATATATTTTTTTTTTCTCTTGGTCTGAGAAAAAAAATATGATATTAATAATTTTTGATATACTATCCTAACCCTAATATCCGAAATTCAAGGTTCACCTATTAATTTTACAAGTAAAGGAAGATGATTCAACAGCCATTATTTATTTCTGTAAGTATTTAGTTGTTTGTTCATTTTTTTTGCCACTCAGTTTTATTGCACCAGAACAAGAAAAAAAATCAACTAAGACTTGCTGATAATTTTTTTAGAAAAAGTGTGTTTTTTGAAGTTGGGATATAGGTAGCAGGGTTCGGGATTATCCTCACTTTTTTTTTTTTTTATCGGAAACAATTCCCTCCACTTCACTCGACAAAGCTGAACCGTCTCCGGCGGGTCCACCACTCGTTTATAAAAAATAATGATCAAAAATTGTTTCTTTGTATTTTTTAGTTTGAACCTGGACCAAACATCCTCTACAAATTTCGTTAAAATCAATTGATGTTTTGTTTTTTTTTTTTTTGTTTTTTTTTATGTTTTGGCGTGGAATGCCCTAGAAACAATGATCAAAGTGGAGACAAAATGTTCAATGACAATCGGGCGAGGTCCGTGATCTTGACTCGGTGAGATCAGCCCATTAGTCATGGGTCGACATTGAAAATATCCACAAAACAAGGATACTGGACGGGAGGCCACCTCCAACTAACTAATCTTGGTAAATATTGAACAGGGTCAAATCTTTACAGTAGCTCTACATCAACTAATATAGAGGGTGACGTTGTGGTCCATCTCATTACCTGCCACCTGGTGTCGTCTTAATGTATTATTATTGAATATAAAATATACAAGTGTTATTGCACTGTTTATATTTCTCCTTAATCTATATTAATTAAGTCTATATTAATAAAGCTGAAACGGGGTGTGTTTGTTTGTTTGTTTGTATGTTTGTTCCAGCATCACGCCGAAACGGCTGGACAGATTTTTATGAAACTTCCCATGTAGCATTCTTTTGAGCCCGATTGAATAATAGGCTATGTGGCGTCCCAAAATTTTGATCGGGAGGGGGGGTTGTAAGGGGGGCCTAAGTATATAAATAGTGCTAACTCATTAACTAATGGTCGAATTGTCATGAAATTTCACATGTAGTATTTTTAAAAGCCAAAAAGGAAAAAAAGGTGTGTGGCGTCCCAAAGTTTTGAACGGGAGGGGGGTTGTGGGGTAGGCGTAAATTTGAAGATAGTGATAGATCATTTACGGATGATCGGATTGTCATGGAATTTCTTATGTAGTATTCTTGATGGCCAAATAGAAAAATACACTATGTGACATCTTCAAAAATTGAACAGGGGGGGGGGGGGGGGGGCAAAGCATAAAAAAATGCTGACTGATTAAAGGGTAATCGGATTGTCATGAATTTCACATGTAGTAGTAATTATGTATTCGCTGTGGGGTCCGCTGTTGCAAGGCATTTACTAGCTGTGGTGCCCAGCTTTCCTAATATCGTACTAGCTGTGGGGTCCGCCGTCGCAAGGCACATACTAACTGAGATGCCCAGCGTTCCTAACACTAGCTGTGGGGTCCGCCGTTACAAGACACATACTAGCTGTGGTGCCCAGCGTTCCTAACTACGTACTAGATGTGGGGTCCGCCGTCGCAAGGAACATACTAGCCGTGGTGCCCAGCGTTCCTAACTACGTACTAAATGTGGGGTCCGCCGTCGCAAGGCACATACTAGCTGTAATGCCCAGCGTTCCTAAATTCTTACAAGCTGTGGTGCCCAACGATGCCAAGTATTTACTAGCTGGGGTTTCCGTCGTTCAGGCGCATACTAGCTGTGGTGCCGAGGGGTCTTAAAAACTTACTAGCGTTACTATAGTTGAAGGACTATATTCCGTATGAATAATCGAAAATTATAACATCATGAATGTGGTGTCGAAGGATTGAATAGACTTATAGGAGATATTGGGAGAAAATTCAAAGTTCCCCGGGCAACGCCGGGTATTACTGCTAGTCTATATAAATAAAGCTGAAACGGGGTTTGTTTGTATGTTTGTTCCAGCATCACGCCCAAACGGCTGGACGGATCTTCATGAAACTTCACATGTAGCATTCTTTTGAGCCCGATTGAATAATAGGCTATGTGGCGTCCCAAAATTTTGAACGGTAGGGGGGGTTGTAAGGGGGGCCTAAGTATATAAATAGTCCTACCTCATTAACGGTTGGTCGGATTGTCACGAAATTTCACATGTAGTATTCTTAAAGGCCAAATAGAAAAATAAGGTGTGTGGCGTCCCAAAGTTTTGAACGGGAGGGGGTTGTGGGGGGCCTAAGTATAAATATAGAGCTAGCTCATTAACTAATGGTCGGATTGTCACGAAATTTCACATGTAGTATTTTTAAAAGCCAAATACGAAAAAAAGGTGTGTGGCGTCCCAAAGTTTTGAACGGGAGGGGGGGTTGTGGGGGGGCCTAAGTATAAATATAGAGCTAACTCTTTAACGGTTGGTCGGATTGTCACGAAATTTCACATGGAGTATTCCTGAAGGCCAAATAGAAAAATAAGGTGTGGCGTCCCAAAAATTTGAACGGGGGGAGGGGGGGGGGGGGTAGGCCTAAGTATAAATATAGTGCTAACTCTTCAAAGATTGGTCGGATTGTCACAAAATTTCACATGTAGTATTTTTAAAATCCAAATAGAAATATAAGATGTGTGGCGACCCAAAGTTTTGAACGGGAGGGGAGGTTGTGGGGATAGGCCTAAGTATAAATATAGTGCTGGCTCATTAACGGTTGGTCAGATTGTCACGAAATTTCACATGTAGTATTTCTGAAAGTCAAATAGAAAAATAGGCGGTGTGACGGCTCAAAATTTTGTACGGGAGGGGGGGTAGTGGCGGGGGGGCCTAAGTATAAATATAGTGCTAGCTCAATAACGGTTGGTCGTATTGTCATGGAATTTCACATGTAGTATTCTTAAAAGCCAAATAGAAATATAGGGTGTATATGTCACAAAATTTTGAACGGGAGGGTGGGTTGATGGGGGCCTAAGTATAAGTATAGTGATGTCATTAACGGATGATCGGATTGTCACGAAATTTCACATGTAGTATTCATAAAGGCCAAATAGAAAAATAGGGTGTAACGTCAAAAAATTGTGAACGGGAGGGGGGGTATGGGGGTAGGCCTAAATTTGAAGATAGTGATAGGTCATTAACGGATGATCGGATTGTCATGGAATTTCACATGTACTATTATTGATGGCCAAATAGAAAAATACACTAGCTGTGATGCCCAGTGGTTCTAACTACGTACTAGCTGTGGGGTCCGCCGTTACAAAAACATACTAGCTGTGATGCCCAGCGTTTCTAACTAGGTACTAGCGGTGGGGTCCGCCGTTGCAGAACACATACTAGCTGTGATGCTGAGCGTTTCTAACTACGTACTAGCTGTGGGGTCCGCCGTTGCAAAACACATACTAGCTGTGATGCCCAGTGGTTCTAACTACATACTAACTGTGGGGTCCGCTGTTGCAAAGCACTTAATAGCTGTAGGGCCCAGCGTTCCTAAAAACGTACTATCTGTGGGGTCCGCTGTTGCAAGGCACTTACTAGCTGTGATGCTGAGCGTTTCTAACTACGTACTAGCTGTGGGGTCCGCCGTTGCAAAAACATACTAGCTGTGATGCCCAGCGTTTCTAATTAGGTACTAGCGGTGGGGTCCGCCGTTGCAGAACACATACTAGCTGTGATGCTGAGCGTTTCTAACTACGTACTAGCTGTGGGGTCCGCTGTTGCAAGGCACTTACTAGCTGTGATGCCCAGCGTTCCTAATTTCGTACTAGATGTGGGGTCCGCTGTTGCGAGGCTCATACTAGCTGTGGTGACCAGCGTTCCTAACTACGTACCTGCTGTGGGGTCCGCCGTCGCAAGGCACATACTAGCTGTGATGCCCAGCGTTTCTAACTAGGTACTAGCGGTGGGGTCCGCCGTTGCAAGGCATATACTACCTGTGGTGCCCAGCGTTCCTAACTACGTACTAGCTGTGGTGCCCAGCGTTGCAAGGCACATACTAGCTGTGGTCAAAACGTTCTTATATACGCACTGGCTAGGACGTCCAGCGATGCTAAGTATTCACTAGCTGTCGTTTCCGCAGTTGAAAGGCGCATACTAGCTGTGGTGCCCAGGGATCCTAAAAAATTACTAGCGTTACTACAGTTGAATTCCGTTTGAATAATTAAAAATTATAACATCACTGTCGAGGAACTGAATAGCCTTATAGGAGATATTGGGAGAAAAGTCAAAGTTCCCCGGGCAACGCCGGGTATTACTGCTAGTAAATAAATAAAACAAACTTATTTTTGAAATATTGTCTATTCCACTAAAGATATAAATACATATACATAACTACCGGTTTCGGCCTTACACCATCATCAGACCTGATGATGGTGTAAGGCCGAAACCGGTAGTTATATATATTTATATCTTTAGTGGAATAGACAATATTTCAAAAATAAGTTGTTTTATTTATTTAATGACATTATTTACATAGATCACAATCACAAACAATTAAAATCAACAGGTTAAGCATTTTAAAATAAATTCAGCTTCAATAAGGTATTGACGGAAAATGATTAACTTGCAACAACAAACTGTTGCGAAAAATAAATCGAAAAATATCTACTATTCTGACATTCAAAGGCTCTTTCTTCGTGGATCTATCTCTGCGAATCGAAGGCTGAATTTCCAACAGCTAATTCTTGGAATGGTTTGACAAAAAAAAATCTTTTTATTTGAATGACGGAATTTAAAGTAGAAGCAAATAGTAGCTAAAGATATATAGATAAGCTAAATATACAGATAAAGATATGTAGAGCTCTATAAAGATTCGCTCTAATCGACAAACCGATAAGTTAACCAGCCGTTTTTTTGTTCTTCTATAAAATTTGTATTTTCAACCTGAGTTTTCCATACTGCGGCACATATAATGAAACACACTGATGGTAACAAGCTGCTCACCCGTTCCATAGAAGATATTTTCTCGTCATCCAAGTAGTCAAGCTTAGGAGCCAGGTAGACGGTCATCCTCCGGTAATCGGGCACTGTGTTCGTGATACCGTTACCTTTTAGCCAAAATTCTTTCAGGCCGGGCAGTGTCGTCAGTATATCCAGATCAGTTGTTGAAGAGATTTTGTTGTGGGATAAATTTAATTTTCTCATGTAATAAAGACCCTGAAACAAAATACTACAAATTATACTAATTTTTCTACTTTCATTGTCTTCTTTATGATTCGTCAAATATTTTGTAAATGAAGTCAACAAAAAATTCTGATGACACTCGTGTACCGGGAAATACAAAGTGGTAGAGCAGAAAATGTTTGGGGCTTAAAAAACGATTGGGAGGAAGTCAGTCTGAAAACGTCTAGGATGTGATGTGATGTGCGACTTTAGTCTCGGGAGGCCAGTTGACTGGTGACTACTCCCCTAGCCGTTTCTGATGTCTAGTACAAACACCGGCTCTCTGGTTTTAGCGGTTTAATGATGAATGTTATTTACAATCGCGAGGCTCTCTCCTCACATTTCACCTCGACCGTACAATGTAACGATTCCTTTGGTCAGATCTCCCCTGATTCTTTCCTCTGTGGAAACTCATGTTTTTTTGAAGAGAAGATGCCCAAAAATGGGAAAATTATAGGCACCCAGGAGTAAAAAGCAAGCCAATCCCTGCTCAGATCTTGAGAGGGGTGGAGTCAGTTGACCAGTCTCTCATTACAAGCTAGTTTTGGATGAAACCCACAAGTGGCGCTGCTCAGGTTCGGGCTAATCCCACTGTGAGTACTAAAAAATTATTATTTTCTTACCTTAAAAATATCTAGAGAGGTGAATCTGTTGTGAGATAAATCCAACACAGTGAGATAGTGAAGAGACTTAGGACCGGGTTGGCCCCAGTCAGTAATATAGTTGTGGGAGAGGTTGATCTCTTGAAGAGGAGTGTGCTCCAGGTTGCTAACTGCCAGAAGGCTGTTGTGCGACAGGTTCAGGTACTTAAGGTATCTGTCAACAAGAGAAAAGTTGATAAAAGTAAAGTCAGCGTTAACTTTTAGACTAACTTGAATCTAATAGGTCCCAGGATGCGTTAGAATAGATCAGAAGAGAATGGGCTATGTTAACGTAGCAGGGTGCCAACGTAAACACGATGGGGCCTGAACCTTCTCAGTCCAGAGGTCAATAGGTGGATAAGACGTTAACATCTCTCAAGAGCATATCGGCAGTAAAGACGTAAGTGAAGATTTGCTCAGCCTCATTCGGCAACATGTCCAAGTGATATGGAGGAAGTAGATATGTTAACTCCTAGATGAAGAGTTGCAGATGGCTCCACATTCGTTGTAAAGGAGGAAACTGAAACTATATGATGGACTGATCAGGTTTGTTCCACAATTATCTTACACCTAGTAAATACATTAGTATCGAGAGTAGACTATAGAACGTCTAATTTTTAATCCATACTGGACACGTTACGGAGTATACTGCATCTCATGTCGGATAAATAAAGTTGAGTTGCGTAACAGGTTTTTTCCGTGTTCTTCCCCCCCAACTGTAGTTTGGACTAGATTAGATGAAGCGCCCTCTCATAAAGAGATATTTACTTATTACTTTATAGGCTTCATACTACTTGGTAACACTACATCAAAAAAAGAATGGGGTTTTGTCACTATGTTAGAGCAATGAGCCACTCCGTTTTGTCTACGAGAAGGCAGTCCTCATATACAATATTGGGGGACCCTACACATCCTACTTTAGATTGGTGACGCCGTGGATCTTGCAGATACTGTTGAAGGAGAGGTTGATGTGTTTGAGGGCCCAGAGATGGGTGAAATCGGGCATAACACTGAAGTAGTTGTGTGACAGATTGAGGTAGGTGAGGAACCAAGGCCGTGGGGACGGGACGGAGCGTTGGTCCAGGTCTGAGATCTGGTTGAAGGAGAGGTCGAGCACCATCAGGTGAAGGATGGACCAGACAGGACTAGCGTCCTCGATGTTGTTGTGCGACAAATCCACGTACTGTAGGTACCGGTACTCTGTCAGGATCTCAATCGTCTCGATGTTCTGCAAACCAAAACAAAATATATATTCGCGATCAGATTAATAAGCCAGATGAAAGAGATAAAATGGAGTGATATCAACATGAGTTCGGCAAAGATTCCTAAAGAAATCATTGCAAACAAAAAGAGCTGTGCGGGTTCCACCTAAATCAAAGAAAAAGAAAGAAAAGAAACTAAATAAACGACTTCATGAAATTAAATTTCTGATAATGCTTCGGAGTATTTTTTCAGAGGATGATCAAAAATTCAGATAAAAATTACATTAAAATCGGACAACGTTTTCTACAAGAAAAGTGGAAATGTATGTTGGACCTAATTCTGGAATTCCTTAGGAATTGTTTCTTATAGCATGTCCAAAAAATTCACAAATTCTAAATTGAATTCAAAGTGGAGAACGTTTTCTACAAGAGAAGTGGATATCTATTTTGGGCCTTTAGATGAGCATAACGTTTATACCACGGTTTCAATCCTAATCTAACCCTGTAGAACCCTGGGGCAGTTTAAGCCTCCCTCAAAATGTCATCAAAAACGTTTGAGATGAATGGGAGGTGTAGTCATTCCAAGAATCGGTGCTACTAAAACTCATACGTCTCTTCAGAAACAAGAGTATGGTAACTGGAAACATTTTTTCATCCATGTTCGTCCTTCTCAAGAGCCTAGTTACATTCGAAATGATTCTAGAATACGAAGGGAGCAACAATTTCACCCCTTTTTCCAAGGTATGTGATCAAATAGGCAGTGAACTATAAAAATAAAACTTTTTTAAGAAGTTTTGTAAATTATTGTTTTTTTAATTATTAATGCTCATCGAAAACAAAAATAATTCTTGTTTTAATTTATTAGGGTATACTTTAATTAATAAAGTTATAATTATCCAAATATTACTTAACACTAAAAGTGAGGCAATGATGGGATGTCGGTCCGAGACAGGGCCGAGCTCGTAACTCTACCAACCTTTCTCTATTTGGAGATCTGTCCCAAGTTTTTCGTGAATACTGAAGTAGAATTTTACAAACTCATTTGTTTTCCTCTCATAAATACAAATTTTAAAAATTGTATTTTTAAATTCATAAGTTTTGTTTGGTGTTACATTGATTTAGGGTTAAGTTTTCATTTCATTTTATTACAATTCTTTCTTCTTTTTGAAAAATACACTCGAGTAAATAATTATAATTAATTTTAATTTTCTCCCCTTTTCATTATTAACCAGAGACATTAAATTTTTCACCCATAATTTACAATATTTGGGATACAATTTTAAAGATTTCATCGTAACCTAAAACCGTTTGCTGAAGTATGTTTTGAAGTATGTTCAAATAATAATAAATTTAACAAAATAAGCTGATACAGTGCTTTGTTGGGTAACTGAAGTTTGGTCATGGCGTAGCCCTTTCTGTCAGGGGTGAAGGCCATATTCCCAAGACCAGAGACTAGCTTCACGTAGGTCAGGCATCCGGGATCATCTTCTTCTTCAGAGTCCTCCTCTCCCCTGAAACAAGTAAAGTAAAGATAGTCTCTTCAATATGATGGTTTGACCTAGTAACGTTGGTTTATTTCGGTTAAACTGTTGTTACTGAGATAGAATCTCGAACATTTATCTTCATATCTCTCCAGTTGCATATTTATTTTATTTTGAATTATACATAACCATATATAGCTATATATAACTATACACATAATTATACATAATATTGAATAATATAACTTTATTTGGAGTTATAAAAGTTTGTCTACTTATAATCAATTCGGGAAGGATTGACCAAAGAGGTAATACGAAGGAGAGATCAGGCTTGTGGTAGATAAGAAACAATCTTCAGAAATTTCTGCCAAGCTTTCGGTACTGAGTGTGCCGAGGCAGAGTTATATTTCATAGGTGGAACGCCCTCCCGACGCCATCGATGTTGGGTGAATAACAACCCCATTTACGAGACGGCTTAATTCAGATACCTTATATGAACATTTGTCATTTATTTGGGAAGAGACTGGGAGTCAAACGACGCCATCGAAACACACTATAATACAGTACATATTATGTACTTGACCTTGACCACGTCGGTCGTTCTTATCCTATTACGGTGAGCGGCAAGTTTCTTTGATATCGTAGTTTTCTGTTTCGGACGAAACTATTCATCCGATTTTATATGTGAAAAATGTGTTGAAAACCGAATTTATTATATTATCTGCGCTGTATCTATTTTTTTCGGTAAATATAATACATAACAGTTTTTACTCTATTTTTTCTAAACCAACAACAAAAAAATAAATTATCGACACTTTAATTCTGTTCATGAATGTAAACCAAACTATTTTTCAAAACTAAAATAGAATAATTTTCATGGCTATGAGAAGGAGGATAAATTTCTTTATCTTCTGTCTGTCGCATTTAGCCTTAACACAAGAACTCTAATAACACCCGTTGTAATCAATGTCTTGACATAAAATGTCATATGTAAATTCAAAGCCCTCTAAGGACAACACATTTTGATTTTGAGCCAAATGAAGTGAAAGAAGGGGCAGGGAGGAAGCTTAACACAAAAACTCTAATAACTTTCGTTGTAAAGAATGACACGAAATTTCATATGTAAATTCAAAGCCCTAAAAAGAAGATAAAAAAAACCTTTAAAATTTCAGCAGACCAGCCAAAGGGGGGGGGGGGGGGGGGAGGGTGGTGTTGTGGGGGCTCAACTCTAAAATCTCAATAACTGCCGATGTAAGGAATTTATCGACATGAAATTTTATATCTAAATTCAAAACACAATAAGGATGGCTGATCACGAAATCGGAAATGAATGTATCGACACAAAATTTAGTATGAGGATTCAGAAGTCACTATGTAAGTGAAATATTGAGTTTTAGCCCAAACGGTCGGTTGGCTTTGGACGGAGAGCGAAAACGTAATTGATTAATTCGTGTTGGGGAAGTACATAGCTGGTGATTCACTGACAACTTTCTTCATACTTTTTTCTAAATACTAATTATTTATTTCTGTAAAAATAACAAATGAATACAAAGCAATAACAAGAAACTATCAAAAAACTAAAGTTAAAACCTATAAAAAAGTTAAACCTAAGTCCATCTCTGCATTAGTAATGTTGCTGGTCCATGATTTTAAAACTATTTTCCAGTAAAACCAAATATTGTACCAGTAGTTTACCAAAGATTTTCTTTCAGAAAAATTCCGCAATTTCTCCATATCCAAAAAAGTCGACGATGAAATTTTGTGTCGATACATTAATTATAGCGGCATTTTTTGAGTTAAGTTTCTCCCCTAATCTCCCCTATCCTTTGGCTTCTTTGACTCAAAATCGATAGGTGTCGTCGTTAGAGGATGCTGGATTCACATATAAAATTTCGTGTCGAAACATTCATTCTATCGGGAGTTATCGTGTTCACAGACAGACACACAGAAAGACAGGTTGGAAAACATGATATTTAGTTGAAAACTCCGCATCGAACTTTGCTCCTATTACATAACTTTCCCTATACTTCATATAGCTGGGGCGTCATGTCCCGAGTCATTTGACGTTTAAGGAAAACTTTGAATTACAACTAAATTACCCCTAAGCAATATGGGGTCGATGTGTATAAATATATGTACAGATACCAGAGTATGTTGAGGGTAGGATGCCTGTACTCGGCCCAGGGGTCGGGGAGCAAGCACAGACTGAGCCAGTCGTCACCCTTGGGACCCTCATTAACACCAACCTCCTGCACGTCCTCATCAAGTTCCTCACATTCATCACTCTCTGAAGATTCCTCGACACAAATCTGTCCTCCGTGCCCATACAGCACTGCATCACATTCTTTGTTCATCTGTTTAAGTTAAAAACATACAAGAATGGCTAGGAACAATATTAGAGTTACAATACAAACATGAATCATGATACATAAGGGGTTCCCCTAAATTACTTAAAGCAACTACGTAATGTAATGAAGATATATGTTTTTATTATTTCATTCAGTCATGTGCCTTCACCTTCAATTATCCCTCAACAGCCAGTGGCGGATTAAGCTTCTGCGGGGCCCTAGGTGATTGCAATGTGGGGCCCCCCTATTTTTAACCCCCCCCCCCCCCCCCCCCCCATAAAAAACGAAAACTTTTCAGCAATTTTTTTTATGAATTTATTGACCTATTACCTTTTTTGGGAAAACTGAAATAACATTGTGAAAAATGAAAAAGCCGATTTGTTTTTTTATTTAAAAAAAAAATAATGCTTAATAGGGGGCCCCTCATACCTTTTATTGGGAAAAATAACTCGGGTCAAATTCCTTGTCAAATTTGACCTGAATTATTTTTCCCAAAAGCGAGTAAAATCATTTTAAAAGTGACAAGTTTTTTTTTTTTTTTAGACATTGTGGCCTTCAGCATCGGGGGCCCCTTTATCATCGGGGGCCCTAGGCACCTGCCTAGGTTTGCCTATTGGTTAATCCACCATTGTCAACTGCGATCAAGAAGGCGCATTGCAAAACAGTCATGGAGGAAAAGGCATTGCAGAAAAGAAACTAATCTTGAACACAGTCAAAGGAGTTGACTAGAGGAACGGATAACTAACAAAGAACAACTCCTCTGAACAACCCCGGACATTCAGAAAGGTGATCAAGTATCTAACAGGACACCACTCAGTAAGAAAATATATTTTTAAAATAAGGTCTGGTTCCTGATCCTTCCTGCAGATGATGTAAAGTGATGAGAAGAAACCACGCTACACATACTGCGCGAATGTGAAGAGCGGAGAATCTTCGATGAGGCCTTCCTCAAACAGATCTTCGAAAGGATCCTGCGCTTCATTAAAGAGGTAGGAGAGTAATTAGTTAAATACTAGCGAGGGTTGTCCCGTTGCGATGAATGACATCTCAAGTCACTCAATGTTGGAGCAGTTTCGCAGAAAAAAATATAAAGTCGAAATTTAAATACGAAACTGAAATTAGACTTAGAAGATTTCTCTACTTATATTGATGGGCCTTTTTAAGTCATTTAAAATACGTACTTCTTTAGTTACTAGGAATGAAAAATTAGATGGTGAGTGAATATATAATTTTCCAAATTATGTGATGAAAACTTGGGTTTTGCAAACTAGAGATTAAATGTGAAAGGGGGCATGTTGCTACTCAAGTATCAAATAAAAGTATCGATACCTGTTCGAATCGATTAAACCTAGTAGTTCTTATAATTAATTTTCAAAAATGTATAAATCTATATAGATACTAATAAAACTCGTATGGATTGAATCGAGTACTTCGTTATAATTGATTTTAAACGATGTATAATATATATACCTATAAAATAATTAGAAAAAACACAATAAAATTTGAAAGGTATAAATGAGATATTGTAGTGCGCATAGGAAACAAATAAATCAAATCAAATAAGATAAAATTATATTATTAAAAACGTACTGAAAATAATAAAAAGCTTATAAAATAAACATACAATTAATTTTTACTAAGGATATAAAACTTTTGGCGACTAAGTATTCGTATTCCCACAATATTTAACTTTTTTGAAACACTTTTTGCAAGTCGCTGAGATTGAATCGTAGTTCTTAATGTAATAAATCCACACTTTCGCCGTACGACGAAGCATTATAATTTGTAATTGAAAAAATGAAAAGTAAAAATAAAATAAAATGCTGAAATCGTAATCAAGTTCACGGTTCTGTTCAAAATCAAACAAACATATACACCTTCATAAACAATAAACCATTTAATGTAAATAAGGTAAGAAATAAGGACGCATCATGCAGACTGCATGATCACATCAAACATGAGGTTATTACCTTCGATATATATTAATTTGTCCGTGGACCGTAATTTGAGTTCAGTATTTTATTGCAACAACAAATAAAAGAAAATTGTAAAAAATTAAACGGGGAACGATTTAGATGAATTGAAAAATTTATATAATTTTTTTTTTAATTTGAAACGAGTACTTGGAATCGATATAAGTAATTTCTATTCGATAGGTACCTATTTGGTTTCAAAAGAAAAATGTCGGTACCAAAAGTACTTGGTATCGGCCAAAAGTATCGAATACAAAAAGCATCGTATACAAGTATACTTTACTTGTATCGATAGATCCCTAGTGCTGGTCCATCTTTGCTGATCTTGCCGTGTGTCCCCGAAGTTGTGCTATTGTCGGGAACACTGCTATATGTATAGTGTAACTCATGGTTGTACTCCGGGTCCGAAAGAGGATGGACGCAAGGAGTATTATAGATTTGCATGATGGACTTGTTTCCTGAATGATTCTTTCACTACTTTATATTTAGGGGAAAATACATTAATCAAATTCCTATTTGACTTTTAAAAAATATCTTCATTGCCCTATGATCAAAAAATATTTGTATACAAAAATATTGTCAGCATATGGGACAATTTCTACCTAGTTCTTATTGAGAGTGCAAAATATTTAATATTTTTTAATTTTCCCCGGTAGAAAAAAGCACATTAAGGACTTTTGTTATTTATGAACAGAAACTTACCATTTCTTCCACGACGATATCCGCAGTTGTTTGGTATCCAAATATTGCCAAAAGTTTCTTCCGTCTCATGTCTCCTTCCTCTTTGGTCAAGTTGATATTTTTTTCTGCACAAACCACAGACCAATGAGCTCTTGATAACAATTCCTTCCTTCGTTTTAAATCTTCTAATTCTTTTATCTTATGAATGTCTAGTTCTTTATCTTGAATATCCGATTCTTCGACGAAGGAAACATCAGGTTCTATTTTCGATTTGATTTTTTCAGGTCTCTTTTTAATTAAAATGTGTGTTCCTTCTTCACTGAAAAGACTAGGATCAGGTTTGGTGTACGAGTCATAACTAATTAACTCAGTGTCTTTTTTTAAATCAAACTCTAGACCTTTTTTAGCAAACACTGATGTTACTTGTTCACGAATAATCTCTGATTCTTTGACATTATCTTCAGTTAATGTAGCGACCAAGGATTTCCTTGCCAAAAGAAAGCGAGACCCTCGTCTTTGGGTGAAAGGCAACATTTCTTGTATCGAGGACTTATAATTTTTAACTCTGCAGCAACAGTTAGTTTAAATGAATCTTTAGAAGTAATTGTTAACTTATTAAAATTAGAAAATATTTATATCAAAATCACATAACTTGTTAAGTTTAAATAAACAGCTGATAAATCATTCAGGAAGGTAACTATGGACATTTTATATAGAAAAATCCAGTTCCTTCCGAAGGAATACTTTGGGAAGATATTCCACAATACATTCTCAAATTTAATGTATTCATAATATTTTAATTTAATTGATTACTGATGTATATTTTGTTATCTTTTTTAATTTATTTTTTTATGTACGATGCATATTAGCCATGACTTTTATAATGGTGTTTTACCTAGTTAATTAGCGGACGCCAGTAGCTCGGTGGTATGCGTGCTTGTCTTCTGAGCTCAAGAACGTGGGTTCGAAACCCGACCGAGACTTTATTTTGTCGGGCTCATGTCCACCAGAGTGACGAAAGAGCGCTCTGGTAGTAGGCGATATGACCTCGTAGTTAAAGCCCGGGCATGAGTCATAAAACCTAATCTAACCTAACCTAGTTAATTACGACATCCATGGCCCCGGGAGGGAGTTCTATCTACGAAATAAAACTCACTCCCGGACGGGATTCGAACCCGCAAACCAAGGTGAGACCATGCGACCAAAGCCCTACACTCTAGCCACGGCCACCATGGCTATCCCTTTTACATTATACTAAATCTGGTTCCTAAGCCTATAAAGGATGCTGTTAGGACGTAGATGATATTTTCAATAAAAACTTACATAGGTACCCGAAACATTAAGGGACATAAAATATTATTATGTAGGAATGAGTTAGTAAGTGTTGAGACTCATGTCCGGGGTTTAACTACGTGGTCATATCGCCTACTACCAACTCTGGTGGACAGGTTTAGTTTAGAATAGGAGTCTTTAACGAGTACCTGACATCGCACAGGATCGGGACCATTGCTTAATGTCCCATCCAAAGGCGTGCTCAAGTTTTTTTTTTTTCATCTCCCAGATAAAAAAAAATTAAGAGCGTCGACCGAGTTTCGAACTCGCGATCTTGAGGTCAGTAGGTTAGCACGCTACCTTTGAGCTATTGGCACCTTCAAGGAATTAACCTCGGTTAAAATTTTGTTATCTCTGTCGAAACTCGAATCCCTCAAAGTTTGGCATGTCAATACAATGAGTTAGAAAAGTCGTATTAAACATCAAAAAAACATTCAATTTGTAGGAAAGGCGCTATTTAATCATATTCTTCTATTTCTGCCAAAATGAAGCTATTTTTAAAAAAATTGAGCCAATTTTGGCCTACGCCAGTGTACGCTTTCACGATTCGTGTGGGAAATCGACGAGAGGAAATTTTGTGCAATACAACTAAGCTCATATAATATTTTATGGTACATGTAATCGTTTCAAAGCGAATTGCAAAAAAATACAATTTTTTCGTATCCCAGTGAGCCGCGCTGGGAGGCTAATTTTCGTGGTGCATTTGCTCCAAAATATGTAGTTGCTTACTATAAAAAGTGAATCGAACTTTTTTTATAAACAATTGTATGTTCATTGATTTTTAAAAGAACTCACTGGAAAAAACTGGAAAATTGTTATCTCGCAGTTTTAGTGTAATGTATTTGAAAATATCCAGAAAAAAAAAACTTATAAGACACCTAAAATAGGTAATAAATAATAATAATAAACCAAAAATTCCACTTCGGCGCAGACATGTTTATTTTTTTATTTTATGGGATTTTCCTGTCTTGTTGGCATCATTGTTTGAAAAATGCGGTGTTTTCCTACAAATGGCATCCTAATCTACCATATGCCCCAAAAACTAAGGACAAAAAAGTATCATAAGCGACATTTAATGATATAATCATAATTTTTCAATTAATTTTTTGATTTTCAGATGTCATTAAAGGAGCATTATAACAATAAATGAGAAGAAGTAAACCTTGTTAAAACCAACATGAAAACAGTTTTTTTTTTTATTTCAGTAAAATTTGGGTGTTGACGTTTGGAAGCTGTCTATATTGAAGCAACTAATCTACTAAATGAGTTAGTGGCTTCAGTGAATCTTGAAGAACACCTGCGCCATTTTGAGAAGATATATTTCTATAGAAGATTACACAAGTTCAGATTGTCTATAAATGTAGACAAGTGTATTTTGTCAAGACAGAGCTAACATTTTTTGGACCATTTTATTTCTAACAATGTTCCCTATCAAGCCTTCTAGAAATAGAACAGAGCCGGTAACGTTTTCAGGTCTGCTAAGATTCTCAGGCATGGTGAATTTTTATCGGCCGCTGGAGCTTTTCAAGAATATTTTTATAAATTACTTAAGATGAAACCAGGTAAAAAAAATGGTTGTCGTTGAATCACCGGCAATGTACTTCCACAGAACACATTAATCAATTATCTTTTCGCTCCCTCTACGAAACCAGTTGATCGTTTGCACCAATATTCAAAAGGAGCCCCTAAATCCTCATACTAAATTAATAATATTACCTCGGTAGTTGTTAGGGTTTTTGAATTGAGCCCCATCACTTCGGCCAATAGCTGAAATTTGACAGGTTATATCCTCATTGGGTTTTGACTTCAAATATGAAATTTGAGTTTTCCCCTTAACCCCCCCCCCTCCCCTTTAGCTGATTTGGCTGAAAAACAATAGGTGTCGTCGATAGAGGGCTCTGGATTCACATATAAAATTTCATATCGATGCATTCATTCTATCGGGAGTTATCGTGTTCACAGGCAGAATTTTTTTTTTCTTCATATTTGGAATCAATAAATGGGAAACATGAAATTCCGTTGAAATCTTCGCACCAATTTTTTGATTATATAACTTCCCCTATACTTCGTACAGCTGGGGAAGTAATAAAAAAATAACTGGACTTTGGAAACGCCGCTTTAAACAGAGTCAAAACCTGGGAGCCATTGGGGTAAATACACTTCAGTCTGAATAACTTTTATTTTTCATCTGATCTAATTAAACTAATATAAATAATAATTATAAATGCCAGGCCGCCACAGCTATGGTCATGGGCGTAGCCAGGGGGGGGGGGCACGTGCCGCCCCCCCCCCCTGGCCAGAGCAAAAAAACCAAGATAAAAATTAAATAAACGAAAAAAAAATAGTTTTTATTAAAAATGGATTGCTTACAAGTTTCCAATAGGATCTCCAAATTACCCTTGCGTCTGATTCCTAAATCAGCAATCAGCTGTCACTTAAATGTACATGTACAAAACAAGTCATATTACATTTTTTTAAATATACATGAATTCGATCATTTCATTTCCTCGCTCAAAATCTTCATTTATGTTATACTTTATACTCTTAAAGCTGATTTTACATGCGCAGTAAAAATGCAAAGCGCAGCAGGAGCAAATGCACGCTATTGGATATGAGTAATTTAATTCTAAAAGCACAGAAACCAAAGCTTGCATTTGCTGCTGCTGCGCTTTGCATTTTTGCTGCTCATGTAAAGTCAGCTTAAGGGGGAAGATGTATTGTATTGTATATCGATGTTGGTAGGTGGGGTTAGCCCCCTCTCCTCTGGATCCTGCCCCGCCTACAGTCATAATAAAGATGTGCTTAACGTGACAGTGTGTCTGTGTGTTTTACACCTTATTACCCACAATACACTTCCATTTTTGGAATCAGAGGGTCGGAAAACTTGAAATTCCGATGAAAACTCAACTTTAAATTTCTGACGGATTACATTACAGTTTCCCCAGAACTTCGTACAGCTGACAAAGTAAAATAAATTATTGGGAACTCGCATTGAAAAAAAATTATGATTAGATGAAGGAGGGCGCGGTGGTTCAGAGTTAGCGTGCTAGCCTACTGAGCTCAAGATCGCGGGTTTAAAATCCGGCCGGGGTCCTTAAGTTTTTTCTATCTGGGATGTAAAAAAACTTGAGCACGCCGTACTTCGGATGGGACGTTAAGCGATGGTCCCGAGCCTGTGCGATGTAGGTAACAAAACCTGAGTAGGCAAAATTTAGGACTCTCACAGTCGGTCTCATGTCCACATAGGCGATATGACCTCGTAGTTGAAACCCGGACATGAACCACAATAACTAACTAGAGAAATATGTCTCCAGGGAAGAATCTTAGTCTTCAGTCCCAAAAAACAATTACAATAAATCGTAATTACAAAGTTTAACTTATACAAATGTAATCGTGATATTAACGGTGCACGACACTGTTGAAAAACACAAACTTGATAACATGGATTATTATTTAAATATAAATTACTGAATGTGCTTACTTTTTTATTAAATGAAAATTTTCCGTGCAAAACAATGGATTATCTTGGAGAGCAATTCAAAGGTTGAAACAAGAATTGTGTGAATGATGGATCGTCGACACAACTCACAGTAGCACACGTTAGACAGGTATCTGTCATTGTCAGATTCTGTCCCCCGCAAGTAGAGCAGTATGCACATCAAAACAAAAATAATAGGAAACAATTTCTTGTAGCAGTCACAAAAAAAGGTCAAACATACTTTTCTAGATTGAATTAACTCACATTCTGTTTGTGTATCAACATTGATGAACTTGCCAAATTTTTTCTTATATTCATTTTGAAGGTCCTGTGTAAGGATAATGATCTTGTCCCGATCCTCGGCGTCCCGGAGCGCCAGAGAGAGGTCTCGGTTGCTAGTGAGTCGCCGTTCTCGGGTGTCAATGTCATTGTAATTGATGATGGAGGAACAGTCTGAGATGATGGGCACTCTGCTCTCGGCGTATGAGTAGGGGTCTGTGTCCAGATAGGGCTCCGTGTTGTACGTCTCACATCGGTAGTCCATCAGATCGTCCTCTCCACCCTCCGAAGAAGAGCTGTCCTCATCTTGTCTGGGCAACATTGCTTGACACCGGCTTCTGTTCCGGCTCAGGCTTCGTGTCCTCCCTCCCAGCTCATACTCTGACGGACCCTCAAGATCACATAACATCTTATCACCATGCCTCATTTTGAGTTTTTTTTGTTTTTGTTTTAAATAATGTTGTGTACCTGTTGCATAAGTGTAGTAGTGTTCAGTGTTTGTGTTACATGACAGAAAAAAAAATAAATAAAAAGGTAAGGCTAGAAACTACACATGGATGGTCTGTCATAGACACGTGTTAAAATGTTATTAAACAATTAAAATTTAATATACAATTCATTATGGAAAAAACGTGAAATATACACTCATACTATTGTCGTTAAAAAAACATTAAATAAAAAATTTACCCCCTATTATAAACCCGACAAAAAAAAAACTGTTTTTGTTCATTTTTTTTTTTTTACTGAACCTTGGTAGGGGAGGACTGTTTTTTGGGATGAGGGGGGCTTGGCCTTATAAACATTTGAGCTGAAACTCCAAGTCTAGCTGTAATAGAGGCCGAGATCCCTACACAGGCTCTGATGAAACCTGAAGATATTGGAAACGTCACACCCGATTTCCACCAAACATGGCTAAGAACCATCTCGCAAATATCAGCTTTTGAAACAAAAAAACAGCATCGGTTCAGCCGTCTTGGAGCTACGATTCCACAGACACACACAGACAAAGGCTTCAAAATCACCCACCGAATACATATGTAATAAAATGTCACATTTAATTGACAAAATGGCGTAAAAACTTCGTGATAAAAAAAAATCGATGGCGAATCACCGAGATTATATCTCTCAAGCTGGAATTATTTGTAATCATCTGAGTATTCACTCTCTCACTCTCTCTCTCTCTAAACTCTTTTCCTCTTCTGCCAATTTGGCTGAAAATCACACAAATCAATAAGTGGCTTATTTAGTGTAGATACATTCGTTATAGTGGCAGTTAGTTAGAGGAGTAATCTGTAAAAATGTGATGGCTCAAAAAAAAGTGATGTTATAGTCGCATCATTTTTAAAATGATATTTGTTATTCTAACATTTGAAGTTACCTAAATGATTTCGTTTTTTTGGTCAATTTCGAATTTTTATTGTTTATTCAGAGAGTAAAGCACTTAGAGGCGCCGGGGGAAAATTGTGTATTTTGGAGAACACAAGAGAGAAAATTGTACTCAATATGGTGGCAATATTTCCAATTGAAATAAAGGGAGAAAAAAAAAAGAAAAAACACTCATATATGTATAAAACAAATTACATTTATTTCTTCCTAAAATATATTTAAAATGTATACATCTATTTCATTATATATAAACAACAAATTTACACAAAAAACAATTATTGAAATTAGGATCGACATTCAGAAACAAGTTCCTCAATTTATCCTATTAGATACAAATTCCAACTTATAATCCTCGCAATAAAATATTATAGTAAAAATTTAGATTTTTTTTTTCATTATGTTTGTCGTTTTAATAGACCTGAGCTGACTAAAAATATCTCTCAAACCTTGATCTTTGGCTATCATTTTAAAATAAAAAATAAAAGACGGCAAGAGTGGTTTACGGAACGACCGTAACTCGAGAAAGATTTATAGATAATAAACATTTAAAGATAATGTACAAACTTAGCCTCTTACCGCAAGGATTGTTTAGTGTAATGGACGCAATGTCTTGCGACACTAACAACGATTAGGACATTCTTTTCGCAAAAGACAATCCTGTAAAAAGCGAAACTACAGAAGTGTAACGTGGTGTCACATAGATACTGATAATGTTGACTAGTAAGTTGTAAGAGTATTTCTTCAACAACAAAAATTTTCTCGATATCTACCCAAAATTCAACATATACAAGAACTAAAAGGAAAAACATCAAATTTTCATTTCTTGCTAGGCAGCACCTGCCAAAATGTTACACATAGCTAATTCACTATTTTTTTTCTTGTTTTAGCGTTCTAATAACTGAATGCGAGCTGAATTTGATGCCAGAGGATAGAATTCTTCTTGAAACAAAGGATGGTGTACTCCATGAGTCAACTTAAGAATGCGGCCTGCTGCATCCAGCTCTTCCTGGTTGGTTTTGTCTAGAACTGCCAATATTTTAGCTAATTTGAGGTACAGGAGTCCAGTCAGGGGGTGACACTCACCATACCATCGTCTAAAACAATAAAATACAAGGCACCATGTATAAGAAATCCTTAATACAAACCTAATGATGATTTTCTCAATATTCTAGATTGATAAAGAAAAAAATATTCACATAAATCCTTCGATTAATTTCTGGCCCAGATTAGCAGCCTCTTCCCAATTCTTGAGTGAAATAGTCGCTTCGAATGCCATATCAAGTGTTTTCACATGAAAAACATTACTAGGATGAAACATTGGCTTCTGTTTGTCCAGACAGATTTTGCATACATCCAATACTATACATTTTTTTCAGGAATAAAAATATGAATTAAAAAATATATTAAAAATCCGAAATAAATTTGTTTTTACAAATCTACCTCCTATCCTTACAACATGGATAATCCTACTATATCGCGTTCTATTCTATACTAGATAGAAAACATCACGTACATTCTTTATAAAAAAAATCCTGGTAGTATACAAAGATGAAACTAAAACGGCATAAATTTGAATTAACAATGAATAAACAGCCATAAATAATAAATTTTGAGGTTGACCAACTATGTAATAGGAAGGAGTGAGATTAGGCTTGTGGTTGATAAAAACAAACTTGTAGAATTTCTGTCAAGCTTTCGGCACTGAGTGTGCTTTCTTCAGGGCCTGTATTGACAAATATATATTATCAATAAGTTTATATATTCTAAAATTATGTAAAGATATGACAAAACTAAATGTGACTAAACAAACGTTTAGGTACATTTATTCTTGTTTAGACATATTTTGTTATAGTTTAAATATTTTATTTTATTTTAAACATTTTGTTCGCTCATGATGTAGGTTTTGTTTAGTATTGTATTTAGTTGTTGTTTAGATATCACAGTAGTTAGCTAATGTAACTCATGCCCGGGCTTTAACTACTAGTTCATATCGCCTACTACCAAAGCGCTCTTTCGTCGATTTTGAGCTCAGTAGGCTACCACGCCCTGAGCTACCGTCGCCCTCTATACTATATTTTATTTTTGTTTTAGTTTAAATTGTATTGTTCACTCATGATATACGTTTTATTGAGTTGGAAATGTATGTGTTTAGACATCATATTTTGTTTTATTTAGTGTAAGTAATTTAAAAGTTATAATCGCTCATGATGTAAATTTTGTTTGTTTAGTCACATTTAGTTTTAATGTTATATCTTTACTTAATTCTTCATATATATAATATATAGCATACTGTGCTTATACAGTTATAACTACTACTCACAGATCATATATACATATGTCAATACAGGCGCTGAAGGAGGCACACTCAGTGCCGAAAGCTTGGCAGAAATTCTACGGATTTCGTTTGTCGATCACAAGCCTCATCTTCCCCTTTCCTACAAATAATAAAATTTATATATTTCCAAGATAGTCATTCTCCATGTATGGAAAATTTCAAAAGTTGTATATACGAGTATCAGAACGGGGTCTTTGCTATGTATCCGAATAAAGTTATGTATATTCGAGGGTTACATTTAAGTAATAGAACAGGATTTAGACGAGCTTACTTTAGCAAACATAAAATAATACTAATAAATCATAAAAAATAAAGAAAAAACGTATATTAAAAAAAAAAAGTTTTCCTTTATTTTTCATTAAGAGTTTCACAATATCTCTGAGAAAAAAATGTTGAGTATCAATAATAAATCATAGTTGTAAATATTACTAATAATAAGAAAATTTTTCAAAATTCTCATTAATTTTATAAGTAGGTAGTTTATTTATATTAAGGATACAGATAACTTGCTTCATGTTCTCAAGTTGGGTCATCGTAAGATCAATCACTTCTTCAAATTTCTTATCAAAATCTTCTGGGGTCTTAAAGCCACATTGAGTACAGATCATCTGGAAACAGTTAATAAAAAGTATAATATGTACATAGAAGCTACTACAAACATAACATGGAGTGCCCCCAATGAAAGGGCGTTCAAAATGATGTTACTTTCGTATGGTAACTGGGATAATTTGGAATAAACACTGTTTTATAAGAATGTTGAGAATTTTCTAGGATTTATTAACATTTTAGTAGTTAACAAGCCCACAAAGTGCCTATAAGAGAGGAGCTGCGCGAATGAGGGGCTTACAGAAACTTTTTAAATTAGAATTAAAATTTCCTCTCAGATACCACCCCTATAATGGGGACGATGTTATGCTACAACTAGACAACCCCTCTGGAGTGACCTTTAGGTAAACGTTGATTCAATGTTCCCGAACTTTCAATACTTATCCAAAGGTGTTGTTGGACATAACCTGTTTGTCTTCTCAAGATTTTATTGCCTTTGAATTTATTCAACATAATTTAATAATTAAAATGTTAATAAATTAAGAAAAATGGGGGAAAAACATTGGTATTCTACAACAAAAAAAAATTGTATCTACAAATTAACTATGAGGTCATATCCCCTACTACCAGAGCGCTCTGGTGGACATGAGCCCGACTATACTGTGGGTGTCCTAAATTTTGCCTGTCCTAAATTTTTATTCACCTAGGGTAGGGGTCTTTAACGAGTACCTGACATCGTACAGGCTCGGGACCATCGCTTAACGTCCCTTTCGAAGGACGGCGTGCTTAAGTTTATTTTAACTCCCAGATAAAATAAACTAAGGGCCTCGGCCGGGTTTCGAACCCACGATCTTGGTCTCAGAAGACAAGCACGCTTACCACTGAGCTACCGGCGCCCCCTCCTTTTTCTTATATATAATGTATATAAATGAAGAAATAACTAATTTATAAAACATTTTCAGAACTTTTTATTAAATGTGTATTTATTAGTTAGTACATCAAAGGATTTTTCTCTTTAGTGTGACCTGATCTCACTTCTAATATAGTGAACGGGGTTGTTTTACTGCGATAGAGGGCAAAAAGGGATTGGAACTTAATCAATAGGAATGCTGTAGCGGAGCATACCTTGGTGCGTCCAACAAGACCTGAGCTGCACTCTGGACATGAAGCGGCCATTTCTAGGTCCAACTCATCAGAACACCGTTCACACTCACAGTGGAAGTAGTAGGTAGACCAGAGGTCACTGTCTCGGACCACTTTGGGCATCAGCATCTCCACATAGGCTATACGAACCTGAAATTACGGAGAAAATATAAATTAATACAATGAAACCTTCGATAAGTTATATTTATTTCTTGCCAAATATGAAAGAAGACAAAACCGATAAACTGAAAGTAAAATCAGTAATATTAAAGGTAATACCATCACCATTGTAAGGAAGCGTGCTGCTTCATGTTTATAACCACACTTCATTTTTTACAATTTTATTTTCTGATTAGAAGCGTTTTACTTCAAATACGTTTCACATGTTTCGAGGTGTTCGATCCCAGCAGCCGTGGTCAGTCGGTGGAACACTGAGTGTAGTTTGCCAAGATACTCAGCCGAAATCTCATCTTCGTCCTCTCGTCGGTCACACGAGATTAATAACCCATCTTTTAGTTAAAGAGGAATAATCGCGGTGAAGATTCTGTGGAGACGCCTTCACAGTGCGACATTTGATTTCGGAAGCAACCATCGAGAAACGGCTCACATCTGTGCGGATATTTATAAATTTTTCCGTTACTGCTCTCCGCACCACCGAAATTTCCTGCAATTTCTGAGGGAGACATCCTTCTGTTATTCTAGCATGCTACTTTTTGTCCCATCTGTTTGAGCTCAGTTGTGAGTCATGATAGAATATTAGAGAGGCATAAAATTTCCCATTATTTGCATTTATACTATGTATAAATTATGCTAAAATGGTAGTCCATTACAGTGACATTTGTGAAATGGCACATGAAAATGCGTGAAAAACTGTTAGGCTACAGAGAAGAAATATAACATCTCTTCCACAATTAGTTTAAACATAAGTCACTCCAAAATAAGCTATAATTTTATTTATTTCCGTTAAACCAAAACTTGGTGATACGATACGTCAAAAGAATGTATACATTAAGATAGGTTATAAATTAGATACATAAAACTATTAACTCTTTAGAATGTGACACATAATAATATTAAAAAATAAAACGAAATGAATAAATAAAAACTTGGGAATACATGAGTAAAAAAAAAAGAAATAATAAATAGTTTTTAATTTAATTATAATTAAGATAAAAACTCTTCCAGAAGTGTATTTTTCATGACCATATTTCAGGACGTTCTGACGTCACTTCATCAGGTCACAATGTGCGAAATATAGTGAAAATGAAAGAAAACAAATATATTATATTGTTGGCTAGCCTCCCATGGAGTGACACGTTTAAAACAATAGTGCGTGAGTTGTAACTATCATAGTAGAAATATTATATCTCATCATTAGCCTAAAAAGCTTTCGTCGCCGATTATATTCACCAAAAAATCTAAGTTCGCATAAACCAACAGAATCTTAAAAACATTAGAACTGGGTTAGGACAAGCGATAAAGAACCAAGTTCTTAGCAATAAAAGTAGGAAAATAAACTGAAATAGTGAAAAGCTTAACCTTAGACCACTCGAAAGAGGATATATTCTGGATAGCTCTAATGGTGAGGGAGGTACCATTAAATACTGCGACAGCATTGGGCCGACAGGAATGGTCAATGGTAGAGGCTCCCAGATAGATCCCAGTACCCAGTGAGTTCATCTCGCCGTCCAGGATACTGAACCCGTTCACTGTCATCTAGCAAAATAAATATCTATATATCAGTTATTTTATTCCAATGTTTTTGTGCCAATTAAATCATTTTCCATTCAAAATTCAAAGAGTTTCTAAGAGTCTATGAAATATCGTACCATAAGTAAAGTGAATTGGGGGTCTCGATAGGCGAGTGAAGATACAGGAATAAAATTAAATTAAATAAAATGTTTATTATAAAAAAAAATACTTAAGATTAATTCGAATTTAAAATTTTGCAATTGAAATATTGACAAAAACGTATTTTTGTTTTTTGTGATGTCGAATGGTGCTATGAGCCCTTTATATTTTAAAATACGTGTCAATAATAATCTAAATGCATAGAAGCTTATTAATCTTACCAAATATCTTGAAAACAGCGGAAAACCTTCAATTCGGATTTATCATTAATGCAATTACATACTTTTTCGTAATGAACAAAAGAATATATCATACAAACATCCATTGTCTTTAACATTCAGTAAGAAAAGCAAAAAAGTTGAATAACACGTAGAAAACATACCCTGCCATAGAGGCCGATAAATTCTGCAAAATTTGGCAAATTTTCATCACCTAAAAAATCGGTTAGAACCGCATACAGCGACGTAGCGTGTTCAGCACGCTTAGGATCCTTCTTCATGTTTGGATAATCTATATCAAAAATATATATATAAAATAGACAAATTTCATATATTTACGTTAAAAAATGTATATCGTTGCCTTATCTATAAAACCTCAAACTTTACAGAGGAGAAAAAGAACAGCCATACCCATCACGCTATCTGTTAGAAATTTATAATGCAAATTGGATATTTAAGTTATAAGATTTTGCTGTCAAGTCCACAGTGTTGCCAGCTGATTAATTATTTTTTTATAATAAAATTGTTGACGTTTTGAGTCACGATGTTTTAAAATTAAGGTAACGGTATATCATAATAAACAAAAATGACTAGGCTACATAACTAATGTCAGCAGTAAGCTCGTAATTACGTTAATTACAGGCTAATCATATTAAAGGTGCTTATTACTTACGAGACATGAGGTCCTTAAATAGTCTAAATTTCGTTTTGTCATCATAATAACCTCTTTCTGTTTCACCTCCGTACTTAAAACATTAAGAACATGTTGTTATTAAACATATGCCGTTAAGCGATTGAATATTTAGAACGAAGAAAAAAAATAAGGACATAAATACTTTCAGCTTCATAATAATCCTTGCCAAAAGACGGGCTGCACTAGGCAGTTCTCTGTGAGGAGGAATTTTTTTAAGACGGGAACATTCATGTTTGTGGACCGGCCAGGCCTCTTTCTGACAAGATACGTCACAATAGCGGGTCAAACCACATCGCTTACACACTTTGATCCCGTCAGATCTAAAAAAAAAATCAAGTTTAACCCTATTTTATGACAGACATTAAATGTAATAAAAGAGTTGAATAAGATGTCAGTATGGGAACATAAAAGGAGTTTACCCTTCCTTCTAATATTTATTTGTTTTGGTAATATAATTTCGTTTTATTTTATTTAAGTAACGCATATATTAACGAACGCAAGAAGCTTCAAACAAAAACATGTTTACATTTGATCTGGAGACTTGTAGTTTTTTCATTTTTTAATACTTAAAACGTCCTATGTAAAAAACTTATAATATCTTAGTAAAATGGCTGAAAATATTTCAGGGAGTATTTTTTTTTTTTTTGTCTATATTAACAATTTTTATGAGTCAATAAACAAAACCTTTGATAGTAAAAATATTTGACATTTTCTAAAAAATACGAAAGTTTTTTTTTAATACCTAAATTGTTTTTGGGGTCATTTCCATGTCAAAATCACTCGATCGATGGTCATGTCTTGCTCCTAAATAGTAAAAAAAAAGGGGAGTTAATTGATTTTCTAAGTGCGAATTTTGGATTTTTGACAATTTTACATAGAGAATGTCTTACATCCAGTATCTAATAAACTGCAAACTGAATATATATATATATATATATATATATTTTTTTTTTTTTTAAATCTTAAATATATACATTTAAGATAGGGGAGACATGACGAGTTGACGCGCAATGACTCTCTTATACATTTTTATCAAGTGAATTCCCCGAATTTTTACTCGAATAGACTCTCGGTTATCCGAGACCGTTGAGAATCGAAATCCCTGATAAATTTTATGTCAAGCTGTTTTTAATGATGTAAGTAAATGCCCAAAAAATTGTATGTACATTTTATACTTTTATTACCAAAAGGCTTACTTGTTATAGCAATGGTCACACCTCTCTTTGGCCAAATTGTGATTCAGGAGGTGAATGAATGGCCTCTCATTATGAAGTAAATCGCCCTTATTTTTACAACGCATTGCCCTGGGCCGAACGAATGCGCAAACATTCACTGAAACAAATTTGAAATAGTAAAATATATTGTTCCCAAAAGAATTGAATAATGTAATAAATGTACAAACAATTTAATACTACAGATGCAATCCGCTAGTATTTTTTGCAAACACAATCTCTTGATGCAATTAAATTAAATTGTGGATGAAAACCCCCGGCCGAGACCCTTAGATTTTTTAATCGAGCACCCCATCTTGCGGATGGGACATTAAACTATGATCCCTAGCCGATGTCAGGTACTCGTTAAAGACCTCTACCGGAGGGTCACTAAACCTGGGTAGACAAAATTTAGGACTCCCACCTCGCCAGAGCGACGAAAGAGCGCTCTGACAGTAGGCGACACTGCATTAAAGCCAGGGCATAAAATCACAAAAACGAACAAACAAAAATGTAATAAATATTTGTTGGATACCTGTCATTGAAGCTTTTTAGTTTCATTCAAACAAACAAAAATGTAATATTTATTTGTTGGATACCTGTCATTGAAGCTTTTTAGTTCCATTCAAACAAACTAAAATGTAATATTTATTTGTTGGATACCTGTCATTGAAGCTTTTTAGTTCCATTCAAACAAACAAAAATGTAATATTTATTTGTTGGATACCTGTCATTGAAGTCTTTTAGTTCCACTCAATCCCCCCTCCTATCTCATATTTCTTCCGAAATACTTCTTCCTTCCCACTCCAAAGAATCTCCCCTTTCTTCATCAATAGTTCCTATAATATCGGTTGCCTTCCGATGCCTTCATCTGACACAAGGGAGCCACAGAGAATAAGAGCGTCCAATAAGGCAACACACTTTAGTCCAATATGAAGACCCAAAGGTTCTCAATGTCTTTAAATATTTCAAAAATTACCTCATCTAATTTCCAACATTTCCTTCAATTCACAGTACAGCCTTATCTCTATCTTGTTTTTTCCTCACATATACATCTTCCTCCATTGCTAAACAGTACCTTTCAATAGAATTAAATTGTCGCCAATCAATTTCTTAATATTTAGTTATACTCTCAGAAAAACCTTTTCACATTTTTAAAAATAGCATTTCAATGTAGTAATATGTCTTTATGAATAAAAAAAAAAAGTCTGTATGTATGTTTGACCGCGAAAACCGGTAAAAGTATATCCATTAAACATGCAAGGTATTTCAAGGATAATACATCTTAGGGTTGAAGCTATGTGGCATCTCAAAAGTTTAAGCAGGAGGGGGGACATATAAAATGAGTTCGGTATATACCAAACTAGCTCTTTAATCATTCTTGGGATGTTTTAGGAAAATTTATAGAACCCTTTTAAGGAGGTACGTGGGGCTCTTCAACGGTTCGTCGGTTTCTCATACAAATACACAAATAGCGTGTAGAGATACACACGGGTAGAGGCACAGCATATTTCAAACGTGGAGAGCGGTTTTGGATGGAGAATTATCTGTTTAACGGTTGATTTGATTTTCTTAAAATTTCACATCCTTATAAGCCCGATTCAAATATAGGCCAGACCATGTAGCATCTCAAAATTTGTGTCTCTGGCTAGGGAGGTCTCTCTGCTTGCTTACTGAGCTCAAGATCGCGGGTTCGAAACCCAGTCTCGTCTCTTAGTTTATTTTATACGGGAGGTAAAATAAACATAAGCACGCCGTCCGGATCGGACGAGTCGGGCTCATGACCAGAGAGATGAAAGAGCGCTCTGGTAGTAGGCTATATCACCTTGTAATTAAAGCCCGGGCATGAGTCATAGTAACTAACACTAACCCCCTGTGCACTCACAACTTGTATTTACCCCGAAGGTGGCGGGTGAATGACACAATACTTCTACTGTCTCAAAATAATAGAAAATGTCTATTTGTTTCTAGAATCATCCAACTTAGTTACTTACCGGGCAGATAATGTTACTAACCTTCAAAAAATTACAAACCGAGCAACGCCAGATAACTCCTAGTACTAAATAATATAATAGCAATTTTCATAAAATGGTTAATGCTATTCTAGTTTAAAAATAAATAAAAACAAAAACGCCAAAGTGCGTATCAGAATATATATACATATTTTTTTTTTTTTTTTAACTTCAGCAAACAATAACATGGAAAAAGCAGACTGGCACACAGGTGTTGCTAAATTATTATAAATAGAAATAACAGTCGCAATATATAAGATGTTCTGATGGCTACATATTACTTGAAGCCACACAAATTCAACTACAAAATTAAACGAAACCTCTTGACGATGGGACTTTAACGGGCATCTTCTCTTCTTCTTTAGTCAGTCACTCCTCAAAGTGTAGAAGAATTTTCTATGAAATCAAAGAATGCCGGTTGTACTATCAAAACCTGTACTGTTGTCAA
This sequence comes from Aradus depressus, assembly GCA_963662175.1. NCBI lineage: Eukaryota > Metazoa > Arthropoda > Insecta > Hemiptera > Aradidae > Aradus > Aradus depressus. The sequence goes on along the minus strand of OY759214.1, from coordinate 44,804,551 downwards.
ATGAAGAAAGAATCAGAAACACGCAGCAGAAAAAGTAATTAAACTATAGTACCTGTTCCTAAACAAAACTTGCTCCACGACCTCAAATTATTCTCAACATTCTTCTCTATCTTTAATTATAGAAACATAACCTACTAATTTTAAAGAAGTACATCGACTACTCATTGGACGTAATCGATTACATGAAAAGTGAAACCTTCTTGATAAGAGTGATTATCATTAGTTGAGTTGTTGCGCGTATTGTGACTAGTTTGGATGAAATGTTTTTTTCGATTTCAGTGATTTCTTAAGAATTAGGAAAACAGTTATTGTTTGATATGAAAGTATATTTTAAAACCTATTAAACATATGTTATAGGTTTGGTTTTTACAAAACTACTTTGTTCAAGTTATAGGGGTAAAAGAAAAATGTCTCTAGTTGTGAGTATATATTTTTTCTTGAACTTTGTATAATACAGATAAGAACTAAGGGAATCAGAGCCTTTTGTTTTAATTTCTTTGTATTTTAATGAATTTTTATTGTAATTCATATAGGCTGAATTTGCTGTTAAAATGAAATGTCAGTCTTGCGCTGACAAAGTAGAAACAACTCTGAAAAAGTTGGATGGTGTGTCACAAGTTGAAGTGTCTTTAGAAAATGGCGTTGTACTTGTTGAATCTAATTTACCATCGTCAGTTATTCAAAAAGCACTTGAATCAACCGGGAGCCTTGCAGTGTTAAAAGGATACGGTGGAAAAATAGGTATATATCAAATACAATTATTTGCTATAATTTAAACTATTTTCTTTTTCGATTCAATTATTTTAAAATTCGCACAAAAAACAAGACATATTTAATACCATTTCTCCTGTAATTTTCTGAATATCTCTTTAAACTTTCTTTAAAAGTTATTGTGCATTCTAACAATAAAATCACAAAATTTCCATACTTGTCGATTAAGAGTAGACAAATCATTTCGCTCGCTTGTCCCAATTATGCTAATGCAATACTGTGTTCAGTTGACCAGAAGGCTCGAGGAGACGTGGTGACGACAGCAGCAGTGGCGATGTTGGGGGGCCCAGTGGGCTACAGCAAGCTGGCCTCCATCCAGGGGGTGGTCCGGTTCGTGCAAGCTGACGATGAGACCTGTGTCATTGACGGCACTCTGGACGGACTACAGCCAGGACTTCATGGACTCCACATCCATGAGTGTGGCGACATCTCTGACGGCTGCAATAGGTAACACAACAAATAGCACTGGTCAAGTCTGGAGAGTTTGGTGGCTGACTCCACAAGGATGGAAGAGAGTGTGAAACAGAGCATATATAAAACGTTATTGTTATAAGGCAGTATTATAGTCCTTGTTATACGGCACTATAATTTGTTAAGACACTATAGAATCCAACAATAAGTCATTGTTAATAGGAGGTAATTTGCATAAGGCACCATATAAGATAACATTGTTATAAGACACTATATAAGGAGCATTTTATATTTTACCCTGTAGTTTACCCTTATTGGGCTTTCAGCGAGACGACCAAAGAACATCTATATTGCTCTCCAGCGACATGTACGTATTTGTCCGCTAGACTCCCTTCTCTTTGTTGAGGCTAGGTTTCTATTTCAGGCAGATATTACTATTTTAGTGCATTTTGTAATTTATTTATTTTAGAGTGACGCTCATCGGTTAGATTTTCTGCGCAAGTGTTGTGTGTTTCGATATCTTCATTCTTCTCATACCAGGGCTTCCTTCTTCTTTCTTTCACATATGATACGGAGATCATCTCCCTACATGTTATGCGGCCAATCGTCCCCGCTTATCCTGTTGGTAGAAAACCGTGTCAGTTACCATTCTGGATCCTGAGGCGGGCTGTTACTTTAGCCTTAGCTAAAATGGTACTACCTGGCGTGGTTGCTTTCAAGCGACACCACCATCTGTCGTGAGATTCGTAGTGTTTGTGGTTACTGTCAACAGCACAGGAAGCCACTCTGGTAGATTCCGATGCTGGGACCAGAGCGAAATAGTAAGTGTCCAGAGCCCTCCCTATTCAATGAAACTAAATGTATTCAAGACCAATTCCCAACTAAAAAGGATGTCATTTCATTTTTAGAAGTATTCTATTTTCAGCGGGGTATGGGAGAGAATCTCAGCGAAACTCTCTTTCGCATATCATTATCGTATCATAATCTCTTCACTTCCACATCCTTGACAGTCTTCTTTCAGCTCATTTTTTCGCATTGTACTTAGTGAACGGAGTACATAGCTGACAAATTAAACACTCATTAAGAAAGAAACATAAAAAGATAGTTTAGCAGATAAGTAAATAAAAACAACTCTAAAAATGAAAAAATAATGATTTTTTTTTTGCTTATTTAGCCTAGGTGGACACTTTGATTTAAATTCAGCTGTCCACGGGAGCCCTGCTGACAGTCCAAATTCTAGGGTAAGTTCTCCAGTATATCTTTATTATGATAGTTACTTTGGTTGCTCCGTCGTTTTTCGTGTATTTATTAATTTTTTTTCACATCGCTGGAAGTAGTTTCTGATCACAGTTGCTCAGACTCTCTTATTTTAATAGTATCTTTTAAATTACTAGGACCACACCCCGGCTCGCTTCGCTCTCCAACCCTTGGATAGAGTTGTAAAGTCAGGTGAAAATGTGCCGGTTGAATTTTCTCCAGACCCTGGAATTTCACGGCTATAGTTTAATATATGTTCGAGTTTTACAGCTTTAACACATTTTAAAATAGAATTTTAGAGATTTTTTTAGGAGTAGTCATAAATATTTTCAGTTTTTGGATTTTTTCTTTTATATGTGACCTAAAAGATATCCTCTACTAAATGTAAGCTTTGTTTGATATTTGCGCCCGGGCTTTTAACTAGGTAGTTGGTAATAGACCGCTTTTAGGGTCGCTCTAGGGGGCATGAGCCCGTCGGTGGGAGTCCTAAATTGTGCTCACCCAGGTTTAGTTACCTAGAGTAGGGGTTCTTTAACGAGTATCTGATATCGCAGAGGCTCGGGACCATTGCTTAACTTCCCATGTCTGGGATATAAAAAAACCTAAGGGCATCGGCCGGGTTTCGAACCCGCGATCTTGAGCTCAGTAGGCAGAGACGCATCATCAAGAAAAATTTCCAGAATATTTTACAATACTAGTTCTTATTTGTCATTGAATCAATTTTATATAATAGGAAGATATTTAATGTTTTTTTTTTTTATATGTGACAGCATACAGGAGATTTAGGCAATGTAAAGGCGGACGAGGACGGGCGAGCTGTCTTCAGACTGGAGGACAATCAGGTGAAGGTGTGGGATGTGATCGGCCGGAGTGTAGTGGTCACTGCAGAGGAGGACGATCTGGGGCGAGGCACTAAGCCCACCTCGAAGATAGACGGCAACTCTGGCCAAAGGTAAGCTCACATATCTAAATAGTTTTTTTTTTTAATCTTTCTTAAGACCGATCAACATGGAGACGCACAACATGTTAATAGAACATAAAATAATGAAGACCTGAAAACTCCCAACAGGGAAACCCATCAACTACTTTTCAACATTTGTGTTTAAACAAGTTGTCGGTGAATCACCTGCAGTGAACCAACTCCTATTATAATCAAATACGTTTTCTCTTAATCCTTCTTCTCCGTTGCCAATTTGATTGAATCGGTAGGTTCTGTCCTTCTGGAGCTCTGGACCCACATACAAAATTTCATGTCGATATATTAATTTTATCGGGAGTTACGTCAACATATCAAATACATACAGATATGATTTTTTTTCACTTTAAGATTGAAAACACATGGAAGTAAAAGTAATTAAACTGCCACAGTGGTAAAAACTTTAAAATAAAGACGAAACTGTGCCTTTGTTATTGTTATTGGTGTGGATAAATATTTCATGAAGTTAAATATCAGATTATTGACAATCAGATCAACTTCTTGATTTTAGAGGGTACAGGATACAAATGTCTTCGTACAATTTGGCACTTGTACGTCTGTTCCCGTAGCGACCTTATGTATCACCTTAATGTTAAACCAATTGTTTTTTTGCATAAATCTGGACATATTGGGCTTCTCAAATAATATAACTATGCTGCAGTGCCCACTCAACATTTAGTCACGCTGTAGCTCCATTCACATGAATATCTCAAAATTCATTAGTTTTTTCATGATGAATATTTTTTTGGGATAGAACTCCAACAATATCCATTATTTATTTGCTGATCTTTATTATCAGAACCTCAGTTATTTTATCAATACGAAACGTCTATGATTGTTAGTTTGTAAAACCCAAATAATAAATGGGAGAGTTATAAAGCTGTGGAAAATTTATATTATTATCCTAAATAAGGAATTTATATCAAATGACTGATGGCCGTTCGGTCTCCCAAATGTTATTTATTTGATGAGTTGTTAACATTTTGGTATTCTTATCTTCCTTACTTATCCATGCAAGTAAAGTTTTGATAATGTGTGAACAGGCAAAACGTTAGCAACTGATCCAATAAATAAGATATGGGAGTCCGAACTGCCTTTACTTATTTAATAACAGGTCTTAACAATTAAGGATTTTCCTCAAATCAAGGTATTATTATAAATTTTTTTCTTTAAAATCATGCTTGTTTTTGTTTGATTGCAGACTTGCCTGTGGTATCATCTCGAGGTCGGCTGGACTTTTTGAAAACGCCAAAAAGATTTGCGCCTGTGATGGAGTCACGTTATGGGATGAAAGAAACGTCCCTGTTGCTGGTCCTGGACGAAGACAAAAAGTTACTTCTTCGTTGTAATTATATTATCATTCCTAAATTTTCACTTAAATTATAAATATGGTGGCTGAGATAAATTTTCATTTATATGCATTCTTTGGAGAAATGCGCGCGCATATAATTATGTATATAATTTATTACATTACCTCGGGGTTGTTGTTTTCCGAGACGCCGGAAGACATTGGACAAAACTAGACGTGGGTTTATATTATATTACATCTGTTAGTTATTCTGACTCATATCCGGGCTTTATATACAAGGTCATATCGCCGCTCTGGTGGACATAAGCCAGACTCTACTGTGTGAGTCCTATATTGTATCTACACTAAATTTGTATTATATTTTTATTTATAATGTACGGCTTTATTGAGTACCTGACATCTTACAGGCTCGGGACCATCGCTTAACATCTCATCCGAAGTTTTTTTTCACATAAAAAATAAACTGAGGGTCTCAGCCGGGTTCTGAGCCCGCGACCTTGAGCTCAGTAAGCAAGCACGCATACCACTGAGCTACCGGCGCCCCCTGTCATTTCTATTTTAATGATACTTAAATTAAAAAGTAACACTATATGTGTATTATATATATTTATTCTTTTGAACAAATGTTCTTTCATGTATAAAAAATATGTAAATAAATTTTCTTCTGTCAGAATTCAACAAAATTGTATTCTTCCTCAATGTATACATAATATGTATATATATTATATCATGCATGCAAAAATCGAAAAAGCTACATTTTTGAAAATTTGAGTACCAAGTAAAGAGAAAATCTCAGAGATATAATAGCAAAATGATCAATGAACAAATGATATCTTCACCACACACATCCACTCAAGTCATTATAAGGCCTTGAAGAAGGAAATAAATAGTTTCCGAAACGTTGGCCAAATATTGAGTTTTCATTTTCACGACAGAACCTAGAATTCCTTCTACATTCGAAAGATACTGTCGACTCTATTAATCATTTGGAAAAGTTTGTGTAAACCTTGAAAAAAAAATTTGTATTATTTTGAGAATATAAGACCCTCCCTCGTTCAGCCTCTGTCTCTGGTGGTCGACAATTGAGGTTCTGCGTTTACTTTTTGAAGATTTTTTTTTTTTTTTTGGAACGGTACATTTAGCCGATCGTAGCAGAGCTAAAAATCTTGGAATTTGTGAACACGTTAATATTTTATATATTTAATCAAATTATTTTGCTCTTATCCTGTCTTCTGGGGTGGTTTCTCTATCTGCGTCGCATATATTGAATAACAAGTTCTTTCATTAGATTGTAGACACAGAGAAACAGAACGTTTCTGGGGGCCATGGTGGCCGTGCGAGCTAGAGAACTTGGGGCTTTCATATATAGAACTATTTCGTAGATAGAACTCCCTCCCGGGGCCATGGATGTAACAAATAACTAAATATAACACCGTTATAGAGACATGGCTAATATGCATCATACAAGTCTGCGGACTAGAGGATTAGGGTTGAAAGGAAAGCGTAGAATGGAATTTTTTTTTAATTACATCCCTTACAAAGGGAATATGGAGATCATCGTGAAGGCATTAGAGAGGTAGGATGGAGCGTTTGTGATTTTACGAAAGATACGGCTTTGGATTTTATAAGAATTTGAAGGTTTAGTTGAGCCCCAGAGTTCAGCTTCATACACGCTTCAGTTTGACTTCATGAATTGAAAATATGATGTGTAGGTGAAATTGAAAAACGGAAGTTTATTAGAGATGTTTTCGCCAGAGATCTTGTGGAAGTTCATTGTAGATACTACTGAATAAAACACTTTAACAACTTCTAAGTTGAGGAACGCGGACATATTGTGGAAACTTGTAATAAAGAAATAAAACAAACTTATTTTTGAAATATTGTCTATTCCACTAAAGATATATATACATATATAACTACCGGTTTCGGCTTTATACCATCGTCAGGTCTAGTTATGAACTAAGTCTTTGTTAAGAAATATTTCATGAGTTAGCTAACGGTACAGCCGGGGGACTCCCAAGTTTTAATAGCACCCTTTGACCTGAGATGTATTTGAAGGGTCGCTCTCTGCAAACTGACTTAGTTCATAACTAGACCTGACGATGGTATAAAGCCGAAACCGGTAGTTATATATGTATATATATATCTTTAGTGGAATAGACAATATTTCAAAAATAAGTTTGTTTTATTTATTTAAAACACTTTAAACGAGTCAAAAAATTTCACTATATTTATATTAAAAAAAAGACAAAAAAAAAAAAAAAATATTTATATAAAGGCACAATATATTTCGCTAGTTAGAGCATTGTCAAGTGTACAGGATACAGACTTATGACTTATGATTATGGGTTATAAGTCTGTATCCTGTACACTTGACAATGCTCTAACCAGCGAAATATATTGTGTCTTTCATTTATATAAATATAGTGGAATTGTTTGACTCGTTCTAAGTGTTTTACTCAGTAGGAAGTTTATTAATTATGTTCATACAATAGTTGCCACTAGAGAAGATACTTTAGGCAGCTGTCTTACTTCCTTTCACGGTAGCTACAATTGGTTCATTTTGAGTTGGCAGGTGAATATAAGTTTTGGAATCCTAAAATAAATAAAAAACACACTAGACATTAGATATTCTTTTAATAAATATTAATTTAATAAGTCTTAAATACATAATAAGTCAATAAACATTTTTTATTTATTTTTCTTATCAACTGCAACATAAATACATCATAGTAATGAAATATGAATGATATCCCTTAAGGCTTGGTGTGTAAGTACATGTAATGGAAGTGCTTCTTTCTAAATTAAATTCTATACTAGAATGTTTTAATAGCTCACTATCATTTTTTAACAATTTTATTGTGGTTACTATCAATAAGTAGGTGAGGCTGAACCTCAAAATCCCTATTCTGTAAACTTAACTACATTACATATACCTTGTAATTTTTACATAAAATTTTATACAAGCAAGGTTATTACATACTATGTTTAAAATGACATTCTATCACCTATTTAGGACCTGTCAAAAATATAAAATGGCAGTTGCAAACAGATTATTATTGACAAAATTAACAAACTATTTTCTTCATTAATGCAAACTGGCAACATAACGTTCATTTTTTTAAAGTAAATCATTATATGTATATTTTATGGCATTATTAGTCATGTATTTTTAATTCCAAAACAAATAACATTAATTGTTAAAATCACAACCTCAATTCATAGCCTTTCAAATTCGCATGAATACAACCTCTTATTAATAATTAAATTAAGAATTATCGGAACCAAACACAATTTCTAATAGGGTACCAAACCAAGGCTAGTGTTTTTGTTTGGAAAATTTCATAATGTATTTTAAAGTAAGTATTTTTATTGTTCACGTTGTTTGTTGTAGGAGCCACAAATCCAGTATTTTATCACATTTTAGTAAGAATTAAAGTGTATAAAAAAACATTTAAGAAATTGATGGAGAAGGAGCCAAATTACAAACACAATTCAAAAAATAAATTTGAAATATTGTTGGTACTGAAAAAATAAAACGTAATGAATATTCTTATCTGGTTATTTAAATTTAAACTCTTTTCTTTTGAAAATATTGTATACATTTAGTTAGTATATATTTTAAAAAATGTGTTTTATAAATCCCTTCTATTATCAAATTCTGTTTAGAAATCCCTGCCGAAACAGTTGACTTATCAATGAAACTTCACAGATATGTGGTTCAAAATTGGTTTTTCTAAAGGTGTTGGATTATTCCACCCGTGATAGCCAGAGGGCAAATAAAAATAAAAATTTGGCACGTACCTCTCACTTTCCTAAGAGCAGAAATAATAATAATAATTACACTTTCCTAACAAATTTATAAATATAAGTAAAATACAAATGGAATCCTAGGCAAATGATATCAGACTACAACTCTCGTCATTTTTTCAAATTCATGTGACCTTATTCTAAATTAATGACAAGAAATATTTTGTTAAATATATGCAGTTTTAAATAATTGAATTGCACCTAATATTTAATACATTTTAAAGAAAAATGGCTTCATTGTTGAAGGAAAAAAATATATATATATACATATAAAACCACTGACTAATAATAGTAAAATAAATAAATCCCAATAAAATCTGTCTCCAATGAGCACAGTTCTGATTATCAAAAAATAACTAAATTTAAAAAAAAAATACTTTTATTCAACATTTTGAATGTTTTTTTACATAGAATTTCATAATTCAAATACAACTTTTAATAAATAAATAATTTAACAATAATAAATTTATGGGAACATTTGAAACTTATGGGCTTAATATAAAAAAGTTATGGTTGGTTTATTCTGAGTTGGCAGGTGAGGCCATTATAAAAGTAATGACGTCACAAAAAGTGTTACATCGTGCGAGTACTTGCTGTACCAAGTGCAGCCACAATGAGGAACCAGTCTACCCAACTTGCCAAAGGTTATTTGAGAGCTTATAGAACCAGGGATCGCCATTTAAAAATGGTGGGAGAGATCAAAAAATATTATTTGCAAATGTTTCTTATCCTTTAAAATTTAGAACAAGACGACTCCTCCTTTCATCAGAAACATTTTGAAAAGCGCGCCCTACCCCAAAAAAATAGTTTTAACATATCCATCTTCTTTGAAATTTAATTCCCTACAACTTTTAATTGAAGAATTTTTTGATTTGTTAAGTTATAATCGAGATATTTCGCAAAATGTACAAAATTCTGTTGTTTTTGTTCATATTAATGTCTATTCAACTAACTTTGAAATACATTCTGCGCTCAAAAAATTAGAGGATCATGTGACTCGCACTTGACTACCTAAGGCATAATATGGCCCGCAAGTAGAAAACGTTAGCCGACCCGAGATCTAAAAGAAAAAGAAATTTTGAACCTATGAACCTATAATAGATACATAGAAACTATGTAACCACTTAAACCTTCCCATAAGTGGTCACTTTTCAGCCATATTCAACTATATAGACTTTCCTTCCAAAGTGTGTAATGTTCACTCGCGAAATTTTCGGTGTTGCACTACACTATTTGACACGACGCGAATGAACCTTCTGAGATCATATAATCCTCCTAGTTGTTCCATAGACTGCAAGGAGCAAACATTGGGAACAATGAACAATGGAATCAGGGGGTTGAAGAGGAAAGATCTTAGGAGGGAAGATAGGCGACATTTTCACCTCACCTGCCAACACAAAATGAACGAACTAAACATAACGTGGAAAACATTGCAAGTTGTTCATTACCTAGTAATGGGCATACAAATCACCCTCACTCGTCAACTACTCCAGCTAAAAACTATCTTTAATAATATAATTCGGTCGTCAAATTCTTCCTTCCGAAGCAATCCCAGGCTATCCATTTCTTACTTATTCCAATATTGCTTATTCAAATCTAAAATTTTAAGTAGCGCCTGAGAAACTTCAATACTGAAGCGTATACAATTTTTTTTTCACTCTCTAAATATTATACCTCTTCTATAAATGTTTAACAGAACAAAATGCTAGGCGTTCTCTACTTTGACAAACTAGAATGATATAAATTGACCAATATTATCCCGCGTTTAAAGATATGCATTTAACCTTCTCAGTTTTAAATAAGAGTCAACTTGATGTTCTACTGATTGTTAACGCTGCCTCTTATTATATATTAATAAATGTAATTGACAATTATAAATAAATATATACAATATATGTGTCGACAGAGTCAATTCAAAGTTTATATTTCCAAATGCTATAAATTATCAAGGACGGTAAACTGACGAGGACTGCCATACAAAACATTTTTTGAGAGATTCAGTTTTTTTTACCCGGAAAACTCAACATCAAATATCTGACCGATAACATTTCTTCCCCTGTCTCGTTCAGCTGGAGAAGTAAAAATACTAAGGAGCAAAACCTTTATTTTATCTTCTAGTTGCAAAAACTACATCAAAAATTCGGTTTCCAGTGGAGAATGCGAGTTTTTTTTTGCATGTGGGAACAATAAACAAAATAATGATAAACCAATTATTTTAAATTTTGAATTTATAAGTGTTCACTATTAAACATGAAAAAGTCAACGTTAAATATCACAAAAAATATTAATCGGACAACTTTTTTTTTAAATGGTGTAGTTTCAGATGGTTAAATCGAAAAAATAAAAGTTTATGTGCACACATCGCAAGGACGAGCACAAAATGTATTTCTGAAAAAATTCTTAAAACTTTAGTAAAAATTACGAGGATTAGCTCATTCGATTTTTTTTCATATCTTCAGGAGTTTTGGAGACATGTGTTTGCGAGGGCGCCTAAAAAATCTAGGCAAAAGACTGCGCCAGTTCTACATGCCCATTACTATGACTAACTCGGTTCTAGTAGTACTATCTCCGGAAGTAAGTGAAGCAGTCCGCAGTGGCAGTCCACTGTCCTTGATAACAGTGATTATGACTGCGCCAGTTCTACATGCCCATTACTATGACTAACTCGGTTCTAGTAGTACTATCTCCGGAAGTAAGTGAAGCAGTCCGCAGTGGCAGTCCACTGTCCTTGATAACAGTGATTATGACTGCGCCAGTTCTACATGCCCATTACTATTTACAATAAAACATAATTTACTTCTTCGACGTCCCCAAAAATACTTATTACTATATCTAATTATTTTATACAAATATATATATATGTCTAATATGAATAGTATTTATATACACTTTTTTTATTATAAAATAATAAAGGCAAACAGACCCGCATTTAAGTATTTCTATTTAATTTGATGTTTTATCTTTTTTATACATTTTTTATTTTAACTTATTTATGTAGCACATAATAATTATTAATAAATAATTCAATTATAGGACAGAATATATTTCTATAAGGGTGCGAATAAACCAAACGTATGAATGCAGAACAAACCGTTTTGATATTTTCTTTCATTCGACCTCACAACAAATGTTTAATTTCGCTTTGACAAAATTGCGATACCCAGAAGAGTTAAGAATATAACATAACGCTAAGGGGAAAAAAATAAATATGGAGAACCATATACGACTGTTATGTTCCCTAAATATTTTTTATTAAACATTTCTGAGAAATTTGCCAGAAAGCCCTAAGACGATATTGTTATAGGTACATATTGTGCATATTTCCAGTTGCACTGATCCGATTGAGAGCAAAATAACACACGTTTTAGAAACAAAAAATAATAAAATATGCATTTAAAAAGATAATAATCCTCAATCTCCTCGAACCCATATATTTACAGGAGACATTTTTAGTTCAATTTCCCTCTTAGTTCCGCCCTTTCATACAGTGACGTTTAGTATATTTTGGGTAGATGAATCGATTTGATCATGAATTGCAACCACAAATCAGGTGATCAAAATTGCATGAGGTTATTATCATTCGTTTGGTGTACACCCATCCCAAGATACCCATTTTTTATTTTTTTAAGTGGACAAAATGTGCACATATCCCATTAAAAACTGTATCAAAATACAAGCTTTAATATTTCGAAATGAGATATAATTGTAAAAAACAAGAAGATAAAACATTACATACTTACAAACAGAACATACTAATCTACTACTCTACTATAAACTAAAAAATCGTTTGTGCCCCAACTTTTTATACATTTTTAAGAATTATTTTAAAGATACCAAAAGAGCAATTCAACAAAATCCTTTGAGATCTTTAAATCACAATGAGAAATGTTACAATCTCACAAATATGTATTTTAACAATACGATTACTTGAAACTACAATAAATTCACAATTATTATAACCATGACTATAATAACGTTTAAATAGAACTAAAATAACATGAGATCGGAATTAATGAAGTTTATTTTAAAAAACATAAATGCATAAAACCACAGTATTTTCTCCTTTATTACAAGGAAAAAATATACATTTAAGTAGTCTATTTTTATAGACTTTACAATGAAGCTAACGATAAATAATTATAAATATTTTAAGCACAATTTTAAGTTTGAGGGTAAATGCAGCTATACAATAAAATAATTTGGAATAGATAAAAATAATGTATTTATTTGTTGAGTAAATATTTTAAAAAATCAATTACTATTACATTTCCTACTACCCTATCCTATTCCAATTTAGATGATACACTATAGAACTATGAATTTGAATTTTCCTATTGTATTTTTATTATAAGTTTAAATATTAACTTACGTCTTGTAATACATACAATGTAATACATTAACTATAAATACATGTAGTATAAGACATCATCATACAATTGTTAAATGAATACATCAAAATTACATGAGATAAATAGTGAAAAATCTATCCTATTCTTAGATTAAATAGAACAAACCAACAGCCGCAAAAAGGATTTAAAAAATATTATTTAAAATGGTCCCATCTTGACCAACTTGCAAAATCAGTGCACCACTTCAAAATAGCAAAGAAACCTGGGTTTTTTATCCACTTCGCTGCAGTAACTATTTAGTCAAATTTAATGGGCGATATTGCCAACTGTAATCGAGCTTTAGTTTCGGTGTTGAGGGAGGGGGGGATGTTACTCAATTATAGATTACGTACTACGAAAGGGCACAAGGAAAAAAAATGTAAGAAAAAAAAATTATAACTCCCATGTCTTCTGTCAAATAAATAGGATTTGGAAGTGACTACTGGGAGAGTGACCAACAGGCATTAACCCTAACCAAACAGCTTCTCTCTCTCTGCCTCCTTCAACTTACACAGGACAACTTTTTTTAAGAGTAATTCTCCTATTCATACCTGATCTATGTAGGTCAAAATAAATCTATTTTTCAATTTTTTCAACGTTCGAAACAACTATATAATACAATAAATATATATATTATGTAAAGTAAACAGAACACTACTAAAGAAAATATACCTTCATTGGCACGGATGTTAACAACTTTTTTTTTTTTTGTTCTCAACAAGAAATATCATAAATACAATACACTATATTATATAATAACAATGAAAAGTATCAGTATAATTTATACAACCTTTACTTTTATTTACAATATACAAAACTTTTTTTTTTTATTTTTACTTATTAGTAAAATGACTACAAAAGTAATATATATATATTTTCCATTTCTCTTCTAATATATAATAACAAATTATATAATATGTAAGTATAAAATATATACGAAACAGTTCAAATAAGAACCATAATGATTATTGTTCGCTCTCATGGGTTTCATCTTTTGTTACAAAATAACTATTCAATAATAACAACATTTTCATATTACAAATAAATCAAATGCATACTTATGAAGAACCGGCGTCTTTTCTTCCAGAGAATGAAACAATAGATCGAATGCCCTTCATTGAGGTCTGAAAGAAAAGAAAATGAAATATTAATGTAATAACACACAATGAAATAACGCACGAAGAAGGCCGAAACATAAAGTATTTGATGTTTTATAATTATTTCACAAAAACATATCCAGGAACGACACTGAAGTGAAATACCGAATGTATTTTTTCTAAATCACCTCTAGACTGTTTTTCTTAAGTTAGTAGTTATCAGGTAAGGGTTAGTCTTAAAACCCATTTTCCCATCTACGGTGGTTCTTAAACTTGTTGCTACCACACTTCCCTTAGTGAAAGATCTTATGACCCCCCACACGTCCAATTATTCCAGCCTGAACTATAGTATGAGTCCCTGGACAAAAACAAAAATACATACTCAATGAAATTAACACAAACATAAGCAGTGAAACAGTTCTGTGGAAATTAAAACTGTATTTAAATCGTTAAATCTCGCTAACAGGTTTTATCATCAAAAGTTGAGATAATATGTACGATTGGCCATCGAGTCACTTTACTTTTCGGAACACTGCAAACAACAAATTTGATTTAATGATTCTGATATTCCTCGACAACTGTTGGTGTTTGGAGCTGTCGGCACCTTCCAGCGATATCTAGCGCATCTTGTAAAACCATCTAGAGTATAAATAAAATGTATTATGTATAATTTAATTTGATAAATAAAAACAAAGAACTTGTTTAAATTTTATATTGTCTAATTCCACAAAAATATATACATATAGTATACCAGTTTCGGCAAATTAAATAAGTTCTTTGTTTTTTATTTATTTATATTTATAATTTTAAGTAGTTTTACAAGTTGCACTAGATATCGCTGGAAGGTGCAGACAGCTCCAAACACCAACAATAGACGAGGAATATCAATAAAGAAATCAAATTTTTAGTTCGCAGTTTTCTAAAAAGTAAAGTGGCTCGATGGCCAATCATACATATTATCTTAACTTTGGGTGATATAACTTCTTAATGAAATTTAAAGATTAATACAGTTTTTATTTCCATAAAACTGTTTCATTGCTTACGTTTGTGTTCATTTCATGAGTTTGCATTTTTTTCTAGTCCAATGATTCATACTATAGTTTACGCTGGAATAGGGAAGTGTAATAAGATGTTTTATGAAGGGAAGTGTGTCAGCAAAACGTTTAAGAACCACTATAACGACACATCGCAAAAATGTCTTCGGATATTTAAAGTAAATATGTTGTTCAACTAATCTTCAGCATCTATCGTCTGTGTACAAAATGCCAAATCAGAGTCACTCTATACCTCTCTTAGACTCTACTGGGCTTCCGGACACTCGGGGATCCAGGAAACGAAGAGGCAGACCGACTAGCCAAGGAAGGTTCAAGTAAGCCTTTTATGGGGTCAGAGCCGATGCTGGGAATATCTCGGGAGACATACCGAACCCGAATCAAAGAATGGACTAAGGACCTTTTGGAGCGTACTTGGAGAGAAAAGACCACATGCAGGCAGTCGAAGATGTTCCTAGGAGGAGAGTCCGAGTTCTGAAAGACGGGATCCTGAACCTCAAAAGGAACGAGCTTAGGCAACTGACTGGAGTTCTCACAGGACATGGTCCGTTCAATAGACACCTACACACTGTGGGAGTCAAGAACAGTCCTACCTGCGATAGGTGTGGGGAAGAAGACGAAACGGCGGCACACTTTCTGGGCATCTGCCGTTTTCAAAGAGATTCCGCATCTTTGGTAGAGATGTAATCACAGAGGAAGAATTTAGAAGATTGAACTATGAGAGCATTCTCAGATAGTATAAGTATAAACACAATTAATATAATGAGGGGAAAGCCCAGGGCTTCCAGGGAAGGGATAAGAGCACTGGATGCTTAGGTCCCTAGGTGTAAAACACCAGCCCACCACATATATATATATACCTCTCTTAGGGTACTACTCTAATATACTCTTCTGCTCTACCCTTATCAGACTTTTCCGTTGGTAAGTGCAGGGTTCGATAGCAGGTCTATATACAAAGAAATCTGTTATTCTTTATATCTTTATATATGTTCCTATATACAAAGAAATCTGTTATTCTTTACAGCCCTATGCATACAAATACTTTGAACCTTTTGACACATATTTTATGTAAACATTTTTTTTTTTTTTTTTTTTATTAATACACTATTTTCTTTCTAACATTTTTAAATACTTATGCAATCAATCCTCTAACCAATATTATAATTATAACATGTACAATTTCATAGAAACATTTTTTTTTTTTTTTTTTATTTTTTTTATTTTTTATTTTTTTTTTTTTTTTTTTATTTTTTTTTTTTTATAAAGGTAACTAACAAACAATTTTTTTTTTTTTTTTTTTTTTTTTAAAGCAATAATACATTAACTAGCAAACAATTTTTTTTTTTTTTTTTTTTTTTTTTTCTTTCAAAATATAATATAATTTCAATAAATAATTTTGTTTTTTTTTATCATAAAAAAAACATTAAAATATCAAAATTTTGTTCAGAGTGGAGAAGGCACTAAACATTTTTTTTTTTTTTTAACAATATCACATATAACCATAAAATTTAAGAACATGTATAACCAAAAAAAAAAACAAATTCAATTTCATAAACTCAGAAAGAAAAACATATGATTAAGCGAGGCTTATATGACCCAGACAAGCCGATCCACACACACATGGAGCAAGGTTTCTCATGATTTTAACATATAAGAGGTCATACTTGATCAAAAACAAAATTGCCATAGCAAAGACCGACAAGTCACATAATGATAATTATTATGTTATTATTATTATTTTTACAACATGACACAAGACTTCAATAAATTCTCTCTACATCACAAATTCACAAAATATCAAGAATCTAATTATATTACAATTTTTTTAGCTAGATATCGGTCATTAGGTCAGACCTACATGCATTGTTTATATGGGTCAAACTATCATAATCCTATTTGAAGTGTGTACTACCTCTCTGACCCACAGAATCCCGTTAGTTGCAGTCCGTCTCTCCACCAGAATCTATCTTCCATCAACATGTTGGTTTAGTGATATCAGTTTTATAAGTGACCGTACTATCAATTCAGATTTTGTTATATTTTGATTTTCATATTTCAATAGTTTCGACTTCTCAATTTAAGATTTTTTTTTTAAATCTTTATTTCCAAGGTGAGAAACACACAACAAAGCTATTATTTGATACTTCGTAATAAAAACAATTTATTCATTAGCTGATTACTTTTAATTTATAATTTTGTTTTATTTTTAATTATTATGATTTAAGAAAAATATATTTAAAAAACACAAACCATAGCCATAAGTTCATTTAAAAATCCAATTACGAGTTCCTTGTTATCAAAAATAATCCATCGGTTTATCTGAAGGAAACTTTCTTTTTTTTTTAAATTTCTTGTGATTTTTAATTTTCTTTAATTTAGTGTGATTTTTAATTAAGCTTATTAGTTTTGGTATTTTAAAGTAAGCACTTTGTTTCTGTTTATTTTCATATTTGTACAACTTTATCTTCCGATATCTAATTCTCCTAGAATTTGGCTGCAACATTACTTTAGCTTTTCTTTTATTAGTTTTCTTTAATTTTTTCTTATCACAACTTTCTTGGCAAATAGGGCCCAAATTTCCTTTACAAATTTTCTTATAATTTATTTCTGTTAATTTTACTTTCAAGATAACGATATTTTTGTTTTTTATTTTATCTTTGGATATTTTTGAAAATGTATAACTTTTTCTAATAAAACCTAGCCGACATAATGCATTAAACGGAATATAATCTTTATTTATTTCTTTGTTCAATTTTATTTTTCTATTTTCCTTTCTATTTTTGTTCCTATTTGATTTGCTTTTACTTATTTCTAATTCATTTTTCTGAGCATTACCTATTTCATTTAATTTCTTTTTCTCATCTGTTATTAATTTATTTTCACATTTATTTTCAACTTCAATAAGATCTGTTTTTGTCTCCACTATTATTTCATTCGTGTTATTATTTTGTTGTTCCCCCCTTAGTTGCTCTATATTTTTATTTATTGTTTCATTTATTGTTTCTAACTTACAACTTAACTGTTGCATACGATCCATCATTTGCTGAAAATGGCTCAGATTAAACGGATTATCGTCTTTCTTTTTATTTGCTTCCTCATCCCCCGAATTCGACCTTCCTATAAGCGGACTCATGACTATCATAGAATTTTCTCCCGTTCCTTCTACAAATCCAGATTCCCGAACATCGCTATCTACGTTCCGGAGTCCTAATCCGCCGAGGCCACTCCCGATTCCGTCCATTCCTGCAGCTAATTCTCCCGCCTCCCCATCGTAAACAAACTCCGGACCTTGCTCTCCCGCCATGCTATGGGTCGACTCACCTATGTCCTCGTCCGCCATCTTGCTTCACAATGCTACTTATTCAACAAAAAAAATTACAAGATATTACAGATCAAAAAATATTCTTAATTCTAATCAAATTAAACTGTACTGAACTACATTAAACATAGAAATCTATATCTTTTCACTTTAATTGTTAGATTTCCCTTTATTCGCACACTCTAATTGGCCACTTAGTTGGGCGCCAATGAAATGGTTACTGATTCTATGAATTGATTACCTGTTCATTTTTTTTAGCAAATGCCCCACGTTGGGCGCCAATAAATGATTAATGATTCTATGAATTATTATCTGTTCAATTTTTTTAGCAAATGCCCCACGTTGGGCGCCAATGAAATGATTCTTAATCTATGAATTTAATTTTATTTTTTAAATTGCCCCACGTTGGGCGCCAATGAAATGATTCTTAATCTATGAATTTAATTTTATTTTTTAAATTGCCCCACGTTGGGCGCCAATGAAATGATTCTTACTTACTTTGATTTAAATAATTCCTTCTTTAATTCATAAATCTATAAAAAAAAACAGGGGTGGCATTCTTTTCTTATTTAGAGTGTTTATGTGAAAATAAAGGAAAAATGATAACTACAATTTTTAAATCATAATGTTTTATAAGTGTATATTTTTAATTTCTTTTTTGTAAATGGTTAAAAAAAAAGGTTACGGGGTTAGTGAACTATTATAAATTTTTGACAATACATGAAATAAACCTCTTATGAGTTAATTTAGACAGAAAAAAATGTACTCTTGGCAAATGACACAAACTAGATGATTATAAACATGGATTAGAAATTTCTGGCAACTCACGGCACACTATATCCTCTTTTGAATCTTTCCTTCTTCGTCACCCTCCTCTCAGCCTTATCCTCCTTCCATATATAAAAAAACTTAACTTCTCGGGATTTTTCTTTCTTTCACTTCCACGACACTCCTTTATATAAATTTGCTACCTTCCATCTTCTACGCTCCTTCTACACTCTTCAAAACACCCGACACCTCCTCCAAGATCCTCCAAAAACAGACTACACCTCCTCCAAGATGCTCCAAAACTCTACTACCACGAGTCGGCTCCTTCTGCCCTTCTCGCCATCTTTTCCCCCACCCAATGTCATCAGGTTAGTCTTTTCTTTTACAATTAATCATATTCTTTTTTCTTACTTTGAATATCTTTTGCCAAGATGTACCTACATTTTTATTTATTTGTACTTACTATTTTTTTTTCTACTATTTTCATAAAGAATAACAATTTCTTTTATTCTTTGTGACCCCCCCATTCTACACGTCACAATATATATATACCTCTCTTAGGGTACTACTCTAATATACTCTTCTGCTCTACCCTTATCAGACTTTTCCGTTGGTAAGTGCAGGGTTCGATAGCAGGTCTATCGGCTCTTGTAATAACTTTTATATTGTCCATTCCACATAAATATAAACATAAAGTGTACCAGTTTCGGCTTACGCCATTGTCAGCACAAAGTTCAAAAGTGACATTTAAGAAAGACAACGTAGCAAACTTAAATGTCACTTTTGAAGTTTATGCTGACCGGTACACTTTATGTATATATTTAAAAAGTTAAACAAGTATATATTAAAATAGTTAAACTAGTTTTTACTCATTTTAAATAAAGGAATGTATTATGTGAAATCAAAACAAAAACTTACTTTCTTTTTGGAACCTTGAAGAAAATCTTTATACATCTCAGATCGAAGATATCTTGAATAGCTGTCGGTTTTCATTAAGTGATAAACGTGAGCCTAAAAAACCACAAAAGAAGTCACTTGTGAGAAATTAGAGACAAAAATGAAACTAAATATTACCAATATGAGAAGTATGTGATCCCGAATGGGGGAAGCAAATTCTTGAGGAAAGAGCTTGTAAACTAAATGTTCACATGGATAAAGATTAGGCTGCTTAGATAGTCTTAGAATTTCATTCTACTACTTTACTGTAAGATATGAAATGATGATAAAGAATGATATATAAAGAAGCAGTGATTCTGCAATAACATGAAAATCTGATCAATCATTTTGTGACGAAGATTTTCTCATCTTTTTTCTACCTTTGAATGAAGTTATCCCAAAAACTATAAAGTGGACACGGTAAGTGAAGTTGTTTCTTGGTGTTAAAAGCGAAAAATTATGCTGCACATAACATCGCTCTGTGGCTTTTCATTATCAAGATTTACAGGTGACCTACAGCTACGTCTCCCATCATCCCGACTGCTACATTGAATTTTCAAGTTTTCTAGCTTAAAAGAGAGTCTATCTCTTCACCTCCTGTTACATTTCAGCTTTTCTGTATTTGTCTGGAAATTTTCCGGAACATTACACCAATTTTCTACTTTGTATCTATATTATAAGAGAAATACTATAACATGTTCCAACTATGTATCAAGAGACTTACAGCGGCGGTATCGAAGGTCCACCGATCAGGATGCTCATCCATGTTCTTCTTGGTTACATCCCGGGAATGCGAGTCTATATTGACAGGGCAAGAAGCATCAGGGGCCAAATATTCGTTCCAAATTTCGGAAACTTTCGCAGCCACCTTGCTCTGAGGAGTCCACCGAAGTTCTTCACAGGCTTCCCAAAACCTGTATGTACATAGATAATAAGGGACCAACAATAAAAATTTTAATAATTGACAATCATATGATTGAGATGGTTACTAACTTCAAATTTTCTCCAGAAAATTCTTTATCCAGAAATTTGGCAAATTGCTCACGTCCAACCGGGTCAGCCAACAATTCTTGAAGGGAGAAGGCCCATCGTTTCACCCTTCTTGCCGAGATGTCCTTACTATTCAAAATACAGACATTATTACTTATGATCGATAGGTAGTTTTCAATATTTAACTAAAAGTCAACAAAAAAACAACATTTTTCTTAAATAATTCATACAACATAATCTAGGCAATTAATAGTTATTAATTACACCAATATTTTCGTATTGTTTTTTTGGTATCTTTCAAGACTTTTCTCTTTAAAAAAGCCACCGCAAAACTGAATCAGATTGGTATGAATATGTTATTCATACAAACTGATTTCATGGCAAGAACAACACCATAATTATTGCTATTATGTACAAGAAATTATTGGTGATAAAAAAATAAAAAACATCGATAGACTGCAGTTACTTCTGATAACACGTGAGTACTAATTAATTAGACAGACTTACGCTTGTTTTTCTTGTTCCCAAAATTCAGGATTATCAGATAGCCAAGGGTTTGCCACTTCAGGAGGTGTGAAAAACGGATCATACTCAATATACTGTTCAAAATAATTAACATATCTGAAATAAAAAATGTAGAAGTTAATATTTAAACAAGAATTATTCATTATCATATAGAAATAATTAAAACAGTTCAATAACTGAAAGGGAGTGGTGTAAAATTCTGATAACCGACAGTAAAAATTTGCGACGGAGCGTCGGATAACAAAAAATAAATAAAAGATACACAGTTATTGGACACATGCCCTGGTTTTAACTGTGAGATCATATCGCCTACTACCAGAGCGTTATTTCATCGCTTTGGAGGACATCAGCCCTACTCTTCTATAAGGGTTCTAAATGCTGTCCACCCAGGTTATTAATAAATCTAAGTTATTTAGGATAGAGCTCTTCGCCTGATATCACACTGGCTCGGAACCATCACTTCACGTCTCATCCGAAGGACGGCATGCTCAAGGTTTCTTTTACCTTCCAGAAAAAAAAACCTATGGACCTCGGTCATGAATCCGTGATCTTGGAACTAGTGAGCAAGCCGGTGCACATTTATTTCTTTTCTCATGAAAACTAATATTTGCAGATTTTGTGGTCATGGTTTCCTCGGAATTTGAAAAAATGTATGAAACATTCCAGCCTAGCAAAAAGGAAGTGTCCTACCTATTCAAGGTTTGTAAAATGAGCCCAGAACGATCCCCATAGCAGCAATACATTTTGAGTTAAAAAAGCCATTTGAAACACCCAAAACAAGCCCAAATTTTATCTTTTTCCAAGTTTTCATGAGTTAGTATCTCTGATGCAACTCTTCCAAAAAAGTAAAAGTCTGTACTTTTTGTACTCGTTCGTTCTATGTACAAGAACGATACTGACGACCAGGAAATCGGAGAAGTCAAGATTCTGACATTAGTTTATTTGACATATTGGGAGTAATGCCCTTAGACAAGCTAGAATTATTGACAGATCCCCTACAGCTGGGATAGCAACATGGTACTTACGCCTCAGCCACCTTAGACATCTTTATGTTGCACCTGTCCAGCCGAGACTTGAGGAAGGCCAGCTCCCTTCTCAAGTAGTCCACAGACATGCCAGAGGTAGAGGCTCGTCCCGAGGGATGCTTGCTAACCCGACATACCTTCTTTATATCCATCTCAGTCGTGTTCACACAACCAGGCTGTAACACACATCAATTAAAATTAAAAAATGATTGTAAGTTTGTTTTAATAAATCACGCAAAATAGTGCAATTAACCTTGCAAATGTAGAGTATTTTATCTTAGCACTTTTTCTCATCGCAAAAGAGATTAAAAATTTATGATAATATACTTTTCACAGTTTTTATTCATCTTCCATTTATTGTTTGATTTTTTTACAACCTAGCAATAGAGTAGATTGTTGTATTTTCGCTTTTGGGTCCTTATTGCCGTTGTCATCAATTAGACAGGAGACGGTCTCCATTACTTCCGCAAATCAGACAAACAAATTTTTACGGGTGGCCGTTCAATGCTCCATCCAGTGGGTTCATCACAAGGACTTAGTGGAGATATTTGACAAGAGGGCCAGGGACTCATTAGCCTTATTTCATGGCGGTTGATATAGTATTACTAGTTGAAAATGTTAACCGTATTAGAATATAATGGTTAATAGCAGGACATCTTTTTTTAAATATTTGATTTATATAAAATATTTGAGGGCGCCGGTAGCTCAGTGGTATGCGTGCTTAACTTCTGAGCTCAAGAACGTGGGTTCGTAACCCGACCGAGGCCCTTAGTTTATTTTATCTGGGAGGTAAAATAAACTTAAACACGCCGTCCTTCAGATGGGACGTTAAGCGATGGTCCCGAGCCTGTACGATGTCAGGTACTCGTTAAAGACCCCTACCTTAGGTGAATAAAAATTTAGGTTAGGCAAAATTTAGGACTCCTATAGTAGAGTCGGGCTCATGTCCACCAAAGTGACGAAAGAGCGCTTTGGTAGTAGGCGATATGACCTCGTTGTTGAAGCCCGGGCATGAGTCATGAAACCACACCAACCAAACCAACCTATAAAATATTTAATAATAAAAAGCAACCCTAGAAAAAATGCGAAATACTAAAGTGCATTTTACCATTGGCCTATGCATGTCCCAGAAGGCCCTCTCTTGCGAGTCAAGCACCTTCCTTTCAAGCTTGTCTCTCTTCTTGTCCACCTTGCTTTGGGCCTCAGCTTGCATAAATATAAATTCCCATTTACGTGAAAACATCTTTTGAAGTCGAGCCAAGCTTTCTGCCTCATAATCTGCCAATTCAAGTCTTGTTTTATTTTGCATTGTTCTTTTGCACAAGTATACCGCTAAAAATAAAAAAAAATAATGAGATTACTTGGAATTTGTGTTATACTACGTAGCATTCCGGTACACATTAAAAGCATTATACGTTTGTTTACATAGGATGCACCCTGAATAATATGTGACATCAAGTATAGCCAGGAGGCTGAAATTATCAACTATTTTAAATAAATAAAAGCCACAGGCAAAAAAAAATTGTTGAATATTTTGTCAATTTTATAAATACCTATTCAAAATAAATTTTTGTTGGAATGAAAGTTACAGTATAATAATCATGATGAAAATATGAATTCTTCATATACTTTTATGAAGGTATATTTGGGTAAAACGCAGAAAAGTTGACATAAATAGTGATGGAGAAGGTTCACAAGAATCAAAGGTTATCCATTAATACGAGTCGAATGGTTAAAACAATTTTATTTTTTCTTACAATACAGAAAAAAACTTTTATTTCATGCTTTTTATCTATATTATTTTTCAAGACACTACAAAAAGTGGTCGGTGAATCACCGGCTATGTAATTTGACAACACAAATTTTTCAATTACGTTTTCGCTCTCCCTCCGAATCCAATCGACCGTTTGGGGTAAAACTGAAATGTTGACACTCAATATGGTGGCTTCTGAATCCTCATACTAAATGTGTCAATACATTCATTACATCGGCAGTTATTCGGCTATTTGAGTCGAGCCCCTCTTCCCTTCGATCGAGTTCGGGGGTAACAGTGCCATCCTTAAGGGATTTTTAATTTAAACATACAATTTTATGAGTTTATTCATTACATCGGCAGTTATTGGGATTTTTGGGTTGAGTTCCACCTCTGATGCCCCCTCCCCTTCGGCTGATTCCACTGAAAATCAATAGGTGCTGTCCTTAAAGGGCTTTGAATTTGAAAATATGAAATTTTGTGTCATTTCATTTATTATAACGTTAGTTTTTGTGTTAAGCCTCCCCCAAATCCCCCCTTCCATTTGGCTGAAAATCAATATATGTCGTCTTTATAGGGTTCTGGACACATAAAATTTCGTGTCGATACATTCTATCAGGAGTTATCGTGTTCACCGACATAAATAGCTTCTTTTTTTTTCATTTTTGTAATCAGAAAATCAGAAAAAATGGAATTCCGTTGAAAACTTCGCATCGAATTTATGAGCGATTACAAAACTTCTCCTATACTTCGTATAGCTGAGGAAGTAAAACTAGTCTACTTATTCGAATATATATATTTTTTATTTTGATCTGTCGAATATTTTTCTGTAATCTGGCGCACACATATCTAACAGAATACACATTGACAAAACAAAAACATCAAAATATTTTGCAGTATTTACAGGAAATAATAAATATAATATAAAAAGATGAGATAAAAACAACAAGGTAAATAAAAGAAGACATGCAGTTGTTTTGTAGACAAGCAAACAGACAAAACATGCCTTAAGACAATATAACTTGTTACCATAATCAGTGTTCTCAGGTTCCCAGCAGTTAGAAGGCCAAAAATATGGTGTCTAAAAAACAGAAAACTGTGAAATACCACCACCACCAAGTCGCACAAGACAAACCAACAAGAGTAAGGTATTGTAACTAGGGGCTCTGAAGGATACACCCCCCGGTTCCTTCTTGAAGATCCTACACAAGAGGCAGATAGATGTATTATACTAAGACAGTAAGTATTGTGTACCTATATTTTTCTCTTTACTTCCACCATTACTAACATTTCAAAAAAATAAACTCAGGTTTAGGTTGAGGACATCAATAGCATCCGTTTGAAATCCCATTTGTAGTTTTATAAGATTAAAAACATTTTCGGTGATATCATAAAACTACAATTGTGAACGTGTAACTTAACTAATAATTCAGTATAAGATTTACGGATTCTAGAAAGACGCGTTAGTGGTCACCAATTAGTGATATTTCAGAAACTAAATTCGGATATATGATGTAAACTGCTATGGCTTTAATTTGGTACCTCGTTTTGATTTTTCCAACAGCTTCTTTTAAGAACACCCAGTTTCACAATTTTCTCATTAGTCTCGAGATTTTTGGACTATTGGAAAAGGACTTTTGTGAAGTTCAGATGAAATCTCTATAAGTCATTTTACTGATTTGACAGAACTCCGTAGACCGAGGGAAAGCAAGTAGTGGGGAAGTGCGCGCGCATCTATCCCTCCACTCGCTATTAAACGTCTTAACAGCGAATCATTTTATATTATAACGTAAATAATAAAGGATTATGTTACAAGATCAATATCAGAAATTACAATTTGAAAAGTATGTAAATTGGACATGTTACTTCTTTCGTTTATGAGGCGCAAAAATTATATATTTGAATGATTATACATTGTATAAATGGTAAATACATAAAAAATAATCCACATATTAAAATATATTTTAGGTATTGAGGAAAAAACTGAAGCAGTCATTAATTAATGATGAACGTTACAATGGCTGCTTTAAAAATGCTTCACATATAATTTCATTCTCCAGAATAATGAATACAAAAACATATACTATCATACATTGATATATTTGTTTATTCATTCAGTCATTAAAAACTTAGAAATTGGATTAAACGTTTCCATCTCAAATTCATTTTTTAAAAAACAAAAATAACATTAAGGAGCTTAAAGCCAAATAGGGGAAAAAATATTAAAGCTACTTTTCCGACATTAATAAGTTGTTTGAATACCAAAAATACTATAAGAGCATCCTATAATCCATGAAATGTACGACATTAGAAGAGCCCCTTGTTACTTCCAAGTTGAAATATACAAACCAATACAAAGTTAGATTATATAAACAAGGAAAAGTACGCAAAACAAATGTTCAATTATTACCAACTGCTTTATAATTAACTTTAGTAAATAGCGAAGATCAAACAATAAAATATTTAAATTTTAATAAATAACAACATATACCTGAAATCTATAAAAGGTATTATCATTTTTCACTGTTAGCATATGATCATCGATGGGAAATAAATAACCGTGAGCTGCCATCTGATGTGCGAGATGCAAAGCTTCACCTAAACAATAATAATAAATAAAATGACATGCTAATGAAAAAAATGAAGTTATTTAGATGTTCATTAATTAAATATCACGAGAGAACCTGAGAGCTTTTCTGTTTAAGACTTTCGAAAATTCCGTAAATCTTTTAAGTCAATTAACTACTTATTCTTACAAGGAAAATTTAATCTATCCATTGTTTCAAGAAGTTTTTATTTTTAGAGTAAGAAAAAAAAACATCAGAACGCGTTTAAAGTTTCAACTGAAAAAATAA
The DNA here is from genome assembly GCA_963662175.1 of Aradus depressus. Lineage (NCBI taxonomy): Eukaryota > Metazoa > Arthropoda > Insecta > Hemiptera > Aradidae > Aradus > Aradus depressus. The sequence goes on along the minus strand of OY759214.1, from coordinate 44,777,309 downwards.
TCTTTCCTTCATCACATGTGTTGAATCCTAATCTAAAATTAAAAACAACCAGATGGAAAATAGTTCGAACAGTGCAAAGTGCTTAGCCCGTCAGATCTGCCTTCCACAAGACCCCTCGGCACCAGCCTCTGGCTGCCCGGAGCAGTTTTTCGATGTTAACCTTTTAATGTATAGAATTAAAGAGCGTTAAAGACAAAGATTAAAAAATTAAACAGAATCTGGACGAAACCCAGGATAACAATAGCATGGAGCTGAATTCGGTAAACATGTTATTGCGTTGAACGGCATACAGGAAGTGCACAAGTGTACCCGTTTGCTACGCTGCCCATAAAAAGGTTAGCTGTGGACTTAAGGACAAAGGCGCGCCATTTCCTGACTGAATGGGTGGGTGGTTTCATGATGTTTAGCTACTTCCTCATTAACTAACAAAGATACGATAAAATGTCATATGACGAAAATTGAAAGGTTTAAATTTCCATTTACGATTTTCAGCGAGTTACTGAATGCGGAGTATGCGTAGTGGTTAAACGCCAGGACTTTACGTAAATCTTATATATGTCAGTTGGCGACGAAGTTAGTAAATTTTTATAACTTCCCTCTTGAAAACATTGAAATACGGATTTAGTCACTTTGAACGCCTCATTTCATCAGTTCACCAGCCTTGCCCCACTCCAGGTCACCACATAATATACACATGAGAAGAGGGCGCCGTTAGCTCAGTTGTATGCGTGCTTGCTTACTGAGCTAAAGATAGCGGGTTCGTAACCCGGCCGAGGCCCTTAGTTTATTCTATCTGGCAGGTAAAATAACCTTAAAACACGCCGTCCTTTGGATGAAACGTTAAGCGATGGTCCCAAACCTCTGCGGTCAGGTACTCGGTAAAGATCCCTACCCTAGGTGAATAAAAATTTAGGGTAGGCAAAATTTAGGACTCCCATAGTAGAGTGGAGCTCATGTCCACTAGAGTGAAGAAAGAGCGCTCTGGTAGTAGGCGAAATGACCTCGTAGTTAAAGCACTAAAATTTAAGTTAGTTAATAACTAACTACAGATGAGAATCTCACCTAATTATCAGCATTATTGAGAACCCTGCTCCCGAACAAACGTTTGTCGACTCACATAAATCCTAATTGTTACAAAAAATAAATACAATACCTTGATCATCAACCTCCAGGTTTTTCATCATCCACAGAATCAAATCAGATCCTAAAACAAATACATAGAACGAGACAAAAATGTATTAGTTTACCAACAATCAACAAAAATTACTGAATTCACTAAAACTAATATTTACCAGTAAAAACAGAAGGTATCTTAGTCATGAAACTTTTGACAGTCCTGACAGGTACACCAGTATTTTCATCTTGCATTCTCTCAATTATAGCTTCCATCTATGAACAATGAAAACGAAATTATCTCAACAAAATGTACTACAGAACACGAAACTATACACTTTTTAAATTATAAATCCTTTTATGGTAAAGAGTTATTTTTTAGCCCAATTTTCTTCATATAATAAACACAGTAATACCCTTTCACTTTCCAATTCAATATTTTTATAATTATCAGCTTTTACAACCATATTTTAACTGTATTTATGAGTGTTGCATTACTCAATTCTATTAGACTCGACTCAAGACAAACCTAATTTATATTATTAAAACATTATATTTTTATTTTCTTATACTATGGTAGAGGAAATATTGTAATCGTGTGAATACCCGAGTTCGCGGTTTCAACGGATTTTCACGATTCAAGGTCCCTTCTACACCTTTTGACCATTTTCGCGTTGACGTCTGTCTGTTTGTGATTGGAAAGTTGTGAACGCTCTACCGCCAAAAATATTTATATTAAAAATTATTTTTGTGTTCTTTAAATAGACAAACTGAAGTCAATAATTCATTGTAGAATATATTGACCCCATTTTCTATAATATTAACGTGACATGTAGGATAGTTATAAAGATAAATTTGTACATCTTCTTTTTAACCAAGAATGTATTCAATTTGGGTAGAGGTAAGTATATAATGAAATTTTAGTTCCATCATTTATGTTATTAATGTGAAATACATAGATGTATATGAAATTAAATTTTTTTCTGATAGAATGTTTTTTTGTTTGCTCAGAAATTAGAGACCTCAGTTCAATTTTGTCTCTATATACGTATGTGCTACGAACCACATGTACTTGTTCTATTATATATATACATACACATATGCAATCTTTTTTTTTTTTTTTTTTTTTTTTTTTTTTTTTTTTTTTTTTTTTTTTTTGCCTTTATGTACGGTGCATATTAGCCATGTCAATGTGTAATATATAAATTATTTAAGACATCCATGGACCCGGGAGGGAGTTCTATCTACGAAAATATGCAATCTTTATGTATGACTTATACAAAACCCCAACAAACAGAGGAACTAAACAAAATAAATCAAACTAAAATAAAAACTAATTAAACAAGAACAAAAAAAACCTATAGTACCTTAGTGTAGACAAGATGATTGGGATTATCGTCGTGATTTGTAGAGGAACTTTGATTTTGACTCTGAGAAGATTCACCTCCTTTAACCCTCCGTCCGACCTTTTCAGAGCTCATAGTGACCATTACTAAGACTTTGAACTAAATTATAAAAATATTACAAAAAAAAAAGCAAGAAATATTTCGATCAAAATAAACGATACTGGCCATTGAGCAGAAACACAACCGATAGGCTTTTTAAGGCTCAGTATCTTTTTATAATTACTATGATCTCATAATGCAAAGAAGATCAAAAATTTCCTAAACTAATCAATTTATACATAATTGTTCCAAATAGTTCGAAGCTGGTGTAATGAAAATTTGGCATAATTGTCTATTGAATAAGTAAATGGGGTCAATATTAATTATTTCTTTCATAAAGCTATATGAAGTTTCACTTTGGATAAGGAAAGAAAGGCTGGAACATAAGTTAACAAAATCACAACAAAAACAACGGACGAACAGAGGAGTGTTCTTATCAACTGCCTTAAAAGCAAACATCAGCTGATAAGAGCTGAATACCAACAGAACAAACATTTTAAATAGTTGTCTGGTCAATATTAATTTTTCAACTATTAATTCTCCTTCTGCCCTGATTCTGTTTTCTCAACCTGGATATTTGTGAATTGAACATAATAATATATAAAATAACGAAAAAATGTATATATACACATATCGAATGCGCCTGAAAAGACGGCTATGTTAACTTTTTTTTACGTGCATCATCTGTTCATCGAAACTCAACTGTTTAATGATATGCTGAATAATGAATCAAATATGATTAATTTTTTTTGCAATCTCGCATGTTCTCCAACTACGAAATAACGTCTCAATCTCATTTAGCCAGAATTTCTTCAATGGGAGGGGGAGTTAATATGAGGATGAGATTTCTGTTGAGAACTGATCGAATTTAGTTGTATTAGTACATAGAGACAAAATATCAATATTTCGTGTACATATCTTATTTTTATTCATTAAAAATTATATCAACCGGAAAATTGTTTTTATCCAAACTGCTATCTAAAGTTTCGGACCCGAAAAACAAATAAGAACCAATTTGGGTTATTGTATGATTATGCTAATCGCCAATAAATATTTTTACAAAGCCTCCATTCATTCAAGAGAAGAGATAATTTATTTTAATAACTTTCAAACAAAATAAATTTACCAACATGAATTTTTTAAAGGTAGAAGTCGATATGTGATACCGAATTGTTCATTCCAAAAGAACCACACTCCGATTGAACTAAACTTGGATGTATGGCATGTCACCTCCTTCATATTTAAAGGAGCCTAGCATTGATTGAAATCAATAATTCACCCATCCAATCCTACTTATTTGACGTGGATCGAAAATGGTTAAGGTCACTGTTTTAAGTAGGGATATTATCTGTTCTTCAATATACAGAAGTGCATGATGAATTATTAATTGAAGAGCAAAAAGTACACAGGTTCTTTTGTGCGGCCCTTAACGGCTTACTTAAAACACTTAACTTTAATTTTTTAAGTACGCAAATAAGTTGAAAGTAAACAAATAAAATAACAAGTATATAGAGATAGCCTAAGTTAATACATAATATAAATTTTGGGTGCGGCAACTCTGGATACAAGGGAATATTTTTCTTATCCTGACTCCATTATAAGCCCATGATTGCAATGTCGGATACAGCCACATACATTATAAGATCGAAAAAAAAAAAAAAATTATGAACTGCCAACAGCTCAAATCTAGGGTGAAGTTGATTGGCGGGACTGGATCTGCAGCTGGTAGACACACCGTCACCCTCAACCCGCCATAGCCTCCATAAGCCAAGTCATATCCTGTCTAATCCCCGAAACTTTTTTTTTTATTAACCATATGACGGACGGGTGATATGCACAAGTGCAAGGTGCATCCAAAAATGTTAATAATAAATAAAAAACTCCAACTAGGAAAACATTAAAAAAACAAAATCTCATAAATTAGTATTTATATTTAATTTATACAATAAAAAGGTAAAAAAACATTCTTAAAATATAAAATTGTAACAAGAAAATAGTATTTTAATGACTTTTTATGATGATATTACTAATATAATTGACAATATCACTATAAATAATACTCTGTCTTATATAAAAATATCTTATTACAAAGAGAATAAAATTGAAATAGAAAAATGAATGAATAACAAGTGATGAATTTGGAGCAGTTCAAAAAGAAGTTAAATGTACTTCCTCAAATTGATTATACATCAAGCAAACCTCATAATCATACTCATCTGGAAATAGTTTCTTTAAGGTTCAGGAAAAGCTTTCCTACATTTTTTATGCAGATAAATGGAGAGAATATACATTTTTTTAAATATACGCTTAATAAATAGGATACAACAGTATAGATTATTCTGTGTATTCCGGTTTTAGAACTTGTTTTTACAATATGTAAGAATTAGATATATAACTGAAGTCAGGTATTAATATATAACCTAATCCAATGTATTTTTTCGAAAAAAATATAAGGTTCCACCCATAATTGATTGATATCAAATATTATTCTGTCTCTAATATATTTTGTTATAATATATTATATACAGGTATATAATATATATATATATATATTTTTTTTTTTTTTTTTTTTTTTTTTATTTATGAAAATGTAAATTACAATAGAAAACATATAATACTAACTACATTTTTATTTTTTTGGTATAACAAACCAATGACACTTTCGGTCAATTTCCTTAAGGACTTAAATAGTATAATTTCAAAATATATATTATGCACTATCAATTGTACAAGACACTTAAGGGAAGACAAATGATAAAATTCATTTGACAGCAACTAGAAAATACGATCGAATTTGTTTATAATCACTAGCACATTTGATATACAGATTAAACATAGATTAATGAAACAAATAGAGCCCTATCTAACGATATACAAATACAAGGACAGTCAATTATTAGTTTATAAGGCGAGATAAATAATAAAATAACCACAGCCTCTGAAATAGTAGCAATTTATATAAATGCAAATATCTTGGAAGAAAAAGAGCCAATTTTTTCGTTTTGTGAAAACAGGGAAAGAAAATACCGAAAATAATCAAAGAAACATAACTCAAAAAATAAAAAATATATTAATTTGACCTTATTAAGCCCCCAGCGAGTTCTCAATGCCAGGATATTACAAAGACACAATTGACGGGGTTAGAATCAAAATGGTTCACGTGACATTTTTGAAAATTTTTCGTTAAGTGCATAATCGGGTACAGAAACGATAGTTCTGTTTAGGTAAGAAGTTGTACAAGTGAAATCCAAACCAGTGCTGAGATCTAATGACAAATCACTTATTCCATTTTGGTGACATGAACAAGTAACTTAAACATATCAATAGTGACTTTGAAATTAAGATTGTTATTCAATTTTATGGTTTGCTAATAGCAACTTTCACCATAAAAGCAGAAGACAAAATATTTCCGGTTTCGATAAATTATAGATTTTTTAAATCAGTTAAGAACTTAATGCACAGTTTCCAAAGTTTTAAAAATCTCACTTAGACCACTTCGATTCTAACCCCATCAATTGATCCCTGACCGCTGACAAACATTCTGGCTTCATTATACCACATTATAACAACATTGGTATACTAAGAGAATCAGAAAAAAAAAACAGTATATCTTTAGTTGCGGCTCTATTATTCCAAATATGCGTATAATTAATACATTTAGTACTATAGCCTAATAGCTCAATCAACAACTAAATAATTCATAAACATATATACATATAGCGGTCACATTTTTTTTTTTTTCTTAACCTTATTTCAAAGACATTAGCTCTCTTGAATGGAGCTCATTTTACAAAACCGTAAAAAGGGCCCAACTCCAATTAAATATTGTCAAAACCTCACCTGCGGTAAGTAATGGCCTTTGATTAAAGGATATTAGACAACTGCCATTTATAGCTCTATAACCCTAAAAAGCTAACGTTGGCAATTTGTCGGGTTTTTTCGCAAAAAAAACTATAAATATTTAGTATTTCCTTTATCATGGGATTATTAGTTGGGACTTTAACCCTGCGAACAACACTGACGAGACGGACGGACTTCAATGAACTCTCAGGTTCTCCCACCTCTTATCGAGAAGGGTAATTGTACACTTGTCCCGACTTTTTGATGGTACGTTAGCTTTCTAAGGTTGACAGGGTAATCAAAATGTAAATATAAGTTCAAATTGAGCAAACATTTTGAAAACGGCTATTTTGGACACTCCCATTTTTTTCAAGGATACAGAGATTTATCACATTCATTTTAGTATCTTCATTTGAATCAGGTAATGCTAAAAGGGCATCATTCACATTAGTGATATTGAATTGGTAGTGTTTTCTAGATTTTGAAAATTGAAAATGAATTAATTAAAGAGAAGATAGGTTTAGAAACTACATGGCCGGTGATTCACCGACTAATCCCCCCCCCCCCCCACCCTAAAATCATTTATCGTGTAATGAAACTCTTTTCGCATCGCCCGATTCAATTAAGATATAAAATTAAACTTGAATCATTTGAAAGTAAAAAAGTTAATAAGGCACCTGTTGAAACTCCCAGCTCTCACTCAGATAGGAGCAATATACTATATTGCACTAAACAGTAAAGATTAAATTATAATAAATTAACAATATTATAAATAAAAATTGGTCTAAGTTAAAAACAATGAGTCAAGCGTTATAACGTTAATAAGTCCAGAGCAGTCGACGAGGTAGAACTGTTCACTTTTTTGAGGGTCGGCCTCCGCCATGACTGCGTCGATGAAGGCTGGCATGGATCTTGTGCCATCCGGAGCGATAAGAACGACCAGACCGCTCCCTCCGATACAGACGGTCCCGTTGTCAGACACAGCCATGAACTTCTCCTCCATGTCTACGTTCCACTTGTGATTGGTACATTTATCCCCACTCTTGTAATCCATCTCTAACAGCTGCAACATTAAAACACATATAATTGTTTAATTTTTTTGTGACTTGTCCGGGCTTTTAACTATCGAGGTCCTATATCGCCCTCTACCAGATCGCTCTTTCTTTGTAGACATGATCCTGACCCTAATGTTGGAGTCCTAAATTTTACCTACCCCGGTTAACTTACCTAGGGTAAGGGTGTTTAAAGAGTAGCTGACATCGCAGACTTAACTTCCCATCAGGATGGCATGCTCAAGGATTTTTTACCTCCCAGATAAAAAACTTAAGGACGAGCACGCGACCTCTGAACTACCGGCCCCTCTCAATCATATGAGGAGTTTGGAGCCAGAGCGGACCAACTGGTCGAAACTGAACAGGTAGAAAATGGCAATTGAAAATTGAGTACATTTTGTTTATCTCCATAAATAGGCCCCAAATATTTATTTATATTTGAAATTTTAGAATAGTATTGGATGAGTGATCCCTTTTTGTGTTCTATAAAGTTTTTGAAGGCCGTATGATCCATTGTGACTTTGAAAATATATGCACAAAATATTTGTGGACTAAACTTAAAGTGCTGCTATCTATCACTGAAGTGAAAAAACTAAGTGATACTGGTTTTGAAAAGGGGAACCTATGCCAACATCAGGATGGTAATAACTAATTTTCCGAAAAATTGTGGGTTGGTCCGCTCGGGCTCCAAACTCCTCATATATACTTAGATTTTCGGCTATACTAAAACAAGGAAGTAATATTAACACTTATTTTATTTTAAACAGATTTCAATAACATGGATACTTTTGTGTTAAGCTTTCTGAATAATTACATGCAACAAGTCGATTGAGCTGAGAATACTGCGAAAAATTGAATAAAAATGGGCATAAATTCGACTTGCTTTAGATACGAAGAAGGGGACATCAATTCTTGCCATGGCTGATGATGAACGACTAAAGGTGAATACAGACTACTCTGACGTGACGTGGGAACACGTGGACCCACGTCATAATGCGTGTGATATAAAAATGTAACATAGGGTTTTGTGTGCTTATGTTCATATTGTTCGGACGTGACGTGGGAACACGTTGGATGATGCAGCCTGACGCAACACGTGTTATGACGCGTGGGAAGAATATCAAAAGTTCTAGATTTTTTGTCAGATGTGGGAAGGCATCAGAAGAGAAACATACCATTTCCAGTGATGGAAGACATGTTAATTGAGTTGGTTAGGTCAAATCCGGTGCTGTACGACCCAACAAACCGGGAATATCGAAACCAGCATACAAGGAAAGAGGCTTGGGACGAAATAGGAGAAAAACTCGGCATTCCAGGTTAGTGAAAACAGTTATTTTCAGAGTTTGAAATTGAAAATTATTTTTTATGACTGATAAATTAAATCATAACTTGATTTTTATTTATAGCTTTTAAAATTCATTTTGTGATTTCCCTCAAAAATTAATTCTTATTTTTCTGTCAATAAATCAAAAATCACCCCGCCATAATTATTTCTGAGCGAAATTTTTTAGATCAGAAATAACACTTATTACTTGAGCGATATTTTTTTCACTCAAAATAAAACTCAAAACGCTCTATCTCCCTTACGATTAAAGCTATCTACTTGTAGTTAGTCGGAAATGCAATGCACACCAACTTGTTGTTTTATGTGCTATAGTGAGGCCAATGTGAACACCGCTTCATGTCTGACGTGGTCCCACAGTGCCTGACGTGACGTATTCCCCTGTAGTCTGTATTCACCTTAACTGTTTTTTCTTTATTTTTGAAGGATTATTCATTTTCGGGCATATTCGAGTAATCTAGTGTTAATTATCAAAAAAATAAATTAAATAAAATGTATGCCAATATTTTTATTGTGATTTTTTGGTGATTAACACATTCCTAAAAAATTGGCATTAAGGTTTTTGAGGTCAAGATTACATTATCTTACACTAGCAGGTTCACCCGGCGTTGTGCGGAAGTAACTTAGAGTCATATAACTTTCCCTGAAGCTCATCACGTGCAATGCCCGAACAAGAAATAAAATGACTCCACCCCCCAATCCCTTCTCCAAAGGAATATAATATACACAATTTATAAACTTATGTTACAACCCCTCTCCCCTTCACACACACAACCTTCCCTCCCGTTCATAATTTTGAGACGCCTACATTCCAAGTTGGCGACCTCTAGAAAAGAGAGAGAGAGAGAGAGAGAGAAAGAGAGAGAGAGAGAAAGAGAGAGAGAGAGCGAGAGAGATTTCACTGTGTGGAAAAAGTACTCTTTTGATCGTGTTATAAAGAGGTAAAAGAGAGTATTGTACAGAAAAATGTGGTGTATTTTTCCTTAAATTGGTCTTAAGCATGTCAATAATATACATTTTTCTTAAAATTATCAATTATATTGAATAGAATTGAATTTAAAAAAAAAACTTTTTCGTTCTTCTACAACCCACAAGGTTCGCTAATATGTTCTAATGACTGCCACAACTAGGTCATTCAAGGAACTTATTTACAAATATTTGGTCATGTACGTGTTAGAGTAGAGGTAGGTAAATGAATGCCAAACATACCGAGACGACGCCGCTGTGGAGCACTGCAAGATATCTTTGAGAGGGAGAGATTCTGACCAGGGATGCATTTGCTATGTCCCTCCATGTCTTGGAGAGAACGTTCTCTTCCTTGGCCAGGTTGAGGGTGGAGAGATGTGTATTGTAGGCGAGTGCTACCAAAGAGTCGGCTACTGTGTAGCAAGTGATCAACTCTGAAGAGGTGCGAGGAAGTTTCCCTTCCACTTTATCACCATTCAACTCCCAAAACTTACAAAAAAAAAATAATAAAAATAAAGTATATAATAAATAAAAAAAGTTGTCAGTAATCATCTGCAATGTACTTCCCTCCAAAACCAGTTTGCGCTATTATTCAACAGTTGAATTACAAAGAACCTCACACTAAACTATAAATTCATTCTATATCTGTGTTCACAGAAACACATGACTTACAAATCCACAGAATGTGTTTACTTCCCCTGCTATAAAAAGTAATGGGGAAAGTTATGAAATCGGTCAAAATGCGGAGTATTCAATGGAATTTCTTGTTTTTCAATTTTTAGATTCCAAAAATGAAAGAAAAAAATTCTGTCTGTGTGTCTGAACAGAAGGGATCAGAGGATGGGGCTCAATTCAAATACCCTAAATAGCGCCGATACAATCGACACGAAATTTATTATATTTGTTTCTCAAAAATAATTGAGGGCTTAATTCAAAAACTCTAATAATTGTCGAGGTAATGAATGTATTGATACGACATTCAGTATGTGTATCCAGAACTCTCAAAAGACGACCTATCAATTTTCAATCTACCAGAAGTTTCTTAAGTCCGCTTCAATTGTAAACTGTAATATTTATTATTTTACTCCTCTAGCTAAACGAAGTATAGGGGAAGTTATGCAATCGGTCCAAAATTCGATGCGGTGTCATTTTTCTATGCGGACTCTAATAAATGTCGTTGTAATGAATGTATCGACACAAAATTTCATATGTGAATTCAAAACCCCATAAGGACCGACAATTATTAATTTTCAGCGATATCGCCCGAAGGGAAAAGGAGATTCAGTGGAGGGAGTTCAATTCCAAAATCCTAATAACTGCTAATGTAATGAATTTATCGACATAACTTTTAGTATAAGGATTCAGAAACCCCTATATAAGCCAACTATTGAATACTAGTGCAAACAACTTTTTTTCTTCTTTTTTTTTTGGGGGGGGGGGGGCGGGAAGTTAATTGATAAATTCGTACTGGGGAAGTACATTGCCGATGATTATTGGTGAAGTGATACATATATAACAATATATTTGCTAATTTATTTAGGAATTAAAAACAAAATTGTTTGAAAACTGGCTTCATATCTACCTGCAAGGGTGCGGGGTGTGAAGGTGAAATGGTGAGTATGAGAGCACGAGGTCCGTACTGCACCAGTTCAACAAAATCACAACCTATAGTCTCTCTTCCTAGTTTAATTTGCTCCGCTCCTTCCTCTTTACAAATCTGAACAGAAAAAACTAATCAATAAATAAATAACATAAAGACTAGTCATTTCAAATATAATATAATAATCTTATATACATATATAAAGCAGAGTTTTGTGTTTGTCCCGGAAACTCCTCGCAAAATTCATAAAAGTTAGTTGAAAACTCAAAATAGCTGCCAGGGTAATGAGGGATAATGCTCGTAGTTCACCAGTGTATAATTTGATAATGAAAAGTCGCATAGACTAAAAAATTCAATAATAACCAATTTTTTTTTTCAGATAATTCTTTGATCTAGTCGACTGAAAAATGCACTAAAATAACTTTAGTCAGAAGCGTCATTAAAATCTCGAAAAACTGTTTTGGAAAGCCAACTTTTAAATATGGCAACGTCACATTATGAAGATCAAGTGGCGCCAAATCTTCAACATATATATGGTCTCCAGGAGTCACAGAGCAAAATGTTATGCAAAAACGAAATGCAGATTGGGAAGCTGACACCCCAATAGTTTCAAAGAAACGGTTGGATTGATTGAATTTTCAAAGAACATACTCTTCATTTACGGTGAAAGTGGTGTAGATTGTGAAAGCAATATGGCAAGACTCCTAAGTGAAATTTATTAACATCGTCGAAAAATTGATGTTGATAGATTTTTACCAATCAACTCTTCAATTGTCACCAACTTACCAAGACTGGAGCATGGGGAAAGGTGATGGCAACGATAAGGGAGGGATGATCCAAGATGAAGACGGAGGAAGGGAGAACCTTGGTGGAGAGGAGAGTCTGTTGGGTAGCTCCTTGGTCCCGGATCAGGATCAGTTCACCCTCGGGAGAGGACACTGCCAGGGTCTGTCCGTCCTTGGAAACGTCAGCTCCCACAGCTTCCCTCTCCACCTTCCACAATACCTCCTTCCCATCACGAACCTGCAACACAAATAAATATTCCTATCTCAAGATAAAAAGGCATTCAAAATATTCGCTGATGGTATAGTTCTCATCACAGATCGGAGGAAAACAATAACGAATGAAAAGGATGGAATTAAACATTAAAGTGTAGTATAGCAGCCAGGTCCCGGTTTGGGTCAGCAGAATATTGATATTCTGTGTGGTTCATGTATAATCTACAAATATGTTCTACGTAGAGTATGTTACGTAAAGTGTTTGGTTTTATTATTTAATCTAAACGTAGAATATTAAATCATTGCTGCCAGAGGCCTTTACAAGTTCTTGGCAAAATAACTTCTGGCTCAATCCAACCCTTAAAGCCTCCATTATTGTTATACACTTCCATCCTTTGTTCCTTGTTCAATATTTTAGTTGACAATGCATTTTAGTGTGTGCGCAAAAGCTGTCTACTGAGCTCTTATTCTACACAAAATTTACGGTGAGGCACAGATAGCCAAACAGCATTATACGTCCTAACATCATTCAAAATAAATTCAAGATTGGTCAAGGAAATATGTAGACTTATTCTATGAACATGCTGGATCCCAAGAAATATGGGAGTGGACAGAAATGAACAATGGAAGAGGATCTCATTGGACACGGCCCCTCAACAGGAGTCACAAATTTGCATTGCAAATGAGTCCGAGAAGAATGGGCATTACGGAAGGGATACTCATCTCGGCACGAACAACAAGCTTGTCGATAGTCAAAAGAATTGATCAGAGGATCGGATAAAAAAAAAGTGAACAATTCTTCTAGATCAACCGCAGAAGACATTAAGTGAGTCTACAGACTTTTGACAAAATGACTATAAAACCCGCTCCTGCAATCAATCAATGGGAAGAAATGGACCAGATGGAGAAGTAGAGATATCTGAGAGTGATTATCGAAATGGTAGAGCAACTACAGCTGTAAAATATGAATAGGGTCAAAAAGCAAACAGTCAAATATTGTGAAAAATTGCAATATGGAAATGGAACTGAATACTTGTCCTCATATACGGAGCTGAACCATGGACTAACTTGGAAACGAGTAATAGGCAAAACTAGGCAGGATATGGAAGGGTGAAGGGCAGCTGAAATGGTTGCCCAATAAGGTTCTTCGATAGACAGGAGAGGCTCCAGAATAATGTATGAAGAGCTAGAAAATGTTTCGCGGAAAATATTAAAGGAAATGATGTTGGCCGGGAAAAGAGATTTATGGATCGAGGCTGCTCGATCCTGAACAGAGAACAGGTGACAAAAAAAGGTGAGCATCTCACCAATATCAATTTGTGCTTTTTCATTCATATTGATAAGGAAAACTTATCACACTGAAGAGAAATCGATTCAGTAGTTTTGATTTTAGATAGTACACAACTTAAAAGAAATAATTAACCTCTACAGTCCGTTTAGATACAAGTCTGGCAATGAAGAGAGATTCAGGCGATGTTCTAACTCGGGAGAGAGGCTTGGTGGAGCCTTCCAGAGGGTAGACTAGGAGGGTTCCATCGGAATATCCGGCCAACAGGGCTGTATCGTTCACATGCAGTCCCATCAATCTTCTGAAATAATAACAATACATATAATGAAATAAAAAATAAAAATCACTTCTGTCATGAAAGAATCTAGATCCTAGTAAATATTTTAGTTAGCAATGGATTTTAGTCTACATATATATAATAATTATTCCTTTAACAAAATATTGCATCAAAAGGGCTTCTAGCCATGCCCATATTGTGTAGGTGTTTGTTCATATGACAGTATCGTGTGATCAACCCTGACATAGATCTAAGATCCAATCTGCTCATATTCAGGAGCTCTCGGCTCCTTTTCTCTGAGGATTCCGCAACGAAGAGTTTTGAATGTCTTTGCTTTGGAACCTCTCTCCAGAATTGGATGTTTCTAAAAAGCCAACTTTTTCCGGTCCTATAGATCCTTTGTCAGCTCCAGACCGGGCTAGTTGATCAGCCCTTCTGTTGCTCTCAAACCCCTGATGTCCTGGCATCCATCTCAACTGTACTCATTTTGGCCCGTTAGGGACATCAGTGCCTATGCGATGTCAGGTACTCGTTAGGAAACTAAAGGGTACTACGTTAGGTAATTTAACCTAAGTTGGCACAATAGAGTCGGACTCATTTCTACCAAAGCGAGGAAAGAGCGCCCTGATAGTAGGCAAAATGACCATGTAGTAAAAGCCCGGACGTGAAGCACAATAACTAACTATTCTATATAATTTCCTCCATACTCTGCATATTCTATTAAAGCCTGCTTGTACTATAGGTATTGTCCCTATTCTTCATACTCTTCAAGACCCACCCTTATCCTTTTCTATTCTGAACATAGCCTTACTCAAAATAATGAGTGTAGGTATAAAATAACCTTTGAACAGAGGGTATAGATGTGACCAGTGATCCGTTCTGAAGATGATAGACACTGACAGAGTTGTCCGCACGGCCGATGGCGATGTAGGAACTGACACTAGCCATAGTGATCTGGGAGGAGAAGGGGTCGAAGCGCACCGTATGAGGAGAGGACACTTCCCGACGAACCTCCACTGAGGACCTGTTTACCAGCACCAGACCACCCCCGTGGTAATCTGAAAACAGAGAAAACTTCAGAGAGAGCCTTTGATGAAGTGGTCCAGTATGGCGAAAAGATCTCCAAACTCTTGCAGAAGGTGATTCTCCTGTTATGAACTGGTAAAGTTACGTTTCTTAGAACACAAAGTAACCAGAAGAAAAGATTAGGCAATTTTGGAAGTCAGGATGATTATTTTACTAAGGCTCTGAAACTATTTACAAACTGAATAGGGACCAGATAACGCCACTTTGTAGAAAGACTATTATAGAATAGAAAACACACTAGTCTCCGATGCCAGGAGATGTCAGATGGGTGGAGAGGAAGGCATTGTAGTAGTCTTTCCAAAAACATCGGGCGGTTTTTAATAACAAAAAATATTCTACTGTTTGTTGTTCTATGGTGAATGGTTGATATAATCCTTGACTGAGCTGCCCCAACGATGAAGTTTCACCTCGCATGCCCTTCGTTCTCATTCTCATAATTATATGTTAATTGTCAAACTATTCATAAATAGCACTTAAAGTTCTATATATCTTGTCCGGAGCAACATTTGCCCATTAAAATGTGAGTAATATCTTCTCTTCTGTTCGACATATAACTATCCCGGCTAACTTCGTAAAATGGAGCTCCTTAAGAGAACTGCAGTTACTGTTTTATTTTGTATTTTATTCCTACGGATATTTTAGATGTTCAGATAACCTTTATGATCCCTCCATACTGAGTATAGAAAGTTTATGAACGAGCTAACGTTCCCGGAAATTGGAACGTGAAGTTTATTTTAAAAAGTGTGCAAAATTTACACTTGTCAATGTAGTGTTCATCGAAGATCTTCCCAGCATTTCAATCGATTGCCGTCAGTATATGATAATAAAAAACATTGGAGAGAATAGATTTAGACAGAATATTCTAACCTGAGAGAGGAAACAAAGAAAGAACGGGAGATTTGTCGATGACTCTTGCGAAGGTGGTGGTGATATCGAAAACCATCACTCCAGCGTCCCCTCCCACCACGATGACCATTCCCTCGTTCTGGTCGGACATGATGTCGATACTCCGAGTTCCTTGGGGTACCGTTGTCTTCCACCGAGCATCCAACGGATCCAGGCTCCATAGCTGTTAAAAGTGACACCAAAGTATGAATTTTCCTTTTGGCTATAAGAGTTGGCAAGATTAAAATTCTTAAGGTAGAACCCCACACCGGGGCTGGGTGGATCAATAACATCAGTTTACATTCTCCATTAGCATTTACGGACTAATTGCTGACAAGTTGACTAACTAGAACATAGAAGAATCAAACAAAACTACACAATTAAAGGGTCAGTTAAAAACATACAACCAAATCATAGTTACATCTGTACCAACTAAAACATAACTCAAGTATCAATCTCTTCTCACACCATTCTGGTCCGACTTTAGGAAGAAAGATGAAGACTTACTATGGCGTGAGTTAGAGTGAGAGTGGCCACCATGTCACCAGCTGGAGAGAAAGAAGAGGAAAGGACGGCCTCCTCGTGTTCAAGGGTGAAGATAGGACGCTCTCCTCCTCGCTCCCGTTCCTCCAAGAAGAAGTCTATGTAATCCGCTTGGATGTCCCGCGGTGAGGGGGTTCTCTCTCCTAATGAGGAAAATACAAAACGTACATTCAAACAAATGTTTCAGTTACAATTTTTAAAAAATTAATACAATTGTTATTATTTATAAGCGGTGAATAAACAAAAAAATTGAAAAATTCCTTAGATACTTTTCAGCTATTTTCTCTCAACTAATTGAAAGGATTTATATATCATAAGTCGTGTAACACGAGCCAATTCACAAGAAATTGAAGGAATGCCATTGTAATTTTGCGAGAGAGATTTAACTGAAAATCTATTTAAATCTTCTAGAGGAAAGTATGGATACGCATACAAAGTTTCAAGTTGATATATTCATACAATTAAGCTGTAATTTCCACATCTTCAGCTGGGGATGGAAATAAGAAAGGCTTAAGAGCAGACAAGTCGATGAGTTCAATGTTAAGCCCAATTTGATTTTTTTCATGAATTTAAAAGATAATTGCACTAACCTGAATTAGTTAGACTCGGATCCAAATTCCATATCATCGCAGTATTGTCCATAGATGTTGACAAGAAGAACTTCTTACAAGGAGAAATTTTCAGACTATTTATTTTGCCTTTGTGCCCTCTGAAGTTAGTCATAAGCCATTTGGATTTTGTATTGTACATCTAAAAAGATATACATTTATATAAATTTTGTTTTTCTCTATTGGTCTTAGGCATGATGCATTATTATTCTATAATGGTGTAATATTTAATTATTTACAACATCCATGGCCCCGGGAGGGAGATCTGTTTACGAAATAAAACTCTCTCCCGGATGGGATTCGAACCCGCAAACCATGATGAGACCATACGACCAAAGCCCTACGCTCTAGACCTCATGGTCACTTATATAACATTAAAATGTCAATTATAAAAAGTTCCGAAGATAATAGTTATTAAAATAATTAAACTTTATTTACCCTTAAATCGCCTGAAATTCCAGAAGAAACTATGACATATTTCATTATCGACCCACCGAAACAGACAGCTGTTATTTCATTAGTTTTACACTTGAATGTCTGAGGTGTAAACGACTTCTGAGGAAGGCCACGTCTAAAAAAGGAAATATATATGAACTTTATTTGGTAACATCTTACTAAAATAAACAAAGAGAACTGAAATCAATATGAAATATATAAAAAGTTACAGAAAAGATTCGTTAAAATAGAAGTAGAAATCTATTTATGATAGTGTGAGGAGATTTAGTATCTTTGATGAAACTGAGGATGGGAGGTGCCTCCCCCAGGTTATTACTGGGTTGGCTTGGAAAAAATTGGGAGACAAATAGCTGAATAAAATATTACTACAAATATTATTATAAATTGTAATTTTGAATTTTAGTAGAGGTAGGAACGAAGTAGTTAGTTATTATGACTCATACCAGAGCGCTCTTTCGTCTGGTGGACATGAACCGACTCTACTATGGAAGTCCTAAATTTTGCCTACTCTATATTTGTATTCACCTAGGGTAGGAGGCTTTAACGAGTACCTCACATCGTACAGTATCGTGACCATCGCTTAACGTCCCACCCGAAGAACGGCATGCTTAATTTTTTTTTTTATATCCCAAATGAAATAAACTAAGGGCCTCGACCGGCTTTCGAAACCGCGATCTTGATCTCGGACTACTGAGTTACCGGCGCCCTCAGTACAACGTACACCACGTTCCCCATATAAACTTTATCAGATGTTTCAAATGATTTGAAGTAATAATTCCGATTTAATACCCAAAAGAAACACAAAACTTCCAGGCAACTTGTTCAAATAATGTTTTCAGTGTTTCCCGTAAATTCTAGGGAAGGCCAACTAATAGGAGTTTGATCATACGGGCCAACCTAATCACATGGGCAATGTTAACATCTGAAAATTAAGAAATAGGTATATAAATGTAATTAAATATACTTACGGGAAACTAATATATTTCCGAGATCTCTTCCTTGCCAGTTTCACACCTTCTCTGTACAAAGGACAAGTCTTTGGTTCTTGAAGTACAGCCTGAACAATATCCACTTCTTTGGACAACATGGATCCATAATATTCCACTAAACTCATTATTATTTTTGCTTTCGCAACTAATTCTTCCACCTGCAACATATATAGTTAAAACTAACAAAAAAATAATAAATAAATATTATTTAACACTTATTAATGAATAATAAATGATTCCCAATTTTCTATTTTAATTTTGTTATGCGGGAAAAACCATACGTTTTGCACATATGTGGTAACCAGATAAAGATAATCTATCAAAACAGTTGGGCTGCGATTGTTTTTAAACATTTGAATACCAGCGAGAAATGAAAGGATCAAATTATTAGCGACCAAACCATCTTAAACCCTAAACAAAATTGTAACAAGTGGGTTGGAACTTTTAGATTAATTAAAATGTATTCGTCTAATAACTCGATCTAAATACCATAAGCTTTAAGTAAGTCAAATAATTTATGTAATAAACCATCAGTCAAAAAGGAGAAACAAACTCGGAAACTAAATCGTGATATTTATACAGGTTGCACTTCTCTTTTCACATAAAAAAAATTAGGGACGAAAAAGCAGGAAGAGCACGCATTAATTTTCGCTTTAGGTTTAAAAAAGACGATCAAAAACTAGTTTCATACATTTGAAGATGAAATTATGAGTCGCAGGATGAGGACAAAGTCGAGAAAAATTATAATATATAAGTTTATAATTTTAAAGCTCTCAGAAACAATAATTAAAGGAAAATGTGTGAAATCCCAAATTTGAATTAGATCGAAACATGTGTCATTCTGGAACCTCAAAAACGTTTATCGGCAATATAGTTTTTTTTTAAAGTATCTAATTTAGTTAGTGCCTCAGTCTATTAGCACGTATCATTCATCACTAGTATAATTAGGCAATCAGATTTGAACAAATGTTCGCCCAATTCCATATATTTACATTCAATAAAAAAAAAAATAATAATTTGTTTAACTATTATATTATAAAGCCAAAAGAGAAAAAAGAAAAAAAAAAAAAAAAAAAAAAAAAAACTATTATATTGTCTAATAGTACAACAGAACAAAGTTCAATAGTTTACTTCTTTTATTAACTTTCCACTATATCGACACAGATCGCAAAAATGTATTCTGACATAGTTACATTCATTTTAAAATAAACTACAAAAGACAACTAGGGCTTACGGCTTACCTCATTATTTGTAATGTACTTATGATATTTTTTGAAATCTCTTAGAACATCAGCTGGTCCTGTTACTTTAAGTTTGGCCTCTATAAATTCCAAATTGAAGTACAACTCCGGAAAAAGATCAGTCATGCACGCTTTATCAAGATGGTATCCAATGTAATAATAAATATAGTTATCTGTCGAAGGAAGCTTGGACCAGTCTCCGTTACAGGTATCTTTGTATCTATTTAATAAAGTCCTATGAAACCCCTGTTAGGAAAAAATTTAAAAATGTAATTATGTATTGAAATTTAATAAATAAAAAATAAATTTTGTTCTTGGGACAACTAAAAGAGCACCATCCAATAAACTATACATGTTGTCGTGGCAGACTGAATTTGGTTGGATGATGTGGTTAAAAGTAACTTGGTCTTTGAACAGTGAAGTCGAGGGCGCCGGTAGCTCAGTGAAATGCGTGCTTGACTTCTGAGCTCAAGGTCGTGGGTTCGTAGCCCGACCGAGGCCCTTAGTTTATTTTATCTGGGAGGTAAAATAAACTTAAGCACGCCGTCCTTCGGATGGGACGTTAAGCGATGGTCCCGAGCCTGTACGATGTCAGGTACTCGTTAAAGACCCCTACCCTAGATGAATAAAAATTTAGGGTAGGCAAAATTTAGGGCTCCCACAGTAGAGTCGGGCTCATGTCCACCAGAGTGACGAAAGAGCGCTATGGTAGTAGGCGATATGACCTCGTAGTTAAAGCCCGGGCATGAGTCATAAAACCTAACCTAACAGTGAAGTCCCAAACTGACATAGAGTTAGATAGGGCACCGGTAGCGAGCTTGCTTATTGAGCTCAAAATCGCGGGTTCGCAACACGACCAAAACAAGTTTTTTATCTGGGAGGTGAAAGTGATAGTCCCAAGCCTGTACGATGTCAGGTACTCGTTAAAGACCGCTACCCTAGGTGAATAAAAAGTTAGGAGAGGCAAATTCAAATTCCCATAGTAGAGTCGGGCTCATGTTCACCAGAGTGACGAAAGAGCGCTATTGTTGTAGGCGATATAGCCTCGTTGTTAAAGCCCGGGCATGAATCATAATAACTAATTAACCTAACTAAAAAATTATCATCCAATTAATGACACATGTTGCCACAGACGATTCATGACTGAATTTGATTGGATGATGCGATTAAAAGCAATTTCGCGTTTCAACTGTGAAGTCCCAAACTTGCGAAGAACAGACCATAGATAGTCTTTACCCAATTAAAAATCACAGAAAAATACTTACTTGAAGTTTATCGGATAAATTGTTTTTAAGATAATACAATATTTGATCATGAACGCCGTACACGTAACTTCCTTGTAATTTATTCCATTTTCTTACAACCAACGATTTTTTCACGAAATCCATCATCTCTTCTTCAGCTTGATATTTATCCAATGACCACAATGTTCCTAAAACCTTAATAAAAGATGTGAAAGTATTAATGACAAATATCGTGAGGGATTTTTAATGCGTGCATTTCAAGTTTCAAGGGTGTCCAGAATGGAGATCTGTATTTAGATGTCACCTAAAATGGTATTATTAAAAATCTCATCCAAAGTATAGTCACTTACTAGTATTTTAAAAGATTTGAAAAAGAAAAAAAACACAAATTTCGATACATTAGAACGCACATGGTAATAGACAACTAACATAATTATCGTGAGTAATTCAGTGAAATAATAAACTCTTACTTCTGGTTTAATGTTTACATCTTCAATAAATATGGCAAATTTTTCAAAATTGGTTTTCTGTTTAGGATTAAGGCCATTGCAGATTGCGTCTCCTATTGCGTTCATCAACGTCTCCGCATCTCCCAAACTTCGTCTCCTAATGAAGTAAATAAATGCTTACATTATAAGAATGACTTTTTCAGAATAATAGGATTTATTATACAATTCTGGATCCAAAACAGTAAAATACCTTGAAATTTTATTTTTATAAAGGTTTTCATAGTACTTCCAACGTAACGTTAAATCATCTTTGAATTCTTCTAATCTGGCAGCAATTAATGAAACAGTCATTGGGAACCCTAAAAAGGGAAAAATAATTTTACTAAATATAAAGAAAACAGAAAGAAAAGTTACGAAACTTGAGGATTATTAAATGAAAGTAAAATACAGTGTTGAATAAAAATCAGGACTTAAGGTAAACATTGTTCCAATTGGCTAAGGAAACTTATTATGAAGTAGGAAGTTTGTGGGTAAATTTGTGTGTCCGAAAAAATCTAACCCACTTCCAGATAAGCGGGAAGGCTGGCGTTTGACAGGGAGGGGAAGCCTCCCCTCCTTTCAGACTGGAAAAGTCTGAACACCTAAAAATGCATTATAGCGGCCCGGGAAATGGGAGATGAAGCTGCAGCCTTGATAACGAAAAGATGCACAAACTTCCAATTTCATAATAAACATTATACATTTTAAAGAATAACACAGGTCTGCAACAAAAATGCTGTCTGGATGTTTTCAACTGATTTCTATGTATTTAGGTGTTCTGAAAACTAAAACAATTCCAGAACGTCAGGTTATTTTGCAAAACGCAAAATTTTATTAAAAAAAAGGTGTTTTTTGGGCTAACTTAAAGTCATAAATAATAGGTACAATTTTATTTTGATTACTGTTTTTAAATGTATACAGGCCATAACTATAATTTCTTTCTAAATAAAGAACGTCCTGTGTGACCTAAATTAACAAACATAAACATGTTGTAACCTGAACGTGCTCGCTCTGATAGTGTAGAAAGTGGCGCAGTACAATTACGTATTAACTCGTCATTGTTTTATAGATCTTGGTTCATTATAGTGCAATGTCGTCTGTGCGGAAGTGTGTGAATTCGTCTGACAGTTTCTGTTATATTTGTGGCGAATATATGGTATTAAAGCAACAACTTAATATTACGGACTTTGTAAAAAAAGTATACTTCGCGTATTTTGGCTTGAAACTTGGAGATCAGGATAAAGTTTGGGCACCTCATAAAGTCTGCAAACGATGTGTTGAAGACCTTCGAAATTGGTTTAAGGGTAAGAAAAAAGCCTTCCGATATGCGATTCCTATGGTATGGCGCGAGCAAAAGAACCATAGTGATGATTGTTACTTTTGTTCGTGTAATGTGAAAGGATATAATTCAAAATGGAAGCAGTCAATTTCATACCCCAATATGCAATCAGCTATTCGTCCCATCCCTCATGGGACTGAAATACCAGTGCCCAAGGCCCCTGCTACCTTGGAAGAGATTCAAAGTTCTGACGAAGATGGTGCTGTACCTGAACCCGATGACAAGCCAAGTTTTGAATTTGAAGATGACAGCAGTCCGAAATTGTTTTCCCAGGGCGAGCTAAATGATTTGGTTAGAGACTTAAATCTTCCCAAAAACGCTGCTGAGCTGCTTGGATCAAGGCTCAAAAGCAGGAACTTACTTTTGCCGTGAGTGTCTTCCTCCTGGTTTAGATATCGTGAGAAGCAGTTCTCTTCCTACTTTGCCCAAGAGGACGAGTTGGTTTATTGTACCAATATTGAAGGTTTGATGGATATATTTAAGACTCATACGACCCAGCACAGTGGCGTCTTTTCATAGATTCTTCAAAAAGAATCCACGATATAAAATGAAATAAAAGAACCAAGATATAAAGGAGATGGAAAAAAGATACCAGGGAAGATGGAGTGTCTCAATGATGGCAGACTACTGTTGGACGCTTCAGAGAGACATTCCAGATGCTTACCACAAGCGAAAATGTACCAAAAGGAGTCTCACTGGGAAAAAGATATGTGTTCAGTGCTTACTAATGAATGTATTTTAGATAAAAAAATAAGTTTGGTTACGCAATTATAAATTAAAAAAAAAATTTTTAGTCTTTTATCTTTTATTTTAAGATGATAAATTGTTTAACATAGATACCCACATTGTCAGAAAACGTGACGTTCTATGACAAAATGAAAGTCATTTTCGGATTCAGCACACCCAAAATCATAAGAATTACGCAAAAAAACCAAAACAGCTCTAATTTTTTTTTTTTTTTGCAGACATGTGTAATTAAGAACCTATTAATATTATTACCCAGTTTCCTTAGCCAGTTGGATACAATGTTTACCACCAATGTAAGTCCTGATTTTGATTCAACACTGTTTTACTTATTTCTGTTTTATTTTGAATAAGTTGGTTTCCTAACTCACTAAAATTAATGAAAATTTTAACATTAGACAAAAAAAATAAAACAAGCTTTCAATCAGGTAAATCACAAAATCGCGCCGACTCATTTTCATATTTACTTATCTGGAAGGTCACAAAGAGTCGAAGTTCAGGATATAACTGGTGAAATGATATCAGAATAGAGACAAATTATATGCGGTGCTCCCTCAGGATCAATCTTAGGGCCGTTGCTGTTCCTCATATACATTAATGATTTACCTAGCTACATGAAACCCTTTACGTGAACATTATGCACCCAACCCCCTAAACATTTTAATCGACTCAATTTTTTTTTATCGAACAATGTACAAACGATGGGGTCGCAAGTATTCATCTGCAGGTAATATAACGCAAAGTTACAATCGGGCAACGCCGGGACTAACAAATAAACATAATGATTAAAAGTACCTTTAGTATAGGTATGGATCTCTTCGGCCTGACTTGGCAATGCATATGGTTTCATCTGAAGACTTTTTGAAAACATTTCAAGAGTTTCTTCCTTCGAAAAGCCTTCATCAACCTAGAAACAAAAAAAAAGTAGATACACACCAAATAATGAAGAAGAAATCGGGATAGTTGCAATCCAAACTAGATGATCAAGCTAATGTAACTTCATTATTTATGTTTACCAAGCAAACAAAGATCCAAACCCTGGTCAGGCTGTCCTGACTTACAGTAGAGACCTGGACGATGACCAGAGCAGAAAGGTTCTGCGGAGGATCCTTGGTCCGGTCCAGAACAGCATATTTAGAACTAAGAATAATGCTGAGGTCACAGGTGTGATAAGACTGGCGAGGCCTCGATGGGCAGGCCATGTGCAGAGAATGCAAACTTATGTTGGTGATCCCGGAGGGAAACAGAGAACGAGGAAGGCCCAGGAAGAGATGGATGGGATGGACGCAGTCGATGGGGACGCAAGGAACCTTCGGCTGCAAAACTGGAGTACTCTTGCGCTGGTCAGGAATCTTTGGGGGAAGTCTCTGGAAAAGCTCAAGGCTCGAATGGGGCTGTAGCGCCGATGATGATGATGATTTGCGTTTACAGATAATCTATTTTCATAACCTTGATCAGGTACTAGGTGTAATAATCAGAATAAGTAATCAATCAGAAACAAAGTTTTCTATGATACTTTGTGATGACTTCGTGTTCCTCAATGGACAGAACAGCTTTAAGAATTATTTCGGCTCTTTTAATTTGACAATAACTCTGGTAGTAGGCGATATGACCTCGCAGTTAAAGCCCGGGCATGTGTCACAACACTAATAATGATTTATGTATATCATTTATGAACTATTTTAAGGTATCCTTTAACCATATTATGATTTAACGGAAATTATTATTATTGTTACCTTTAAGAATTGAGCACTCCTGTTTCCAATCACTTCTTTGTTTTTGGTCGTAACAAGAAATTTGGCTCCTACATTTAAACAGTCCAACACTTTGCCTGTTGTGACATCATCCAAAATAATCAATGAATTGAGGCCAACTTCGTAAACAAATCTGTAAAATTATTGGAACACAATTATTTTAGTTGAAAGACCATTTACACAAATAATAGATAGAAAGTTCATGTAGAAGGGGCTAACCTTTTGGTTAGCTGTATAAGAGCTAATTCGGTGCATGTAGAGAAGTTAGGTTCGGGCAGAGGAAGCTTCAAGTTGAGTTCAGCCTGAAGTGAGGCTAGATCCTCGGAGCCTTCTGCGCCCACAGTCAACCAGTAAACACGACCCTAGAGGAAAAGCAACATTTACTAAAGCAGAGAATACCAGATTTCGGTCACATTTATATCGTATATACAGGGTGGGTTACCCACTTTCCCCAATGAAGTCAGCAATGCAATACATCACGTCCCACAATAATCATCTAGGAATTGAAGAACAAATCCTATTTTTATTGTTTTCCCCAGCTATACGAAGTATAGGGGAAGTTATCTAATAGGCCGAAAATTCGATGCGGAGTTTTCAACAGAATTTTATGTTTTCCGACTTCTAGATTCCAAATATGAAAAGAAAAAAATATCTGTCAGTATGTGTCTCTGTGAACACGATAATTCCCAATAGAATGAATATATCGACACAAAATTTTATATGTGAACCTGAACCCGCTAAGGACGACACCTATTGTCTTCAGTCAAATCAACCAAAAGGAAGGGGGAATTAGGAGGAAAGCTCAACTCAAAAACTCTAATAACTGCCGATATAATGAATGTTCCGACATGCAATGTCATATTAAAAGTCGAAACCCAATGAGGACATAATCTGTCAAATTTCAGTGATATCGGCTAAAGGGAAAGGAGGGTTCAGGGGAGGGGGCTCAATTTCATAACCCTAATAACTGCCGATGTATTGAATTTACACGAAATTTAGTATGAGGAATACGAAGCCCCTATGTAAGTCAACTGTTGAATATTAACGCAAATGGGGAAGTACATTGTCGGTGATTCACTGACGACTTTTTTTGTATTGCATCGAATTAGTTGAAGGTTTAAGCGTTAATGAAAAAATTGGGCCAAGTGCGAGTCGGAGAAAGCCTCCGTATTTACAAACGTTTTCCCATGCGAACCAAGTGAAATCTTATTAATGAAACAAGTCAAATTTCATGTGATGTCATGGGTCTATGGGCGAGTGTTAGGGTGCAGTCTCGAACCTTCAGAGACTGCACCCTAACACTAACGTTCTAAAGTAAAGGGGTAAAATTACATCTAATTTCAAAGTTTATTCAGACATTGACAAATAATGTCGTGAAATATTTGTTGTTATCGCTCAATAAAACATACATGAATATATATTTACTAACATCAAAATAGTCAAGAATGATATCCAGATCACACAATGCTTCAGATGCAAGAGTTGTTTTTCCGCAGCCAACCATCCCATGGAGCACCAAATACTGACCTCGCTGCAACGTCTTCAGCCCGTCTCGGATTTGTCCTAACTGAAATTATTAAAATTTTAGACTGAACTCATATGTTAAAAAATAAAAATACTTTTACATCTTAACACTTACTAGTTTTTTCCTCGTAACATTTCGATGAGGAAGGTTGGGAACACCTCCTAGGAGAAGTTGAGTTTTCAAAGTTTCACTTGTTTTTATTGAAACTCTGGTCTCTTTTAACGCTTCGTACAACCAGAAATAATGCGTTTTAAGTGAATCAATAAAATAATCCAAATCCGCCAGAGGTTTTGTGGACATAATATCAAGGAAGGTGCGTATTTTTTCATCGTCACTTGTCTAAAAAATAACGTTAATTTTAAAAAATAGAATTTAATATTTAAAATTAATTAATGCAGCTATTTGAGAATTTATTTATTCCTACATGAGCCCAACATGCTAATGCTCAATTACTGGAGGTCAAAAATAAAAATAAATAGTTTATATTACTACAATTTAAGAATAAATAAAAATGAAGAGGAACAAAATGATAATTTAAAAAAATACGAAGACAGAGATTCATGGAACTTTTCCATAAGGTTGTTTTTGGGCTTTGGATAGTTTGTTCAATGCTCATAACTCGATTGAATAAGTTTAAGAACGGTATAATACCAGTTAGGTCACAATGCTTATATACATTTCTAGGTCTATAACAAAGAACTTACATGCTTATTTATTTCCTTTATATTGTAATCCGATAATAGGTTGGAACAATAATCTATTACATCTCCTTGTAAATCATCTTTTAAAAAGTTGATATTTTCATTTATTATTTTCTTAGCTAAGTCATTCATTTTAAAAACAGCCAATGCAATTCCAATAACGAGATTGGGATAAAGGAAGATTTTCTTATTATTATACAAAGCTCATTGGTTTTACATAAACGTCAATTCAAAAGAAAACGTAATCAAAACTAAGAACAAAGTAACACACAGAACCACTTCACCGTTCGAATTTGTTCGCTCCTCTTATCTACTAAGCAGTGTTGCCCATAGACCTCACTTCATCGATCACTAAATTTATTTGATAGTTGCTGAAAATAAATACAAAAAAAAGTAACCAATTGAAAAAAAAACAGTCAATATAATGAGTCACAATAAAATGAAGTCATTTTGTAAGAGTTTATATATGAACGTGAAGGAATTAGTAACATTCAACTTGATGAAACATTGCCATTAAAGAGATTTTTTTTGTTTTTTTGATCAGTGCAAACTTGAATTTGCAGAATATACTTCATTTATTACAAGAGCAAGTTTAAAAGAAAAAAAAAAAGATTTTGTTAAACGCTAGGGTTGGCAAATAAGGCTGTCAGTTATCGATCGTTTGCGTAATAGTAGGTGAAGGGTTTGGTGTCTTTCAAGAATGGCAAATCCAGCTGGAGTGCTGGAACTGAATGTTGGAGGTGTACTGTACACCACAACAAACCAAACATTGGGCCCGTTGTTGGCTAGTCTCGAGGACAATCCCCGCGACGGCAAGGGACGAATTTTCATCGACAGGGATGGCGTCCTTTTTCGATATGTTCTTGACTTCCTCCGAAATGGTTCACTCGTTCTTCCAGATAATTTTCGTGAAAAGGAACGGCTTCGACAAGAAGCAGTTCACTATGGTTTGTCAACTTTGGCCGAAACACTTGCTTCATCCACTCGAGGATTCATTACCATAGGCTACAGAGGCAGTTTCCAATTTGGAAGAGATGGTTTAACTGATGTCAAATTCAGGAAGATCAGCCGCATCCTGGTTTGTGGACGAGTCGCACTGTGCAGAACAGTGTTTGGGGAGGCATTGAACGAATCTCGGGACCCAGACCACGGAGTTTCAGACAGGTATACTGCTAGGTTTTTCCTTAAACACAGTTCTATTGAACAAGCTTTTGACCAATTGCTAGAAAATGGTTTTAAAATGACTGGGAGCTGCGGATCTGGCACTGCTGGCATGAGTGCTAGTGAATTAAAGCCCGGTGTTGATCAGGAGGAAAACAGGTGGAACCATTATAATGAGTTTGTTTTCACACGGGATTAAATATATAATCAGAATTCTGCGTGCACAGACACCAGTCAACAATGATTCATAATAGTTTCCAAAATTTCCAACATATCAGGGTTAAATATAAAAAGTGTGAGAATATTTTTTGTGGAGCTACTTGTGGAAGAATTTCTATTTCCAAATCATATTTACTAGAGAATAAACTAAAATTGTCTCTCATATTATTATGTAATATTTTCCATTTATAAAAAAATATTTAAAAATATATATTTATTTATAGGTAAGGGTATGTCTCAAGCCTCATGTGATTTCTGTACATTGTGATCTAAGAAACTGGAGTCTGACCAAGAGTCTACCTTTTTTACTATGTATAACCACTTAAGAACAAACAATAGACATCAGTAAAGTTCTGAGACTTTCAGGCTTAATATGTTTTTCTCATCTTCAAACAAATATCTCAGCTTTCAACTGATTTTTAAAGCGTAAAAACTACAAATAAGATATTCCAAGTCGTTTATAGAGATGTTTTCAATCATTAGTAGAGAAAAAAATGAATGTTATCAGATAATAAAAGTATGACGTAAATAAAATATTGTGCACGTAGATACGTATAATCTTCAAATCTTCCTTTTTTTTTTATTACAATTTACCAATCGGGCTCATGTCCATCAGAGCAACGAAAAGTGCTCTTGTAGTAGGCGAAAATCGAAAACAAAATTTACCAATATAAAGGGTTGATGAAAGCTGAATAAAACAGAAATGGCTTTTGCCTTTGCAGTTTGGATTTGTTAATAGAGAGCGCCAAATTATTATCATCGTATATAAGTTGCAAGTACGTGGTAGTATTAATTATGCGAAATTAATTGGTGAAAAAGTAAATGTTTAAAAAGTAAGAAAAATAGGTACTGTTTTATAATTTTTTTTTGTCATTGTTAGCTGTATAATTACGTAATTCCATGTCTTGACAAATATGATCTTCCAAAGAGAGAAAAACTTTTTTTTTTTTTTAATTGTCAAGGTTTTTATTGAAGTGAGAAAATTTAATTAGATACATAATTTCAACTGTTAAAAAACGTTTGAATATTACAAATAAAAGTCTGAATTATTAGGCATTTAAATTTTCAAATGAGAAGTAAAAAGAACTGTATTGGTATTTCATGGATACATGTTATGTAAGTAAACACAATTTTAGGTTGCGTTAATTATTACTATTTTCAATAATTCTATATGATATAATTTAACAATTTCTTTAAAATAATTCTTTTCGCACACATACGATTCTAATACAGTAGACTTAACTAAGTATTTACTTGTGTAAGCAATTACTAGAAAGTTATAACTTAACTTATTTATAAGTATTTACATTAATTACATCTCAGAAAATGTTGTACGCTGGAAGAAGGTTGGACTTCATGTGACCACCAGTGAAAATGCTCCAGGACTTTTTCTAGCCAATCAAGCGGGTTGTATGAGCAAATGGACAAAGCGACTCATGGAGGAACCTTACAGGAACTGGCCTCTTAACAGGGGTCATGAAGACACTGTGGAAAGGAAACGTCTGATGACAGCCAAAAGGGCAGAGTAGAGTTGAAACTAATAAATAAAGACAAATTCTACCCACAAAGAGCGGTGATCGAGTAAGGAAGTGCCTCTTTACGATGAATTATGCAGATGTGAAATGATGGAGAAAATGACGGAAGAACACACCCTGGGTGAATGTTAAGATTACTCATACCATTTCAGAAGAACTGAGGCAACAAGAACTTCGAAAACTGCACTTTAACTAAGAAGTAATGCGGCTTTAGGTATCCAACACACGCCATCCATTACATAATAGGGAAAAATACATCGCCCCCCCTAAATTCAGACCCTTCTATTTCATCGTTACATTAGGTTGATTTAGACTAAAAGTGTACATTACACTACAACCCAAAAGAATAACCAGAGGATGATGAAAATCTCTAAATTCTAGCGATTTTTCATAATAAAAAAAATTAGTCTGTGCAGGAGATGCTCTATAATTACAACTTTTTTTAAATTTGTTCGTTATAATATATATTTTTTAAATATAATTTAAGCTGAATTAATTGTAATTATAATAAAAAATTGTTAAATGTATTAAAAAAGACTAAGGATGAGGTGCCACAGAAAGTGGACTTGTCTTGAATCAGGAATGAGATACGGTTCATGTATGTGAAGTTTGAGTAAATAATTACGGGTATTGTCTATATAAGAATTATAATACTTTTAACTCAAGTAAGTTATTCTATTGTAATTTATACAAAATGCGTTGTAAGTATAATTTATAATAATTATTTTTCAAAAATTTACCGTTCAATAACAAAGGTAGTCTTTTTAGATCTTAATATTTAATGAGTTTAGAAAGTGTGCTCTCTGTTTTAATGTTGGACCACTAAATAATATAATAAAGATATATTATGAGAATAAACTAGAAATTTATTAGAATTGAATATTTAATTAAAACAGTGATTTTTTAATTATTATTATTATTATTATTTGAGTATTATAAACCAGTAAATAGCTCTTTTGTATTTTTTAATGATTAAGATATTTGTTTTGTTATAGATAATAATATATTACATAGGTATATTAAGTGGATTGAAAATGTTACCTATTAATAGTTTTAGGAGCACAATTAATAAACTATCATGCTTTGATTGTTGTTTAATACAATTATTACGGTTATACATTCTATTGTTTAGTAAGTACTATATTCATAGAAAACGTCTCATTAGAAATTGAAATAAAACAACGCAATTTATAAATTTAAAAAAAACTGTAGTAAATAAACGAGTAATTGAATTGTAACCATGGAGGATATTGTAGAAAAATACATGGAATATATTAAAAAATATTGTACTTCTTATTTCATGTAGCATGCAAGTACTAGTTGAATACAAAACTGTAGTTAACATTGGGCATACCATTTAATTAAAATAATAACATTGAAATAAAAGATTAAATACAAGCATAAAATATAAATATATTAAAGAATACAAATTAAAAATATTGGAGTCTGGAGAGTACTGTACTTTCTCATCCTTCTAGTCAATACACTTTGTTATTGCTCCTATGCGTGGATTTATGATAATATACAAACTGAAGGCATCCTAGCATTATGCGTGAAGTCCCTTTTCTGAAATCGTTAACGTAATTATGAAAGTGGTACCAAAATCTGTGTTTTAAGGCGTCATTGCATAAATACCTTAGATCACACCCTTCCAAAATTAGGCCTATTTTATTCCTTGATTAATAATGAACAAAATAGTAACAATTGAGATAAAATTTGTTAATTACTCACCAAGTTAGAACCGAAATTATGATATAAAAACGTTTTTAAAATGGGTTGAACAACTCGGATCAATTTGAAATGACGCTAGGACCAATGGAAAGCTAGACTAAACACACTACACTTCATCAAAATCCTTCCGAGATCCTTCTCTGAAGATCAAGTGATTACAATTTTAACGTCACGGACATACACCATCGAGATTTTTGTATTTTAGTATTCTAGGCGTCAAATGAGGACTAAATACGACATTCAATACTTTCTCTATCTGAAGGATGATAAAGTAGAAACAAGGATATTACATCAACCTTGGATTTAAGATCTGAATTGATACTAAATTAAAACTTATAATATGAATAAATGAATGAAATAATGTTATTGTAAAATAAATAAAATGAGTCTGCAAACATATACCTATTTTGTACTCTATTAACTTCCTCAACTATTGACTTTTCTTATTTGTTTTTCAATTAATATATGACAAAGATTCAGAAACTTATTTCAAGATATCTTCAACTCTATTAAAAGTGCGGGATTTGTGATGAACCAAATGTCTGGGAAATAAACCTATTTGGGATAACACTAATCTAAACCTCAGAGGTAGCATGATTGCCTACCGAGCTCAAGATCGCACGTTCAAAGCCCGGCGATGCTTAGTTCCTTTTTTATTCTTTCCTAACTTTATATAGCATAAGTTTTTTTAAAACACCATTCTTCTGGGTTCATTTGACTAAGCTCACACAGGAGGTTTGACCACTTTAAGGATGCTCCAAGCCATGAGTGTACCAGAAGTATCCCAAGATTTTTGAAGACACACATCTCCCCCATTGGATGTATTGTTCTACAGCCGAAAAATCATATATATATATATATATATATATATATATATATATTGCTCCGCAAAAAAACCAACGCACTCTGAAAATTTGATGTTTTTATTGTAATTCTTTTTTGTTTGGATCAAATATTGTTTAGTATGTGTAAACAGTTAGGGAAACTATAAGGAGAAATTGCTCCTCTCTGTATTTACTATCGAGGCTTTTGAATCTCTTGATCCTTAAAAGTTGAAGTTTCGATAACAAGACAATGGTTGTTTATCCTTTGTATTTCGCATCTTTCTCAAGTTTCTTTTGCGATTTTGTCCGAGAAAGATCTGTTCTTGTTAAATTAGTGATGTCACCTGAACAAGTGGCCAGTGCTGTCGCTCTGGTGGAAGATGGGCGTAGCCATCTATATATTGTTGGTCCACATGGTAAGGAACAGGGTTTCATCTGCTTCAGAGGCTTCCCAGAGACTCCGTACTGTCCGTGTTGTGGAAGTGAGTGCCGAGACAGTAAGAAGAAGACTGCAGGAGATGAACTTAAGACCCAGGAAACTAGCCTATGGGCCTCTTTTGACCGCAGACCACCGAAGAGGGCGTATGGAGTTTGCTAGAGAGCACTGTAATTGGAGGCAAGAAGATTGGATCAACATCCTCTTCTCAGATCTTAGTCCCGTTTTGCTCTCCCTAGACCAGATGGTCGACTCTATGTCTACAGGAGACTTGGAGAAAGGTACGTTCCATGCACCATGACCGGAAGAGTGCAATTTGGAGGTGGGTCTGTTTTGGTGTGGGGAGCGATATCTTTACAAGCAAAGACGGACCGGATATCCACATCTTTAACCAGGCATTAATGAACGCTGAATTGTACATAAGAGAAATCTTACATTATGTGGTGCCCTATGCTCCGTTTATCGGTGAAACTTAATAACGCAAGGTCTCATGTCGCTGCAGTTATGCAGTACCTAAGAAGTCCGTATTCGAATCCTCAGGTGGCCAGCTCGAAGCCCGGACTTAGACCCGATCGAGTAAATTTTGGGACGAGCATGGACGACATTTGAGGAGATGTCATGACCCTCCCAGCAGCTTAGCATAGCTAAGAATTGCTCTGGTAGAAGCTTTCGGTGATATTAGTGGTTCAAATTCATACATACAAATCAATATCTTTCATTTGAACCACCAAGCCCTATTGTCACATGTAGGTTGTAAAAATACAGTTGGTTACCGTATAGCCGTCATTAAATATTTATTAGGGTAGGGTGACTCTCCTCATCGCCGGGAAAAGATGTTGAGGATCGGCCTCAAGAGATCAGCCCGTCATTGACAGGAAAGATCATATAACAGAGTAGATCATGTAACATCCTCTCTCAGTATCAAAAAGACCAAACCGCATATACTCTATTAACATGTTCTCAGGGGCTGTAGGAGTAAAAAAGTATGAAAAAATGCTGACAAGAATTCTCCTTTACAGAAGAAAATATTTATTTCACTGATTATCAAAGTCAGTAAATAATATTTAGAGCTTGTAGCTATATTTTAAATAAATATATGATTTTTCTTTTAAATAATTACCTATAACATTTTAAACGATATTATAATTGTTATTATCGTTATATTAAATTAAAATTTACACAATACTATACAATAGTTTATATATATATAGTTTTTTTTTTTTTTTTTTTTTTTTAAGAGAGTTAATAGTAAATGAGTGTAACAAAATATATTTTAAAATATTACCAATTTTATGTACATTAAAATAAGAAAGAATTTGAAAACGAGGTATCATCTAACCAAAGTACATGAATTTATCTTCATGCTTATTAACAAAACGAAAGGTAAAAATAAAGAAAACGTATGTTTTAAAAAAAATTATTGTCTATTTCACAAATAATATATAATATGGGAGTACTTTCGGTATTGCTACCATCTTCAGCCACGACTTAACAAATACTGGTATTTGTTAAGTCGTGGCTGAAGATGGTAGCAATACCGAAAGTACTCCCATATTATATATTATTTGTGAAATAGACAATATTTTTTTTAAAAACATACGTTTTCTTTATTTTTATCAAGTGTTTCACAATATCTCTGCAAAAATGTTAAGTATCAAAACGAAAGGTACTTGATAGTAGCTAAAGTAGAAAATTACCTCCATTTGTTACAATGAAAAAGATCTTTGAAAAATGCATGAATTCAATTTTGATTGTCTGAAATGTTGACTCTCTTTAACTTAACTATTTTAGTATATCATAAACAGAACTCCAAATATGGAGAAATATTTATACTACATTACACTTATTTTAAGTTCTGCGACAAGACTTAGTTCAGCTTAGTTCACAGCAACTCAAGATCATTAGACAACAATAAAATAATCATGCAAGGGGTCCCACCTCGCACTACCACAATTGAAATTTTCTAAAACAATAGAGACCTGAAAATGACTAAAATTGTAACTTTTGTTCTCTCCAATAAAAATGTGAGAAATCTTAAGGTTTAAATATGAAACTTGTTGTTGAAATTGTAGGTTATCTTTTAACACACCGTCCTTTGTCAGCAGACATAAACAAAATTTACTTCTGAATTCAACGCAACAAACAATTTTTTTCGAATCTTATATAAGCTTTTCACGTATATTTTTCTTTATTTATTTTTAATTTAATTTAAATTATAAAGCTGTCAAATCATACGTTCGCAATTGGAAACGATAACTAAATGTTTTATCAGTTTCCTTGGATAGTTTAAGCTCTTAGATGAAAAAATATATACATTTTTTGTTTGCATTTCACGTTCAGTTGGGTTTAGATAAGGTGAGACCAACTATACTTCTTTAGAGAGTTTTGTACTCCTTTCAAAAACCGAACTCCAAAAATACTCCTTTGTACCTTTATTAATAAATATAAAAACTTCAACGATAATTGTAATTGTTCGCAACCTTTCAATTGTCGTTTGCATGAAGCTACTGTGATGATGTTTAACTTGTGAATTTATTTTTTTTCTTTCGTCACTCTGGTGGACATGAGCCCGACTCTACTGTGGGAGTCCTAAATTTTGCCTACCCTAAATTTTTATTCATCTAGGGTAGGGGTCTTTAACGAGTACCTGACATCGTACAGGCTCGGGACCATCGCTTAACGTCCCATCCGAAGGACGGCGTGCTTAAGTTTATTTTACCTCCAAGATAAAATAAACTAAGGGCCTCGGTCGGGCTACGAACCCACAACCTTGAGCTCAGAAGTCAAGCACGCATACCACTGAGCTACCGGCGCCCTCTATTAATTTTTATAATATTTTTTAAAAATATATAGCCGAAAGGTTGCGACCTAAGACGTATGAACAGTTTGAGGTGAGCAATGGACTGAGACAAGGAGACCCAATCTCACCTGTTCTGTTCAACCTGACTCAAGAAAGAGCTGAAAGAGGGCCATCCGGACAAATCCGGGAGTAACTATTTATAACCGCCTGACGCAGCATATGGGGTATGCTGATGACATGGTGGTCACAGCACGCACAATGGCAGCATTGGCCGGGGCTCTACAGGAATTCGGAGGAGAAGCAGAGAAACGGGGTCTTCATTTGAATGTAGATAAGACCGTGTACATGAAGACCTCACGGAACCCTCTGCAAGACGCTCCTGAAGTAATTTGTATCAATGAGCACCAATTTCCAGGAGTCAAGGAATTCAAATATCTCGGGGCTCTGATCACAGAAGATAATGACGTTAGCCACGAAATAAGAGCACACATTGCTGCAGGGAACAGATGTCTATTTGCGGTCCAAAGATTACTCAAGTTCCGCACATTAACGTGGAGGGCCAAGCTAATAGTCTACAAAACTATTGTCCGTCCAATTGTAACTTACACTAGTGAAACTTGGACGTTGACAAAAGAAAATTAAGAGGCTCTGCTACTGTGGGAACGGAAAGTACTTAGAAAGATTTATGGACCTGTTTCCGAGAACGGCAGATGGCGTATCCAAAAGAACAGAGAGTTGAGAGACCTCTCGGAGGAGGCCGACCTGGTGTCCGTGATCAAGCAGGCAAGGTTACGTTGGTTGGGCCACGTAGAGAGAATGGAAGGAGGAAGACTCCCTAAACAGGCCCTCTACGGTAGGCCAGGCGGTGACAGGAAGAGGGAGACCGAGACTCCGTTGGCTGGACGACATCGAGGCGGACCTCCGAGTGTTGGGCATCAGAGGATGGAGGGAGAACGTTTTGGATCGAGACGAATGGAGGATTGTGACGGAGGCCCGGGTTCTTTCAGGACCGTAGCGCCGCAGGAAGAAGAAGAAGAAGAAGGTATATAAATGAGGTGTGTGTGTAACAGTGAAAATTACGTATATAACATAATTAAATCTCTATTAATTTTTATCATATTTTTTAAAAATATATAGCCGAAAGGTTGCGACTTACTGTTTTTTTTCACCACCTCAATCACCATATTCAATGAAATTCCATCCGTACTCCTTTTGTAAAAAAAATAGTTGGTCACCTTAGTTTAGAACACTTTAAAAATTCTTCTAGAATCAATTACTTAACTTAAGAGCTTATAGCAAGTGAACCAAAGAAGATTTAATAATAGGTATTCAAAATGTTAATTAATGACAAAAAAATAATATGTTAAAAGAAACCTACATTTTCAAAGTCAATTTGCATTTTTAAATCCTGGAAACTTAACAAAATTGTATTGCTTCACACTACTGTCCATTTTGGAGAATCTTCATAACCAGGTTTAAGGTGGGACTTCTGTGTATCGTTTTGTATGTATATCATTGATTAGCCAATGTCAGAGTAAATAACATTATATATTTGATGATACAGAATAACAATTTTTTATCTTTTTTTCTAGAACATTACTTAAGAGCTAACAAATTCTTTACATTTACAGAATATAATTTTCCAAATTAAATTAATCACAATTTACAAAAATGTCAATCTTTTTATCTGATTGCTAAATGAGGTAGAATCTTCACATGAAAATAATTAAGAAAATTACAAATTAATTTTTCAAACGTTCTACTAGGTATTTCTACTTACAACCGAGTTCTCAATTTAGTAGGACGGAAGTGGGGCAGCAATAGATTCCAAGGTGTATTCTTTATGAGCGGGATCGCCAACACTTTGTCCCCCCTGGCCATTTTGTGTTGCCCGTCAGGCAACTATGAGAATATTTTATAAACAAAATGAAAAAAAATGTATCTGAAAAAGCCGATATAATGTCTGGCCTATTCATAATACTAAACATAAACAAACGGGCATAATATGTGAAAGTTTCTTAATATTTATGCAACATTCCGTGTTAATTTTATGCATACTTCATCAATATGCATACTATTGAAAACCTAGGACGCAATGAAGAAACAATAGTTAAATACCAAAGGTACAATGTGGTTCATAAATGCAAAAATGTTACCGATACCTACTGTAGTAAAGGTCAATAAAATTAAAGACTACTTGCTTAGAGGACGCCGATAGCTCGGAGGTAGCATGCTTGCTTACTGAGCTCAAGATCGCGGGTCCGAAACCCGACCGAGTCCCTTAGGTTTTTTTATCTGGGAGGTGACGTTTTCGGATGGGGCAGCGATGGTCCCGAGCTTGTACTATGTCAGGTACTCGTTAAAGACCCTTACCCTAAGTGAATAAAAATTTAGGTTAGGCAAAATTTAGGATTCTCATAGTGAACTCGGGCTCATATCTATCAGAACGATGAAAAAGCGCTCTGGTAGTAGGCGAAATTGACCTCGTAGTTAAAGTCCAGGCATGAGTCAAAATAACTAACTCTACTGGTTAATACTATTATTATCTAATATAATTAATATCATTATTATAACTATATACTTAGTAGTTATTTATATGTCACTAGCTGTTTTACCCGGAAAAATCACATACATACAGGAAATAATATAGCTTAGACCAGCAAAAGCTTTATAATATCCCTGCACAGCCTGGTGCCAGCCGCTCAAACCCTTAGTGATTAATGTCTGGTAATACTCTCTCATGTGAATAAACAAATAACGGATGCAAGATGACGTATATCACACCTAACACACAGATATTAGCGTTTTTTACTCTTGCCACAGACGACGTTCCTTATTCCATTATTTCCTCCCAAATATGTATAATAAACATCATAAATTAATTGAATTATTGCAAAAAATGCCACAACGTTAAGACCTTTTTTGATAAAAAAAAAAACAAAAGAATCTAATGGTACCTAATACCTACATCCTATTATCCGTCTTCCAAGGAAAATTCATGGTCAGGTTATTTTATTTTATCCCCCCCCCCCCCCACTGTTAGGTCCAAGTATTAGTTTCGCTTCCCCATCTCTTCCTGAACTCTCAATTTTCTTCATTTTCCCGTCCGGCAGATTCCATGTCTATTCGGTCGATAAAACAGTTTGAATTTGGTGGTCTCAACAACTTTGTTTTGAGTTGTTTCCAACTATTAGGAATTCGAGGGTCTTCAGTCCTTTCGAATTGGGTCGTCGCGAAACCTACATCACAAATATAGGATTCTTGAGGTGACAAACACGACAGTATGGCGCAGACATGGTTTGACGTAAGCTCACGAAATTTTTAGATAATGTTTACTGTGATCAGGAGGAATGCATGGACTTAATAGCCTAACTGTACTTCTCTTCGTCTTATTTCCATGAAAGTCACAACTATTTATTGCAGCATCATGAATGTACTCTAATCCAGACAAAGCCTAGAAATGGTACTGCAGGACTTTCTCCAACCCCAGAAACAGGTAGTCAAAGTAAAAATATGGGCGACAATATGGTTTTCATTATATAATATATAACACTTGTTCGTCAGAGTAGAGACTAACAGCTACAACCTTAGTGCCATTGTAATAGGAAGAGCAGTGGGCTGGTGGAGCAAAATACTGGAGATGCCGGCCGACAGGTACCCTAGACAGTGTTACGAACGTCTCCTGTTCCTGAGCAAGCAACCTTCAGATCTACCGGCCTACAACTGGGTGACTCAGCTCCAGAATAACCTAACCTCTGTAGGCTATTCATGGTTATGGGATACTCAGGACCCTGATCTTATCAACAGGTACAAGAAAAAGATTATCAGTCGCTTTAAAGAAAGGAGCCGCGATAGAGACATTCAGAACATCCTGGAATCTGATTATAACCTCACATACAAGGATATTAGACCGACCGGACGACATCCACCACTTCTTTATGGAGTGTCCAGCCTTCAGCCAATTAAGAATAAAGTACCTAGTAGCACTGAGGAGCCCACAACCTCACCCTTTTCAACATTACAAACAACCAAAACCTCAATAATAGCATACTATGCATAGTAAGGGCACTAAAAATCAGAGGACATTGAAGTATTTAAATAAAATACCATTTCACTAGAAGTTTTTTCACTATTTTTTTTCATTTGTTAATTAACAGTTAGGTTCTATTATTTTATACTTTATTATTATTATTATTCTATTTCCGTTTATTTACTTTTTTTCTTAAACTGAATAATGTGTATATCAGGCTGAACCCTGAGCCTAAAAGATGTATGTATTTCCTAAAGGCTAATAAAGAATTGAATTGAATTGTTTGTTTCTGGGGTTGAAGAAAGTCACTATCCTGCAGTACCATTTCTGGGCTTTGTCAGGTTTAGAGTACATTTATGAGGCTATATATTATATATTTTTATTTTGAGGGAAGCGAACAAAATTGGAATATCTTGATGTTATACGATGTTTGCTCTTATTGGTTTAAACCGAAACGTTAACGCAATGCTGAGAACCAACGATATCGACTAAATTGTTTTTTTGAACTTTTTGAGGATATGAGACTAGGATGGGTTCCTAATCGTAGAAAATCCTAGTGTTGTTTCAATATAAAAAATAATAAAAAACTAGGGAAAAAATTAATTTTTAATCGACAATAATAGCTCATGAATGGTCATTAAAGTTTTCTAAACCCTACTAACGAGTTTTTTGTAAGTCCCTCCCCCCAAAGGATATCTTGGAATCTATTAGCTATGTAACTGAAACTTTGCGCAACTTTGAATTCGCAGACCCAGCCTTAAAAAAACGAGTAAAATAAGACAGTATTTTGAGTTTAGGATGGATAGAAAAGCTACTTCAAAAAACTTATATATTTTGGTACATACTTCATTTAGTTAATCCAAATCATCTGACCAAAATCAATCCTAATACAATGTAACACAAAAAACTTGTGATCTGTGCCTAATAAATCATTAATTTCATTTAGTTAATGAATGTATTGTATTTTTGAATTAATCTATGTTTAAAATAATACAATAAAACAGTAGTGTTAGAAATGTATGTTTTTAGAGGATTTCTACAGAAATAAGTAGATGCACTCACCCGGCTTCCACGGTAAGTACCTCTATATTTCCATCAAACATAAATTTGGGGGTTCGATATTTTAGGAAGTGGCGTAGGAAAAGGCGAGTCTGAAAACTGCCCCGTGCGGTATCTTTTTCATGCAATAGTTAAGCATACTTCGTTTTATTTATTTATTATAAGTTTCAACAATATGTACGCGTTTCTTGTAAACAGCTAAGCCTAAACGAAGACATACTGAACAATTGATCGAATAACCTATCGCCTTGAGAGAGAGTCGTCGGTGAATCACCGTCTATATACTTCCCCAGCACGAATGAACTAATTAAGTTTTCGCTCTCCCAAACCCATACGACCGTTTGGGCTAAAAATAAATATTTGACTTACATGGTGGCTTCTGAATGTTGTGTCGATACATTCATTACATCGGCAGTTATTAGGGTATTTGAGTCGATCTCCTTCTCTGGTCCCCCTTCCCTTTGACCGATTTCGCGGAACATTGATAGGTGCCATCTTTATGAGGTTTTGAATTTAAATATAAAATTTCATGTCGATAGATTGATTATATTGGCAGTTATTGAGATTTTTTAATTGAGCCCCCTCCACTTTGGCTGATTCCGCTGAAAATTTATTAACTTTCACGACACCTATTGGTTTCGTTCTTAGAGGGCTTTGCAATTACATATGAAATTTCGAGTCAATACATTCATTACAATGGCAGCTATTAGAGTTTTTGTATTAGGCCTCCCTCCTTCTCTTCGGCCCATTTGGCTGAAAATCAATAGATTCTTATTTGGTTCTGGATACACATAAAAATTCATGTCGATACATTCATTCCATTGGGAGGAATCGTGTTTAGTCACACATAGACCTTCTTTTTTTCATTTTTGGAATCAGGTCAGAAAACATGAAATTCCGTTGAAAACTGCGCATCGAACTTCTGACCGATTACATAACATCCCTTATACTTCGTATAGTTAGGGAAGTAAAAATAAGTTGTAAAGTAAAAAATTAACATGAAAGTTTGGTCGAGTCTTAAAGAAGCTTTCAATATACTGATAAAATCGAGTAAGTCAGCGCATTATTCAAATTAATATATATTTCTAATGAAAGTTAGCTAATGCTAATCTGATGTTTTGAAGAAATATACCAAAATTCTATAATAAATATATATTCATATTAAATATACAACTCTATATATTTAATAACAATTCTAATCTTATATAATGTGCGGCACATAATGTATTTCATGGCTGCAATTTGTGCTTTTTTCTTATAATGAAGATACAAGAGGGAACTATTTTATTTTAATTTCTCATAGTTGGCGATCTTCAGTAGAACACAATTATTTTTTAGTTACTTCCTTCAAGTAAATATTATTGTATTTAATAAAACATTCAAGTTGGAAATAATTTTTTTTTTTTTTTAAATTCTTACTTTCAGAGAAGTTAGAATAAAGAAATCAAAAACGTCGGTGAATCACCGGCAATGTACTTCCCCAGCAAGAATTAATTAAGTTGTTGCTCTCCATCCAAAACCAATCGATCGTTTGGGGGAAAAATGTATAGCTGAGTTACATAGGAACTTCTGAATCCTTATACTAAATTTTGTGCCCATTCATTCATTACAACGGCAGTTATTAGAGTTTTTGTGTCGAGCTCCCCTCCTCCCGCGGCTGATTACGCGGAAAATTAATAGATGCTGTCCTTATGAGATTTATAAAATTTCATGTTGATACACTCATTACATCGGCAGTTATTTGGGTTTTTGAGTTGAGCCTCCCCCCTTGAACTCCTGTTCCCTTTGGCTGTACATCAATAGGTGTCCTCCTTATGGGGTTCTGGATACACATATAAAATTTCGATACATTCATTCTATCGGGAGTTATCGTGTTCACTGGCCTATATTTTTATTTTATTTTTTGGAATCAGGCGGTTAGAAGGCATTGAGAACCCAGCATCAAATTTTTGACCGATTACATAACTTCATCATACATCGCATAGCTGGGGAAGTAAAAAGGGCGATAATAGCCTATAAAGAAGGTAAAAGAAAACTGTTTTGCTTTGTTTTGTGATTATTTTTTTTTAATAACTGTAAATATATACATTAACAATTCTAATCTCATATAAGTAACAACAGTTTCTTAATCATAAACAAAAAATAATAATCATGCAATAAAATAATTCATAATTTAAATAAAAATACGAACAGAGAGAACAAGAAGAAAAAAAAAAGGAGAGTGAATAAAAACAAACTATAGAGAAAACATTAATTAACATAAAAATAATATAAATGTAAACATATGTAAATTAAAAACAATAAATAATAACAACTTTACATGAAAAAGTCCTTTTTTTACTTTTCAATTAAAACGTTCTTAATTTTTTTTTTCTTCCTCACAGCACTTGCTATATTTAATGGTAATCGTAGGAAAATTACATTAGATATAAATTCTCATTTGTAAATAAGGAACATAAGTTATTACATTTTAATTTTTAATAAACCATAATTTATATATTTTTACACATCAAAAAAGTCAGAATATACAACTAATTATAATAAAAATTGTACCATTTTATAATCGCGATGACAATCACACAATGATTATACTTAACAATTGTTTTGTTAGAGCCTGAATAAAACAATAGAAAGAAAAAAAAAAGGAAAAGAAAAGAAAACTTAAGACCTAAGAATAGAAATAATAATTTAAAAAAAAATTATAATCTCTGGTAATATTAGAAACTAATTAATTAAGATTATTTATTTGTTATACAATTACATCTTTGTTTTGTAAAATACTATCACATATAAAATCACACACAAACAATTTGTATCTATTAAATAATACTTTATGAAGGAATTATCCTTCTTTGAACTTCACAATATACATATATGAACAAATTATTAAAAATTAAACCTAAAATATAATTGTAAAATGACTGTATACGGGTGAGAAGTACAACTGAAGAAGCCATGGCAATATCATGTTCAGTAATTATTTTTCAATTTTTGTAGGTGGTAAAAATGAATTAATATATAGAGGG
This sequence comes from Aradus depressus, assembly GCA_963662175.1. NCBI lineage: Eukaryota > Metazoa > Arthropoda > Insecta > Hemiptera > Aradidae > Aradus > Aradus depressus. The sequence continues at coordinate 44,732,964 of OY759214.1, read as the reverse complement.
AATTGGAAATTGGTCGAATTGGACAGGAAGTCCTCACATCAAGTAACACGGAGGGGCGCCGGTAGCTCAATGGTAGCGTGCTTACCAACTGAGCTCAAGATCGCGGGTTCGAAACTCAGCCGAGGCCCTTAGAGTTTTTAAAAGTTGAAAAAACCTTGAACATGCCGTCCTTCGAATGAGACGCTAAGCGATGGTCCCGAGCCAGTACGATGTCAGGTTTTCATTAAAAAAACCCTACTCCAGCTGAATAAAAGTTTAGGGTAGGCAAAATTTAAAACTCCCACTGCAGAGTAGGGCTCATGTCCACCAGAGTTCTGGTAGTAGGCGATATGACCTCGTAGTTAAAGCCCGGGCATGAGTCATAATAACTAAGTAAGTAATAAGCATGTTGCTTGGAAGTGACTGTCGTACCCTAATCAACCGTTTCTCGTTTCTCTCCCTACTTCCAGCATTATAATACATTCTGCCTTTCAGAGTAATTCTACACTGGGACGAATGTTTCACGGTTGGTTTTTACAAATAATACTATAATTTTAACTAATAACTAAATTAAACGGAATATTAATATGAACAGGAATTAATTAAGTAAGCATAAAAAAATTAAGTACATTTTAAGTACAGTAGAGCCATGGTAAGACGTCAGAGTGCAATATCATCAGCGGATGTCAGATTAGAGAATGCAGTCATTTAAATAACTACCAGCAAAGTATTTATTCCATTGGATCCCCTTTTTTTTAAACTTTGGGGTATATACAGTAGATAAGTATATTCATAGAGACTGTTTTTAAAAAGAAGTAATAATAATTAATTTTAAATAAAATAATTACAATACCTTTTCCCAGGTATTTGATTGCTCCTCTGAAATGTTTATATATATTTTTTTTAATTTACTTGTGCCCTCTTGATCATCAAATATACATGTTATTGCCAAGACAATTTCAATAAAATATTACGATTTTTTAATATATTTTTACATCCTACGATAGCCTAATAGAAATGTCAAATGAAGAGTGCAGGAGAAAAACTGTCTAAGCAACATAGGGCAGGGGACGGCAACCGTTTGCACTTGCGGTCCGCATAATACAATACGTTTTCAAATCGTGGTCTACATATTCAAAATAAAAATAAAGCACTACGATATGCATAAATTACAAAAAAATGTCAAATATCGTGTCTTATACTAGTTTATATTCAACCTCTGAAGAGTCTGCAGACTATATCCTTTTTTTTCGCCAATTAAGCCAAATTTTTGTTGAAAGAATAATTGTTTATTTCTCTTGCGGGTCGCAAAAAAAGAGTCATGGGGTCGCGGATTGCCGAACCCTGATCTACAAAAGATGATTAAACGAATTTTACATTCATTTTTTGATAACTCCCTTCATCAATATACACAATGATAAACGTTGTAGAACTGTTAGTTTTTATTAATAAGTCAAGTTTATATTTTGAACCCTTAAGTCCATTATTCATCTTAAATGTCAAAATAATGAAGTGAAAAACAATAAGAGACGATCAATTAGGTTCTACCGCATTGTTCATTCTTATATACAACATTCCATTCTCTCCTTAAGCCTTTCAGATAGAACTCTGTGCAGAATTTCCAAATTTGACACTAAGTCATATGAAAGCTTGATCAGAACCTGTAGATGGTTCTAGTATCGATAGCTTTCCCCTGTATCTTTCAACTTCAAATAATACAATAAAAGAAATGAATCAATCCCAAGATGTGACATTTTATTGTAAATTTACGAATTCTCAATGCTTCTTTAGTATTAAATATTTTTTTAAATTCCTTACGATATTCCATTCTTTATTTTTTCATAAAATAGTGAGGAAACTGGTAACTTAAATGTCAGTAGGTACACATTACACAAGGGAGGGCTCTGCCCATCAGATGAACACCTACAAATCATATATTATCTAAAATCTAATGTATTTTAAGTAAATAAAATTTACAAATAAAGGTTATAAGCTAATTCAACTTTATGTTCACGAATATTTTTATGCATTTATTTTGATTAATGTCACTAAAATGTTTACTTTATTATTATAAACAGACTATTTTTTCTGATATAATTGTTCTCTAAATCATTTAATACTTGTACAAAATGTTAATGTTATTAATAGTTAATTGATAAAATGGCTCGGTGAGCGTAGAAAATCTAATTTTCAATAATAATATGCTCTATAAGAAATATAATATAATCATCTGAGATGGCTTATCTAAAGTATCCTCACAATAACAATGACCGCTTTTAGGTAATAATAAAAAGTCACAAATAACAGAATAGGGTTCGACAGGCAGAATAAAATAACAGGAATCACGACCCAATGATAATTCAAGACCCCAAATCACTTTAAATAAAACTAAAAATAAAGAAAAACTGATGGTTAAAGAGTAACCGAAGTATGAAAACAAGAAAAAAACAAAAGGAATGTACAAAATAATACAAAATTATAAATAAAACAAAACAATTATAACATTCACAATTTAAAGAGTGGAACCCTAAACACTTTTAGATAAGTACAATAGCCATTAACAATTTTTGTTTTGTTTTAAGGTTAACCTACAGTTTAGTGTTAATGACTTACATACGATAACCTCTGCAATTATATATATATAAATAGTTTTTAAGAGAGGAAAGTATTCACCATAGAAAGGTAAGTACATTTAAGTACACAGATATTTTGATTAAGTTTCTACCTCTCTGATGTGAATCCCTTGAAGTACAAGTCCACTGACGGACTCTCCACAATGAAAACCAACGAACAGCTGCCAACTGTATCAGGTTCAGCCTAAAACATAATAATAAAAATAATAAACAAAATTTTAAAAATGTAGAGGTTGGGGATGCTAAGTTTTTAATGCTCATAATTAGTGGCATAAATGAGCCATTTTCTAATTTTTTGATAGTATCGTGTTCCAGTTGGGGGACAATGAACGCCCATCAATATGCTAAATATCCACATGCTAGTTGCCTACTGCAGGAAAAGATGCAGAATTAAATATCTAGATTAAAAAAAGAGAGTGGGTTCGAAACCCGGACGAGGCTCTTCGTTTATTTTAACTGGGAGTGAAAAATTTGAGCACGCCGTCCTTCGGATGAGACTTTAAGCGGTGGTCCCGAGCTTGTATACGATGTCAGGTACTCGTTGAAGACCCCTACCCCTAGGTGAATAAACCTGGGAAGCCAACATTTATGACTCCCACAGTAGAGTCGGGCTATTAGGCGATATGACCTCATAGTTAAATATGTATATATAGACCGGTATAGGAGTTAAATTATACACCTCTTGAAAAAGGGATCAGAAACGGCAGAAAATAAAACCACGAAGCTTGGAGGAGTTAGAGACGACCTAAATTAGAAATTACTAGCTCCGGTATCCGGCGTTGTCAGTGATCACAGTTGGAAACTACGTACCAGTTGGAGGAGTAACAGCGAGGTGGGAAAGTGAGGCCGAGTGACCGGTATCCACCCCCTGATGAGTCGGCCGACCGCCAGGCCAGGTGGCACCACTGTCCGTCCCATCCCCAACCTCCCCTCCGGGTCCTGGGCTCCGAAAGGGATTCTGGAACAGACCAAGCAGCTTCTCTAGTCCAGAGGCTGCCTTAGACTCCAGCCCTGGGGAAACCCAGGAGGAGAGCTTCCTGGTCCTGGGAGGTGTGCCTCCGGCAGGCGCTGTCCCCGAATTGGGAGGGTATTGTTGCCCGGGCTCCACGATGGTCACCTTGAACCGGGATCTGGACGGAGAGAAACTGAACACAGGAGGCGAGTCAGGAGGAGATTCCTCGTTCACCCGAGACACTTGGAACCTAAAACCATACAAACACGTCAGAAACCAGCGTCATACAAGATGTTTAGCAAACACAGTTATATACAGAAATGAGAAAGAAGTACCTTGTTCGAGTTGGAGAAGGAGATGCGACAGGAGAGGGGATAGGAGAGGGAGCTGGGCTTCTTAGCCGGCCACCCTTCTTAGACTCGCCCACCTGCTCAACACACAACACATCAGATATTATAAAAACTATACAAATAAATTAATTCGCAAATATTATAAATGCTATGTAGAAATTGGGATCATCACTCATCAATACAAAAAAGACGAAACTATTTGTTACTAGGGGCTATAAATTCAATTGGTTCGAAAAACAAAAATCTCAATGAATTTACGTGTTAAATCTTCTCACAATATCTTCAAAACAGATTTAATGCGAATGAAAAAATCACTCGTACACCAATAATTGTTTTTATAGAAAAAAAAGATTATCATAATGAGAAAGAACCAAAAAAAAAAATTGTACTCTTGAACGAACAAAACTTGTATCAAAACAAAGGCCTAAGATAAGGAGCCAAATATTTTTACTTATAGGTATAGAGTATGAAACACATCTTAGGATAATTTTATTTAGCAGATAACCAACGTAGGTCGCAAAAATTCGGAAATTAGTTTGTTCGTGAGGAGTCAAATAATTACAAAGGATATGACCATCAAAGAATCGGCAAATGACATTCGACGGTTCAAAATGTCCTGAAAATATACACAGACAACCTAAGTTAAGAGACAAACCTCGATCAAGTCATTCTAAGATATTAACTGACAGGGAGAAGAGAGATATATCAAGGTAAATGAGACAAAACCCTAAAATGTGTGCATTAAGAATGGTTTTACCACCACTGTGGTTCATCAACCACAAGACAATTGATGTATTCCATGACTCGCAGGCTCAATTCCACAATTCGAGCCACTGGAATGCATAGGAAATGTTAAAATTAATATTTCGCATTATTGCTCATTCCTTAATAATTTAATAAATCTGTTTGTGAACGAATGTTTTTTTGACTTTAAAGCATTGATACCCTAAAAGTATTTCGCCATTAAAAGCCACATCATCAATCCTTTTTTGAGTTATGAAATGTTTTATTAATTTTCTTAATGATTGTTTAAGAAAAAAGGTAATACTGCTAAAGAGAGCGTCGGTAGCTCAGTGGTATGCATGCTTGCTTACTAAGCTCAAGGTCGCGGGTTCGATACCCGGCCGAGGCCCTTAGTTTATTTTATCTGGGAGGTACAATAAACTTAAGCACGCCGTCATTCGGATGGGGCGTTAAGCGATGGTCCCGAGCCTGTACGACGTCCGATACTCGTTAAAGACCCCTATGCACCAGTCACAAAAGAGTGCTCTGGTAGTGGGCGATATGACCTCGTAGTTAAAGCCCGGGCATGAGTCATAATAACTAACTAATACTGTTACATTTATGGTTACTTTAAAATGGATACAAAAATTAATTAAGGTTGTTCAATAAATATTTTTAAAATATATCAAGTACAACGTTTTAGGGTACAGAAATACTTTTTTGTATACATTGTATATGCTCACGGTTGCCATTCTTTCTTTAAAGTTAAACATCTTTAGGTGTCCCTGTCTGTTGGTATACGTCACGATTAATATAAATTCAGGCCCCCACATTATCCTGGCAAAATACTATATTCTTTACACCATTAAAGGCTAAATAACGTACATTATTTTATTTTTATTTCCTCCAAAGGGTATCACACCAACATGAACCTTATTTTCATCCCTATACTTCAATTAACATAAGGAATTTTCCACTGGAACTCAGACAATGCTCCAACCAAATACCTGTGCATAGAAGAGAATGAATATAACGCCAGATTTATGAACTAATCCATAACCTGTCCAACATTATAGACGACATATCGACATATCATTTTTAAACCCATAAAAGAATTCTAATTGACTTTCTGAAGTTACATTTCCAGTATTAAGATGAATAATTATTAGTGAAATACAAGCGGAGATATTGTCCGATAAAGTTTTTTTCTCTAGTGGCTCATCAAAACTATGAACATGTTCCATAAATGTTTGGTTTCTACATCCATCGGACTGTTACGATGTGAGGTGAGCGCTGGATTCTGGAAGAGGGCCTGAGGTACCTGAAGGAAGGTCTGTTGAGGCTGAGGAGGTTGGGACGGCTGAGTCTGAGGCTGAACTGAGGAAGGTGGGATGTGGGGCGGTCGCAGGGTGTCACAGGTGAGTGAGATCTTCCTGGCGGCCATCATGGAGAGTCTAGCTCGGAGTAGGGCCTCGTCCCCACCAGCCTCGTTGCGACAGCAACACGACTTGACTCCCTCCACCGCCTCCATGTACCTCTCCAGCACCTCACTCTAACCACAAGTCAAACCAAATCAACAAAACGTTTCAATATACTTACCTAGTCAGTAAAATATGATACAAAGGAAAAGTAAAATTTGATAGAAGACAACAGTAGCATGAGAAATCATGGCGGATTAGTAACCTCGCTAAATCTTGCCGTTAATACATATTACATGAAATTTCACAATTCGCACTAATTCCTTTTCATTATACGACTATTGATTGTTTTATTTACATCTGACCATAGAGAAAACATTCTAAGGTGAAGAGTCTCCCTTGAAAGGATTCACACCGTGCTATATTATTCTTAAGAATTTAGCGAAACCCTATTAGTAATATATTTTAAATGCTCTTAACTCAAAAACCACAATAACTATCGATGTAATGAATGTACCGTCACAAAAATGTATATGTCAATCTACAACCCAATAAGGAAAACAATTACAAACTTTCAGCCGAATCTGCTAAAGAGAAGGAAAGAAATAATGGAGTGGGGGGGGGGGGGGGGGGGGGGGGGGGTCAACTCAAAAACCCAAATGCCAATGTAATGAATGTATCGACACATTTCAGATGTGAATCTAGGATCCAATAATGACGACTTATCGATTTTCGGCGAAGAAGAGGATCAGAGGATGACACTAATAACTGCTGTAAATGTATTATGATAATTATGTAAAGAAGTTACTGATTTGTAGCCAAATCGGTCGATCAGTTTTAAAGGGAGAGCAACAATTTAATGATTCATTCGATCTGGGGAAGTATTATACCGGCGATTTACTAATTCTTCTTTTTTTTTCTAATGACTTCCTCTTGATTTATAACAAATAATAGGGTTCTATCCCGCGAAATAAACATTCAAGTAAAGCTTGCACTTTTTTCTCTTGGGGTTTTGCACCAAAGCGTAATAGACGCCTAAGAAGTTCAACTGTGCAACATTTTTAATTTTTATGTTTTGCAGTTAGGTTTTTAAAGATTTTTGCAAACAAATCCCATAAACACTCGTTATGTGCCTAATGTAAACTTCACGACTGACCACCACCGATAAGATACTTCTTAAATATTCATATAAGTACTTACAATTTTTCCCTTCGGCCTCTCGTCAATGTCCAACTGGGTAATACTAGTATTGTGTTTCATAGCTTCCGCCAGGGCTGCCACTCCTTCATACTCCAGGCTGTTGTCCCTGAGGTCTATCCTCTGAAAAATAACAGAAATTAGACCATATTATAGATGGAAATGTGATGGTTTTAAAAAATTGTGCACTCCAATAATATAAACAGCTAACATAGTGGACACTGGAGGGAGATGGATTCTATCAAAAAGCACTTCCTTAAAAATGTATAACCAAAACAGTTTTATGGAACGATGTGCAAAATAACTTGATTAATGATTAATTAATCAAAAACGTTTCTTAAATATAGTACAATATTAAATTATGAGGAAAAAAAAAGGTATTTAGATAGCAGGTTCGACATCCGGCCGAGGACCTTAAGTTTTTAAACATGAGGCGAAAAAACCTTGAGCATACCATCTTCAAATGGGATTTTAAGCGATTTCCCCGAGCCTGTACGATGTTAAAGACGCCTACCCTAGGTGAATAAAAATTTAGGGTAGGCAAAATTTAGGACTCCCATAGAAGAGTTGGGCCCATGTCCACCACAGCGACGAAAGAGCGCTCTGGTAGTAGGCTAAATGACCTCATAGTTAATTCCGGGCATGAGTTACAATAACTAATTAGGTTAACATTTGAACTAAAAGCTTGTTTACCTAGATTATGAAAGAAGAGGGTTGGTGAACGACGGGTGCCTGTCGCGATTCTCAAGCCCATCCTCCCGTTTTTAAATTCGTCTCCAAGTTTTCGCCGGTATTAACAAAAGTAATATTTATACTAAAGACTTAACAAAATAATTACTTTGTCCATAATTTAATGCATATGACATTTCCTTCGGTTCAGTTTTGTTTTGGACAAATGTTAATCAAGATATATTGCAGAATGTCTTGTTTATTAAAATATGTTTTTTTGCCTGTAACTTTTTGAGGTAGCGTTTTCAAATCTATTTTATTCCATTTGATCGGCTACATTTACTGACTCAATAGACCGGGAGTTTCATAAACAGTAACTATCTAAATAATCCTTAGGCATTTTACAGTGTGTTCTAAATCATAAAACTTACGTTTCCCTTATTGTTTCTAACTTCTGTAAAACAATGTTGTTACGTCTCGTCTACATACCTGTAGAGAAAGATTGCGGTGTAGAATGGCAGCTAGAATGAGAGCCCCTTCTGCGGAGAGTCCTGTCGACTGAATTCCCAGCCTGAGGAGGGTTCGGTTCTCGGACAGTGTCTCCTCCATACCTCTCAGGAAACTGTCTCCCAGCTCTTCGTTATGGCCAACGTTCAATATTTCAACTGTGTCGTTCACTTTCTACAATCAAAAAACAATCATCAAATATATATACAAGTTGGTTGCATGTATTCTCTCATATAAATTCTAATTTTCTATTTAGGAAGGCGCCGTTCAATTAGAAACTGAGGCATGATATTGACCAATTTCCTCCAATAACACCCCGTTGTACGACCTTTGAAACGCTGCAGCTCCCTTATATTGCTCCTATCTCAAATTCAAGAGCAAAAAGCTAACTGGAAATTTCAACAAGAACCATGTTTCAGATAGGATCAACCATTTCGCATAAAAAAAGCAAACTTATCAACAGAGTTCGAGTTATCAGACTTTAGGCAATTACCCTTAACACGAATGTTTTTTAATATTTAAATTTTATTTAATATTAATATTTTAAAAAACATTCTTGTTTTCTTTATAATTTATCAAGTGTTTCACAATCTCTCTGCAAAAATGTTAAATAACAATTACCCTTAAACTTGAAAGGTTTCGAAAACATGTATTCAATACAAAATGAGACATTGATTTTCTCCATAACTTTTATTTCAAGAATACTTTGAGAAATTAAGAAATATGAGAGAAATTGGATAAAGTGTAGTTGGCTCCCTAAGTAAAGAGGTCTCATAAATAATAACTTTTATTATGACATCTTGGTCACAGACAAGATAGACACAATGAACCAGAAGACTTAACAATAAATAAATAAAAATTAGAACAAAAAAAAATCGCGCGGGGGAAGTATTTGTATACAAAAGTGGAAATATAATTTACAAAATTTTAAATAACTTCTAGTCTGTTTTTTTTTTTTTCTAAAATATATTACAGCATCTCTGAGTTATTTTCATAGTTAAACATTTATTTATTAAACAATAAATGTAATAGTTACAAGAGCTCTGGAGAGGTGAAGTGCGGCGGCGAGGCCCAGCTTGTTGTTCCAGAGGATGAGAACCCCGAGACCGGCAGGACGGGACTGTTCGCAGAGAGCATCGCAGATGTGTGACAGACCTGTGTCCTCCAATCCGTTGTTACTAGACAAAAGAGAATATACATCAGATGAGTTAGAGCTTCTTCTTAAAAGAAACTTACGTTATCCGCTAAAATAATAATAAAAAAAAAATTCCTACTAAAAAAAATATGTTTCAAAAACTATATATTTTTTTTCAATTGACTTTTTTTGTGCGTTCAAGACGTTCGCCACAGATCTATATAGAAGAAATTAAGTAATTCTGGTGTTAAATCAATAAATTCAATTTCCACTTATTCAAAAACCCAAAAAAAGTAGCTTCAAGGCCGCCTCCAAGGCGTCTCCTCTATAGAAATAGCATCATGATACACTTCCACTTGTTATTCAAGAGGCACAGTCTTCATCATAATCATTTTTCACAATTAGTGCGGACAGATCACATTCTCAAGCCAATGTCAATGAATATAAATGTGACTAACAAAGAAAAATATATACAACATGAATATATTAACTATAGAGACCAAACGTTTTCCCGTCAACGTAGAATTCTCAAATGCAATCAAAATTACAGTTGAAATTACAAATCTTTATTAAATGGGAGCCCAAATTGTGTGATGTATACGATGAATCCAAACTTTCCAAACGCATTAATATACATTTTGTTTGTATAAAATGTAAGGTTATAATTTTAACTTCTCCAGCTATACGATGTATAGAGGAAGTTTGGTCAAAAATTCGACGAGGAGTTTCCAGCGGAATTTCATATTTTCCGACCTCCAGATTCCAAATATGAAAAAACAAGTATGTCTGGGTGTGTGAACACGATAACTCCCGATAGGCTGAATGAATCGACAAGAAATTTTTATATGTGAATTCAAAATTCAATAAAGACGACGCATCAATTTTCAGCGGATATTACAACCGGCATAAGGGAAGGGGGAGAAGAGGTGGTCTCAACTCAAAAACCTGAATAACTGTCGATAAATAAATGAACGTATCGACATAAAATTTCATATGTAAAGTCAAAACCTAATGAAGACATAACCTGTCAAATTTCAGCGATATCGGCCGAAGGGAAAGGGAGGGTTAAGGGGAGGGACACTATTCAATAACCCTACTAACTATCGATGTACTGAATTTATCCACATTTTGTAAACTTAGGAGACCCTATGTAAGTTGGCTATCGAATATTAGCGCAAACAGTCGGGAAAGTACATCGCCGGTGATGCACCGACTTTTTTTTTAAATTGTAAAATGATATGGCTAGATACCTAAGATCGAGAAGCTGGAGTGTAGTGTTGCACTTGAGGAGGGCTGACAACTGCAGGCCATCGTTTGGTCCGAGGTTATTTTCTCCAAGGTAGAGCTCCTTCAGTGTAGTGTTCAATTTGAGTCCGGCCACTGTGCATATTAACAGAAACAAACAAGACTATTTCGACATTGCAGAATGAGCGTTCCTGACTTCAGGATCACATTTGTGAGGTCAAAATAAGAAGAAAATAATGTTCTAAAAAAGCATGGAACTGGCAATGTCAATTTGACGTTAAAAATATGTTTCTTGATCAATTTTGCGAAGACCTCTACTCGTATGCGATTAATCGAAAAATATTCTAAAACAAGATTTGTAGAGGAGAAAATGACCAAGAAAAAAACTTTTCCTGATTAAACTTAGGGAGAAATATTGGAAAGCCAGTTGTGTACACCTAAGTATCTAAGCAATGCTCTTATTCCACCCCGTCCTAAATTTTGTCTACCTAGGTTTAGTTGGGTTTTTTGCGATTACCTGACATCGCACAGGCTCGGGACCATCGCTTAGCGTCCCATCCAAAGAACGGCGTCCTCAAGGTTTTTTTCCTCCCAGATAAAAAAAAACTAAGGGCCTCGACCGGGTTTCGAACCCGCAGTTTTGAGCTCGATAGGCTATCATTCTACCTCTTGAGCTATCAAACCACTTAATTTAACATAAAGAACACCGGTCAAATAGAGGTAAACACCAAAGTCTACCAAATTTGATATTTCTGGAAATTTGTTATCTTATTTGATTACTGACTTCCTAATCATTGCTTATGGGAAAGAAAATAGGGAGACATTTTTTAATATTTGACTACTATTTGATTTTCTACAGTTATCTTGAACACCATTTCAGAGCTGAGTTTCTTGTTGGAAATTTACTGCTACAATCCTGTTCACGTTTTCACATCCTGGATTATAAACGGACGTTTTTACAACCTTAATATGATTTGTTTTCTCACCTAGGACGACAAGAGATCGACCCGCCAATGAACAAGCTTCCATTCTAAGGACGTGAAGCTGGGTGCCCAACCGCAAAGCCCGACTCAGGATTGGCACCACTTGTTCTGAGAGGGGAGTAGTTCGACATTCCAGCTCTTCTAAACACTTCGTCTGCAACATAGTAAACTTAATTTGAAAAACTCATTCAAATATGTTAAAACAATCAGAATTAATACATTTATATAAGTACTTACACGTTTTAACATCCGAGAACAGGCCTGCCATCCTCTAACCCCTATTCCTCCATTATTGGAAATAGTAAGTCTCACAGCAGCTTCATAATACTCTATCATGTCGAAAAGCGCCACCGCAGCCTAAAAAATACAGACCTTGTTTGAAAATAATCGACACATTCAAGGAATCATTTTTTTTTTTTTTTTTTTTTTTTTTTTTTTACAAAGGATTCACAACTTATAAATAATAAATACAAGCAAATATGCTAAAAGGGCATGATCAAAATGTCAAGAGGAGCGAATCACCCGGTGGTGATGAGTTGCACACATTTATAACTAGTTACTGTCACTGCTGCTACTAAGGAGGTCTCTATGCCATCGTCGCTTAAGGCGTCGTTGAGAAAGTGGCAGAGAATAGAGAATTTGGACTACTGTAGGAAGTAAGGGAGGCAAATAACTTTTTGTACGTGGATTTATCTACTTCGGTGACGAAGGGGATACTGAGGTTGGTATAGATGATCTTGTTGGAAACATGGTAAGAAGCATTGGCTATTACACAAAGAATTTTGGTTTTAAGGGATGAATGCGCTGAAGATTGGAAGCCTTGTCAGAACCTCAGAGTTCACATCGGTTCCAGCACTGCTTTGTATATGCAAGCAGTCTTTGTAAACGTTTGTAGCGTCTGTTCATTTCTTGTCTTTTTATTGACTTCTTAATTAATAAAATAATTAATCTCTATAGAATAATTATCTCTTAGTTAATATATTGTTGCAAAGGTTATAGGGATTATTAATGTGTATGCATATAGACACATCCAAGTTGGGTTAAAGCTGAACGCCCAATTACCTCATCATCGAGTCCGGTGTCTTCGAGGTCGATCCTCTCGAACTGGAGTCTCTTGAGAACCTCCTCCAGGGCCTCACAGTCCCCGAACAGCAACTGCTCCCCCTTCAGATCTAGCAGCTCAAACCGAGTGTTGCCTACTTCATCGTAGTCGTAACTCTAAAAATAGAGGCTTAAACGGTTGGAACAACAAGATGCCCATTTTACAAAAGTAAATATTTGAACAAAAACTTAACAAAAGTTCAAGCAACTAATCCAATAGGTAAATCGAACGAGAATATCTCGATGAAATATAGCTTATTAGACAGAGGAAGCGGAGAAAAGAGAACTGATATGGGGCTCAGATTCCTTGGTACGTTGTTTGCCAAGGCACTTCTAATAAAATCCTCACTAGACCGAGATTCTTCACACCACTGACATAGTCTTACCTACTTCTACACAATTAACCCACCTGAAGCACTTCTCGGTCTCTGATTGGCTCTTTACTAGCCAATAACACAAAGGTAATTGGCTATTTCTTTTTATATAGAAGGCTGTTCTTATCCGTTAATTTAATCAAAGAATTTCATCAAGCGTCTAATCGAAGCCTATAACACTTGTCAATTTTACTATCCCTCAGTTTGACGAATATCTTGAAATAACCTTATTGATTAATAACAGTCGATAATTGTACAAACCGGATATCATCAATCATAATTGAAAAATAGACATCAGGTATAATATCGAAATAATCTCCAACAACCATCGCTAACTAAAATAAACTACAATTTCAAAAGGCCCCAAACACAATTGATTATTCACATTAACGATGGACAATGGATTGATGCAATCGCAAGTTCTCCTCCAAACCATTTCAATTATCTTTTTCCTTTCTACACTATGGATAGTTCTAATTTCGATATAATCCTCATTTTAAAATAGGAATCACAAATCTGTTCAGGTTGAGAGAATGGCCAAGATAACTGAACATTGTATTTTTATTTTACAAATTGTTTATTTTTTTCAGCGTTCTGTAATAGACATCTAGATAACAGTGAGTAGCTCAGTGGTTTGCTTGCTTGCTGAGCTCAAGATCGCGGGTTCGAAACCCGGCCGAGACCCTTAAATTATTTTATCTGGAAGGTAAAATAAACTTAACCACGCCGTTCTTCGGATGGGACGTTTAGCGATGGTCCCGAGCCTGTACAATGTCAGGTACTCGTTAAAGAACCCTTATGGCTCCTCCAGACTCTCGCGAAGTAGCACGAGGCTGTCCGAGGCACGAGAGTGTGGAGGCGTTGCTCGACCCGCCTCGTGCTTCCTCGGCTCGCCTCACCTAATTTCGCATCGGAGGCGGTCTTTGGTACCCGAGTCAAAGGAACACGAGGCACGAGTACGAGGGAAGGGAGGTGGACCTCCACACTCTCTGCTTCCTCGCTTGCCGTTCAGTGTGTTCGTTTGTGTAGTTAAACTAGCTAATAGCAAACTTAGTTATTTTAATAATTTATTATTATAAATAAATATTTATTATTAATATACATCAATAATTTATAATGAGCGATTGGTCCCAAGAACTTCAGCTAAAATTCCTTGAGGCTTTTCAAGGGGAACCAGTGATTTGGGATCCCAAACATGCTAGCCACTAAGATAAGAAAAAAATTAACCTTAGCCTGGGGTGGAATTGAAAATGAAGTTGGCAAACCCACCAAAGAACTGAAAAGCAAAAAAGACTCTTTAATGGCTACATATCACGGGTATTGCAGAAAAATATCGGCTTCAATTAAATCTGAAGCGTCGTCTGAGGATGTTTATAAACCAGTATCCTATGTATAGACAACAACCACCATCTCTTTTTACGGTTTTTTAATTTTCTTGTTCAAAAAAATATCAACATAATTATAATAGCAATATGCAAAAATAGCACCAGCTGTTGCTGCTGCCACTTCGGTGTCACTCATGGTACTGAGGTGCTCGCAAAGTAACGCGAGAATGTGGATGCCAGTTCTCGCCTCGTGCAACTTCGGAACCTCACCGAAGTTGCTCCGCGAGAGTCTGGAGGGGCCATTACGCTAGGTGAATAAAAATTTAGAGTACGCAACATTTAGGACTCCCACAGTAGAGTCGGGCTCATGTCCACCAGAGTGAAGAAAGAGAGCTCTGGTAGTAGGCGATATGACCTCGAAGTTAAAGCCCATGCATGAGTCTCAATAACTAAGTAACAGTGAGTATGCCATAATTGCTTATTTACCTTTGTCAAAACAGCAATTTGGCACATTCAGGTAACATATTTATACACCTGTTTTTTTAAAATTGTAATTGCCTCATTGTTTTATTATTACTTCCCCAGTTATACGAAGTATAGGGGAAGTTATGTAATCGGTAAGAAATTCGATGCGGAGTTTTGCTATGGAATTTTTTGCTTACCAACCTCTTCATTTCAAAGATGAAAAAAAAAAAAAATGCTGTCTGTGTATTTGTGAATGCGATAACTCCCGATAGAATAAATGAATCGAAACTAAATTTTATATTTGTATCTTGAACCTTGAAAGGACGATACATATTGATATCAGCAAATCGGCTAAAGAGAGGGGGAGTTTAGAGGGAAGGCTTAACACAAAAACTCTAATAACTGCCGTTGTGATGAATGTATTGACACAGAATTTCATATGTATATTCAAAGCCCTATAAGGATGAACCTATTATTTCTCAACGAAGGGGAAGTGGGATCAGAAGGGGGACTCGACTCAAATACCCTAATAACTGTCGATACAAAGAATGCATTTATTGACACAAAATTTTGTGGGAGAATTCGTAAGCCACTATGTAAGTCAAATATTGAGTTTTAGCCCAAACTGTCCATTGAATTCGGAGGGAGAGAAAAAGCATAATTGATTAATTCAAGCTGGGAAAGGACAAACCCGGTCATTCACTGTCCACTTTGTTTTTTTTGATAATCTACGAGACCAAAAAGCAGGAAAACAAATTTTATTTACAACCGAATTATAGTTGAATAATTATAATACATATCGATTGTGAATCGGCAATCACTTCCCACTCCCCCCCCCCCCCCCCCCCCCCCCTGACAAAAAAGAATGAAAACTAATCATATTTTATTTATGTTAAGCTTATTGTAATTACTTTTAAATACTGAAGATTGGATTATTCTTATTTTGAAAAAAAGTTAAATGATAAATGCGCACAAACTTTCTGATTACAATGTTTTGTTCAAAAGAAATGTTTTCTTAAAATTAACTTTTTGTGTTAGATTGCTCCTTTGATGTTTTTACCTCGAGTTGTTCGATGACGTTCTTGATAGGCTTAGTCTCATGTTTCTCACTAGATCTAATGTAGCTGGCAATGGCAGTCTCTTTATTCGTCCCTTCGGCTGAAAAAAATAATATAATATATATATAAATTTATAAATAAATAAAAAAATTAGATAAAGATCCGCCACAACGGGGCCACTGCATTGGCGAAACTGCACAATCGGTTTGGCACTTAGGTTCGTAGTTTGCAAAAATTCAAACATAGGTTTGTATATTTTGAAGTAAAGGAATTCATCACCTACATTTGCAATGAACGAATTGAAAATTTGTTTGAAAACAATTGTTGATATGAGAGAGTGATAGAAATAAAGGAAAAATGTCATAAAAGTAGTCCCAGTTCAAATTATTATGAGCAACACTTCCAAAATTAAGATGGGAACGCAATTGGAATAAATTTCGCTAGCATAGAAGGTTAACTTTGAAAATGTCGAAAGAATATAAGACGAACATAGCCTCGAAATGCTGCCCCTAACAAAATGCCCTAGCGGCTGTTTCCTTTTTCAATTCCTATTCAATAATCAAATAAAATATTTGGATATTATTATAACTTTCATCAAAAACTAACATACCAAACATTGAAATTTAACTTTCAATTAAACAACCGGACCAGCTCCAGGACTAGCCTGGCCTCAGCTTCGGTCAGATACCTCAGCAGAACAGCCGCCCACATGTCATCCCTCAACGCATCCCATGGTAATGACAAACTATAAATCGTTGTAAATATGTAAATAAATAAATGTCACGACATCCGATGGTCGGATCGGAAATCGAAGCCTTAACAAAAATCTGAGTTGTTTCCGCCTGTTTCAAGTCCGATAAATAGCGAGAAAAAGAAGACGTTGCCGACGGCGGACATGGGGCGCCAGTAGCTCAGAGGTAGCGTACTAGCCTACTGAACTCCAGATCGCGAGTTCGAACCCGACCATAGCCCTCAGGGCTTTTATGTGGGAGGAGAAAAAACCTTAAGCACGCCGTCCTTCGAAAGGGACGTTACGCGCTGGTCCCGAACCTGTACAACAGGTACTCGTTAAAGATTCCTACCTTAAGTGAATAAACCTAGGTAAGTAAAATTTAGGGCTCTCATAGTAGAATCGGGCTCATGTCCACCAGAGTGACGAAAGAACGCTCTAGTAGTAGGCGATATTAATTCGTAGTTAAAGACTGGCCAAGAGTCATAATAACTAATAAACAATATAGCCATAGAATAATTGGTGCAATTTTTATTAAGAAAATAATGTATAATCAATAAAGCAAATTATACAAAAATAGAAATAAAATTTAATGTCAACGGTCCAAACTAATTAACAAAATGTTATTCAACTACTTAAATTAACGAGGCAATTGATTACAAAGGAGAAAAAAACTGATAAACGGTGGATTTATTCATATTTTTTCCGAATTATATAATATATATTAAAGAAACTGTTCCACACTGAAAAATTATGTAATAAAAAGGTTCCATCAACCGAAAATAATAGCAAAAAAAATTAGAAAATGTGCTGTTATGGAACAAAAAAGAAATGAAGTCTCAAGGTCTCTCCTTCATTGTAACAGGAAAAATCAGAATCAGACCGGACAAACTCAGAGATCTACTGTCAATCTTAGATTATACTTCTATTTTTGATTTATATTAGACAAAAACGGAATTTACCAGCAGTAAAGGCAATGCTCCAAATACTTACAAAGGGCGTCAGTATGGAGTTTAAAAATTTAATAATATAAACCATGGAAGGATGACCGAAAATTAATTAAAGGTAAAATTCTGTATATCATCCTCCCCTTCCCAATGTTATAATACACTAATGCGCTATAATAACCTATAGTAAGTTTTAAAGTGCTACTTAAAAATACATTTCAAGAGTTTTCAAACAAGTTTTTTGGCGTGTTATAGGAGTGGTTTAAAGTGTCTGAAAGACCCAAATAGTCAAGTGACAATGGATGGAGGATTATATGGAACAAGTTAATAGGCAACATATTACGATTTTTGTAAAATATAATGTATTATTATTATATTATAATGAACAGGGCGCCGGTAGCTCAGTGGTATGCATGCTTGCTTACTGAGCTCAAGATCGTTCAAAACCCGGCCAAGGACCTTAGTTTATTTTATCTGAGAGGTAAAATAAACTTAAGCACGCCGTTTTTCGGATGGGACGTTAATCGATGGTTCCGAGCCTGTACGATGTCAGGTACTCGTTAAAGACCCCTATGTGAATAAGGCTGGGTAGGCGAAAGTTAGGACTCCCAGAGTTGAGTTGGGTTAATAGTCACCAGAGCGACGAAAGAGCGCTCTGGTAGTAGGCGATATGAACTCGTAGTTAAAGCACGGAAATGAGTCATAATAACTAACTAAGAGCGTTTTAATAAGCAGGAAAAGTTTCATGTTGTGGGAATTAGTGAAAATTATTATAGGGAGAATATCTTATTTCGGAGCATCGCCGTTTTCAAATGGTGAGAGATATTTAAAACATATTCTCAGAATGCTTGTTTTATTTATTGAAGTAATACTCTACAACTTTTGTTTGAGAAATATTTTTAATTTGTTCCATAATTTAGGCAGAAAATAATTAAATAAAAAATGTTTCAGCTTCTTCGTATATCCATACGAAGAAGCTTTATGATCGTTTCTGAGAGCCGAAACAGTTTTGGCCTAGAATTTTAAAATTTCCTTTACAACTTTGCATTTCAGTTGAAAATAAACACTTTTTATTGTGTGTATCTGTCTGTCCCCTATATCGTTTTCACACGTCTAACTAATCAAACACTGAAAGGATTATTATTAAACTTGGTAGATAAGTTCCGTTTGACATGTAGTAGATGGTACCATTTTTTTTTTTTGCAAAATCGGACAATATTTAAGTGTAGTTAACCTGCACCGATTTTTGAAAAATTCATTTTTTGTTGGAAGTGTAGGTACCAAGAATTATTATGAGTCTTTCATTACTTTTTCTCAGAGAACGCAAGTCTGATTTAGTTTAACAAAACTATGAATACTTCCCCAGACCGAGGATTATCACAGTTTGGAAGCCGAGAGGAGTGACGGCCACAGTGCCTTCTTTTTCCACCTCCTCTACCCCTGGCCCGAATATACACATAAAATGTTGAGTCACGTAGATAAAACTTCACGGTCACATTTGAAGAACAACAATACACATATTCTTTGTGGTTTCATCATTACATTTTTAGCAGTTATGTTTATATATTAACCAGAAGAAGTAAAGAAAAAAAGATTCTAGTTTCCTGCAGCATTTACTTCGTATAAGCTTTATTTCCTGCTCCGATTTATTTTCAAGTTTAAGAATTTTTGAATATCAATACTTATTCAATGTATACTAATTGTGACAAAGTTTTTTTTAGTAGTTAAAAATTAACAAAGTTTAGAAAAGATATATACATTTAATTTTTTTCGACTCACTCGTATAAAGTGAGAAAAAAACAAGAAAAATACTAACAAAATCAGAAGAGCTATCTCTAGTTATCCCGAGGCCAATGATGAAATAATTGCCATCTGAGTGACATTTCGATAATGGTTCCAAACTAACCCACTGGTCTAATTAGTTAAGTATAGTTTTGTATGGACCAGTTACCCAACTTGTCTTACACTCCTCAATAAAAGATCGTAGCTAAATAAGATTAAATATACCAACTTTAAGCACATTCCTATTTACTTAGATTCATAATGGATTAACATGCAATGATACTACAGACAAAAAAGAAGAAAAAAAGGTCAAAAATGTCTAATGGCGCGTCTTAGGAAACCACACAAAATTATACAAATAATTAGGCTTATTAATTAGCCATTATTAACCTATTAGTACATAACACATTTTCCAAACTTATATTATCGGGAAGCGTGTTCAACACATCTCCTCTACTCCTCAGGTATTAAAAGAACTAAACTCTGATCATCTGCCAGTACTTCTTACTCTCCACTTCGATGGTTCTTTACAACACAACACAGGATTAATCAGGCACCCGTTCAATTGGAAGTTGTACAATAAAGTCATCAATAAGAGCGTAGATTTAAAAGTACCTCTGAAAACCCCAGCCGATGTAGATGCTGCGGTAGCTCAAATCACCAAGATAATTCAAACTGCAGCCAGCGAAGCATCTTCATCCAATCCACTGGGCGCTAAATCACCGTATAAACCTACTCTGATTATTCAACAACTTCTAACTGTAAAACACTCAGCACGCGCAAAGTGGATGAGAACGAGGCATCCAACAGACAAGCAGAGATTCAACAGGGCAACCAGGGATTTAACTCGAGCTCTGAAAGAGGAGAAGAATGTGTCGATCCGAAGCAGCATCAATGCTCTTAGCGCCACAGATGGCTCTCTCTGGATGAAAACAAAAACTATCACGAAAGTGCCAATTAATATTCCTCCTTTAAAGGTGGGATCCGAATGGTATGCTTCATCTCAGGAGAAATGTGACCTGTTTGCTAACATACTTGTTCAGCAATTTACCCCACACGATGAAAGTGATTTGGTATCCACACAAAATGTATATAAGCGACTGGAGGAGCCTCTACAACTCAATCCGTTTTCAGACTACTTCACTCCGGGTCAGGTGACTAACGCCATAAATCGTTCACCAACAAAGAAGGCGCCAGATCATGATCAGATTGTCCAGACATTACTAAAAGCACTGCCACGAAAAGCTATAGTATATCTCACCCAGATATTCAATGCTATGCTACGGACGACCCACATCCCGAATCAGTGGAAACATGCTAAAATCGTCATGGTGAAAAACCCCAATAAGATGGCCAGTGATCCAACTAGTTATAGACCCATAAGCTTACTTCCCCTGTTTGCTAAAATATTTGAATGCTTGCTGTTACCAAAACTATTAATGCTCCTGTCTCCTCTAGTGCCTGATACACAGCTAGGATTCAGACAGTCCCACTCATGTCCGTAGCAACTTCATCGAATAGTAAATGAAATATTAAACACATACGAGGAAAAACAAGTATGCTTTGGGCTCTTCCTGGATACGGAAAAAGCCTTTGACAAGGTTTGGCACCCTGGACTACTCTACAAGCTAAAACCCCATCTACCGGACACCTACAACAGAATTATAAAATCATACTTGTATTGCCGTACATTTTCCGTAAAATATGGACTCCACATCTAAAGCGATATGAGGAGGAGTGCCGCAGGGTAGTGTTCTGGGGCCCTTTCTTCATCTAATTTATGCAAGCGACTTTCCTACCTCAGAAAATGTGACTGTAGCACAATTCGCAGATGATGTTGCTGCCCTCAGCAAAGCCCTGACTTATGAAGATGCCAAAAATTATCTACAACAATTCCTGAACGAAGTCAACTTATGGTGTTGTAAATGGCGCATAAAAATGAACTCCACTAAGTCAACAGTGATAACTTTCACATATAAAAAAAAATATACCAAATCCAACCATCTTTCTTAAATCCCTTGTGCAGAACGAGTAAGATACTTAGGACTAATATTTGACGCGAAGCTAACATGGTCCCATCATGTCCAGCACCTAGTAGCGAAGACTCGCGGAAGAATAACAAACTTGAAGTGTCTCCTCGACCACCGCTCACCCCTTGCTTTATCAGTAAAAAGACTGCTATATTTGGTGCTGATACGTCCGATCTGGCAGTACGCTTGTGGCCTATGGGGTTCAGCTGCTAAAAGCCACATAACCAGGATACAAACTACTCAAAATCGCGTCATGAGACTCATCACTGATGCACCGTGGTATGTTCGCAACACAGTTCTACATGCTGATCTTGAAATACCGGAAGTAGCGGAGGACCTCAAAGAATCCTACATACGAATGCAGACAATGGCCCACCACCCAAATCCACTGGTGCGGGAAATTGCTGAACACCCACCACCTTTACCACTGGAACGAAGACTTAAAAAGAAGCGACAGCATGATTTTCTTCTCATCAATTAATCAAAAGACATTATGTAAGTTTCACAGCTAAACACCCTTGTTTTCCGCTACATATATATATATTTTTTTTCCCCCTACATTATGTTAAATTTATCTAATTCAAAGTTACTTGTTTAGGACAATTAATGAATTGTACCTGAGTTCATATGTCATGTTAATTAGGCCATTGGCCTAGGTATTATTGTTATAAACAGCCCAACTATAATATTCATGTATAGAATAATAAAGTTTACAATAATTATTTAAAAAAAAAAAAAAAAACTACCGATATAATGAATATATAGACATGAAATTTCATGTTGGAAAACCCTATGATGACATAACCGATCAAATTTCAGCGATATCCGCTGAAGGGAAGGAGGGTTCAGGGGGAGGCTCAATTCAAAAACCATAATAACTGTCGATGTAATGAATTTATCGACACATCATTTAGGAGCTCCTATGTATTGAATATTAGCAAACGATCAACTGGTTTTGGAGAGGGAACAAAACGTTAATGGATTAATTCCGGGGAAGTACATTGCCGGTGATTTACCGACAATCCCCCCCCCCCCTACTCATAATGTAAATATAATAAAATATTTTAAAAAATGATCACTAATGAATCAATTACATTTAAAAAGATAATTCCCGGTGTCTTAATAAAGAAAATAGATTTAAGGACTGATTTCTAATTAGCAGGTCCTTCATTTTGGCTCCCCTGAAATGTTGACATTTTCAAAGTTCATAATAAATATTTTCTACAGAGCCGACCATATACTTATAAGCTCTTGAAAAATCTATAATAGTTCCCAGGTTGAAGTAAATCTTAGTAAAAGATGGTCAAAGCCCTTCAAATTATTGAAATGGTATTTTTCCTATATTCAAATAAATGTACATCAGTATTAAGTGAACAAGTAAATGGACAACCGCTCTTGTTTACCTCGAGCATTTAATGAATTGTTTAGGAAAAATTAAGTGTACCACTTCAAACTATGAGAGGTCTAGATATCATGATGTCATACTTTTTTGCTAAATTTAATAATATTTGAAAACATATAGAAGGCATAATTTAATATTGTAAAGATATAATCGTTCTTATAATTCCTGCCAGAGGTTTCTTAAAGAATATGGAGCTATCAAGTGGCTCTACCTCAAATCTGCAGAATATTTTTGATGGATGAGGCTTTTTGGACAAGACGAACCGTTTTCGCACATTCTAGAAAGATGAAAGACAGAATGAGTGACACTCAAAAAGTTTCGTTAAGTTTTTTTTCTGGAATAAAACAACCATTGACTAAACGGAAAAGTAATAATTGAAGGGACTCTTCAACACATTTCGGAGAATTCATTCGGTACACATTTGATCCATGACAAGAAAGTTACCATTGGATATTTCCTCGAAGGTAAAAACAAAATTGTCAACAAGTTTATCAAGCTATTGTTGGCAGATAGTCAGAATTGTTGCTACTAGTTATTGTCTCATGCCTGGGCTTCAACTACGCCATATCGTCTACAACCAGAGCGCTCTTTCGTCTTTCTGGACATGAGCTCGACTCGGGTTCTAAATTTTGCCTACCCTAAATTGTTATTCACCTAGGATAGGGGTCTATAACGAGTCCCTGATATCGTACAGGCTCGAGACCATCGCTTAAAGTCCCATCCGAAGGACGGCGTGTTCAAGGTTTTTTTTTTTTACCACCCAGATGAAATAAACCAAACATATACTCTACTATGGGAGACTTAAATGTTGCCTACCCTTAATTTTTATTCACCTAGGGAGGGGACTTCAACAAGTACCTGTCATCGTACAGGCTCGGGAACATCGTTTAAAGACCCATCCGAAGGACGGCGTGCTAAAGGATTGTTCACCTCCCAGATATAAACCTAAGGATCTCGGCAGCGTGAAGCTTATTGAAAAACCAACTGAGGTTCCGACAGCTACATTAGAAGCGGATTTTTGTATAAAATAAATCAAGCTCCTGAAGTCAATACACTGCACCAGAATCGAAACAACAATGTTCCGAACTAGAAACTGATTTTCATCAATCTTGGAGCGTTCGTAAGTATACCAGTGTTACTTAAATTTAAAAAATGGATATGGCGGGCTTAGGAACTCCACGCATGAAGCTGTTAGAAATTCATTTAAAGAATAATACGTACTTAAAACCTACTATTCCTCAAATCTCAGAAAACGTAAGATAACAGATAAATTAGAAACTCATTACATTATAATTCAAAATTTGGAATTAATAACACCTAACAAACTTTTCACCTGTCGAATAACTGCAATAATCAATACACCTGCCACAAGCCCCCCATAATTCTATTTAACTTCATCTTTTCCATAAAAAATATTGCATGCAGTCAATAATGACGAGCTTCGAATTTCAAGTTGTAGTGATTGTAGGAAAAAGCGTGCCTATTTTCGGTGATCAATAATAAACATCCTTATTTACACATCAAAACATATAACAATTACCTTATAAATTGAAGTCATAGATAAAATATACAGGTGAAATATATATATTTCTGTTTTTTAGGCAGATACTTCGAAAAAATCAGAAAAAAACATAAGTGACCTATTTACAAGAACATTGAATTACTGTATTTAGACACTTACCATACTCCCAAGGATTCACAGGTTCCAAATATCCGGTGACTATTTGATTTTCGTTTTCAGGAAATGAAACACTTCTATTATTGAAATTCCTTCGTGTTGTTTTATTACTATCACGAAGACAGGATGACAAGGAATTGCTTACCAAGGTCGATTCTTTCTCATTTTCACAGTTATTTTCAGGTTCAGTATTAGCCATTTTTTGGACATTTCATATTGATGTAAATTTACAAATGGAAGAGATCAAAAACACTTGTTACAATTCACAAAACAAGTCCCACCATAACAAACAGTAACCATCAACTCCACAACTCAACTTGGCGGCTCATTCACGCACATTCGCCCCAGCAGCCATGTTCTAATAAAAAAAACACATGATTGTTGTATCTAGACAGCTGACTGGTCTTATCAGCTCTCACCTATATTTATCATTAGACATCATAATAAAAAGTTTCCATTGTAATTTCTATTGTTGAATGAACATTAGCACCGCTTAATTATAATGTCAAGTTATTTACTCCTATTGATTTTACAACATGCTGTAATGACTTTTTTTCAAATCCCCATTGGTGACCTCGTTGTAAATTTTTTCTATATTATTAACATTTACCTTATGTGATTTTACCGTAAAATTGTTTAATGAACTTATTAATATTATAATATAATATATTATATTCCCCTCCTTTATTGCTATTTTTATAAAAGAACTCATGAAATTTCTTAAAACATTCGCTTTCTTCACCCTTCAAATAATCACATTCTGTATAAGTTCATAATTCCAACATGATTCAAAATTTACTCTTTATTATAACATAGTTTAGCGCGAAGATGGCGGCGTTGGAAACGTAATATTGTTAGGAAGTATGTAAAGCAATTTTTTCTCTAAGAGATGAGAATTATATCAAAATTAGATTCGTTATCATAGGTGCCCGCAAGATTTTTTCATGTGTGCCAGGAATTTTGAAGGTTAGGGTATCCGGAAGCTAGTACAAGTTGGCCGAAAATTCTGGGAAATAAGCCTCCATATTCAGTCAAATTTAATTTAAAAATTATTTAAGACATTTCAAATTTTAAGGTATTGCGAACTCAAATTTCTTTTTTTTTCTTATTTGTTTTCTCCTCTTGGCCAAATTTCTTGTTAAAAGTATTAAATTTCAAAACTCTGGAATGCTCGGAGGGGAGGAGGGAGTGACTACTTTTGCCCTCCTTTCCTTTATTTATTTTACCCTCCCCTCCTCAAAAAAATGGGAATTTTTCAATTTTACCAGAAAACATTGTAAATTATATCATTCTAATTGTCTTTCTTGCATATTCTATGACGAATGTAGTTGGTAAAAGACATTGGATAATCATAACAGTTTTAGTGCAAATCAAGCATTAATCATTATGTGGCTTTTTTGATAAACATAATTAATTATTAATAGGGTAATATTAATTTAATGATAATTATCTTCATGATTATTTCATAATTATCTTCATGATTATTTATTAAAAATATTGCAAACAGTTCGATGTTTGTGAAATATCGATACCCAACCATGATCTAACTTGTTTATTTTATTTAGGAAAGTTGGGCTGTGACTTCTTTGCTATCGTATTGTAAATTTGACGTAGTTAGTGCCCCTTTTTTTTTTAAGCTAAGATTCTGTGATATATTTATAAATTTCTTTAAATTTAACAATCTTAATAATAAACTAGTAATGTTCGTATAATTATCGTATGTTCAAAGTAAAGCATGTTAGTTCACAATTTTGTTCAAAATGGATATTGAGCAACAGGAAAATGAAGATAGGTAACTCTTAGCTTTCACATTACGTGGCAGCGTCATTGCATTCCCATGTCGTCACTCTATTCAAATTTCATTACAATTATACATTTATTTTTAGTGATGTCGAAGTGTTGGATAATGAGCAACTCAGAACGACATTCTCCAGACAGCAATTCAGATTGATTGCAGCTCTCTCGAAATGTAAAAGCAAGATACCAAAAGATTGGCCTACTTTTAAGGTACCTATATTTTTTTTGTTATTGTACAATATTTGTATTGTTTTTACTATAGTAGAGTTAGACAGTGATTGTGGAGATGGGTTTTTAAGATATGAGCTCAAGTTTTTGTTTTTTTCCAATATATAAATAAGGTTCTAATATACTTTTTATACTTGGTGTGGAGGGCGTGATCCAAAGGCCGGCCCTTCCCAGCTGTAAGCAAACAATAATATTCCGATTAAAAAAAATTGGCTGGCTGTCATCTACACGGTCGTTGGTATTTTTATGTGACGACCGACTGTGGGTGATGAGAGAAAAGAAAATTATAGATTGTGGGTTTATTGAAATCAATTTATTTGTTATTAACATGCAACGGGAGTACAGCCGCGATGAACAAACGATTAAGTATTGAGCGATGGTACGAGAAGTATGATATATAACTTAGGGTCTCAGCGGTGATGTCCTTGACGAATGTGAGATCCAGGCATGTACGTCCCAAAGTCGTTGGGGTTAGTGTGTTGGACGCGTAGTCTAGGTTGAAGGTGTTTTCATGAAGCGTACGAATTCGAATTTGGCGATGATATCGATGTTGAAGTCACCGCAGAGCACAAGGGGGATGTCAGCCTACGCTAAAATAAGGCGGTATGTACTGGCGGTTATGTATGTACGGGAAGAGAGACTGATACATAAGCATGGAGATATTCTCTGGAGTTGTACCAGGATGCATGTAGCTGGATCCGAGCACGAACGTGAAGTTTATCTCGTCAGTGGCTATGGAAATTTCAGACAAGTGTCACTAAAGTAGTTACTTTGTTTTGAAATTACTAAGGGGTGAAAGAACTTTTTTGTTGCAATCTATCTACCGATTTTTGCGTTTGCATAGATTGTGTCGTTGTTGTTTAGTCTTAGTCTCGTCCCGTGATGTGGGATGTGATGATGACGTAATTGCAATTGTCAACTTGTTCATATAACTCCGGAACGGATATAGGTAACTGAGTCATCCTTTCAGTATTAAATTTGTCTTGTCGAGCACTATTCATGTTGTTAATATCATCAGTGTCACTATCGCCTAACTCGTAATTTTTGACTATTATGGCTTGTAATCTGCAGAGAAAATGATTATTGGTTAGAAAGGCACTATGTGTGTTTATTATTTATAATTTTTGGTTATGTTATTTATTTCTTTGTTTTTATGCCCAAAATGGCACCAGAAGTTCTCCGATTGGATAAACTGTTTGGTCGTTATAGCGGTTATAAGCACGTTAAACCGCTCGAAATCAGAGGTTCGCGGCGCGGCGGGATGACGTCAGAACGATAACTTTGTGTGTGAGGCATAAAGCTTAAGGACCGACCTACACGATCGTATGTTTACATTTAACGTACTGCTCATTCTCAACGAGTAATTGCAACGGACCCTAGAGCAACATTTCGTGACGCATGAACATCAGGGGCTGAGTTGTAAGACGTCACGTCAAAAAATGTGGATTTCATTTGGAACGCAGTGTATAAATCTTTTCCAATATGTAATACTTAATTTTTCTAAGTATACATTTTTTCACTAAACCTAACCTCTTTGTTGCAGAAATTTGTGGAGTCTTGTGCTGTTGGAGCAGTTCCAAATGTGCAGGTCATTCGAAGCATTTGGACAAAATTAAATGTAGTTGAAAATTCTAACCAATCCAGCACATCTAATCATGTGATTGAAATTAGTGATGATGACAATCCATCCAAGCCTAGCTTGGACAGAAGTTACAATGTTCCTAAGAAAAAGAGGAAAAGAAGGAGCGTAGAGGCTGCAATGAACGAAGAGGAAGCGGAAAGACTGAGAGAACAGCTACTAATGGATCGGCTTCTGGAGCTGGAGTTGTCCAAAGTTCTCAAAGAGATCACTGAGACGCCAAAGAAAGGACGACCTAGGACCACGGGTGGAACATCGCAGAGAAGAAGATCTGTTCACGTCAAAAAACAGGCTGTAGACAAAAATAATACTCAGGATATAAGTATTCTTTGTAAACAATTGGAACCTGAAGAATGACGAGAAAAGAAAAAGTATTTTTTTAAGTTTAAATTGTAAAAAAATTGTAAAGTTCATAGGAAGTGTTATTATTTTTATTTAATTAATAATTTACTGAAGGCTGTCTATTTTTCATGTAATCATTTTTTGATTATAGAGAGTTTTGTGCAAAACATTTTTTGAAGCAAGCAGCACGTTATAACTGGACCCTGGATTTTAGCCTCTATTCTGGAATATGTGGGCAACTATAGCTCGGCGTCCATATATCCATATTGTTAGGTTAGGTGTCACTCGCTCTTGAAAAATACCTTAATAGTTTTTAATTGGATACTGTATCTAAAAATGGTGTTTGAAAATTAATTATTTTCCGTCTTAAATTTTATGATCTAATTCACTCTCTGTCCTCACTGAGTATATATTATTTTAATAGTTAGAAAAAAAAAGTTATTAACAATATCTCCGTTTGTAAAAAAAAAGGTCTTTTTGTGAAAACAAGTGGAAATTTGGTTCTAGTTATAACTATTCTGGATTTTAATCACATCATTCACTCATCGCATAGCATTGATGTAATTCATCTTAGCTGGACAGTGAACTTAACATTTTCACAGAGATATTGTGAAGCACTTAATAAAAAATATAAAGAAAAACTAATATTTTCTTTAAAATATTGTCTATTTCACAAGATATGTAAAATATATGGGAGTACTTTTGGATATTGCTACCATATATTTTATATATCTTGTGAAATGGACAATATTTTTTAAAAACAATCGTTTTTCTTTATATTTTTTTAGCTGGACAAGTTGAAGATGCATTTTATTGGATAGTAGGTGTATGATGTCAGACTCAAAAAACCGGCTATGATTTGTAATATATATATTTTATATGTTAATAATTAACATTCGTGTTTTCAAATATTTATGGAATCGAATAAAAAGTGTAAAGTTAATAAAACAAGTAACTCGTTTAACTTTTTATATTGTTTAATACGATAAAAATGTATAAATAACGTGTACCGGTTTCGGCTTACGCCATCGACAGCACCAAGTTCAAAAGTGACTCAAAGTCTGCTGATTCAAAAGAGAAGGCCTAACTGCGGTTCCACATTGAAGGGACTGATTATAATTATTCTTTTTCGAAGTCGATGGGAAGCCAACCTTCTGCATTCTCACCTAGAAAAGTTAAAAAAAAACTGCTAAAACTGTTTTATTATAAGGTACATAATTGATTTTATGTCACTGATAATTTTTAGATGACAGGTTGTACCTACATTTATTATTGTTTTTATTTTTGAGTTTTCTCCTTAACCTAAGTACAAAAACAAAAGTGACTTTTAAACTTTGTGCTAACGATGGCGCAATCCGAAACCGGTACACTTTATGTATATATTTTTGTGGAATTAGACAATATAAAAGTTAAACAATTTCTTCGTTTTTATTTATTGTAGTTCATTCAGTATATTTCCCCTGCTGAACACTTCTGTCACGCCGCTGACAAGATGAACTATGGTCGACCTACTATACCTAGTAAATATTGTATTGAAGGTAACAACTTGCTCACTATTATTTTATAATCTATTCTCTTGGCGAGGTTGTTCTAGTGAGACTCAAGTTCAAGTTGATAGTGAAGGAGTTCAGCTAATATTTATTCCAGTATAGTAACCCATCTGGCCAATGTTCCTCTCGCCAGACTCCCAACATCTGGGTAAACCTTACAGAAGACAACGGGAGCTGTGAATATCCAAATATTTTCAGTTAGATTTGAAACCGTAGGGCTTCCCTAGATGGCACCAACAGCTTAGAGGTAGCATGCTAGCCTATTGAGCTCAAGATCGCAGTTAGTTTTTTTTTTTTTTTCTGAGAGGTAAAACGTAGCAGATAATCTCAGGATATAACTTAGCAAATCTGTGTCAAGCGGAAACCGATACATAAAATTAAGATATTAGAATTGATCAGCGACATTGTAGATCAAACTCTATTAAGAAGCTTTCACAACTAACCTAAATCTAGAGAGGAAGTGAATATTTTAAAAAAACAGCTATCAAAGATGAATTTTTGGTGGTAGCAAACAAAGTTGCCAACATCAAAATTGAATTGTCAACGACTGTATAAGGTTAATAATGTAGATTATTTTTGTAAGAATTCAGCTGTAAATCGTATAGGTTGTCATTGTGGCACCAATTTCTGCATGATCTGAAAACAAACTTATTACGGTAATGTTGGTAGTACGGATTCAATCAGATATGAAGGTAGTATACCTTGAGTAGAGATGAACAATTTTTCTTATTTGTCCCTACAGGATAATAGATATAAGGTTTAGGAGGAGAATAGAAAAATATAATGTGAGTTGTCATTGCTGAAATAAAAGAAGATGGGGTATATAGGTGAATCTTGTGACAATTCTCATGTAATTTGTGAGAAACTTTTAATATAGTAATGATGATAGATCCGATTCAATCAGATTTGATGTTCGACTACTATAAGTAGATTTTTTTTTTTTTTTATATGCCCGAGGAAGAAATATATAGTATAGGTGGATCTTTTGGCACCAAATAAGTGGCAATTCCCGAAAAACTCAGTGTTGGTAGTTTGGATTCAATTAGACATGAAGATAGTCTACCATGAGCAGAAATGATAAATATAATCTGGGTGGTCCGAGCTGAAATAACAGAGGACGGAATATACGATATAGCTCGACCTTTTGGCACCAGATCTCTTGTAATTTTTGAAAAACAGTAATGATGGTAGATCGGATTCAATGAGATGTGAAGATATTGACCAAAAATAACAGGAAGGTATAGTATGTTGCTCTCGTGGCAATTCTCGCAAGACTTCTGAAAAACATTAAAACCGTTATGTTGGTAATTTAGATTCACTCAGATATGATGTTAGGCTACCATGAGTTGAATAGAAAAATAGATGCCCTGGCTGAAATAACCGAGGATGGAATATAACGTATAGGTCGTAGTTTTGACACGAATTCTCTTGTGATTTCTGAAATACACTTTAATACGGTAATGTTAGTAGTTCGGATTCAATCAGATATGATAATATAGCACCATGAGTAGAGATGAATATTTTTTTGCTTTGTCCTAGGAAAAATAATCGATGAAGAAATATAAGGTATGAGTGGACCTTCTTGGAATCAAATTCATGTGGTTTTTGAAAAAACTCAATACAGTTACGTTGGTTGGTAGCTCGGATTCGAACAGATATGATGACGGTCTATCATGAGATGTCTCTTGTCCGAGCTTTAACTACGAGGTCATATCGCCTACTACCAGAGCACTCTTTCGTCGCTCTGGTGAACATGAGCCTGACTTCACTACGGGAGACCTAATTTTTGTCTTCCCTAAATTTTTTATTCTCCTAGGGTAGGGGTCTTTATCAAGTATCTGACATCGTACAGGCATCGCTTAACGTGCCATCCGAAGGACGGCGTGCTTAAGTTTATTTTACCTCAGATAACTGAGGGCCTCGGCCGGGTTACGAACCCGCTATCTATAGCACAGTCGGCAGCATGCATACCACTGAGCTACCGGAGCCCTGTTGTAAGTATCGAGGGAGGGATATAAAACACGTAAATCGAATCGATACATCACTGGTGCTCATCTCAAAATTATAACAGTAAAGAAACCTATTGAAAACATTGAAGTTATTTTTAAAATATAAATGGAAGAATAGCTATAATCCGATTTGAATTTCTATTGTGTTCATTAGGATGTCAATGACCAGACTTCTTGTGGGGGTAAGTGAAGTCAGCTTTTTAATATACTTTAATGTATTGTGAAATTACAGAGAATTTGATTGTATACCCTCCAAGAAATCAATAATCGTACTAATATTTGTTTGAGCCTTAGTTTATACTTCTATACTTACATATGTGATCGCGTTTCATGTCAATATCTTATTCTTATGATTACATTATTGTATTTTAAAATTAATTATTTTTCAGATTTCTACCCAATGTAAACACATATTCCTGAAAAACCAAGGACGTTTATTGGCTCCTGTTCCTAAACCCATTCATCATTGTAAATTGTTAAGTACGCCTGCAACGAACGTAGAGGTAGATAGCTATAAACTATTACTTTTATCTTCTTCCAACAGTCACTTAATTTCAAATTACAGTTTTATTGTCTATCTAAATTATTGTATGTAAAATTGAAAATAAAGTTATGTTAAAACATGTTATATACATGCAGTTAAATATATTCCCTTCCGGTAGGTATACTATAGGGTGGAAACCGGGGGAAAAAAAAACTTTTATTGATTAAATATATTTTTATTTTCAATTAAATGAGTAAATATAATATAAAATTGAAAATGTAACGAGATAGTTATTGGAAGTCTTGGAACCCGACAATGGATATTATATTATATTTACTTTTAAGCTGCTAGGTATATTGTTAGTCTGTCTTCCAGCCGGTGATACGACTGTTTCATAAAATAGCTGTTTATCTATTGCTTGCTTACTGAGCTCAAGATAGACGGTTCGAAACCCGGCCGAGGACCTTAGGTTTTTTTTTATCTGGTAGGTGAAAAACCTTCGAGCACACCGTCCTTCAGATGGGACGTTAAACGATGGTCCCGAGCCTATGCGATGTAAGATACTCGTTGAAGACCCATAGATTAATAAAAAAAATTAGGGGAAGACAGACTTTAATACTCCCACAGTAGTCGAAAAAGCGCTCTGGTAGAAGGCGATATGACCTCGCAGTTAAAGTCTGTGCATGAGTCACAATAACTATCAGTGTAATATGTTATTTATAACGGTTTTGTAATCGTAGCAGAAACTGGTGGTAGCAGCTATGTTATTAAATGTTTCCAAACTTATTTCGAGAAGATATCCAGTTATCAAAAAGGAATAATTAAAAAAAAAATGTTCAAAGCATTTAAATAGTTGAGGCAAGATACTTTCTGTTTCATCATTCCATTTTTTTTAGCATGTTTCGACATCGCAACTTCTCATTTTCTAAGTGAATGTACTAATTCCGTCCACAAACTTTTCCTCAACTTCTCAATCCTAATTCACCTTTACGTTGCTTTTGATATGGATGAATCATCCTGAGCACCTTAGCTAAGCTGAGCTGATTTACCTTCTTTTAATTGTTACTAGCAGGCGGAGGAGCCAGATAAACTGTACAAACTAATAGAATTGGAAATGCGAGGACATGATACAGCTGTCCTTAGAAGTTATACACATTTTCTATCCACTGCCGCCAGACACCTTAATATTGAAGTTGGTAAAAGGTAAACTGCTCGTTTATAATGATAATATGGGAATAGTTATCCCATTTATCTAGATTAACATTATATAATATATATTTTTTTAAATTTATTTAGCTGGACTCCTAGGAAAGCCCAACACGAGAGACTTACCCTTCTCAGATCAATTCATGTAAAGAAAAAGTACCGGGTTCAGTACGAGAACCGTACCTACTTCACTTTTACCCAGTTGCATCGACTTACAGGTTCTACTGCAGACACGTTTCTAGAATACCTTCAACGGAACTTACCAGAAGGGGTTGCTATGAAAATTACGAAGGTTTGTACACGTTGCCGTCCTTTTTTGGGAACTTAGTATACTTTTCAATGTCCATTGAAGGAGCTACTCAACATGTTATTACTTACATCAATAATGTTTTATAGTTGTTTTGACTTTTCTGTACTTACGACCTCCAGGCAGTGATTTCAGTTGACCAATATTTAGACA
The DNA here is from genome assembly GCA_963662175.1 of Aradus depressus. NCBI lineage: Eukaryota > Metazoa > Arthropoda > Insecta > Hemiptera > Aradidae > Aradus > Aradus depressus. Next base: position 44,698,566 of record OY759214.1, on the reverse strand, counting down.
AATTACTGCCTCTTACAGAACCACCTAGCTGGCTACATAGGGCCAAAACACTACGTCTCCATAAATGTTTTACCATTTTTTAGATTTCTCCAGAGCCACATTAGTTTAATGACGAAGCAACTACAAGAAACAATAATTTTGCGTCGTAAAATTAGAATTTGGAACTAAATTACATGACCTAGATGAAATTTAAATTAAACTGAAATATATTGGTAATCGTTTTCCAAAGAAGCAAGATATGGACATGTACACCCCTAAAGAGGAATGGGGCCTCAGTCATGAAGGGCGAGCAGCGAGCCGCCACAGTTCATGAAATGCCTTGTTTTTTCATGAAATTACTGATTTCACTAAGTGATTACGACATACTCGTATATATATTTATATATTATGTTTATTTATAGGTTGGACTTGAGAACATTCCTGATCACATAAAGCCGCCAGAGACAGTCGTCAATGAGTAAATGTAATGATTTTACTTTCGTTTTGTAATATATTGTTTTAATAAATATTTCAAGAAACAATTTTTCTAATTGTGAGTTAACCAAGTTGGCGTTGCTCTCCATAAACCTGTCTGTTCAGATAATTTGTCCTAAATATTTAAGTAGGTACTTACTCGTTTTATTCGAGCTATTAACAATTTTTGAATGAATGAAAATAAATTTTTATTCTGGGACCGAGGTCCCCTAAGAATAAATACAGTCACTGGACGGAGTAACAAATAAAATTAAATATCAGTGATGAGATAAAGGTGCTACAGTGGATAAAACCAATAAGAGCAAAATAAATAAAACTAAATAAGAAAAATCATTAAATAAAACTAAATAAGAAAAATCATTAGATAAAAATAAAATAGATAGTGATGATAAAAATTAAAAATAAATAAATAAACTAAAGAAAAAAGTTAAAATACAGATTCATTAAGAAATCAAAACAAGATAAATGTGTCTAAATAAATATGTAGAAGATAAAATAAAATAAAAAGAAAAAACATGTATATAAAAATCGAGATTATGGAGGAGGGAATCTAGACCAGGCTTGCTATAAAATGAATTTAAGACAAACTAATGAAAAAAATAAATAAAATAAAAGGATGAAGATGAAAAGATAAATAAGACAAAGAAACAAGAAATTGATGTTAAGGAGAGGGAAAGCATGGAAGAAGGGGAATAAGAGGCTAATCAGAGGGGGAAGATTGTTTATTGAGGAGGAATTGGAATAGCGAGGATTTGAAGGAGGCCACGGAAGGAGAGTGACGGATGAAGGGAGGCAGGGAGTTCCAGAGGGAGGAGGCTTGGACAAGGAAAGAGTTGTGGAAGGCAGAGGAGCGATGGGAGGGGATGAAGAGGTCCGAGGACGGGATCTGGTATGTCTTTGGTGGACAGAGGACTTGAATTGAAACATTTGGTAAAGGTAGTAGGGTTCTTTGGATTTTAACATTTGGAAGAGGAAGGAGCCTAGGAAGTAATCACGGCGGTAGGAGGGTTTGAGCCATTTCAACTCGGAGTACCAGGGCGAGATGTGAGCATCTCTAGGGACATCGAAAACAAACCTGATGTGAGCATTTAGGGTTCGTTGGAGTTTGTTATCGAGTCCCTTGCTCAGATCATAATAGACCAGGCACCCGTAATGGAAATGGGGAAAGATGAGGGAGGATACGAGGAGTTGCCGGAAACTTTGTGATAGAGAGTGACGGGAACGTTCAAATTGTGCTAGGGATTGAATGGATTTACGGGAAATGTATGATATGTGGTCTTTCCAGGAAAGGGATTGGTCTAGGATGATACCCAGGTTTTTGACTCTTGTCGAGTAGTTAATGTCGGTGTCGTCCAGCTTTAAGTGAGGGGGTCGATTAAGTTACTGAGGAGCTTCTTGTTGCCTAATAAAATTGCTTGAGTCTTGTCGGGATTAAGAAAGAGTTTGTTCTGTTTGGCCCAGGATGATATCGAATTGAGAGTTTGAGGAGCAATGCCTTCAGCGGGGCGTGCTTGTCGAGCAGCTCTAGCAAGACAATCCAAGATATCCTGCCAGTTCACTGCGTTAAGATCCTCTTGGAGCGTCTCGAAAGTAAGGGACTTTTGGTTTCGGAAATAAATGGTGCTAGGAGTAAGATGAGGAGATATTTGGATGAGGTCGTGAGCGAAAGGAAGGGAACTGGCTGTTGAGAGTAGGAGCAAAGCTTCTGTTGGGAGTCCACCAGGTAGAAATCCAGCCAGGAATGGGAGGTGGGGGTGTGATGAGTCGGGGCGTAGGGAACTATGAAGAGGTTTAAGGAATAGCTGAGGTCTAGGAGGTACTTGGAGTCGAGAGAGGATGGGGATAGGAGATCGGAGTTGAAGTCCCCGGAGATGAGGATGTTACTGTAGAGGGGGATGAGGCGGAGGAGAGCTGACTCGAAGGTGATGTTGAAAGGGACTTTGGGAGGTCTGTAAACTACTCCATAAAGGAGTTTGGTGGAGCCTGTTTGCACTTCTAGGAAGAGGAATTCAACTTGGGACGAAGGAGAGGGAGGACGCACCTAGACGACGAGCCTTGAGGCTGTGATGTACAAAAACAGCAACCCCACCGCAAGGTCTGTCTAGGCGGTCATTTCTGAAGAGGAGGTGGTCAGGAAGAGAGACGATTGAGGAGGGGATCCAGGGCTTGAGCCAGCTCTCGGAGATAGCGACGATATGGAAGCTATTGGAAAGGAGGAAATCTGAGAACTCGTCGTGATGGGCTGGGAGGGACTGGGCGTTAACATGACAGCACTGAAGGGTATTATACATCATGGGAGAGGATGAAGAAGAACACAGGGAAAGTAGAGTGAGGAGTGAGAGAGGAAGTAAAGTGGTGGAGAGGAATTAGGAGAAGATAAAACATCAGATAAATGTTAGGTTAGGTTTTATGACTCATGCCCGGGCTTTAGCAACGAGGTCATATCGCCTACAACCAGAGCGCTCTTTCGTCACTCTGGTGGACATGAGCCCGACTCTACTGTGGGAGTCCTAAATTTTGCCTACCCTAAATTTTTATTCATCTAGGGTAAGGGTCTTTAACGAGTACCTGACATCGTACAGGATCGGGACCATCGCTTAATGTCCCATCCGAAGGACGGAGTGCTTAAGTTTATTTTACCTCCTTATATTATAAATTATATAAATATTAAAAAATGACCAAGACCCGGCATCACCCTCCATGTACAAGTGTTTGAAATAAAATAAAACTACAAATATAATAAAATTGAGGAGATAACGTAGGCGAATTGATGATAAATAAATAAGGTAAACAATAATGATGAGAACAGTAATCAAAAAGAACTTAAAGAGGTACCTAAGAAATAATTGCAAATAAATTTGTAAAAGAGAAAAAGTGAGGGAAACCAAAAATTGGTGCATGCAGAGAAATAATTGATAATAAGCAGAAGTGAAAAGACAAGTATAAAAGAATGGCAAAAATTAAAGGAAAAGAGAAAAAACAGTATGAAATGAGTAAATATAGACAAGTAACAAGGAGAATAATCAAAATGGGGGTAAGAGTAGAGATCCATTAAGATCCCAACAAATCGGGAATATCGAAACCAGCATATACGGAAAGAGGCTTGGGACGAAATAGGAGAAAAACTCGGCATTCCAGGTTGTGGAAACAGTTATTTTTTCATATATTTTATTAGTTTGTACAATTTATAATAGTTCAATAGGCTGGCGGCGCGTAGACAGGGTTTTAACCCCACCCCCCCGAAATGTTTTGCTCCTTACGCCCCAGATAGGCGCATTTTAGAGCACGAATGCGCCTATTAAATAAATATTATTGGACGTGTCACGGAGCAACTATACCCTTTCGAATGGAGTGCCATTGCCAAGGACAACTTGCTGAACCATGTTCAGAAACGAAGTACTTTTTGAACTTATCTCGGGTGGAGGCCGCTTGTCTCAAGAAATTTCTACGAATGGGTTGGAGGTTGGCTACACCATGAATGTGTTCATTTTCCATTCGGATTTGTTCCTCAAAAGCTGAAATGTTGGTTGCTGTATTCCGAAGCATGTTGTGTAGACAGGTGACAGCTAAAATAATTACATCGGCAGTTTCTGGTTGAGTTTCGATGGGCTTTAGAAATATTCTCCAGCGCCCGGCTAGAATTCCGAACGCATTTTCTACAGTCCGTCGAGCTCTTGAATGGAGGCAGTTGTATACCTTCTCTTCGTCACTTGAAATGGCTGCTTTGCTGTATGGACTCATCAAATAGGTTTTAAGAGGAAAAGCTTCATCTGCAACAATTAATTACACATGGAAACTTCTCCATTGCTGGTAGTAGCTCTTTGTCATTTGTTGCTTTCAAATTTTTTCCCCATCTCAGATCGCTCAACAGTTCCTCCATCGCTGCTTTTGCCGTAAGCTCCAACGTCAACAAGCGTGAATTTGTAATTTGCATCAAAAAAAAAAAAAAAAAAACGCACTTTGTAAAGAAAATCAATAAAAATTTCAAAATGTTTAGAGCCACTGCAATAATTTATTTTCCTCCCAGATATCCGCTTTTAAAATAAAGTGGTACAACTTACCTCAAGCAAACTGCAAGTCGTACCTCAGCCGAAATGCTTTCCCTGAGTTGAGTGGAGCATTTCTCTATTTTAGGACCAACCAAGCTTAGGAGATGGTAGAATTCAGTTTTTGTCATTCTGTAATACCACTTAAACCGCTCTTCATCTTCTATTAGTTGAGGCATTCAATTTCGGAACTCCCCGAGTTCGTCTCGCTCCATATTGAAAGGATGCACCCATTCTCTAGACGAGCAAATAGATGCAATACACAGGGCAGCCATTTCTTCTTCTTCTTCTTCCAGCATGTCAAAAACACGGAGTACACTCATGGTTGGAGGTTCAAAACGAACTGTCGAGAAATGCAAAGCACACCAACTTGTTGTTTTATGTGCTATAGTCAGGCCAATGTGAACACCGCTTCATGTCTGACGTGGTCCCACAGTGCCTGACGTGACGTATTCCCCTGTAGTCTGTATTCACCTTAAGAGAGGTTAACATGAAAATAATAACTAAATAAACTGATGCAAGTCGGGAGGCTTAGTGATCAAAACAACTGGGAGTCCCACATCCTTCCTCATGAGGACTTTGCCTCCATTCATCCAAACAAACTTCACCTTACCTTCCCTTTTAAGTTTCCTGGTCTCCGCGTACAGTTTTTTGTATAAAGGGTCAGAGACTCATTAATATAAATTGTATGGTTGGTGTTGTCCGTCCAGCCGAGATGCCGCGTTTTTTTAATAAATATAATTTTATATTTATTAAAAAAACGCGGCATAGATATTTATCTATTGTAATTCTGTCAGAAGGTTTGAGAGCAACCAAGTATTTTTAAAAGCGAATTGAAACATTTTTTTTTTGCTTTAAAAATATTAACACATATTGAGGTTAACTTTTCCTAATATTCTTTGAATTTAGACCATTAAATCAAGATGTAATAGTTTAATTTGCTTATATATTGCTAAAATTAAATTACATTTCCTTTTAATAAGAATATATACATAACATTCAAATTGGAGGAAATAAATATATTAACAATAAGAAATGTTCAAATAAAAATACTGATAAATAATATTAAAATATTTTCAGTTAATGTTCTTCTCTGTGTTTTTCTTTGAAGGCACTTCAATTGAAAAAGGCTTACATTCTAAATTACTTAAATTGACAAGAACGGCTGTGTTGGTTTTACTAAAAGATGGAATACACACAAGTCTGGTCGTTTGTTTAACGTTGCTCCCTACAAAAAAAAAAAAAAAAAAAAAAAAAGAAGGGTTAATTATCACTATTTAACAAAAAGTTCGATAAATAAAAGATGAACTATCAACAAAAGTTATAGAACATTTTAAAACATTTATGTATATGAAATACATTTTTTTGTGGTTCATTTGGCCTATGAAATAATTATAAAACAATATATATATATATTGTTTTATAATTATTTCATAGGCCAAATGAACCACAAAAAAATGTGTGTATATATATATATATATATATATATATATATATACATATATATATATATATATATATGTATATGCGGATTTATGCGTTGGAAATAATCTTGATAAGCAGAAAATCACCGGATACTGACAACCGAGTTTTTCGAGTACCAAAACTAAATTTTGAAGCTACTAATTATACAGAGTAATTAGGAGTCATTACTCCTTTTTCAATTTTGTCCTATATTGATTAAAATTGCACACTTTTTAAAATTTCAATTTCACTTATATAAAGAATTTACACTAATTTACATCAAATTTTAAAATACTAAAGTTATCCGCATTAAAATCTGACGCAATGGTAGCATTTTGAATAATTTTTATTTCTCGGATGTCATTTTTTCTATAATTAATATTCCTTGGTTAACTTCTAAGTACTTGAAATAATGTTTTTTTACGATGATATTACTTGTAATTAAGTGGGGCACGACTTGGAATTGGAATTTGACAGAAAAATAACAATAAAATCGAAAAAAATTTCAGTTCTTAATATACTACTCGAAAAAGCGTGAAAATCGTGTTTTTGAGACGAATGTGGGACCCCCTAAAGCATTGACAATAGTTTGTTTGATATTTTGTTATTGTTTACATGTCAAATACTTTCAAGTTTTCGTAGGGCCATCAAATTAAAAAAAAATCGATACACCCTAATATATATGTATAATATACACTGTATATACCTATATGCTTAATTTTAAAACAACCATGGGGGGATGGTGGCCGTGCGGGCTAGAGCGTAGAGCTTTGGTCGCATGGGTCTTCACCATGATTTGCGGGTTCGAAACCCGCCAGGGAGTGAGTTTTATTTCGTAGATAAAAAAACTCCCTCCCGAGGTCATGGATGTCGTAAACAACTTTAATAATGGAGTAGTGTCGAAACAGGTAATGAGATTTTCTTTATAATAAGACACAAACTTTTTTTTTTAAAAAGTTTTATTTATTTATAGGAATTGGTTTGTGCTAATACAAAAAGTCGTCGGTGAATCACCGGCAAGGTACTTCCACAAAACGAATTTTTATTTTTTTATTTTTTATTAATTTTTGGCTCCCTCTCCAAAACCAGTCGACCGATTGCGCTAATATTCAACAGTTGACTTACAGAGGGGCTCCTAAATTTTGTGTCGATAAATTCATTACATCCTTGGGGAGTCCCTCTCTTCAACCCCCTTCCCTTAGGTCGATTCCACTAAAAATTGATGTCGTCCTTATTAATTTTGAATTCACATATGAAATTGTGTGTCGATACATTCATTACAATGGCAGTTATTAGAGTTTTTGAGTTAAGTTTCTCCCCTCCCCTTTGGCCGATTTGTGTGAAAAATAATAGGTGTCGTTGTAAGAGGATTCTGGATTCACATATACATTAGATACATTTATTCTATCGGGAGTTATCGTGTTCACAGGCAGACAGATTTTTTTTTTTCATAGTTGGAATCTAGAGGTCGGAAAACATAAAATTTCGTTGAAAACTGCGCATCAAATACATAACTTCTCCTATACTTCGTATAGCTGGGGAAGTAAAAATGTCCTAGCCATTGGTTCAATTTCATAAATTAGATGTGGAGCAAATGTTGATAATTAATTGTATTCGTAAGAATTAACAACCCTTGATCTAGAAGTACATATATTTACCATGATCGTATTCAAGTAGCTTCGTCTGAAAAACTTCATGATTAGAGCTAAAAAATACATGCGGCTGTTCTTCAATAATAAACGGATCTTTCTCGAAGTACGGATAACAACCTGCAAACAAAATAATGCACAAACAGGATAAACACTGATGTTCGTTTAAGGTTGCCACAGACAATTGAGTGGGTGGGTGAGTCCATGACAATGTGTGTGTAGTGCACTACAGTGAATAACATTTTATTCATTATCTTCCAATTGTAGACGCCAGTCCAAAAGAAAACTTGTCAAAATTAAAATGTCCTGAAGAGAAACACAACTGTACTTAACAAAAGTAAAAAAAAAAAAAAAACTTCACCTATCAAGAAAAATAAACTCACAATTTGGAAAGTAATTCACAATAGCCCAGTCCGTAGATACATTGTACCTTACAAAAGGTGCGGTACAAGATTTTTTTTTTTTGATTTGTGTAAGTTGGTACTATGATGGAAAAATAATGGGGTACGTCCCTGGTTCCTTGGTGTGGTTGGCTCTGCAGATTGGGTCCCCCGGCAATCCCTATCTGGTCCTACACACATTGTAAACTAGCAGTAATACCCGGCGTTGCCTGGGGAACATTGACTTTTCTCCTTATATCTCTCATCCGAATCCTATTCAATTCTTCAACGGGACATGCATGATGTTATAATTTTATAAGTTAGGAACGCTGAGCACCACATCTAGTATGTGCCTTGCAACAGCGGACCCCACAGCTAGTACGAAGTTAGGAGCGAATACACAGTTACTACTACTACATGTGAAATTCATGACAATCCGATTGCCCTTTAATCATTCAGCATTATTTTTATGCTTAGCCCCCCCCCCCCCCCTCCCAAATTTTTAAGATGTCACATAGTGTATTTTTCTATTTGGCCATCAAGAATACTACATGTGAAATTCCATGACAATCCAATCATCCGTTAATGACCTATCACTATCTTCAAATTTAGACCTACCCCCATAACCCCCCTCCCGTTCACAATTTTTTGATGTCAAACACCCTATTTTTCTATTTGGCCTTTATGAATACATGTGAAATTTCGTGACAATCCGATCATCCGTTAATGACTTATCACTATACTTATACTTAGGCCCCCATCAATCCATCCTCCCGTTCAAAATTTTGTGACTTATACACCCTATATTTCTATTTGGCTTTTAAGAATACTACATGTGAAATTCCATGACAATATGACCAACCGTTAATGAGCTACCACTATATTTATACTTAGCCCCCCTCCCCCCCCCCCCCCACAACCTCCCCTCCCGTTCAAAACTTTGGGTCGCCACACACCTTTTTTTTTTACTACATGTGAAACTTCGTGACAATGCGACCACCCGTTAATGAGCTAGCTCTAGATTTATACTTAGCCCCCCCCCCCTCAACCCCCCCACCCGTTCAAAACTTTGGGACACCACACATCTTATTTTTCTATTTGGCCCTCAGGAATACTACATGGGAAATTTCGTGACAATACGATCAACCGTTAATGAGCTAGCTCTATATTTATACTTAGCCCCCACCCCTCCTCCCGTACAAAATTTTGAGCCGTCACACCGCCTATTTTTCTATTTGGCCTTCAGGAATACTACATGTGAAATTTCGTGACAATCTGACCAACCGTTAATGAGCCAGCTCTATATTTATACTTAGCCCACATAGCCTATTATTCAATCGGGCTCAAAAGAATGCTACATGTGAAGTTTCATGAGGATCCGTCCAGCCGTTTGGGCGTGATGCTGGAACAAACATACAAACAAACACACACACAAACCCCGTTTCAGCTTTATAAATATAGACTAGCAGTAATACCCGGCGTTGCCCGGGGACCTTTGAATTTTCTCCCAATATCTCCTATAAGTCTATTCAATTCTTCGACAGTACATTTAAGATGTTATAATTTTCAATTATTCATACGGAATAAGGCTTATAGTCCTTCAACTATAGTTACGATAGTAAGTTTTTAGGACCCCTGGGCTCCACAGCTAGTATGTGCCTTGCAACGCTGGGCACCACAGCTAGTATGTGCCTTGCAATAGCTGACACAACAGCTAGTACGTAGTTAGGAACGCTGGGCATCACAGCTAGTAAGTGCTTTGCAACAGCGAACCCCACAGCTAGTACATAGTTAGGAACGCTGGGGACTACAGCTAGTAAGTGCCTTGCAACAGCGAACCCCACTGCGAATACATAGTTACTACTACTACATGTGAAATTCATGACAATCCGAATACCCTTTAATCAGTCAGCATTATTTTTATGCTTAGAAACCCCCCCCCCCCCCCCCCCCCCGTTAAAATTTTTAAGATGTCACATAGTGTATTTTTCTATTTGTCCTTCAAGAATACCACATGTGAAATTCTGTGACAATCCGATCATCCGTTAATGACCTATCACTATCTTCAAATTTAGGCCTACCCCCACAACCCCCCTCCCGTTCTCAATTTTGTGACGTCACACAACCTATTTTTCTATTTGGCCTTTATGAATACTACATGTGAAATTTCGTTACAATCCGACCCAACCGTTGAAGATTTAGCACTATATTTATACTTAGGCCTATCCCCATAACCCCCCCTCCCGTTCAAAGTTTTGGGCCGTCACACACCTTTTTTTCTTATTTGCTTTTAAAAATACTACATGTGAAATTTCATGACGATTCGCCCATTAGTTAATGAGTTAGCTCTATATTTATACTTAGGCCCCCCCACTACCCCCCCCTCCCGTAAAAAATTTTGAGCCGTCACACCGCCTATTTTTTTATTGGTCTTCAGGAATACTACATGTGAAACTTTGTGACAATCCGACCAATTGTTAAAGAGTTAGCTCTATATTTATACTTAGGCCCCCCCACAACCCCCCCTCCCGTTCGAAACTTTGGGACGCCACATACCTTTTTTCCTGTTTGGCTTTTAAAAAGACTACGTGTGAAATTTCATGACAATTTGACCATTAGTTAATGAGTTAGCTCTATATTTATACTTAGGCCCCCCCACAACCCCCCCTCCCGTTCAAAACTTTGGGACGCCACATACCTTTTTTTCCTGTTTGGCTTTTAAAAAGACTACGTGTGAAATTTCATGACAATTTGACCATTAGTTAATGAGTTAGCACTATTTATATACTTAGGCCCCCCTTACAACTCCCCCTCCCGATCAAAATTTTGGGTCGCCACATAGCCTATTATTCAATCGGGCTCAAAAGAATGCTACATGGGAAGTTTCATAAAAATCCGTCCAGCGGTTTGTGCGTGATGCTGGAACAAACATACATACATACATACATACAAACAAACAAACAAACCCCGTTTCAGCTTTATTAATATAGATTAAAATTATAACTTTCTCAATCTTCAATTAGTTATGTGTGGCAGCCTATAAATAGTATAAATTGAAGATGAGTCTAAACATGGTTCTATGAGCCACCTATCACTTGCATTGAAAAGTTGGCTTATAATTAAAAATGATTTTGGGAAAATGTCTGAACAAACAATACAATATACTAATATCATATATAGTGAGCGCGCTACAGCTTCCCAAACATTGACAATTTCAATCTTTTCAAGTTTCCCCAACCCCCTCCTCCTGCCACCTTCCCCCTCTCTTGCCTCCGCCCCCCTGACCATCACACTCACTATTCTCTCCTGACTATTGCAGTTCTAGAGATAATTATTAAACTTGACAATACTTTCTATCCTGATGATTTACTGACAAAGAAGCAATATTTGAATGAACAAAAACAACTCTAGACATCAGTGTATACAAGGTATAATGTTATCAAAAAATAAGTAAAGCAAATAACATGAAAGTTAATAGAATAAATCAGTAATAATTATTCATCATTAAATATTCATCAGTGATAAATCAGTAAATACAATATTTAACATGATTGTCATGAATAACAACGAAATTGAACATGCTGGTTTCATATTAAAAATTTGCAATTTGAAAGTAACAACTAAGTAAACATTTTGGTAGGTAATAGAAACATAGGAGAGAAACATGCAATACCATTATCTTCTTCTAAGACGTTTCGAAGGCCCAGGTTCTTCTTCACGTTCTTTGTTTGGAGGTAGAAATACGCTTTCGTTATCAAGGCCTTCGTTTGATGGGGGCTCCAAAAGCTGGTGGAACAGGTCCTCGTCATCTTCGCTTTCATCCAAAGACGAAATTGGTACAGAATTTTCGCTCATCATGCCACTGCTTACAAATGCTGGAGGATTTCAACCCTGCCTTGCAATTAGAGCAGGCCCTTGTGCATCCTATTTCGCAAGAGCACGACACTCTGTTAAGAAGAGACCAGGTGCTGGATCTCTTATTGTTTGAACAGGCATCAGACATTCCCTCCTGCTCGCCCAACCCTACTCCTTTGGGTTGATGTAGTTACCCCACCAACTTTGGATTTGATGAAAGCATCTGTTGGACACTAATTTTGCGAACAAGTTAAATCGCAAAGTTTCCAGGGATTGGTCTGGGGTGATGTCGCCTGTGTATAAGGTTTTCAGAATCTGCTCTCCAGCATCAGCTATGTCGTCGTGACTGCTTTTTGGATCCATAAATACTTCCTTCAGTTCAGGAGATTTGTCGACAATGTTGCACAATTTCATTTCCTTGACCAAAGATGGCCGATGTGGTATCACATCCACTAAATGCATGTACGAACAGGATACTAGCTGGGTCGAACATATATGATTTAGTCTAGTAGAACACATCCTCAGCACTCCCTCTTCTAGGCTTGAGAAAGAACACTGTCTGAAATCCCTCTCCCACATGTGACACCTCCATGGGCAATCATATTCTTCATTAGTGTTTGTTTGCTCAATGGTTTGACCGGACCAGTACTTGTTGGAGCGTCTAATGGTGAGCGTCTTATTGTGTTTTTGTCGGTAAATCATCAGGATAGAAGGTATTGTGAAGTTTAATAATTATCTCTAGAACTGCAATAGTCAGGAGAGAATAGTGAGTGAGATGGTCAGGGGGCGGAGGCAAAAGAGGGGGAAGGAGGCGGAGGAGGGGGTTGGGGAAACTTGAAAAAGATTGAAATTTTCAATGTTTGGGAAGCTGTACCGCGCTTACTATTCATTCTACAAACAAGTCGTGGGAATGCAAAATGTAGAGAATTTAATCTTCTTTAAAATAATAAATGATATAAGAGTCGGTTAAGTCGACCGTTTCTCAGATATTTCGAAATAAACTGAAAGTGGTAAACATTCGTGGTTTTTCGGTTACCAAAAGTTGTCACGAGGTCGGTTTTGTTAGCAAATTCTGTTTTTTCCATCTTGGTACCGACATACACAAATAAAAAAAAAATATATTGTACCTTTTGTAAGGCACGCCCCTTTTTCCATACCTGCCGACTGGACTACAACGAATCTATGCTAAAATTGGCTCAAGAAAACACAGGAAGCAATCATTTACAACACCTTAACACATCACGTAACTGAACTTACACTATAGATAATTTATGGTTTCCAGATTTACTTTGAAGCTCCACTCTACGAATAGATAATTAAAATACACAAATTGTTCGTCAAACTTCACTATATTCTTAAATACTGGACTAGTTTCGCCATGTTAAGGCATTATCAAGAGTCACTTACAAACTGACAGAATTGGTTGACGAGGTAGAAGGTACAGTTATGGAGGGGGGTTCTAGGTAGTGACGGGGAATTCCTTGTTTTGTTACCCTATACATTAACAAAATAACCAAAACAAGGGACTCCCCGTCACTATCTAAAACCCCCCTCTATAACTGTACCTTCTACCCCGTCAACCAATTCTGTCAGTTTATAAATGACTCTTGATAATGCCTTAACACGGCGAAGCTAGTCGAGTATTTAAGAATATAGAGAAGTTTGACAAACAAATAGTGTATTTTATTATCTATTCCATACTATAGATAAGTTGACTAGATATATTAAGAGGGCTGGTGTGTACACCTAGGGACCTAAGCATCCAAGGCTCTCATTCCTTCCCTATTAGCTCAACTGTGGGGGTCCTACATTCTGCCAACACAGGTTTGGTTACTGAATCCTGATCGTACAATATAGTTTAAATGACCAATAACATCCCCCGCATGTCTACAAAGACCGAAATGTTCTAAAACAATATTTTACATGAATAAAAATCCTAAACTGTTAAAACATTAACAAAACTACGTTTAAACCCAAAACAACTTGCAATACGTTTTTTAAATTAATTAAAATATACAGGTTGAACAAAACTCCATCAATCTATTATTAAATAGGCACAAAAAGAATACAAGGGTAAATTTGAACTTTAACGGTTACAAACTTATAAAGAAAAGGCATAAGATACAAATAATTACCAAGGGAATCAGGAGAAGTGGGGGTTATGTGTCCCCAGTTGAGTGTAGCTTCAAGACCTTCCAGCGGATCTGTTATGTTGCAGTACCTGCCCACTTCCCTTACAGGCTGACCACAGCTTCCTGAATACAATTAGATTGTAATATTTTTTATTTTCCTAAATAAATATCAAAGTAAATACATATACTTTGAAAAAATATGCGTCAATTCTAAAATTACAAATCATAGAATTTATCTTACCAGAAACAATAGTATTGTCCACCTGAAAACTGTGCGGATTTGTTCCTCCATTGAATGTTTTGTTTTCAATAGCCTGTAAAACAAATAAATAAAACAATACGCATATATAGGTTAGGTTAGGTTTTATGACTCATGCCTGGGCTTTAACTACGAGGTCATATCGCCTACTACCAGAGCGCTCTTTCGTCACTCTGGTGGACATGAGCCCGACTCCACTGTGGGAGTCCTAAATTTTGCCTACCCTAAATATTTTCCACCTAGGGTAGGGGTCTTTAACGAGTACCTGACATCGTATAGGCCCATCGCTTAACGTCTCATCCGAAGGACGGCATGCTTAAGTTTATTTTACCTCTCAGATAAAGTAAACTAAGTGCCTCGGTCTGGTTTCGAACCCACGATCTTGAGCTCAGATGACAAGCACGCATACCACTGAGCTACCGGCGCCCTCTCACACACACATATATATATATATATATATATTTTTTTTTTTTTCTGTAAAACCGAAGTAGTTCCTTATGTCTTAGACAGTTATTTGAGTGAAAAACAAAACAATAGCTGAAAAATATTTTTAAAAAATTGAACGGGAAAGTGAAAAAAAAATAAATAAATAAAAAATACATAAAAGAAAAATAGCGAGTAGTAAGCAGCAGGGATATAAAAGATTATATTTTAACAGTAGCAACATAATATATGTATTTATAAAATTGACAAGAAATATTCAAGAATCGTACAAACCTTTGGAAACATCCTGAAGTGAATGGGTTGTTGTGGCAACAGATAGTTGGTTGGGTCAAATTCACCGGGCATCAACTCCACATGCATGGTTTCCTGAAGAATAATGAGTTTTTCTGTTATGTGAAACAAAATTAATGGTATTGAAATGCGTAAGAAATAAAAGGGTATGTGGTTCGACAAAAGAGTTCTAATATTTTTACTAAAAAGGAAATAGGTAAAAGAGGAAGTGCCTAGTCTACATAAAACCTGACATTCAGGCATATTTCAGACCAAGAGGAAACTGAAAATGTAGAAATCCACATTCTCGCGTCTTATTTTCCATAGACCAGGAAGAATATTTTAGGTTTCTCATCCACTTGTTTTTTCTTAACGACTCAAAAGTAGTGAAATTCATTTTTTCTGAGTTAGCTTTTGCAAAATGTATTGTCATATCAACACAATTTTCTAATAATTTAAGCAGACCCACAACTTTTTCCAGTACAAAATTCAGGACAGGGTTTGGCTTGCTTGAAATAGGTAGTATTTTGAGGAAAATTAATAGGATTAAATTAAAGGAACTTACCGAAAGTTCATGTAAAAGATCGTCAGCCAGCTGAATTGCAGTGAAAATATCTACTGAGGTGTTAATGTTCGTGTTAACAATTTTGCCATCTTGGTCGTCACTTTTCGATTTAATAAGTCCCCCTAAAGAAAAAATAAAATATTGTTTTTATAAACGATTCATTCATAATGAAAATCTTCTTTTATATAATCCAAACAAGTCGTTCCTCGGTAATTCCTTCCCCCCTCCTCCCACAGAAAAATGATAATTTAACGTATTATAAATAGTATGTCCCGTACTAGAATCTTCGTGGATGGTATTCACGTGCTCATGCAGCCGATTTGATGAAACCGCGGAAGAACCCTCCCGCAGCGAACATGTTAGAATAAACAGGCTCGGGACCATCGCTAATGTCTCCTCCTTAGTGTTCAAGGTTTTTTCACCTCCCAGATAAAAAAACTTAAGGGCCTCGGCCGGGTTTCGAACCCATGATCTTGAGTTCAGTAGACAAGCATGCTACCGGCGCCCTCATAATAAACATAGATGAAAACTCCGTTTGTTTTCATATTTTATTATAATATTTACATTATTTATAAAGGTCACAATATATAAATAAAGAATAAAAAATTGACCCTCTCGAGTATAAATCATTAAACTTATGACTATCAGTGTGCTGTAAGGTCAGAAAAACACAATTTTAAGATGGTATACTATAATTAATTATTCATTCGGGATGTTAGAGGCCTATCAGTAAGTGAAAAGGTCATTTTTTGAGGAGAGTGGAAATAAATTCACAGTAAAAAAAAGAAATTTGCAATGATAATAATAAAATACGTTTATTATCTCCATTGTCTTAGTGGCTGTTATAATAATACACTAATAGCTGATAGATTCAAGAAAAATGATAAGCCACAGATCAACACATTTGTATTGACCTGTTAGTTTCACTGATAGCCATTAGTTTAATAATTTATATTCAAGAAGATCTTTATTAGGAAATATATATTCTTTAGATAGACATATTTTTTTCTTCAGAAATAGGTTAAACAACCCCTGCTCTGTACAATTGTTAAGACCCAAGGCCTGATGTACAATAGTCCCCTGACAACTCAGGAGCAAAGTTTCAAGAGTGTTAGGAAATCTTCTTGTTTCTGCCTCTCCTGAAAGGTTTGTTTAATGTGACTTCTGACATTTAACATTCAAAATAGAGAATAGAAACAAAAAAAACATATATACCTTTGACTCGCAGTACAGTTTAAAATAACTAATAATTAAATATAAAACCTTACCAGCAATAAGCATTAACGCAATTTGTGCTTGATCTCTCCCGATCCAACCAGAAGCCCAGTGAACCAGCAACTGGAGGCTAGGAAGACAGGAGGTTGTGGCCAAGTCAATCCCGCTCACCATCAGCATATACCTGAGGCACGTTGCGCCATGACTACTTTTGTGCAAATAATAATAGTACAAAAAAAATATATATATAAAATAAAACACTCACTTGTCAACTTGTGACTTGGGCTTCCTAATAAGAGGTGCACGGGCCTGAGGACCAGGGAAACATATATCTTCCACTTGAAACTTTCCAGACTCGTCCTCTTTACCAAGTACAGCACAAACCTTGAAAATAATGAATTTAAGCATTACAGGTTACCTTAGAAAATTTCAAAGTATTAGTGCAGTGAAAAAATATAAAGAAAAACGAATGTTTTCTAAAATATTGTTTTTTAAATTATATGGGAGTACTTTCGGCATTGCTACCATCTTCAGCCACGTCTTAACAAGTACTATTGTCGTGGCTGAAGATGGTAGCAATACCGAAAGTGCTCCCATATAATTTTATAACTTGTGAAATAGACAATATTTTTAAAAAAACATTCGTATTTTTTATATTTTTTCTTAAGTGTTTCACAATATATCTGCGAAAAATGTTAAGTATCATTAGTGCAGTGGTCCCGCCATTATGTACATGCTACAAAGAAAGTAACAACGGTGTTGAAATCGTTAACCTATATTACCACTCAAATAGAGGGATTCCGAGGCTAAGAAGATGGAGGAGGTTAATGACAATCAGACCCAACGATCACTGCCATGGAGCAGACAGAAATATTCTCCATTGTGCCGGGAAACGAAAGTAAGGCGCTAGAATCCCAAAATGTCAAATACTCAACTCATTTTCCTAATTTCGTCCACCCTTCTCTACCACAAGATCCCATTCTGTCATCTTGTCATAGTCCACAATAACTATATCTCACTCTATCAGTGCAACCCCATCCAAAAACATATTCAATCCCAAGACGCTATGTCTCTTCCTAGTCGTGATTTTCAAACTATCCTCTGGAAGTTCACGTCATAGGCCAAAACTTATAAATCTTCAAAAGCTCGTTTCAACGCCAGTGATATTAGGAAGTTTTATTGGCATTAATACTAGCATAATAAGTTCAAAGCTCCTGGTTCAAGTCCTTCGGCAAAGGGTTAACATTATTACCTAATAATTTTACAGCGAGCTCACGTTACAAAGCCAAAGAGCGTGGATTGAGATCCCAACTC
The DNA here is from genome assembly GCA_963662175.1 of Aradus depressus. NCBI lineage: Eukaryota > Metazoa > Arthropoda > Insecta > Hemiptera > Aradidae > Aradus > Aradus depressus. The sequence continues at coordinate 44,680,499 of OY759214.1, read as the reverse complement.
AAATCCACTTATTTTACAGACATATTGCTAGTTGAAACTAAGTTTGAAAACTTGAAACATCGCGAAAAAGCTCATACAAATTATAAACTCAAAATTCAATTGATCCAGACATTGAATGATATAGTTACACAAAGAAAATAATATCTGAAGACGGTTTTCCTTGCGTAGTCCTATAAAAGTATATACAGGAACATGCAGAGTAAATAAAAAAATGTAAAATAAATGAATTTACTCACAAGCCCTGTAACAACAGACTGAACATCAATGTTTCCAGTTAATACAATCCTTTGAACTTCATCTTCTAAAATAATCTTATCACTGTCTGAGATAAATCGAACAAGTTTCTTTTGAGGAACGATTTGAAGCTAAAACAAATAACAAAAATATGTTTAAAATGTTGTCGATAAAACAAAATATACTCATAAAAGAATACACGCTAAACAGAACCTCGTCACTTATTTCCTTTAAGATACTAGGTCTCAGTTCTTGATCCTTGAATAAAGTACCGATGACTACACACCTTCCACCAACATCGTCTTCCAGCACTGCTAACCGTCTAACCGGTAATTTACAGCCTAGAAGATGAGCAACAATAAATGGAATTATACATAACTGAAATGAATGATTAAGTAGATGATAACAACGTACCCCATTTCTGCTCAGCTCTTTTAACAAGGCAATCTTTCATTTGATTTAAGCGTATACAATACACGTGAGCATACTGCCTGCTAAAATCTTTCTTTTTGTGTCTGAATTTATCAGATAAATCACTGTAGGAGCAGTCAACTCTGTCAGTCTGATATTCAAACACCTGCCTTGAAGGAGGGACTTCTAAATTTTCAGTTTCAAGATTTCCTAAAGACTTCATGACTGACTAGAAAACAATAAGTACATAACAGTATGAAAAATATACTTCAGAGAAATGTGAACACTTCAGGCAAGAAATTTGGCGGTACAAACAATCGACCAAGATATAGAGTACGATATAATCGATATCTATTATCAGTTGACCTCATTGAAAGTTGGGAATAGAGCTGTTTCATCTTCCCTAAGGAACTAGAATATCTTTTCTAGTGCTCTAATCTTCCCAGTTCATTCGAAGAATTAAAAAAAAAATTTCACTAAGCCGAAAAATGACTAGGTACAAAGTGTTCGTCCTTTGTAGCTCCCATCTTTTTCATGGTGTGCACATTCCTCGACAGCACTAGAGTAAAACTAAACAATATCTCCATCAAACCGAGAAGCTTTACCCGCACTTTAACACAATATCTCCTCTATAATATAATGTTTGACATAACCATTCAAAAGACATGATAGGGGTAGAACAGTTCAAAAATAATCTTGAGGTGAGAAACTATTTTAGAGAGGAGGGAGGAGGACTGAGAAAAAATTCGTCTTGACACCTTGGCATGAACATTTTTGACCTAAAATTTAAAGAACAGAATTCGGAGTGAAACTACTGGCCTACAATATTTACATACCTTTAAATAGAATAATGGTTACTAGCTATGGTACCTGGTGTTGCCCATAGCAACTATTCATTAGGACAACTGTCCCAACAATTATAGATAAATATTATAAATGAAAAATTTGTTTTGTACGTAAATTAATAATTATTATTGTGACTCATGCCCGGGCTTTAACTACGAGGTCAGATAGCCTACTACCAGAGCGCTCTTTCATCGCTCTATTTTTTATTTGCCTGGGGTAGCGGAATATCAGGTAGGGAAGTACACTACCTCTGACATATATGCGCCTTTTTGAACGTGAAACTGCCTAAAACTCGAGAACCACTAACTCAATTGCCACGAGATTATCAACATTAGAATGGCAATGTAATGAGGATGGTTTTAAGCTATAAATAGTATACTTAATACGTGGAGCTGAGCAGTCAAGTCAAAATGAGTGCTAGCTCTTCAGGGTTGATTCTATTTTCATGAAATTTTATATAAGGCAGTCTGATAAACTGAGGTTAAACATAGGCTACGCGAAGTCTGAACATGACAAAACAAAATGAGAGCTAGCTCTTTAAATATTTTGATTCCCATAAAATTACGCATATAGCATTCTTATTACCAGTATTTATGAATAAGCCATATGGCATCTCTAGATGTTGAACAGGAGGGGCTATGCGGGAGCAGCAAATTAAAAAAAGATGCTAGCTCAGAACATTGGATAGGATTTTCATGAAATTTCATATCTAGCATGCAGATTTTCATGAAATTTCATATCTAGCATGCAGAGTTTAAACAGTGAATTTGGCATCAAACAATTTTGAAAGTGAGAGGGGTTGTGGGGGCTGAATACATAAAGTTAGTGGATCTTTAACGGTTCATCGGATTTTCACGAAATTTCCCAAATAGCATAATTGAAGGACCGGTCAAATACAGACCACGTGACATCTCAAAATCGGTCTATGGTTGCAATGCCAGCCGTTGCCCAAAGGTAGCAGGCTCAACTCAAAATACTTAATATGTAACTCCCGATGTAGTGAATAATATCGACACGCAATTTTGTACGAGAATTCAAAAGCCCCATCAAACGGGTAGATCGTTTTTGTAGAAGGCGAAAATTAGTTAAATAATTCACGCTATGGAAGTACATTTCCGACTTTTTTTTTTTTTCATGTTGAGGGGGGCGAATAAGATACATGACATCAAAATCATTAAAAATTCAACTTATTTCAAGAATTATTTAACTTTAAAGTTACTAGATAGATACGACATTTGGGAGGGCTGGTGTGCACCTAAGGACCTAATCATCCATTGCTTTCTCCTTCCCTGTTATTTCTACTGTGAGAGTCCTACATTTTGCCTACCTAGGTTTAGTCATGTAAGACTCGGGACCATAGCTTAACGTCTCACCCGAAGGTGTTTCCACCTCCCACACAAATAAACCTAAGGGCCTCGAACCCGCGGTCTTGAACTCAGTAGGCTAGCACGTCTGAGCTACTGGCGCCCTCATTGGGCAGGTAATGTTGCGCTTCAAGTTACTAACCGAGTGAACTTCCTGATGAAACTTTGTGCATACCATGACTTTTATGTCTCATACCCGTTTCAAAAACTCCAAAAAATGAAAGAAAAAAATCCATAATTCATATTGTGAATATTTAAAACGTAAAAAATGATAATTCAGAGAAAATTAAAATATTAGATATTATGACTCATGCCAGTGCTTTAACTACAAGATCATATCGCCTACTAACAGAGAGCTCTTTCGTCACCCTTAACGTTCCATCCGAAGGACGGCGTGTTCAAAGTTTTTTCACTTTTGTGCTCAAGTTTTTGTTTTACCTCCCAGATGAAATATACTAAGAGCTTCGGTCGGGTTTCGAACCGGATCCGCGATCTTGAGCTCAGTAAGAACGCATACCACTGAGCTACTGGCGCCCTCTGTTGACTTACGGTGTGGGATGGGGCAATAACTAAAGCAAACATAAAATGTAATAGGACCCCTCCCTCTCAAAAGGTAACTTCTGATGGTATGAAGATGGGCCTCACATATTTTCTTTCCTTTGTTCTTTAGTTTTAATTTTATTTGCTTTTAATTTCAATAATAAATTCAAGGGGAGAGGGAAAAAGAAATAGGTTCAAAATCACAAAAATGACAAGTCCTAAAAATAAAGACAATTAATTACAGAACAAGAAAAATATATTTAGTTATTTAATATGGTACATTTAAGCTTAAAATTAACATCCAAGTCGAAAACAAAAATTATCTTTCAGCATTAACTAACATTATCAGAAAATAAAAAACAAAACGACTGTAAAAAAAAATCTTAGTTTTGGTATATTTATATATTTAATAATAATTCGTATATTTAAAGGCAAATTAAATTGAAAAGTTGACAAAAAAAAACACTGTCTCTGGAGGTCTTATATAATATATTAACAGTTAACAATGAAATGAATGGGACAGGGTTCACAAAAGACGAACAGCTGACAATTCCTTCTCCTACAAGATATTGCGCGATTTCACTGCCACTCCAATCCTCCAAGAAGTGAAGAATACACTATATTCAGTTCCAACCTGAAATATTTGAGTTATTTTATCATAAGAAATATTTCTGACTAATGAAGAGATAAAAAGAATTCGAATGTTCTCCAATAGAAAGTACCCTATATGGTTACCATCTCCCCCCAAAAATAAATATATTTGTGTTACTTAATATTTGCTTCATTAACTCCTATATTGAGTAACCTACAGTTTTGATGTTGATATTTTCGGAGATCAGAAGAATTGAGGAAACACAAATTCAAAAATATCCTCTGCTTCAATAAAGAGGTAGGAACGTATTTAGCTGCTGGTCACGTGCCAGTCAAGGGCTCTTATATGGGGCCTTCAGCCTTAAAAGGGACCTCTGAACTAGCAGCTCATATTTGGTGCTTTACCTCGAGAACGAATACAATACAGTTGAGCCATTTGTAGCCATTATCTATTCCACACCAAATCAATCTGTCAGCATTAAGTTTTGCATATTTAAAATAAAATATAAAGAAACAACATAAAAACTCACAGCGTGGAATGTCTATTTTCTCCCTATGATCGATATTAGGGAAGCATCTCATAAGTTTCTGGAAGTTAGTTATAATAACGCTGTCTTTAAATCAATACAGGCCCGCTGTCCCCATTTGCATTTCTCTAAACATCTCTTCCATGTCTGATATGATAAATAAAATACAAAACCTTTTTTCTAATGAGACATCAAAAATTGTATGAATTATCCCATAAAACCACTAAATAGGAACTACATTCCCGTTTCGATTACAACAGTGACAAGAGGCGCGAAAAGACATTCCACACAGAAGATTCCGGGTAGGAGGGTTGACGAACAATGAAAATCTATTGAAGTTTAATATTAAAAACAACCAGAAAACTAAACAAAAAATACAGAACCAGTTGTTTCTTCTTTTGAAGTTTAGGTAATAATGTAAAAATCAAAAGAAAAATATCTGGGATAGGGAGAGCTATCTAAAACTTAATCTTGGTTAAAAACATCAATAGCTACAGTTGGACAAGCACGAATACTTCCATCTCCATCCTGAAGCTGAATAAGCCCGATCTAGGGCTCTGCTCAATGAAACTAGTCATTGAAAGCTTAAACAAAAAAAAATTGAAAAGGAAAATTGAAAATTCTTTATACTTCCACTCTACCTAACCATCCTCTTCATGACAGTCTCGTAAAGTCGCTTTTTTGGCGAAGTTAATTCGTCCGGATTCAGAGAGCTTGTGGTCTGCACGGTATACTTCCGTTTTCTTTGACTAGGACTGATCAACTGATCATTAAAGACATTACAAGACGTGTCCACCAAACTATTCAGGGGATAATCATTTGAAATTTGGGCGGCAACTGTTGACGGAGTGGTAAAAATTGGAGAAGGGGAAAAAAACTCAGAAGAATGGGGAGAACCAATGGGAGACATGGAAGTGAGTGTGGTGGTGTCGATTTTCTTGCAGAGGGAACCTTCTATTTCTGCTTTAAATGCAGAATTGTATTCATTATTTAGTAAATCGGTAGCCTCCAGAGTGAATGGAGGAGGAATGCTGGGGACAGCGTTGTGCACCAAGTTATAGCAGCCACCTTCAAATGCTGTTTTACCGAAGTGACGTTGGCACAGCCATGCTTGTTTGCAACGTCTCTCTAACAGACGTTCATTGCCCACGTAGCTGGCCCAGGCATCGTATCTGATAAAAATAATACATTAAATTATAATCATTGTACAAATACGAATGTTAACAACTGAAATACATTCTGGGGAAATTAAAACTGAACACAAACCGAGTAAGAACGAATTAAGAGCCCCAAATGGTGAACTAGTCTTTAATTAAGATCTTACTATGTCAGATAATTAGAAATTTATGGTGAACGAGTCTACAAGTACCTTTAAAACAATATGGAAGAAAAAGAATGATTTTTAAAAATTTGTTTATGGCCTTATGAACTTAGCATATCAGCCATTTCCTTAATTAATCCTCCTAGTGGCTCATCTTGGGGATAATGATGGAAAACGAAACGATACTTGCAGATTGTCTGCCCTATGTGTTTCCGCATTATTTGTATTTACGAATTATCGTGCTGTAATAACTAGGACCTCGTATAAAAGAACGAAGTTTCCATGGACCATTGGAAGAGGCTCTTTATATGATGTACTTTCAAAGCTTTCAATAAAAAAGAATAATTGCAATCCCATAAGGCTCTAACCCCCTGCAAGCATCAATGTCGCATTGGTGAAACATTAATTTATGGATCTAAGATATTTCAAAACAATATCGGTATGGGCCTGACAGACTTGAACTTCATACACATTTTTTGTTTAATTCAAATCCATTAATGTAGTAGTATTGACGTATTGAAGATCACATCAAAGCAAAAATAAATGAAAACAATATCTCAACTAATTTCCTACCCCAGAATAAAACTTACGTCTGGCTTCCTTCATGGGGAAAACGAAAAAATTTAACATTGGGATTATCTCTTTCAATTGCACCACACCAATGTGCACAGCATTTTACAGTGCAACGCATATTAATGTATGCCAAAGAAAAAAAAATTACATGTCTATAATGAGAGAAAAGCACTACATAGTAACATGGCGACGATTGTACATCGGGCTAGAAACAAACTAATCGATTTATTAACTCACTTCTGATTATTTCATAATTGTTAGATAAAACTTATTAATATTGAAATTATGAACTGCTATTTATGGTATTACTATTAATTTATTGAAGCCCTCAGAAAACAAATATCGAAACTACGTCACAAGGCCTTAGGTTTTAAACGGCAAAACTGCCCACTCTCTTTTTCAAAGATAATTTTATCCTACTGTTTACAAGCATGAATGCTACATATACTTCTTTTGAAATGTAAAACTTACATATAATAATAAGCTTGCATTATCTTACTGTTCCCCATCTACACAGTACACCAGAATTTTGGTGTGGCTCTTTAAGTTCTAAAAGTAAAGATTTTACCTCCCATACTATGGTTTCGATTTTATAGAAATATATTAGAGTCCTGAAGAGTCATATTATTTTCAAAGCTTTCAAAAAAAAAATTTTTATTCATAAAATACATTTTTTTGAACTCGAAGCTAACAGAGGAGCACTTATTTTTCATTCCTAAACTCAAAATAAGACTAAATAATCTTTTAGTTTGAATACCACGGTTCATAAAAATTACCATAGTTACTTTGTGGAATTTAAAATAAGGTCGAAAAGGTTATTAAGATCTGAAAGAATATGGAATATAAAAGTGATATCATTTCTTATTGTACTTTGGTTTTTGAAGATCGATCAAGTATGAATGAATCACCGTGTATCGATGTTGATGTGGTGAAATTGATAGGTGTTTTAAACTGGATTTCTACTTATCTTTTCTTAGACGTTGTGTTGTGCACAATTATTAACTTTTAGTTATTAGAATATTTTATATAGTGGTTTTAGCTTTCTTTCGAGATGTGTGAAAAGTATAGTTTTGGTGTTAATCCTATTACTTGTCATTCATGGAATAAAGATAGAACTCGTAAGTCTTATTTGTCTGTTGAAACTATTATTTTTTCAGCTTTTTGTAATAGTTACATTAACACTGCCAGTTTGACTGTTTTAAAATTATATTAAGTTTAATTTACTTTTCTGGATGGGTTCGTGTACAAATTTTGGGTGGGATAGATCCAGTGATCATTCTTATCTACAAGGAGAAGTTAAATGATATGGGAGTTACTCATTGTCCTGAGTTTAATACTCATGAATCAAAGACTGTGATTTATATGCATTTACATACTTTTTTCTATTAACTTCAGCATTCTGTTCAAACATTATCTTTACGTTTTGGCCAATATAGAATCAATTTAAGCTACTTTCATTTTGCATATTTTTGCACATATCGCTAAAAATACATATTTTTGCATATCTGAACCTTATCCGCATATTTTTATTCATATTTTTGAGTTTTCTGGTGAGCGAAGAGTCAGGGGTTGAATTGAGCCCAATGAATATACGGGTTTTCAATTATGCGCCAGTTACTTCGATTGATGTGGAGTGCTCATTCAGTCGATAAAAATCAATTTTGAATCCAGACAGGCAATCCTTTTTGTTTGAATATACAAAAAATGTTATTGTATGTAATAATTGTAACAGTTTTTTAGACTATTAAGTTTTTCTCTGTTCTAATGATTTTTTATATCACTATATCTTTTGATGGTATATTTTTTATTTAATAATTTTTATAACGATTCTCTATTACTTCTGTAGTTTTTATTTTATTCAATAGGTACTTTTTCCTTTGCAGTCTTTCGCATATTTTTAGTTTTTAATTGCATTTATTGAAATATATATGTGTATATTTCGCTAGTTTTATTGCATATAAATCACAGCCCTATTCATAAATCAAGGTTGTTTTTAAATTTTTGTAGGGACAACTCTTTTTCTGGTTTTTCATTCTATTTTTTTTATTTATTTTTTTTGTATTCTTAGAAACATGCATTTCATCTTATCAACTATTGTTAACTAAACTCTGACATTAAACTCAGTGAAAATTCAATTATTAGTATTTTTTATTTACGATTTGATCTTGATCAGTGAGGATTTGATGTTCAGGTGATACGAAGCACAGTTATATTTATGTTGCAAGAGGTCCTTATCATTTTTCTTCCTATATCGAAAATGTAATTAATTTTATAAACTGTTATTATCCACGATGACCTACCTTTTTGATTATTGTTAAATGATGGAGGGGGAGTTTTCGTAATAACTTGAGATATTCCAAAAAATAACGATAATGGTCATTATTGAGTGATTTTGTTTTTTTGTTGTTAACATGCCATTGCTCTCCGTCATTGTTGGCAGTGGTTTTTCTCAGTTCTTCAATGTTAAAAAAAAATGAGGTTGTTTCATCTCTTGTATGTATTAATGACTCTTTACCTAATTTTATCCATTACACATTTAGCGTGAAAATTAAGAAGGTATAACAAATATAAATTTAAAAAATGAACTGGTCTGAGGCGCAACAGTTGTATCTGTGTGGTCACTTCCTTTCATTACATATTTACACTTTTATAATATGGTTTTCTTGGAAAAATCTGACGTTCTGGATTCAGAGAATATGTTTCGTGGATTTTTTTTTTTCTCAATTATATAAATTTATAATACTTTATTTTAGGGATAGCAATGAGCCCCAATAACGCGGAGGTTCATGTTTATCAGAGGAGTGGTGGGGAGTGGCAGCTAAGTGATGTGTTGGCTCAGCATGACCTCCGAGTGACCGGCATAGACTGGGCACCCAAGACCAACAGAATCGTCACCTGTGCTGCCGTAAGTTAAACAACCAACAATATTAAAAATTACTATGAAGTACAGGGTGTTTCAGTGAGATAGGATCATCGATTGTTTTAAAATTTGTAACAGGACCCCGAGATTTTACCTTCTGAAATTATTCTTGTGTGTTGAGCTCTATTTCGTTTGGTCTATATCGTAGGATAATTGTGAATGTAGAATTTTTGTAAGAAGGCCCTAACCTATAAATATTAAGCCTAATTCTATCAATGAGTTTGTGACATCCTTGTCTGGATACATAAGGTCATTTTTAGCCTTTCGGGTACAAAAGTATAATTGGTATTCTTTATAAGACAAACGAAGAAAGGCGCCTACACAAGAATCCCAGATTAACTGTGTTCTCTTTCGACATGTAGATGAGTCGTTTAAGAAGCGAATGGACGTCTGCCCTCCACGTCCATTTTTGAGTGCTTGACTTCAGTTCCAATTAAATGGAGATGTTTTTTCTTATCTTTTACTCACCTATTCCCCTATTCGGAAATCTCAAAATCTACAATAACTGACACTTAGATATTGTGAAACACATATATAATATGTGCTGAGTGTCGGAAAATATTTAACCTCAAAAAAAAAAAATCACTAAGTGAGTTTAATATTAATACGAAAAAGTTGTTTGGTATGTTTATACTACATACATAGAGTACGTTAGGGCTTACCAATTAGTAAGTTAGGTTGTCAGTAGTTGCTTACGGTACTAATTCGATCCAGTTTTATAATATTCGGTTGTGAATTAGCCTTTCCAAATTCTGTATATCCTTGGGGGGGTATATATTATACCCTTTGCACTTAATAAGTGCATTGATCCCACTTCTGATACAATAGAAGTAAAGGACATGGAAGCAGAGTTGTGCGTGGTAGGGCGGGTGGGGGACCAGCTGGGGGTCGCACCCCCTTGCGTGTCCCAGGCCTTACCCTCCCTGTCACAGCAGGAACATCACCAGGGCCCGTCAGGAGCTGGAGTCCCAGTGACGGAAGAGCCCACTATAAATGGACCCTTCCATGACATCTCCGACCAGGGCAACTACATCAGCCCAGGAATGGACGGAGGTAACAAAGAAACGTAGGGGAAACGCAGCACACCAGCAGCAGCAGTGGCAGCGACAGAAACAGCAGCAGCGACAGAGACAGCAGACCTCAACAGCAGCACCCCCTGCTCAGGCCAAACATGTCAAGCAGGCAGCTCCGGGCGCACAACTGTGACCGCCTCAGCAGAAACTACATCGGCGAAGGGACGAGCAACAAAACCTGCACTGGCTGACCCTAAGAGGGATGGCAGAAAGCGGGTCAGGCCCGACGCCATTGTCATTAGGAAGTCAGAGGATGTCGCGTACAAAGACATTCTCGCCCGAATGAAAGCCGACCCGTCCCTAAAACAGATCGGCGAGGCGGTCACAAAGATCCGGAGGACGGCGACAGGGGATCTTCTCCTCATCCTAGGGGGCAGCGAGGCCCCCCCGACGCAGGAATTTGCGGAGACTCTGAGAGCCGTACTGACAACATCAGCGGAGATCACTGAGAAAACCCCGATGGCCGAGATTGTGATCAGGGACCTTGATGAGTCGACTACGGCCGATGAAGTCAAGCAATCCCTGATCATGCAACTCGATGGAACGGCCGCTGATTTGGCTGACGCTATCATCCACCTGAGACCGGCCTTCGGCCAAACTCAGGTGGCGCGCGTCAGGCTGGGGCGGGTCCGTGCTCAAAAACTGTTGGAGGTCGGGAAGATCAAGATTGGCTGGGTGTCCTGCAGAATCAGGACATCAGAACGGCCTCAGAAGTGTTTCAGATGCTGGGAGACAGGACACATCGCCCCGCACTGCAAAAGCAAGAGGGACCGGTCGAAGGACTGTAGGAAGTGTGGTCAGACCGGTCACATGGCACGGGACTGTAAGCTCCGCGAGGAAGGCTCTCAGCAGCCACAAGATCGAAAGCCGGAGGAATCCCCGGAGGGCAATATGGAAGTAGAGCAGGGAGGAGCTGCATCCTCGCTCAGAGTATGAAGGGAATTCAGCTTAATCTCAATAGATGCGGGGTGGCGCAAGATCTCCTTGCGCAGGAAATTCGTGAAGCAGGTAAGGACGTAGCCCTTATCTGTGAACAAAACCGCGACCTGAGGGATGAAAGCCGGTGGAGATCGGATCCCACCGGCAAGGCAGCGCTATGGGCTTGCGGGACTATGTCATTCGGGGCGACACCCTGCAGGCGTGGCAAGGGCTACGTCCACGGAGAGATAGCCGGAGTACACTTCTTCAGCTGCTACTTCTCACCAAATGAGCCCCTAGACCTCTTTGAGGCGGGACTCTTGGAACTGGTGAGGGAGGCGCGCACGCTCAAGCCCCTAGTTATAGCAGGCGATTTCAATGCCTGGGCGGTCGAGTGGGGCACCAGGGGCACCAACCCAAGAGGGAAGGCTCTCTTGGAGGCTTTCGCCTTTTTGGACTTGGTGCTGCTGAATGTGGGAAATGTCCCGACGTTCACGGGGATAGGTACGGGGTCCATCGTGGACCTTACCTTCGTCTCCCCTACCCTGTACAAGGGAGGTGGGGGCTGGAGAGTGGGTCAGGGGTACACCGCCAGCGACCATCAGGCGATCCTGTTCGAGGTGTACCCTGTCAAGAGACTCACTCGAAGAGGAGACAGAGGGTTAGGCTCACCCCACTGGAACGTTAGGGACTTCCAGATGGACACCTTCAATCAGGCACTGGAGCTATGGCCGCCTGAGACTAACGGCGCCGGCGCAGGTAGTGCCGCCGAGCAGGTAGAGGCCGTCATGCTCTGGCTCTCCCGTGCGTGCGACGTCACCATGCGAGTCAGCAAGGGTTGCATCAGGGGCCCACCGGCATATTGGTGGAGTGACACCATCGCAGCTCTACGCAATGAATGCCACTCCGTCAGGCGCCAGTACCAAAGGGCAAGGAAAAGGAATGGGGGTAGCGCGGAAGTGCTCCGGCAAAAGTTCGCCGAGGCCAGGCGAAACCTGCGCAAGGAGATTCAGAAGAGCAAGAGAACCTGCTGGACGGAGCTGTGTGCCGAGTTGAACGCAGACCCATGGGGTAGGGCTTACAAGATCGTGACCAAGAAGCTCCACAAGAGCCAGCCAAAGATGGAGCCAGGGGAGGTCCAGAACATCGTGGAATGCCTCTTCCCCTGCAGCGGCGTGGCAACATTAGAGATGGATGAAGGCGGGCCAAACGACATCCCCCCTGTCAATAGAGAGGAAATTGAAAGAGCCTGTCGACACGTCGGTGCCAACAAGGCACCCGGGCTGGATAAAATCCCAAACCGAGCCCTGAAAGCAGCAATGAAGGCCAGGCCAATGGTCTTCGCTGACGTGTACGATAAGTGTTTGAGAGCGGGGGTTTTCCCTGGTCGATGGAAAAGGCAACGTCTTGTCCTGATCCCGAAGCCGGGAAAGCCCCCAGGTGATCCTTCGGCATACAGACCCCTCTGCCTCCTTGATACAGCGGGGAAGGTGCTGGAAGGCATCATCCACGAGAGGTTGCGCGAGCATGTGGAGGCTGGCCTAACCGACAATCAGTATGGGTTTCGACCAGGGAGGTCAACAACAGATGCAGTGGAAGAGGTGAAGAATCTGGTGTGTGCAGCAATAACCGGGACGCTAAGGAACCGGAAGCATTGCCTTATGGTCACGTTGGACATCAGCAATGCGTTCAACTCGGCTCGGTGGGACAAGATCTGGGAGAGCCTCTTACGGGACTTCAAGATCCCCAGGTATCTGATGAAGATCATCAGGAACTACCTAAGCGAGAGGATGCTGTTCGCGGACACCACTGACGGAACCAGGGAATTCAAGGTCACTACAGGAGTTCCACAAGGGTCAGTCCTTGGCCCCACACTGTGGAACATCCTGTACAATGGCTTGCTGAGCCTGCCAATGCCAGAAGACCTTACCTTGGTGGCGTATGCTGACGATGTAGGGATCGTCATAGTGGCTGATGATCTGGAAAACCTGGAACGCAAATTCCAGGCTGCCATGGAGCGGATACACCATTGGATGAGCTCTGTGCGCCTTTCCCTGGCCATCCACAAGACGGATGCAGTACTCTTCACCGGGAGGAAGGCCAGAACCAACATGTCACTGACCTTCCAGGGTTATACTATCGAGACCCAACCGGCAATCAGGTACCTGGGAGTAATGCTGGATCAGAGGCTCACTTTTAGGGAGCACCTCAAATACGTGGGAGCGAAGGCCGCCAGGACATCGGCGGCGATTTCGAGAATTCTGCCCAACGTCGGTGGCCCTAGGCAGAGCAGGAGAAGACTGCTGGCAGGAGTCAGCACATCCATCCTTCTGCACGGGGCCCCGACATGGGCAGATGCAACGAGGATTCCCTCATACCTGAGGCTGATCGCCCCCGCTCACAGGCGAAGTGCACTGAGAGTCGCATGCGCCTACCGAACAGTTTCTGGCGACGCTGCCTATGTAATTGCTGGGCTGCCCCCCATTGACCTCTTGGCACGGGAACGTACGCGACACTTCAAAAGGAAACAAGACCCGGTTCAGGTGGAAGAGGTGGTGCAGCGCTTCGACCACAGGGGAAACCGGGTCTTCTATCAGGACGCGGGGGCCAGCCCTGGTCCAGCAGAGCCAGAGAGGGCCAGGACAATTAGGGAGTGGCAGGAAGAATGGGACAAGTCCACAAAGGGACGGTGGACCCATCGGCTCATCCCTCGAGTCGAGCCTTGGCTCACCAGGAAGCATGGGGAGGTGAATTACCACCTCACCCAGGTACTCACGGGACACGGTGGGTTCCGGGGGTACCTCCACAAAATCGGGGCAGCAACAACACCAGACTGCCCCGCGTGCCTTGGTGAGACGGAGTCGGCGGAGCATGTCCTCCTCAAATGCCCCAGATTTGAGGAGGGAAGGAAAAATCTGGAGTGCAGCATGGACGCCCCGCTGACTGCTACCAGTTACGTGGACGCTATGCTGCGCTCCCAGGAGTCGTGGGATGAAGGCTGCGATTTTGCAGCGCTCATCATGGGCGGGTTGGCCCTTCAGGAGAGGGCTGACAAGGAACAGTAGCGGTAATAAAACAGAAGAAGGGGCGTTACCAGCCACCCTTCCTCCCTTCCGCGAAGTAATGACAGACCGTCAGTTCCGCGGAAGGGAATCAGGATCGGCAAGGAGGGGGTTTTAGTGGGTATGGTGATGGTGAACCATCTCGAGTCCCACACTATCCAGGGCTACCTTCCCTGGATGAGCGTCACAGCATTTCCCCCTCCAATGCAAAAAAAAAAAAAATAATAATAAAAAATAAAGAAAAAACGTTAGTTTTTTCAAAAATATTGTCTATTTCACAAAATATATATTATATGGTCGTCTCCAATTGAAATTTTAAGAATAAAAAAAAAAAATTATATATGTGCTGTTCAAAATTCAAATATACATGCATATATAAAATAAATCAAAGATGTCAATACTAAATATATTAATAAAAAAATATAAAATAAAAATACACTATATAAAATAAAGATACTTCCTCAAAAAACTGTGTATCTTTATTTTATATTTTTATTCATATATTTACTATTGTCATCTTTGATGTATTTCACATATGCATGTATTTTTGTATTTTAATCAGCACATACTAATTAAAAAAAATTATTTTCTTAAGATTACAATTTGAGATGAAATTTTATTTTTCATGTTTTCCATATTTTAACACAACTGTACAGAAGGGACACGGGAAAAAGCCCGTAGGGGCTGATAAAAGGGTACCGTTTGGATTGTAAACTGGTTGAACTTCCATTTAGTATTTGTTAAGATGTGGCTGAAGATGGAAGCAATACCGAAAGTACTCCCATAGTACGAGGGGGGACCCAAAAGTAACGGGAATAGGGTGGTGGGGGGACGGCGGAGTGGGGGATCGGGTACAGTGGGGGGTTCTCAGCGGTGACTCTCTATGAGTCAGTGTGTGAAGTCTGGTCGCTATGAGTGCATCCGTTCGTCCGTGGGAAGTTTTTCCGTAAAACAACTTTTTCCGTTTCGGCGAAAACCAATGAAATCAATGCTCTTGTTCGTGAAGACCGTCGCCGGACCATTGATCAGCTTTGTGAGATGTCTGGAATGTCATGGAGTTCAATTCAGAGGATTTTATCCTAAGATTTGCACATGAGAAGGGTTGCAGCCAAATTTGTGAGAGGCCTGGAGTCGACGCTCTCTTTGCTCGTCAGTGAGAAGGCGAGGGACAAATTTGGCTGCAACCCTTCTCATGTGCAAATCTTCGGATAAAATCCTCTAAATTGAACTCCATGACATTCCAGACATCTCACAAAGCTGATCAATGGTCCGGCGACGGTCTTCACGAACAAGAGCATTGCTTTTTTCAACATTGTCGTCCGTTCTTGAAGTTGAGGGCCGCCCAGAACGAGGTTGGTCTTCAATCGACATCTCTCCAATCTTGAAACGCGAAAACCAGTCGTAGACACGTGTTTTACTTATGTCATCATGTTTGTAGGCTGTTTTAAGCATTACAAGAGTTTCCGCGTGCGTTTTCCCCAACAGAAAACAAAATTTCACAGCCGCGCGTTGCTCCCGGCAGTCAGCCATTTCACGTTTTCGCCGAAACGGAAAAAGTTCCCACGGACGAACGGATGCACTCACAGCGACCAGACTTCACACACTGACTCATAGAGAGTCACCGCTGAGAACCCCCCACTGTACAACCAGATCTCCCACTCCGCCGTCCCCCCACCAACCTATTCCCGTTACTTTTGGGTCCCCCCTCGTATATATATTTTGTGAATTAGACAATATTTTTTTTAAACATACGTTTTTTCTTTATT
Organism: Aradus depressus; assembly: GCA_963662175.1. Classification (NCBI taxonomy): domain Eukaryota; kingdom Metazoa; phylum Arthropoda; class Insecta; order Hemiptera; family Aradidae; genus Aradus; species Aradus depressus. The sequence goes on along the minus strand of OY759214.1, from coordinate 44,664,353 downwards.
TTTTACAAGAAGTGAGATAATTTTCTTGTGACACATCGCAAGTGGGTTTTTATTCATTTTGCGTTGACTGTTGTCTTATGTTCATTCCCAACTGTTCTTCTGTCTTCTGTAAACATACAACCTTCTGGGTGGGAAGATATCCTTGGTGAAGGCACGGCCTCTTCTCCAACCTAAAATGAACTAATTGTACTTGTATCCATCCTAGAGGCAAACTGTGGTAAACTTCAAGTCAAGTTAAGTACAATGCTCTAGATCTACCTATTTTTTTAATTTTAACATATTTCTCGTTGTTTTATCGAACAGGATAGGAACGCCTATGTATGGTCCCCTTGTGAAGACGGTAAATGGAAGCCAACTATTGTCTTCCTAAGGCTAAATCGGGCTGCAACTTGCGTTAAATGGTCTCCCAAAGGTAACACCAATTTTTTCCTAATTGTTTTATTTTCATTTATTAATATGATAATCGATCAGTTCCTTGGCACCAAATTTTGTCATAAAAACAATAAGAAAAATAGTAAAATTGGGTACATACGCGCTTTCTTCAAAACGCATATGATACCGCCTTCGGAGGACGAGATTTTATATTGTATAATATATCACAAAAAAAAAAAAAAAAAATGGCAAAATGTCCCATTTAGAAGAAAAAAAAAAATTAAGTGGCTCTGTATTTTGGAGCTGGGGAATGCCAGGACCTAGGACATAGTTGTAAAATTCAGAAATGGTATTTGTAATTTTTTATTGGTAACTGTTATCGGTATCTGTTATCTGCATCCGTAACTTCACCTCTCTTAGGCCTGCACTCTGTGACATCTGAAAAGTCTGGACACTGAAAAACAAAATATATATGAAGAGCACGGGGAAAGAACCTGGTTTGTCACTTTTTTCTCGAATGTGAGATATCGCCACTACAGTATAGTATATTAAACATATTTCACGATTCCCCATCGTTACGGGCTTCAAAAAGAAGGTTTGTCACTACGAAACCGGAAGCTGGAAATATGACGTGCGGGGAATTGATAGATACGAACTTTCAAACATTAAATATATATATTTTGTAACCACCTTTCCTCCTTACGTGAGAGTGTGTGTGAATTATTTAATTAATAAAATAAAAAATTAATATCGGAAAATTATTAAAATCGAAAATTCTTATATCGCGACTTTAAATGAAAAATGCTTTGGATAGCTGAGTACACTCCTCACGGGAAGAACGGTTACAAGTTCCTAATGTGTAGTTGTCACCAGTAATTAATATATATATTACTGGTGAAAAAGACACTATTTCAAAAAATATATAAGAATACATCCTTTGGATGCCAAGGAATGGGGAGCCCTTCAACTGGTTGTATATTCTGGTCTTCGTAGCACACCTGGAGAGAACGAACATCTCTGCTTTTGTCTTCCTCGCTTTGTCTACAATGAGTAACTAATTGTCATTAATGTATTTATATTTTTGTTAAATCTGTTTAAAGAGAACAAATTCGCTGTGGGTTCAGGTGCCCGTCTGATCTCTGTTTGTTACTTCGATGAAGATAACGACTGGTGGGTCTCCAAACATATAAAGAAAACTATTAAATCCACAGTCACGTGCATAGACTGGCATCCCAATAACACCATACTTGTTGCTGGATCCACAGACTTCAAGGTAAGCTGTAATGTGGCTTATTATTTTATTGAAAAAAAAATATATATATATACGGGGTGTTTCAGTCGAAGTTTCTATAACTCTGGGAATGGTTTGGTGAATAAGGCGAAACACTTAATTGATTAATTCGTGTTGGCGAAGTTCATGGACGGTGATTCACAACAAACCATTTTCGGCATTGTGGACACTTCGACTGCAACACCCTGTATATAATATATATATATATATATATATATATATATATATATATATATTATACTTTGTTGAAAAATTGTCTCAAGAAATTTAAACTTCTCTAACTTTAGTCATACAATCATTTACTTGATGTTTAAACTGAGTATGCTAACTGTATTAATTAGGTTATTTTGTTTTTAGGTTCGAGTATTTTCTTGTTACGTGAAGGAGTTTGAGGAGTCATCCCCGCCGACCAAATGGGGGAACAAAGCAGGCTTGGGACACCTTCTGGCCGAGTTCTCCAACTCTCCTCTCGGAGGTGACAACAATTTTTAGATTAACACATAATTATGGAAAATGTTGGCAGAGAAATATGTTATTTTTGTTAATAATTTGAAGGAGGTAGTAAACTAAAAAATAGTAAAGACAAAATAATAATAATATTTATGTGGACCAGCAAGATATAAGATGCTATACACAAATATATAATAAAATAAAGGGTTTAAAATAGGAAGTCCTGGTACAGTCTTTGTTTGAGTCGCCTCCCAGGAGTAGGCGCACCAAGACTGTAGTGTACAGCCCCGGAACAATGCACAAGGCCTTCGTGGTGATTCTTCACTAGTTTCTCGATGTGAGCTGCAAAAAGAGGAACTCCCAGTTCTTTGTGGATTTTGTGATTCCTGACAAACCAGGGTGCGTTTGTTGCTATGCGGAATACTTTTTTTTGAAATGTTTCTAGTCGTTTTTACCTGTCCGGACTGGACTGGCGATGTTAGAATTGGGAGTATGAGTGTCTTGTATAGCAGAATAGTACATGTGTGTTTAAGTGGTGTGTTTCTGTTTATGAGAGGGTAGAGGGTTTTAAGTCGTGAATATGCTAGCTGTAGTTTCCTATTAATGTGTAGTTTCCATGTGAGTCGTGAATCCAAAAGTACTCCAAGATAGCGCACACCCTGATCCTTGGGGTTCCAGAGAATTGGGAGGCCATCAATTTCAGTAAAGACAAAAAAAAGTCTTTCTCGCTTTCCTCAACATTTTATTTCAATTAAAGACATGAAAGAGCAGATTGTTACTAAAAGATAACTAGTCAAAAGAGCTATATTAACTCTAAGAAAATAACAATCAATATGCATGGCACAATAGACAAACTTTTGACTTGAATTTTGAGTTCTACCAAGGCTTCTTCATCCCATCCAATTCCTTCAATCCAACAATGTTTTCACTATTGCTAGTGGACCTTATTGTGTTTACAAAGAAAGCCTCGACGTTTACTTCTTCACCGGAGAAACCATGTCCAGGTACATGTTCGTTTCTTCCCTAACCCTATAAATTGGTGCTCCTAGTTCTGCCACACTTACTTAACGACGCCTTGAGCGTCAATGGCCTAGAGACCTTTGTAGCAGTGATGTGTGTAAATAAATATATTTTAAAAACAACCAATTGTTATACTTGATTTAACTGTATGTCGTGTTGTGTGTGCAGGAGGTTGGATCCGGGGAGTATCGTTCTCGGCAGATGGTAACCGACTCTGTTGGGTTTCCCAGGACGCCTCCGTCTGTTTGGTTGACATCAACAAAGGCACCAATGTTCACAAACTCAGAACTGAGTTTCTACCATTCCTCAGTTGTCTTTGGGTTGGACCTAATGCTATTGTTATGTCGGTACGTTCATTCTCTTTTGACAAATAGTTATAATTTTCAAATTAAAATTATTTTAATTAACAGAGACAGAAATCCGGAAAAGACAAGTTCTACAGGAAAATAGCGTTTCGCAATTCTCCTTCAGAATATATTTTTATTTTGTTTTAGCGGTTTTGTACACAAACAGTATCCACATCTTTAGTTACTTTATTCCAAGCTCTGAACTTAACTCCTTACGTGTAAAAAGTACTTTTTCTTTTTTATCAGACCATGTTTTCGAAAAATAGATGCTGAACCTCAACCGTCCTCCAGCGGAGACAGAGGCCAACATACAGAGCAAAAGAAGACGCATAAAATATCGAAATAAAAAATTGTTATTCCGAAAAAATATGTTATATTTTGATATTTTTATAATAATTATTGTGTTTATTAAAATGATCGTAATGCGTCATTATACAAATATAAACATTTGTAAAAATCCAAGATGTATCATTGAGAGTTAATTTTTCGTTGAAAATATACTTTTTTCTCTCTCAAAACACTAAAAAAAATCGTTGGTGAATCTACGGTATATACTTCTCCAGCACGAATTAATCAAATAAGTTTTCGCCCACCCTTAAAACCATTTGGGCTGAAAATGCATAAATGTCATCCTTATAACTTTCTGAATTTACACATGGAATTTTGTTCCGATATATTCTTTACAACGGCAGTTATTAGAGTTTTTGCCTAAAGCCTCCCTCTAATCCCCCCTTCTTTAGGCCGATTTGCCTAAAAATCAATTTGTCGATCTCATATGAAGGCTCAGGGGGAAAAACAGTTTGTCATTTTTTTCTTATTTAATTTTTATCTCTCAACTTTTTGTTTTTTTTGCTTTTTTTTTAAAATGTACTCACATTTTAATTACATTCGTGATCAGAAACTAAATTTCAGACAGATTACATAACATCCTCTATACTTCGAATAGCCTGGGGAAGTAAAATGAAAACAGATTTTTCCGACTTAATAGTATTGTTTCCTCTAAGGGGAAGTATTGCCCAGATCACATTTGTATGTTATTTTTATTTTTACTTTATTGTTTCTTTTCGGTTTTTCCTTTCATTGAAGGGTCATGACTGCTGTCCAATGCTGTACACCGTTGATGGAAGCGGACAGCTTCAGTTCGCCTTTAAGTTGGATATCTCACAGAAAAAAGAAGCTGGAGGATTAAGGTAATATACAACGGGGGGGGGGCTATCATTTTAAATCTGATTCAGAGATTATAATGAATAAAAAGTTATTTTTTAAGTATAGTTTTTGTATCGCGGGTGAACTTGAGGATACCTCTATCTCTGGCATTGAAACATTATTATAAAAAATATACAAAAAAACGAATGTTTTTTAAACATATTGTCTATTTCACAAGATATATAAAATATATGGGAGTACTTTCATAGAATATATGACTTACTGATCATTCAGTGTTTAAGTCGTGGCTGAAGATGGTACCAATACGTATATATCTTGTGAAATAGGCAATATTAAAAAAAAAAAACATTAGTTTTTCTTTATATTTTTTATTAAGTATTTCACAATAACTCTGCGAAAATGTTAAGTATCATTTTTATAAAACCTCGACCTCACAAAAAATAGGAAAGGGGAGTTTCTACGGATTATTTCTAAGTTCGACGTATGATATTGTATTGGAACACATCCATACTTAATGTTTAATGATTGTTTTTTTTCTCTCCTATATGAACTAGCGCAATGAGGAAATTCCAGAGTCTGGACCGGCAAGCGCGGCTGGAGGCCTCGGACACAGAACTGGAGACAATCCACCAAAACACAATCACCTGTCTGAGGTGCTATGAGGGGAGCGGAAGTTCTGTGGGCAAGCTGTCCACCTCGGGGGCTGACGGACAGCTCGTCATCTGGGACCTCCAGGTACTTATCTCTGGTCTACTTGACCAATTTGGCTGAAACTAATGTTTATTATAAAAAAAACATTCCTAAAACAAGTCCACAAAGTTTTTGGCAAGCAAGGGGGAATTTCTTGGGGGGTAATAGTAGACACACTGCCACAAAGAGAATGAATTAAAATGATCTGTAAGCATTTGTTGTTAATATTTCTAGTTTTCAGTTTTTGTGGTATTTTCTTTTTCAATTTTCATTAATTTTGCTGGTATTTTTGTTATCTACAAAGATAATGCCTGTGTCTTTGTAGTATACAATGTATATATAATATATTATATAAACATTTTCATATAAGGGAAGGGCATGTTAAGCCATATTTTGTATTATTATTTTTTTTTTAGGATAAGTTGAGAAACGTGGACATACTGTGAAAACATGTAATAAATAAATAAAACAAAATTTTTTTTGTGGAGTTGGTTATAAGATAAATGATCAACAATAGAATATAACTTCATACATTAATATATTATATTTATTTTCTGTAATACTAACTTGCTATATGTTATTAATATTTTTTTTCACCTATACAAGTTGTGTTCGTTATTTTGTTTTAGCCATTGGAGAAGTCAATCCAGGGACTGCGGATTTAATTGATTTCTACAGTTCTTCGAAGAATTGTTATTTAATTGTATTAAATAATGTGCGTTAATTAGAAGATTATTCTATTTAAAGTATCATTAAATTGGAAAAAAATAAATTAAAGATATATTACGAATTTACTCTTTTAAATTTAAATTGTTACAAAATGTCATGAATGTCTTGAAAGGTCTTTCCATAAATATAATATGGTTTTATTGTACAGTTCAAATTATCAGAATTGTAAGCATCGCCAGTATTCTTGAATCTAGGATGTTCGGGAAAAAGAAAATAAGTTCAAAATTACATATTTGAAGATCGAAGATGTCGGTTAAAACGACAGTTTGGTACTGATATTATGAAAAAAAAAATGACTTCTTACTGTTCGCCATTCTTAGACGGTTAAATAGAAAAATACTTTTGAAAAATTCATATTTTTGACTTATGTTTTCCCGACCAGCTTAGAAATATGTTTTTTTCTTCTAATTTTTAATTAAAGATATTTAATTTTTAAGTTGATTACGTGCAATTGTTTTTATTTTCGAGTTCGTTTTTGTTGGCCTGCCCTTCTGTTATGACTGCAAATATCTGTAAGTAGAAATGCAATTTCTAATTTCTTATGAAAATTGATTTTTCGGAGTATATTAACCTTAGATATTTTCTGCTTCTTCTATGAATTATGTATTTATTTATTATTTATATGTATTTTAAAATTAATTTTTAGGACTGATTATTTCTATCGTAAACAGAAGTTTTCAATTTATATAATTAACTACACTAAATAAGATATTTTCTTTTGTAATCTTCGCTTTAAACATTTTTATATTGTTTTCGAAAAATATAAAATAATGTTGAAATTATTCTCTATGCAGTGTTACGTTATGTATCTTAAAACCACCTTCGCCCCAGAACATTTGGAATTTAATTTGAGTCTGAACATCACTGAACTAGAAGTGGACCTATATTTCCTATCTATTAGTAAATCCTTTTAATTGACTATCCATTTTCAGTCACATATTTAATCATAATGTAAGTAAGGCTTGGAGGAATACATTTGTCTTCTAGTTCATTATTCTCTGGAGAGAAGATACATTTTAATAGCGCCAAAGCCCACAGTTTCTAAAACAATTGTGTGAACTTGAGGTTTCTCCTGGGCCCTCTGTCTCTGGGAGTTAACTCAGAAACATAAAACATTATTATAAAAAATTATGTTGGACTTTAGAACATAAGTCCAACATAACTTATCTCATTTCTTGTACAAAAATTTGTCTAATTTGCTTGAAATATAGTATCATTGAATTTTTGGTCAGGCTTTAAAAAGTTTAACCGGAAGGAATTTCAAACAATTTGTTTTCCGAGTTATACTTCACGCATTAACTATTTTTTCCAAAAAATTTAAGATTTTAAAATTTTTATAAGTTCTACTATCCCCAGTAAACAATTTTGAAAATATGTTGTTTGGGCTTTAGGTAACACCAGGGTCATTTTTTGAGTGAGTTTTATTATAATGAAAAATATTCACAAGGCGAGGTAGAAACTTGAATACACTAATTTAGGGTAGAAAATAGGGGGTGAAGTGTGCCACAGTATCCGCGCTAGCTATTTTTCGACGTAGGGAGGGGGGGGGGGGTAAGGTATACAAACTGCCCAAGTTCGTATACTATTATAGTAGTGTACTATTTATTACACACAAACTTAATCTGTCTTCATATTTCTCTTCGCGTCTTATCATTTTGGGAACTAATGATAGATTATAGAACTCCAAAATGTTGCCAATTGCTAAAGAAATCAAATTTTAATCTCGGGATGATATTAGTAGGCAACATTGTTAGTAACAGTGCAGTTACCTTCCATGTGAATATCTTCAAAAACGTTTTATGTTAGTAGATTAAATATTGTAAATACATTTTAATGGTTATTATTTGCGATTCATGTCAGTGACAAATCCTCTTTTAAGAGAGTTGAAAGGTAGATAAAAATAATAAAATTATTAATTTTTAAGCAATAATTTAATGTAAATTTTAATTTCATATCAATTTTCAAGGATATGCCACAAAACTTTTGACTGAATCCGCAAAACCAATTAGAGATGACGATTTGCATCTTTTACGATTCTGTGAATGTTTCGAAACTATTCTTTATGCAGGAATTGTTGGCCACAGAACAATAATTGGTTTGGTACGGCTGCCGGAATGTTGGTTTTGGCTGGAACAGCTCGGCGAAGAAAGATGGGGGTATGTTTTTTCACTTGTTAAAACAGAGTTTAATAGTAGGTTTCTGTCATAATATTATACAATTCGAATTTTCAGGGTTCCTTATTTATACTCATCATGTGTAGAAAGAGTTAAGAAGTCTGCGAAAGTTATAACTAATCGAGGAAAAGTAAGACTTCTCATACGATCCTGTTTAGTCAGACGATGTCTGCACACTCCATTGCAGTTTCTAGTATGTTCAGGCCTTATAATACTTATTTTAGTATATTATGTGAAAATCTGACTGAAGGAACATAACGATGTCCACCAATGCGATTGTTAATATTTTTTCAGAATATAGTCTTTTTGCAAGAAAATCCGATGTTGAGTACAAATATTGACTTCTTAGTTAGTTATTATGACTCACATGCCCGGGCTTTAACTACGAGGTCATATTGCCCCTTTTGATCCTTCTTACATCAAGCGATAAATATGTGAAACCATACCTCTCAAACAAAAACATATTTTTTCAAAATTGATTTATTACTTATTGATAGAGGTAAAAACTATTTTTAATAAATAAAAAGGTCTGATTCAATAACTTTCCATTACTTTACCAGCTGTACGAAGTATAGTCTGCGTGTGTATGACTGTGAATACAACTCCCTATGGAATGAATGTGTCGATACGAAATTTTTGTGTCTATCCAGAATCTTCTAAGGACGACACATTGATTTTCAGCCGAATCGGCCGAAGGGAAGGGGGAGACTTGGGGAGGACTTCACACAAGAACAACTGTCATAGTAATGAATGTATTGGCACGAAATTTCATATGTAAATTCAAAGGTCTATAAGGACAACACATATTAATGTTTAGCGGTATCAGCCAAATTTTTCATCTGAAGGGAAGTGGGGAATCAGAGGGGGACTTTACTCAAATGCCCTAATAACTGCTGATGTAATGACTGTATCGACACAACATATATTATGAGGATTGAGAAGCCACTATGTGAGATAACTGTTGAGTTTTAGTCCAATCGATCGATTGCCTTGGGGGAAAGTGAGAACGTAATTGATAAATTCATGCTGGGGACGTACATAGCCGGTGATTAACCGACATTTTTAAAATTTATTTTGTAATTTATCTATGATTGAAGTATAGTATTATATTTCTTGAGGTGAACGAAGGACGCTGTTGTCTTCTGTATTCAAGCAACTCAGTTCTTGGTGACAGCATCCTCACCTCAGTCCTCTGTTCCTTGCTGTCTTGTCTCACCACTCTTGTTTTTGATCTGGATCTTGCCAACGCCATGTTTCTGGATTCAACATGGCATCTACCCACTTCTCTCCCCATTACTTTTGTTCCGGCCCTGAGACTGGGTTTGTCTCTTTTGTAAGTAACGGCTTTTTTTTTTGTTCATTTCACTTGGATATAACTTTCCAAAAATGTTACTTTATCAGAAGGTTGAAACTTTATAGTTGCATAAATTATTTGTTTGAGATATTAGTGTTATTTTTTTTTCATCTTCACTTTTCGTTAATTTTTAAATTTAATAATAATATCAATTTCTGTTAAACCATAACATGGTAATAATCCAGACAAATGTATACATCAAGATAAATTAATACATATAGGTTAGGTTAGGTTTTATGACATATCGCCTACTACCAGAGCGCTCTTTCGTCACCCTGGTGGACATGAGCCCGACTCTACTGTGGGAGTCCTAAATTTTGCCTACTAGGCTAATACTAATTTTTATTCACCAAGGCAGGGGTCTTTAACGAATACCTGACATCGTACAGGCTCGGAACCTTCGCTTAACTTCGTATCCGAAGGAGGGCGTGCTTAAGTTTATTTTACTTCCCAGATAAAATAAACGTAGGGCCTCGAACCCACGTTCTTGAGCTCAGAAGACAAGCACGCATACCACTGAGCTACCGGCGCCCTCTTTAATAGATATATAAACAGTTATTAAATCCTAAGGTATGGTCACAGATGTGATTAGTAATAACAATAATAGTAAAAAATAAAATGAAAAAATAATAATTCCAAAAGTGTCTTTTTCATGACGTCCCTTTCTCAGGTCATTTACGAATGGAAAGAAATAGGAAAGAAATAAAAACTAATAAAAACATATATATATATATATATAATACATTATAGATGAATGTATAAACCAATAGAAATTAAATAACTAGTTATAAAACATAATGTTAATAATTAAAATATTAAAAAAAAGGTAATTTCGACAGACTTTATATATAATATCGAATGGAGGAACTCCAAGAAAATATAAATAACGTTTTTATATATGAAACAAGATTTTTATATCGTGGTTATTTAATTCTTTCTTTTTGGAGAATAATGCCATATGAAATCACTGTGGAATGTATTTTTTGAGTATTCACACTTGAATTGTATGTTTGCATACTGGGAACACAGCTATCTGCTACGCACACCGTATTCTTACTTCCAAAAACGTTTATGTTTTTAGATTTGTTGAAGGAAAAGCTGTGATCATGGACGTTTTTGAGGATAGTGTGGCGGCTGAAAACGTGGGTATTGACAATTTTAATGTTTGAGTAAACATTTAATATTTATAATTTTTATTTATATTGAACTAATTTTTAGTGTTCCGTGCCAAAATTAGCAAAACGGAACTTATGGAATCACTTCGGTGCCCGTCCGTCCATCTGTCACAGGCGATTTTCTCTGAAACTATTGGACGTAAAATTTTTTAATTTGACAGAGTGGGGTGGACCAATTATAAACGTGAAGTATAAAAAGTTGAATTTTGATTCTGGGGGTAAATTTAGCAATGGGAAAAAAAACATTTTTCAAGGGTATCGTGTAGGTTGTCAAATGAAACCTTATTGAAGCACGAATTCAACAATATATATGATGTATTTTTGTATGCATTGTTTAAAACATTTTTCGGGAAAAACAATTAAAAATTGCTGTCCCCCACCCTTATCACCAAAAGATCGCTCTGAAAAATCTGGAAAAAAATCATGATCATAGAGAATTAGATTGAGCCAAAATTATCAGGTTTGAAAACTTCTAGTGGGATCAATCGTTATAAACAATTTAATTGTTTATTTCCTTATAACTGGGGGGCTGATGGCACGGAACACTAATTGTGCAAGTATAGTTTGCACTTGACCTATTTTTATTTTTTGTTTTAGGGTAATATCCAAAAGGGGGATCTTCTTGATAGTGTTAATGATGTATTTATAAATGGAAATACTCAGGGCTCCTTGTCGAGTCTCATGAAGAAGTCTGCTGGGAAACCTGTTTCAATTTATATTGTTAAGGTAATAATAACCAGCCTCCGTAGTCACCCACCTTGATAGTAGTCACCCACCTTTATAGTCTATTTTTTTATTTGAAAGGAAGAAGAATTAACTATATACAACAATTTATTCCAAAAATAACTTTTTGTTTATTTTTTTTTTTGTAATTAATTAAATGTTCTTTTTAAAAATAGAGTTAGTTATTATGACTCTACTAGGGGAGTCCTAAATGTTGCTTACCCTAAATTATTATTCACCTAGAGTAGGGGTCTACGAGTACCCGACATCGTACAGTCCCGGGACCAACGCTTAGTCCCATCTGAAGGACGGCGTGCGTAAGTTTATTGTACCTCCCAGATAAAATGAACTAAAAGTCTCGGCCGGGTCTCGAACCTGAGCTCAGTAAGCAAGCACGCATATCACTGAGCTACCGGCGCCCTCTGCTGAAAAATAGATATTGTATGTCTAGATATGTATATCTATTAATTTTAATTGATAGTCTGCCTATGATCCAGATTGTTCTATTTGTAACTTGGCTATAGCAATTGTTCGTTAGGTTTTGTGTCCCATGTCCAGCCTTTAACTTCACGGTCATACCACCTACTACCAGAGGGCTTTTCGCCACTCTGGTATTCATGAGCCTGTCTATATTCTAGGAGTCTTACATTTTGTGTATCCAGGCTTTATTAGGGTAGGTTTAACGTATACATGACATCGCACAGGCTCGATACCGTCGCTTCACGCCCCTACAAGATTTTAGGAGTTGATTTGAAATATTTGATTTATTGAGGTTTACTAGTTTTTTTTATATATTTAAGTATATAACGTTGGAAATAACTTTTTGTATTATTGTTTCAAGTTATTTTAGTCTTGTTTTATATTTGAAAGTAGTGTCTAGAACATGGCGTCACTGGAACAACTGTTCATTATAATAACCGACCAATCATGTTACATAGAATATTCCAGAGTTTAGATAAAACTACATAAACCCCAGAGTTCAGTTCCCTTCGGAGTGCATCAAGAATCAGTTAGTGAACTGATGATAATAGTTGCTTTAAAGACAGTGTTGTTTTGAATAGTTGCTTTTTGTGTTTTCCTGAGCCAATTTCGTATTGATTTATTGTGAATTGATTTCTAAACGTGTACATTTATTTTTGTATATAGTGATTTTGATTGTAGTTTTCTACAGTTGTGTGATTTCTTTCTCAGTGAAATTTTGCTGTTTTGTTTTGGACTTGCCGGGTCAGCAATTTGAACTGTTGTAAAATAGTGAATATTGTGTTACTCTCCTGTAGTGTGAATTATTTATTTAGTCACAAATAGACTAATATATGTATATACTAATATATTTTTGTATAATATATACCCATTTACTAGGCGAATCTTTGACAGTGGTGTTCAGTACACCAACAGCTACAAAATCATGAAAGTATTCATAATTTCTTGTGTATAGTTTTAAGCCTAATTGCATTTACATTTTTATATAAAGTGTATTGTTTGATTGGTTTTTAACATTTATTCAAATAATATTTTCTTGACATTGTTTGGAGTAGTGTTAGTTTTAACCATAAAATCAATAATTTTACTGTATGTTAATTTCAGGGAGTGAGCGAAGGTAAGCTGTTTCCACCTGTTATCCCACTCTACAGAAAGGCTGGACTGGATCCTGCCGTTGTAGCCTCTCGAGACTCCTTACTGTAAGTTGATAATTATACATACAATAAATACTTTTACAATTATAAATAATTTTGTATATCAATTGTTATTGTGTAAGAAGATTTTGAATGTATAATAATATATGGGATACCATATTACTCTTCTATTTAGAGTTCAAAAGATACTTTTTACTTAGACGTTTCGGAAATATTTTCCCATCTAAACTTTTATAAAACATTTAATTAGTAATCATCATTATGATGTTCATGTTACTGTGTAGTTTGTTGTTTTTGTATTCACTGGGTATTTTCCTTTTAATATTTATAATGATTGTTAATTTTTGACGAAGACCTGCTTACATTGTTATTATTTTGAGGTTAACATTAAAACCTATAAATTACCCCTGAAATAATATAAATGACCATTAGTCTACGTCAAAATTTAAAATTAATCTAAATTATAAATATTAAAAAGAAAATATCTGGATATTTTTTGATTAGGAGATTCTTTTTTTAAAGAAATAAATGTGAGAAGTGATAAATATATTTATATGAATTCAGTCAGAATCTCCTTACACAACCCAAAAATCTATAAATCTTTTTCTGTCAGAAAACGACTGAGTTGGGCTCACCGCGAAGTTATGAATCTTCGAATTTATGCTAACTGACCTCATAGCAATTGCAGACGTTTCGGGAAGTACTTGCATCATCAGTATCTACAATTTATCATATGTTCTTTATGTTAACATTTTTTTATGTCATTCAAAAATGTATTTTTACAGAACATGAATTTTGAGTCGACCTCTATACTCGTGTTCAAACATCAAGTCGACAGGTTATATAGTGTTTTCTTCAATTTGAGTAAAAAAATTAATTAATTTAAAAATAAGCAGTAACTAGAAAGATGAGAAAGTACCGTGTCTCTCCATGAATTTCTATAATGAAATTCATTTTAAGTTTCTTAGGGACATTAAAGGTCAAAATGTCCTTTAGTATTGAGATTTATGTTTTGTTTCTTCAATATATTTAATATTTTAGGACTTAAGGAATGAGTAATGTATTGGGTTTTGTTGTGTCTAGTACTGAGAAGGAAAGTAAAGATGAAGGAGAGATAGTGTTCTTGGGGTCAGTTAAGACGGGAGACAAAGGAGATGTGAAACAGATCTACACAGCCATCAACACCCTGGACCGAGGGACCGAGCCTCCAGAGAGAGTCCTCATCGAGTGTCACCATCTCGGACTCCGGGTCGTATCACTCACCACCAAACAGGTACAGGAATCTGAAGGCTTCACCTTACAATCGCTTCATCTTTCTTATATTACACAAATAATTATGTAAAATAAGAGTGCGGGAACCAACTGAAGGTGTTGAAACCTTCAAACATGGTATAAGTTTCGTGATTTTTTCCCATCGATAAACAATGCGCACACTACAAATGTAGAGGTCAACATGCCACAGATTGTACATATATATATAGTGCTTCACATTTTATTTGTTAAAAACGAATAGTTGAACATTCTATTGAGAGTTATTCTGTCCAAAGACAAACATGTATTTTTCTTAATGAAAAATAATCATAGAATTTCTGACTGATTAAATAACTATAACCCTATACTACGTGTGAGGAAATAAAAAAAAAATGTATCTAATATGAACCGGAGTTCGGATCGAAAATCTCCACTACCATACCTTTCATTTGAGCCATCTGTATATGTATTGTGTAATAATTGAGATCTCTGCGTACTTTTAGTTACTGTTCTTCATGAGGCAGGACAAGTATCCACATGGTCGAGTGGATCTTCAATCGTCCACCTGTTATTCGGCGAATAGTCTGTTGCTGAGGGAAATGTGTGATAATAAATAATAAATAAATGTTTTATTTTTCTCAGATTCTTCAAGAGCACACATATATGGAAATTTCATCTTGTGGCTGCAGCACTTCTTCCCCGCTTTACTTCGCTTACATTGCAGGGTAATATCCAGTTCCTTCCTCATTAAGTGTCCTAATATTATTTTCATTTTATAATTTAATATAAAATAAAATAATAACGTTTTATTTATAATTGTATTTCTTTTTTCAGGGACATAAATTATGCTCAGTGCAAAAACTTTGTATGCTACATATTTCATTCCAAGAATCAAATACTTGTAAGATCTCCATTCAGTAGAATACTTTGAGGGGAATTGAAGTTGGTTACACTGGATCCGACTTCAGTCGATTTTTTTAAAAATCTGGCGATGGACCCCATCGACCGACTACTCGCCCGCCACAAGTGGTTACATTTAGCACGGTTCTACCGACATTTTTCTTAGTTCTGAACCCACTCTCGTTGCCCTCGCACTATCTTACACTTAAGAGTGAATGCATAATTACTTAATCTATTGACGGAAAATGCGTTATTAAAATTAATTCTGTTCTTCAATTATTAAAATCTTTGAATGTGGAAGCCAGTGTAACCCTTGTTATTAATATGTTCCTGTCTAACGTAATTTGTTTTATTTTTAGGTTGACAGTTTATTGAAGACTATAGGTTTGTATCTTAATTTTCATTATGTTTTTTTAATACATTTTATATTTAACTCGTTGAAGTATATTTCGCCATTTCACACTACGTGACCATAAAACTTAACGGTATATTCTGTTAGAATAGAAATAAAAGACGTTGTCTTCCCACTGTTTTATTTTATACCAGAACCGGTTTTCGACGCAACAGCGTCATCATCAGTGGTTCATCTATCATAGAATAACAAAATATACAAATAATAAAAAGTATAAATAATTCCTTAAGGCATCAGGGTACAGAGTAAAATTATAAAATAAACTTACCCACCCACACAGCACAGCGGTTGGAAGATAACTGGCATAGCTCTAAGGGGTGGGGGTAGCTAGGTTCACTCACTCACAACATGTAAAAACCATTCATTCCAATAAATACATTAAGTCTGTACATAATATAAACATTTTTTCATCATACAGCCAAAGAAATTATTTGTTGTCATAAACTATAAAAAATAAATACATAAATAAATACATTGTTAAAAATATAATCACAGACTTGAATTCACAATAAATATCATTATAAAAACCATATTACAATACATCTTTCACAGGACAGCTACTTCCCTTAGTTTTGGACCAATCTCTCACACCAGGTAGGTCAGGCAGCAGAAGGGAGGTTAAGAACTCCCTTCTGCTGCCTGACCTACCTGGTGTGAGAGATTGGTCCAAAACTAAGGGAAGTAGCTGTCCTGTGAAAGATGTATTGTAATATGGTTTTTATAATGATATTTATTGTGAATTCAAGTCTGTGATTATATTTTTAACAATGTATTTATTTATGTATTTATTTTTTATAGTTTATGACAACAAATAATTTCTTTGGCTGTATGATGAAAAAATGTTTATATTATGTACAGACTTAATGTATTTATTGGAATGAATGGTTTTTACATGTTGTGAGTGAGTGAACCTAGCTACCCCCACCCCTTAGAGCTATGCCAGTTATCTTCCAACCGCTGTGCTGTGTGGGTGGGTAAGTTTATTTTATAATTTTACTCTGTACCCTGATGCCTTAAGGAATTATTT
Source organism: Aradus depressus (assembly GCA_963662175.1). Classification (NCBI taxonomy): domain Eukaryota; kingdom Metazoa; phylum Arthropoda; class Insecta; order Hemiptera; family Aradidae; genus Aradus; species Aradus depressus. The sequence goes on along the minus strand of OY759214.1, from coordinate 44,647,637 downwards.
ATACTTTTTATTATTTGTATATTTTGTTATTCTATGATAGATGAACCACTGATGATGACGCTGTTGCGTCGAAAACCGGTTCTGGTATAAAATAAAACAGTGGGAAGACAACGTCTTTTATTTCTATTAGAAATCTCGTCCCACAACATCTTACTATCACATATGGGTATATTCTGTGTTATTTTTGAATCGAATACAAAATTTATCTGTAAAATCACTAAATTCTATAACAATAATCTATAACAATGTTTTAATATTTTTCAAAATAATTACTATATAAATAACAGCATAAATTTGCGTAAAATGTATCTGTAAAATCACTAAATTCACATTTACATATCTGTAAAATCACTAAATTCTATAACAATAATCTATAACAATGTTTTAATATTTTTCAAAATAATTACTATATAAATAACAGCATAAATTTGCGTAAAATGTATCTGTAAAATCACTAAATTCACATTTACATATCTGTAAAATCACTAAATTTTATAACAATAATCTATAACAATGTTTTAATATTTGTCAAAATAATTACTATATAAATAACAGCATAAATTTGCGTATAAGTGTTTGTATTGCCACTAATTTCCTTTTGACATTAGTTGCTATTGAAGAGTACTAATAACTCTGTGAATGTATGTTTCAGGACAAGGCTTTAGAAGAACGCTATTCACCGTTTAGACCTATCTCTAATTTACCAACTATTCTAGTCGTTTTACCAAAGATATATTAAATAAAAGGAAGGAACACGAAGTACAAATAAATAAATACATTTACTATTTAATTATTTGTTATATTTTATATGGTTTGTGTTTAAATAAGTATAAGTTGAAAACTTTATAATTTGTTTATTTTTCCCCTTTGTATTTTTTTAAAATTGATTTCGTAGTTGATTTAATTTATAACTATATCTATAAATTAACCAAAATAGTTGACTCAGTAAGGGCATATGATGTCGTGCGAGTATATTACATACAATTTTATAACATAACTGCCGTTACTCATGACATATGACAAGTGTGCAAAGAGCACACAACTTAGTCAGAATTTTAATATGAGTCAACATTGCTGCTGGTGATGTTTTGCTTATACTACAACGAATATAGGAAATAGTAAAGCTCAATTTTAGTTGGTTTCATAAAAACTTACATAGCTTAACATGAGAAAGGTTAGAGGGAGACCTTCGTTCATGAAGGTCTCGGTTACCTCGGCCATATGGTTTTGAAAGTCGTAAAGACAGTCTTTTTATTAGAATGCCAAAGGACTTGTACTTATGGGTTGTCGCACCCTTAACGAATCTGAATAGTCACATTTAGTAGGCACATTTAATCATGTTTGGTAGACAGAAATATATGTATCTTCATTCGACATTTCAAACTATTTAGAGTTTAGATTCTACATACATTTTTTACACACTTGGTCACAATGTATGGAGAAAAATAACAAATTTGAATTATTGTCATAAATTAATTTTTTCTTACATCAGAAAATATAGATAATAAATATTTTTAAAAATCAAAATAATAAAATGTATTATTCAATGTACAATTATAAAAACCAAGGCGGGTTTTATATAAACTTTCACTTCTATAGCTCAAGGCTCAGTAACGCAGTCTACACACAGCACAACTAAAACCTAACTAACCTATAGAAACAATATTTGGAGGCATTTAATTTTGTAATTATTTATGAATCGCCTCGTACTTCTTTAGACGCGGCTTAACAATAGAGGCAGACACGGACGTGGCCTTGCGTCAAGCCCTGGAGGGGGAGATGCAAGGACGGGGGCGAGACCAGAGCGTCTGAGGGGCATTGTCCAGGAATGGATCGTGGAAAGATGGCAACAGCGTTGGGCGCGATCGACAGATGGCCGAACAACCTTCGCCTATTTTCCGGACGCGCCTTGACTCTCCATGGATACAACCAGACCATTGGACGTCACAGGTGCTATCAGGTCACTTGGACTGGACTTCTTCAAGAGAAAGAACAGCCCTGTTTGCTCGTATGGCGGCGTCGAGACTGCGGAACACGTAGTTCTCGAATGCCCGCTATACGATGGGGCAAGGGCGGCGCTGATTCGCCGGACAGGATCGTACCTGGGACTGGACCTGCCGGGACTGATGACGGAGGCTGGTTACCTGGCTTCTGGTCGGTTCGTCTCCTCCTGGCTGAGAACCAAGAAAGCCTTCTAACCCGGTGCCGGGAGCCCCGCCGACCGCCATGCGGCGGCTGCCCTCGGCTCTGGGATGCAGACAGAGCATAACCCCAGACAAGATCCTGAGTTGACTCGGTGTAAAGCGCCAGAAACCAAGGACGACTGTGGACCGTAGCCATCGAGCAGGTTCACAGGCGAAGAAGGTTACCCGTTCCCCAACGCAATAGGGTGATGTGACCGATCCCCCTCAGGGGGTAAGAAGCACCCCCAAAAAAAAAAAAAGTTTTGAAATATTCTTTATTGAACTTATTTGTCATAATTATTCTATTTCAACACAATAATTACCAACTCTTGAAAATGTTATCTTGCTAATTGAAAACGTATTTTATAAAATGTTTGCGCAGGTAGTTCAGAGGTGGCGTACTAGCCTTCTGAGCTCAAGATCGCGGGTTCGAAACCCGGTCGAGGCCCTTAGAATTTTTATCTGGGAGATGAAAAACTTCGAGCACGCCGTCCTTCGGATGGGACATTGTGCTATGGTCCTGTGCCTGTACAATCTCAGATACCTGTTAAGCCCACTACCCGTGAATAAACATTTAGGAATGGCAAAATAATAGTAGAGTCGGCCTAATGTTCACCAGAGCGACGAAAGAGCATGAGGTAGTAGGCGATATGACCTAGTTGTTAGAGCCCGGGCAATAACTAACAATTAGACACATGTATGTATTTTACTACATAAGGTTATTAATAAATATTTGGTTGCATTGTGATCTCATTTTACTAATTTGTCCTTAAACAATCAAAACATAAAATGTTTGGGATAAATCGTTAGAGGCATGATAACCTACATAATATCGTTAGAGGTATGATAACCTACATAATATCGTTAGAGGTATGATAACCTACATAATATCGTTAGAGGTATGATAACCTACATAATATTATTATATATTATAAGTTTTTTTTGGGGGGGTTGCCGACCTCTGGTGGAGGCCACGACACCCATCGCTGAATCGTCGGGAAATGAGGGCCTAACAATTTTATTGGTCATTCAAAAATAAAATAAAAACGTAAATAATTATTTTCTGTTACTGTGGTAGGCTAGGAACGACCGCTGCCGACCCTCTGCGACGATAAACGGTCATTCCCAGCCCACCTTAGTTGAGAGAGCTCGGGATGAATGTGGGGCGTTCGGTAGTAGTAGTAGTACGCGGGGGCGACCACCGGCGTGCCTGCAGTCGTCCTCGGCGCAGGGTCATAGTGCCTTCTTCTTTCTCCACCGGGAGGCGATAAATCGGCTGAACACTGGGAAGCCGGTTTCCGTCACCAGCTGCCGTAGGTCGAGTCCCAGGTACGATCCTGTCCCTCGTATCAACTCCACCCTAGGCCCGTCGTACAGCGGACATTCGAGGACCACATGTTCTGCAGTCTCGACTCCGCCGCACGAACAGTTCGCGTAGTTCTTCCACTTAAAGAAGAACAGCTTGGAGTTGAAATCTCCGTGACCCGATAGTATCTGGAACCACATCCAGTGGTCAGGCAGTACCGACGTAGAGTCCAGAAGTATAAAATATGCATAGGTCGTTCGGCCATCCGAACCGTGCCATTTCTCTACAATCCATTCCTGGACAATGTCCTTGAAACGCTCTAGTCTGGACTGTCCGCGAATCTCTTCTCTCAGGGCTAGGCGTAAAAGCTCATCTATATCTGCTTCTAAAGGCAAATCGCGTCTATAAAAGTACGAGGCGACAGCCCCGTCGCAAGACCATGTCTATGGGCGGAGCTCATGCCAGCACCTGTAGCGCAGACGTAGACAGTTCGATAGGCCTTTGTAACCCTTAAAAGGGCTGCCCTCTGGGCTTGCACAAGAATCATGGGACGATTTATATATTATAACTACCATATATTATCAAAAATATAGGGGACAGCATCTGTCATAATAATAATAAAAATAATATTTAATGTCTCAATGTTTAATATGGTAAAGCTATTATGAAGTGAAAAACAATTATTATTTATGCAATTAACTTATATTTCAACAGAATAACAAGAAATATATACACATAATAAAATAAATTACTCTTAAATAAACATTTGTCATTAGTTGAATATTAACAATTCTTCACGAAATGCTTTGGTTGTATTTTGTAAAAGTAGGGGATACTTCAAAAGAATTTATTTCAAGTAAAAAAAGAGGGCGCAACATTTCAAACAACTTTGGATATTTGAATGGCAAGTTTGCAGCCAGCCTTGATGGTACTCGTGAGAGCTTCATAGAAGGGTGCCTCCTGCGCTCCGTATTGGATCCCTGTGTCATGGTGCTCCTGCTCTTCATCTCGGAACTGTTTGATGGTCTGCAGCACCTCAGGATCAACGTTGGGCTCGTTCATCAGTTTGCGAAGTTGATCATTGTAGTGGTCGACAATGACAGACTCCACAGCCACGGTACATGCCATGGCTCCCTTCTCGCCAAGAAGGGCAGTCCCAGCTCCCAGTGCAAACCCAGCAATATCCCAAAATGGCAGAAGAGCAGTGGGACGTACTCGGTGTTCACGGATCAATTTTTCAAAAGTTTTTCTATGCACTTTTTCCTGTTCCCACATTTCCTTGATCTTAGGTCCAACCTTTGTATTACCTAGAATAGCCATTTGTCCAGCATAAATTCTATCTGCGCCAAATTCTCCTGCATGATCAACTCGTATAACACTTTCTAACTCTTTACTTGTTGCAGGACATCGGAATGTTGTAGAAAAATAACAAACATTACTAAAACTGTGGCCTATCCTCGCACTTGACCTACAGAACATTATAAATACTTAACGAAAAACAACAAAATAGCACGGAAGGTTCTCTCACGGTTTTCACAAAAATAATTAATCGATACTGAGAAGATATCGATACTTTCCTCAAACAATATTTAAAGGGAAAAAATGAACTCTAGGCTTTGCCATTTGGAGGCGAACTAAACAAACAGAGAATAGGCGCGTTTCATTCTTGACAATAAACATACGGGAGTTTCGTTGTACAAAAACGTTCATATTATTGTTTGTTTTATTCCCCCTGATGTATCGTGCACTTTGGTCTGCTAAAGTTGTGAGTACAGAGAATGATTTAAACGTGGTCCAGGGGTCGGGAACGCAGAAGCCCCATCCAAGCCCTTAAGCCCGCCACACACGATCCGGCCGGCCTGAACAGTCCTCCTGATGTCAGGCCGCCGGATCACGGAAGACTTCACACACGTTCAGGCAAACCCATCAGTAGGCAAACGGAGTGTCATATCGAATCTACATTTATATTGAGTACAAAGGAAAAAAAATTTTTTTTAAAAGTTGAGCAGTTTAACCAAAATACCTTTAATTTACTTTTCATGCTATCTGTTGAAATAAATTCATAATAAAATACGTGACATTTAACTTTAACGAAGATGACGTGCTCGCGATTCTTGATTTAGTGGTTGCTTTAAACCAGAGACGTAAAAAAACAGAAATTAATAAAACCTGGTGAGTAGCTAAAAAAATCGGTCAAGTGCAAACTACTTGCTCAATTGTTCCGTGCCATCAGCCCCCCACATAAATTATTAATAGTTAAGGAAATAAACAATTAAATTGTTTATAACAATGGAACGCGCTAAAATTTTTCAATCCTGATAATTTTCGCTAAATCTACACCTTGGTGAAACTGTGGGGGACAGCAATTGTTGAGCGTTTTTTCCTGAAAAATGTTTAAAAAAATACATTACATAGTGTCTTCTACAGGCTTACTTCTGTTTTTTTTTTTCATTTCCCAGTTTACTCCCTGAAAACTGAACCCCCAGAATCAAAATTCAACTTTTTATACTTCACGTCTATAATTGGGCCACCACACTTTATCTCTTTGCTAAATTTCAATTTTTTACGTCGAATTCAGAGAAAATCGCCTGTGGCAGACGGACGGACACCGAAGTGATTCCATTTACAAACTCTCACATACATTTGATAAATAAATTGAAGTTTGCCCCGAAAGATTGACACAATTACTTGAAGAACTCTTCTTCTATGGACTGAACTGAACTGACGAGAACTGAATCCACACACGTTCCAGCAAAGCCGTGGGCTCATCCGGTTGGACGAACGTATCTTTCATTTCTCTCCGGCCGCCTGTACAGTTGCAACTGTCAAAGTCGAACAATTTTTTTAAGCACAAATAGAATATATATCAACATTTTTGATATTTTTCATACTTCTCAAAGCTTTTACTTTTTGATTTTGTGTCCCGCACTCGAGAATACAATAAGTAGATCAGGTGTATAATGTTGTCGCGAGTACAAAAATGGTATTGCCACCCGATGGTTAATAAAACGTCCAGAAATCAGGTACTTACACCGAACAATGGCGTTGTTCGAATATACAGAGCGCCATCCCCTTAACTTTTGAACGAGTTATTACAAATAATGGGACATGTTTCCTTTAAACGAAAATCAAATAAAGTTCATCTCGAGCAATACTACTTGTCAGTAGAATAGGGCTTAGCTAATTTACAAGGACTTTAATATGGGATCTTAGGTACCCAATATAATTTTGATTGTAAATTCCATTTACCAACCATAAGGTATCAGGGAAAATATACAAAAGGGTACATTTTTTTATTTGGCAAATTATTTCTTAATAAAGCAATTAAACAGCTGTTCAAATGAATGTCCATATTCTTTTTGTTGGTTGGTTGGTTATTGTGAGTCATGCCCGGGCTTTAACAGGAGCCCGACTCTACTGTGGGAGTCCTAAATTTTGCCTACCCTAAATTTTTATTCACCTATGATAGCTAAAAAACCTAGGGGCCTCGGCTGGGTTTCGAACCCGAGATCTTGAGCTCAATAAGGAAGCACGCATACCACTGAGCAATTGGCGCCCTCGAAATGCTCGATGTGTTAGATTTTTTAATATTTAAATTAGGAAATAACGCAAATCGTAAGGATAACTCGTAATAAATAAATAATACAGGTGTAATAGTACCTTGTTTAAATTACCTACTGATTATAAAAGAAGAAAACAAGGTGTGGAAACCTCCAAGCTAACAGACGAACCACGGTGATCATCACAAGACTAAGACTTGGACATAGGAAACTGACACATTGCTACCTACTTGTTGGACTTGAACAGCCGACATGCTCCTGCAACCAAGTCTACACAGAGCTCACAGTACAACATATACTGCCTGACTGCACAAACTACACCACATTAAGAAACAAATATAAACTACCAACTGACATGAAAAAACTACACCAAACACAACGGACTCATCCAATTCCTTAAAGATGGAAAACTCTATGAGGACATGTAGACACAATAGTCGTCGCTAATGACCCTGATGTCGAAGCGGCGTTAAATAAAATAAATTAAAAAAAAAATAATATAATAATATAATATAATAATAATAATAATAATCAGTAATTAAAACAATATACAATGTTTCTTATTTATGATTTATTATTATGAACAATAAACTATCAAGAATTGGACAGGTATTCATACGTATTTTTCCTAAAAAATTCAGAAATAAAAAGTTTATCATGGGGGAAAAAAATATATATATATATATGGCACCATTGAAATTAGTGCTTTTTGATTCGCATTGATCAAAACAGTTAAGACAATTATAATATACAATATATATTATTACAGCATACTTCTCCCATTTATTTTTTCTTTCTCAAAAAATAGCAATTACAAATGTGTCGGGAAGCATTTCCATCGTCAGTGTCTGTAATTCATGTGTTCTTTAGGTTAACTATTCCTTCTGTCAATCAGAATATTCCTTTTATAGAACATATTTATTGAGTCGACTTCTATATTTAAACAGCTAGGTAGTCAAAAGATCAAATATAGAAGCCGACTCAATAAGTTGTTCTATAAAAGGAAGACACTGATGATGGGAGTGCTTCCTAAAACGTTTGTAGTTGATATTTTTTGAGAAGGCAAAAAATAAATGGGAGAAGTGTTGTAATAATATTTTATATATGAATTAAAAATCCCCTTACACAACCCAACAACAATTATAATGTTTTTCACAATGGGACAATTTATAAATTTGCGGTATGTAATCTCATAATGCTGATTTAACCTCCCTATATATGTACTTCGAAAAGAACAATTGGTTATTAAAATAATAATTAATTAATAATATAAAAATATAATAAAATAAATATTATTCAAAAATTAATAACAATGTTTATTTTTTGAGACGCATACCCGGGCTTCCTCTTCCTAGGTTATATCGCCTACTACCAGAGGATTTTCCCCAGCTCTAGTAGACATGACCCGACCCTATGGGAGTCGTAAATTTTGCCAACCCAGGTTTAACTAGGGTACTACCTGACATGTTATTAATATATTTAACAATGATTTTAATGTATATTACTTTAAATATATTACAAGAATACAGTTTTCAGAGAATATTTTAAAATGTTTAATACAGTTTTTTTTTTTGCTTTTCATCCATAAAAATCCGTAACTCTATATTTATAGAAATCCATAATAGTTTCATTAAAGTTCCATCGTACGATTAACGACACCAAAAATAACAAGAGGACAGGAAGAAGAGGAGCTAGAAGAATTTGAGTTTTCTGAAGAATTTGTAAACCTGTGAATCATAATAAAATTTAAGTCATGCTAGTAAAAATAAATAAAAAATATCATTTAATATAAGTATTAATTTATTTATAATATGAAATTACTTACTGCTGTATCCAAGGAAAGTAATATAAATGTAGTATACAAATGATATCAACCACAATGAATTTCCAAATAGTCTTGAAATAAACCAATCTTTACTTATGAAAACTAAAATGAAAATAAAGTAATTAGAAAAAAATTATCATTTCAGTGAGTAAAATCAATTTTACGTGAATTAAATACAAACTAAAAAGTAAAGAAAAACATAGGTTTCCAAAAATATTGTCTATTTCACAAAATATATATAATATATGGTAGCAATGCCGAAAGTACTCCCATTCATTATATATATTTTATGAAATAGACAATATTTCAGAAAACCTACGTTTTTCTTAATTTTTTATCAAGTGTTTCACAATATCTCTGCAGAAAATGTTAAGATAAATACATACTGTTATAAAAAAAAAGTTGAACAACGTGCAAAATAACCAAAGGAGGGAAAAATGCATTGAGGTGAACATCAAAAGCATATCCCCATTCTACATCTTGCCCAGTTGAAGGTTTTAATAAGTAACGATTACTTAAGAACCTAAAAAAAAACAATCAACTATTTACATTAATTATAACCTAAAGTACATATAAGTTTGAAGCAAGTAGAGTGTAGTTCCTTTTATGCCCCATTTTCAAAATGATCATGATGTTAGATCACTTGCACGGTTTTCGTCATGATCCAATTTATGAAAATATTGCCGCTATTTTTATTTATTAAAAAATAATCAGCGTTACTCATATATTTTTTTACCCAACTAGTTCTCTCTAGGTCCACTAGATTGCTCTCAATGTTTTTACAACTGTTACAGAAATACGCCTTTTATGTTAAGAAATGTAATATTATTTAAAGTCCGTGAAAAGTGTATTTTAAAATGTATTCGTTAGATAACTCCTACTCCCACTGTATATTCCGGACGAAAAATAAATTATAGTATAATTGTATATAATAAGAAATGTAGAATAAAATATGCAGGATGAAGTCAAAAAAATCTGATACACGTGAATACTTTCGAAGCGTACACAACATATAAACGGAACTAAGGATAAAATAAAAATAGAAATTAGGAGGGCTTATATCAGCTTGAATAGGAAACCTGGAGTTGGGCTTATATAGGACAATCTGGATGTAAATTTAGAGAAGGGGGCCAAGAGCACCCATCCTAAATGAGGGGATAAGTGTTCATTCGCCTAACACAACAACGAAAGGTTAATGTTCCACGAAGCAACGGCATTAAAGTACCTTCATCTTTAGCTAGACAACTGCTAGACTCTCTGGAACAGTTGGGAATTATAGAGCCAGAAAAACAGGGAATTGTTTGAACGACCTAACTCATTTCAAATTCTCATATCTGTTATCTTGCCACCAGATTAATTAATAGTTTCATTATTCATTAATTTTATATATTTTTCAGTTAATATATGCAATTTTTTCAATACATTATTTATTTATTATTCACGTTATGTAACACATCTATTTATTTTATTCATTTTTTTTTTGTTTTATCTCCTAATACATGGATATAATTTCATAAATTTCATTTCATTTTTTTTTCATTTTATTTGGAATTAGACAAGATGAATGTCAAACAAGTTTATTGCTTTTATTTGTTCATATAATTTTATGTTTGGACGAATTATGCCTGGGCTTTAACTACAAGGTCAAATCGCCTACTACCAGAGCGCTCTTAAAATCTCCTAAATTGTTATTCATCTCGGGTAGGAGTCATTAATGAGTACCTAACATCGTACAGGCTCGGAATCACCCGAAGGACGGTATCCTTAAGTTTATTTTACCTCCCAGATAAAAATAAACTAAGGGCCTTGTCCGGGTTCCAAACTCGCAAACTTGAGCTGAGTAAGCAAGCACGCATACTACTGAGCTACCGGCGCCCTCCACTAATTTTATGTCGATACATTCATTACATCGCTAGTTAATACAATTTTTGAGTTGAACTGAGTGGAATATAACTAAGTAACATAACACCCTATTTAAAATTTCATTATGTTATACATTTTCTTAAAAGTAATTGTCTTCTTCCAAACGAAGAAAAACAATGTCAAACATAATCCTACTGTTTCATTAATTTCTACGGAAGATGAAGTTATACATTTTTGGTCGAGCTGGGACTACAGTGCGCCATAGTCGCACAACCCTAATAATTATTAAGAGTCAGATGTCAACATTTTGCTTTGAAAACAACTTTTTACATGTTATTAAAAATCTTCTTGTTCCCTATACGACCTGAAGTCTGTCTCACAATAATCAACAGTGACAACAGTTCGAATAATGAAATTTTGCTCAACCTATATTAAATGTAAATATTTACAGAATACTTTAAAACATGGAGCATATCAGGAACTACACTCAGTACGTGAATATATTTATTGTAAGTCATAATATTTCAAAATATATACCAAAGAATAGTGGCGACGCACAAACCCACAGTGATACAGTCAACAAAAGTTATAAACAGCAGGAACCTAATAAAAGATGTTATACTCAAACCGAGTACAATTGTGAATCCAACTGAGGCAACTGAAATGAACAGAAAGAATATATATGGACATAACTATTATAAAAGGTAAATTAACACTATAAAGAAAAAATACAATTAAAACACTTACCAAATAGCCATACGAGCAATAAAACTAAAAATGCGGGATCATCTCTAGCAAACTGTGATTTCATTTCTTAAAGAAAAAAAAAATCATTATGATTGAATAATAAACTTGAGTTTGAATATAAAATATGTATGAAACACTTACGCTTTCTATATTGAAAATTTCTGTACACTTTATGTGGGGATAGAAAAAGGTGCGTCATCTGCCAAAAAGCAAATTCAAAATCCATCTGGTCAAATTTGAAAAGTCTTCTCAGATATCTATACCTTTTCATCGCAGCAGACATACAATTGTGTCTATATCGTTAAACAAAAAAAAAATTTTTTTTAACGTGACGTATTATACGCAATATTATAATAAAGTAACTGGTTCATACCTGTAGGTTACTGGAGTAGGAAGAATAAACGACGAAGCCAAAGACTCTTTACTTAAGGTCCTTGTTTTACCATTCACCATTGTTCAAATAACTCGGTAAATAAAACATTAGCAAATAAAATAAAACTTTTAAAACAAATTCAAATAATGTATGATTCAATGTAGCGTGCTATTTGAAGACCATAGTGTCATTCACGAAGCTCACAGGAAATAAGTTGTACAACTAAAAAATCTGAATATTTTATATGTAGTTCAATCTTAGTAATCATAACCTTACGTTTAGATAACAAATTAAACATCATCTCGATTGTTTCAGTAGTCGATTACATCAAAAAATTCAAGGGCAGAGGTCGGTAAAGTTAACTAATTCTTCTGTTATAGTTATGTTTCTCAGTATAATTAAGAAAATTACAACTACAGCTAAAAAAATGAATCCCACATAATCGTTGCGATTAAATGTACTTAATTAATAGTTACAAAGGTGCGATTACTTTTATGGGTTGCAATCGCAACTAACGAATGAAACCGAAGCTTTTAATTAGATGTAACAAAGGTAGTGTTGGCCATGCAGGCTAGAGCGTAGGGATCTGGTCTCACCATGGTTTGCGGGTTCGAATCCCATCTGGGAGTGAGTTTTATTTCGTAGATAGAACTTCTTCCCGGGGCCATGTAAAATAACTAGATAACTTTATAAGAGACAAGTTTAATATGCATCGTACATAAGACCAATAATAAAAAACATATAAACTCATCACAGTTCAAATATTGCATTTTAGGTTTTCATTGTTTCTCAAAACTGGAAATATTGACATTTCGTTCATGCTTCTGTACATTAGATTCAACCGCGTTAAAATAATGCTGCTTGTCTTGACTGAGGAAGAGGGTACAATGAAAGAATTCGAGTGTTCACGAAAAAATAGTCTTACCTCATATATAACAATATCAAACTTTGTTACTTAATGTTTAACATAAAAACATTTATTTAGCCTCGGCCATACACTTTCAAAATTGACACAAAGTCTGGCTTCTTTTATTTAATTAAAAATACAATATCCACCCCTCTTCCCAGTCAATATTACTTTGAATTTCGGTGAAAACCGACAGAGAATGGGAAAGCTGGTGGGGGGAGAGTGCACTAATAGAGGAATATTTGACGATGTAATGATTGCGTCTATAGTTTTCATCTTTACTTTCGGTGGACTGTCATGGTATCTGGTTGATGAATCCACGAACATTGTTGTGTTAATGTTCTTTCAGAAAATATAACGAAACGGTGTCATAAGGACCACTAATATTCTACATTTCTTCTTCGGCTAAATTTGTTTGCACCAAAATGAACGAATTTACATCTATGTACCTATTTTTGTCTGTCATAATTTGGGTCGTATTGATCCTACCTCAAATCTAAGGACACATAAGAGATGGGAAATTTAATACGAACCTTTTTTTTTCGATAGTTTTCGGGTAAAACAAGAAACGTCTAAAAATTTGTTTTCAGACCTTTTAGGACGGTTTTCATGGCATTTATTTTTTAAACGGGACAACTTGCATTGATTTCTGAAAAAGGGCTCATACGACCATTTTCTACTGAGCTAACGATATGCAATTTAGCATCAATGACTTTCCTAAAAAAAAAGTAAAGAAACTTTACTAAAATTAAGAAGCAAATTCAAATTTATAAACCAAACAAAATTAGGTACTTTTCCAAATTGTGTACCATAACACTGTTATTTCTTGACCAATTTAAAATCAGATTGCGGCATTGATTTCAGCATGAAAAAGGCCTTTAAAATGATGTCTCAGAAAGTATAGGGTCCTATTTGAAATTTCAAACTTGTACCGAATCTGAAGTACCTACCTACCATGTATAAAATTATTTCGAAAAACTAATAATTATAATACTGTAAACAGTTGGGGAACCGCAAGTGGCCGCAACTGACTCAAAGCGTTATTAACATATACACAAAAGGAGAATAAATAATAAAAGTGTTTGTAAAAAATATTATTTATTATAAAAGTAATTCAAAATTAATATAATTCATTAGACAAATTATCATGAAATCTGCATTAAGGTCTTCAAACATTGGGATCTAAAAGCAAAAAAAAAAAAAAAAGATTATTTATCTTGAAATCAATTATACAAATATTTTTAAAAATTAAATCTATCATTTGAAAAATAATAATAATTAGAAAGGAGTAAAAGACTAGTATGAACATTTTTTTATATAAAAATAGGATAGATGAAATTATGGACCTGAAGGCTTCACTTCGAAAACATTGCAGGCAACAGAACTCGTCAATATCTGAAGAAAAAAAAAAAAAACAATTTTCGAGATTGTTTAAAGAAAAATTAATAATACGCTACTATCAACGTGGCTGTTGCAAGACCTATCAGATAGGAGCGAAAGACAATTAATAAATTAAATATATCACTGGAATGTTCATTTGAACTATGTTATCATCATACCAAAAGACGTTATTCGCTATTACTATAAACAATATTGCTGAAGTACGTATTTTTCCTTGTATCAATCAATCAATAATTAAATATTTGTTATTTCATTTTTTGGGTGGATGGGTGTTATTTCAATATGGATTATTAGTTTACACGAATAATAAAACAAATTACCTAATAAAATTATCATACGAAACAAAACGCAAGGCGTTGCTGCTGAAGTTATGTATCACATCACTTTGTAGAAGAAGTTACATACATCCATTAATATTTGACTGAAATCTGAAAAAAAAAGAAAAATAGTAAAATTTAATTTTGATTAACATTACATTTTCCCTGGTCTCATAATATGGTCTCATAATATGAGACCAGGGAAAATGTAATGTTAATCAAAATTAAATTTTACTATTTTTCTTTTTTTTTAATAACAGCCAACTATGTTATCATCATACCAAAAAACGTTATTGGCTATTGTTATAAAAATATTGTTGAAATAGAAACTTTTTCTTCTAGGAGCGAAAATCATGTTGAATAATTCATGGTGAAACTCTTTTGAACTATATCATTTGTATTAGACAGAATTGATAGGGAAATATTTAAATAAAAAATAAAAAAATATGTTTTGTACCTATTAATCTAGATCTGAATTATTTTGAGAGCAGCTAAAATCATTCTTAACAAATTTAGGACCATAATCTCTCTTCAAAATTTGTCTTATTCATTTCACAACTCCAAGAAAACTAAAATGCACTAATCTGCAAAAAAAAAAAAAATAATAATGGAACTAAAAAAATAAAATTGTACATACATTTCGTTTTTAAATCAGTGTACATCAGATAGGAGCGAAAGACATGTTGAATAATTCATGGTGAAACTCATTTGAACTATGATATCATCATTTGTATTAGACAGAATTGGTAAGGAAATATTTAAATAAAAGATAAAATAATATATGTTTTGTACCTATCAATCTAGATCTGAAGAATCATTTTGAGACCAGTTGAAATCATTCTAATGAAATTTAGGACTATAATCTTCTCTCTTCAAAATTTGACTTATTCAGTTTCACAAAAACTAAAATCCACTAATCTACAAAAAAAAAAAAAAATTAAAATAACTAAAAAATAAAATTGTATATACATTTTTTTTTTTTAAATCAGTGTACATCAGATAGGAGCGAAAGACATGATAAATTAATCATGGTGAAACTCATTTGAACTATGATATCATCATTTGAATTAGAATTGGTAGGGAAATATATAAATAAAAGATAAAGTAATATAAGTTTTGTACCTATTAATCTATTCTGAATTATTTTGAGACCAGCTAAAATCATTCTTAACATATTTAGGACTATAATCTCTCTTCAAAATTTGTCTAATTCATTTCACAACTCCAAAAAAACTAAAATGCACTAATCTGCAAAAAAAAAAAAAAATTAATAGAATTAAAAAAATAAAATTATATAAACATTTCTTTTTTAAACCAGTATACATCAGATAGGAGCGAAAGACATGATAAATTAATCATGGAGAAACTCATTTGAACTATGATATCATCATTTGTGCTGTAGTGTATTTGATTCAATGGGGCGTTGACCCAGAACGCACACTAGGAAGATGAACGCCATTCCTACATACATAAGATCACGCCAATAACATGGTTATAGTTAAAAAATATGTAATAAATTACGATTTCATATTGATTGTTAAATCCACATAGAAAAAAAATGGGGGAGGCTTAACACAAAAACACTAATAACTGCCGTTGTAAAGAATTTATTGACATGAAATATATGTGGATCATGGGTTCGAAACCCGGCCAAGGCCTTTAGTTTATTTTATCTGGGAGCATGCCGTCCTCCGGATGGAACGTTAAGCAATGGTCCCGAGCCAGTACAAGTATTCATTAAAGACCCCCGTTACCCAAAGTGAATAAAATTTAGGACTCCCACAGTAGAGTCGGGCTAATGTCAACCAAAGTGATGAAAGAGCGCTCTGGTAGTAGGCGATGATCAAAGCCCGATGAGTCATAACTAACTCAAATATGTGAATTCAAAGCCTGAAAAGGACAACCTATCAATTTTAAGCGAAATCGAAGGGGAGGAAGGCTTAACTTAAAAACTCAATAACTGCCGATGTACTTAGTATGAAGATACAGAAGCCACTATAAGACAAATATCAAGTTTTAGCCCAAACGCTTGACTGGCTTTGAGGAAGAGCGAAAACTTAATTAATTAACTTGTGCTGGGAAAGTACCTACATAGGCGGTGATTCAACAATATTTTTTTTATCATTACTATATTCATGTATTCACTTTTTTGTTCGTTTAAAAATTGCTCTCTTCGGTAGTAAAATAGACAGCCATTAAATCAAATAAATGTAACAAAAAAGTGGGCGCCGGTAGCTTAGTGGTAAGCGTGCTTGTCTTCTGAGCTCAAAAACGTGGGTTCGAAATAAGACCGATGCCTTTAGTTGATTTCATCTGGGAGGTAAAATAAACTTCAGCACACCCTCCTTCGGATGGGACGTTAAGCGATGGTCCCGAGCCTGTACAATGTCAGGTACTCGTTAAAGACCACTGCCCTAGGTGAATAAAAATTTAGAGTAGGTAGGCAAAATTTAGGACTCCCAGAGTAGAGTCGGGCTCATGTCCACCAGAGTGACGAAAGAGCGCTCTGGTAGTAGGCGATATGACGTAGTTAAAGCCCGGGCATGAGTCATAAAACCTAACCTAACCTGTAACAAAAAATGACAGCGGCGCGGCATTGCATTTTGATCCACTTAATTAGTAATTTATGAGAGTCCTTAGCTACAGGTCAACCTTTCGATAGAGTGTAGAAAGATATTTTAATAAATATAAATATTTGATACCCACTAAGCTGTATGATTCTGTGCAGTTAAACCTCCAGTCACGTCATAAGTCATTAAGGATTGGAATCTCTCTTCAAACGTCTTCAAAAAAGAACTTTTTGTCTAAAGTAAAAAAAAAAATAGTAATGAAAAATAATGCGTGTAAAATTAATATAATACGAATTGTTTAGATACATCAGATAGGAGCGAAAGACATGTTAAATTATTCATGAATGAATTCATTTGAACTATGATATCATCATCTGTATCAGACAAAATTGGACTAATGTACACAACATACATATATTCAGTATCAAATATTTATATATTTTTTAAAAATGCAAACATACTTTAATACTCACGACAGAGCTTTTACCTTAGAATAGTCCGTCAGGAATGAGTAATAACAAAAATGTGATTGGATTAACGTTTTTCGCCATTTTGAGATGCCTGCTTTCAAAACAACTTAACCATCTGGAAAAAGAAGAATATCATTTCTAATATAATATGTGTAAAATTTAAGAAAAATGATAGCAAAAAAGTTAAAAATGCCTGTGCATCAGATAGGAGCGTAAGACAAATAGCTAACTAGTTCATAGAGATTTCATTTGAACTATGTTATCATAGGTACCAACAGGATTTGCATATACACTGCTCCACAAAATCTGAAAATTTCATTTTTTGTTATAATTCTGTTTTTTTTTTTGGATCAAATATATTACAGAGTGCAGCATATTTCATATGGAATTATGAAAAATAATCAAAATGCTTGGAAAAGTAAAAACATTTATTTTTTAACAAAATTAATGAAAAAAAAAAACAATCAACAATTTTAAAACATTTTTACTTATGTCGTTTCATTATCGTAGCACATTTGTTTTCAGTACTTTATTGTATCATCTCTTGCCTGAAGAACTTCTAGCCTCCTTAGAATACTCACTCCTTATGAGGTTTTTGAGGGGTATGTCTGCCTAAGTGTCTACCAGAGCAATTTTCAGCTATGCTAAGCGGCTGGGAGGTTCAAGAGGTCTCCTCAAATGTCGTCCAAGCGTATCCCAAAGTTACTCGATCGAGTTAAGTCCGGGCTTCGAGGTGGCCACCTGTGGGTTCGAATACCGACTTCTTGTACGTACTGCATAACACACGCAGCGACATGGGGCGTTGCGTTAGTAGATATAGTTTCCCTACCATGCATTAGCATAAAATTGTCACCAATGAACGGAGCGTAGGGCACCACATAATGTTGTAAGATTGCTCTTATGTACAATTCAGCGTTCATTACTGCCTGGTTGAAGATGTGGAGGTCCGTCTTTGCATGTAAAGATATCGCTCCCCACACCAAAAAAGACCGACCTCCAAAATGCACTCTTCCGGTCATGGGACATGGAACGTACCGTTCTCCAAGTCTCCTGTAGACATAAGAGTCGACCATCTGGTCTTTGAAGAGTAAAACGGGACTGAGAAGAGGATGCTACTTCAATCTTTTTCCGTCCAACTACGGTGCTCTCTAGCAATCTCCATGCGCCCTCTTCAGTGGTCTGTGGTCAAAAGAGGCCCATAGGCTGGCTTCCTGAGTCTTAAGTTCATCTCCTGTAGTCCTCTTCTTACTGTCTCGGCACTCACTTCCACTCAACGGAGTCTCTGGGAAGCCTCTGAAGCAGTTAAAAAACCTGTTCCTCAATATGTGGACCAAGAATAATCTGTCGTCATGCGGACCAGTGCCTCTCGGTCGACCTGAACCCCCTGCCTCCCTACAACGCCGGATGGCTCTACGGATTGCTGTTTCCAGGCAGACCTAAAGCACGCGCCGCATAACGCTGGCTACGCCCATCTTCCACGAGGCACGGGCCACTTGTTCAGGTGTCATCAGTAATTTAACAAGAACATATCTTTCTTGGACAAAATCGCAAAAGAAACTGGAGAAAGATGTGAAATAGAGAATAAACGACCGTTGTCTTGATATCGAAATATTATATCTTTATATTTTAAATATAAAGAGATTCAAAATCGATAGTAAATACAGAGAGGATTAATTTCTCTCTATAGTTTCCCTGTTTATACATGCTAAACAATATTTGATCCAAACAAAAAAGAATTACAACAAAAACATCAAATTTTTAGAGTGCGTCGGTTTTTTTGTGGAGCAGTGTATATTCAAAACTTCATAACTCGTATATTTTATTTTCCTATAGAGATAATTTCGATATACATATAAGGTAGTTAACTACAGGTTTTTCACGTGTTAGCTCGAGCTCAATAACTTGAAAATACTTATACGATTCGCCTCCTTCCGTTTCTATTGTTGATTTCTGTAGAAACCATATAAGGACATAGTATAGTCCCAGTTCTGAAATCATGAGCTCTCTTTGCATAACTAAAACGGAAGATCCTCTTGCAAATCTGCATACTTCTAGGAACTAAAAGATAAGCATAATTCAATTGCTGGTATAGTTTTGCATCTATTTCCGAAATTTTCGGCAGACCATGAAAATGCACTAAAGTTTTCACGACAATGAGTGCATAAAGCCGATTCACCCAAACCTACCCTATACCAACCAGACAGATCGTAGTACCGACGTAAATTAACTGATTGTGAGTTGTAACTATTGTTATATCCAAACCTCCCAAATTTAAATTGTATTATTGAGCCCAACTCCGAACTTTTTTCCACTCCCTTTGAAATCGAGTTATCGAGGTTCGACTATAAATAATTGTACGCTTGACATGTACATAAAAGATTCTCCTGAGAAGAACATAGGATTTATCTTTACTATTCAATACTAATATTATAAGAATTAGACAACAAATCTTACCAGTTACAGTTTTGTTTTTGACGAACTTCGCCTGTACGAAAACGCGAGGAACATTTATACCCTCTTTTTTATTTATAGTTCTTCTATGAATATAACTATTGGTAACTGTTTGAAAACCAACACTCGTAAAAATGTCTTCTATTTCTTCTAATGTGAAGAAGTACGACCTGTGAAAACAAAATACATTAAGGAACAGAAATAGTGAATTTTATTGTTAATGGACTTATTTACGTATCAATAATAATACCAAATGGGAAAAAAATTATATATTTCTGAAAATTAAGTTAAAACATTCAAAATTACAAAAACAAAAAAATTTCAATAATTTAATACAATCAGTCAGATAATACATGCAAATATGTCATCAAAGAATATTTCATTAAAAAAAAATCATCATTCAGTGATTGTATTATTGAAATAAATTAACAAAACAAGAAACAATAAAGCCATAGAATAGATAAGGGCCAACGACCGATCTTAAGCCTTTATCAGGCAACAGAGCCCTATCCATAAAGGGTGCTTACAGAATAGGGTCCACTACACCTAGGCACATTTGTCAATTTTTTTTTTGCAACTTTTAATTGTAATTTGAAATTTTTCATTTTTATTTCAACTTCCTCAGCTGTACGAAGTTATGTAATCAATCGGACTGAAATTTTCCAATCCCCCCTCTTTCCAAAACTGAAAAACTACAACTGACCTGGTTCCATCTTGTCTCATATAAAAGTTGTCAGCAATTTTGTGTCCAGGACCAAAGCGAATCTGTGTCATATCATAGAGGCCGTAGTCTCTGAGGAGGAGGGAGCCCCCAGGCCTGAGAGAGCTATGGAGGTTCTGTGCTACCGTCCTGAACTTGGAGGGATGGATGGCAGAGAGGACGAACACCAGGGTGCACACATCAACCACTTCTTCTCCAATCTCCGACAGACCACTGTCAACAGATATCTTACATCATCAGTCATATACATAACAATACTTCCTCATCTCTCCGACTGTGAAGATGGCAAGGGAAAAAAAACATTATCTTACCCAAGTAAAAATTAAGTTATTGGTATCACTAGGAATACCACAAAATTTCAAATATGTAATTGTATGAGAGTTTTGTAAAAATATTACAAGAATTAAAAAACTAGCAGAGGATTTTTCATTATTTTAAAATTTAGCGCATTAAAAAAAAAAAAAAAAATTGCCTGTACGATGTCAGGTACTCGTTACAGACCCCTAACCACAGTAGAATTGGAACCTAGTAAATAACTCTTAGCATTTATTAAAACCTAAGTTATTAGAAATGAGAAATTACAATACAATCGAAGTCAGATAATACATGCAATAGAACATCAAGGAATATTTCACTCAGAGTATATCATCATTCTAGGATTATATATTGTAACTTATAACAGCAGGACTTTTGATATTATTTAGAATTATGTACGCGTTATTTAACGTTAACACTCTTTCATAATAGTGAAGAAAAAAAACATCTCCTAAAGAAAAGAAAATGAGTCCGTAATCCACATTCTTCGGGTATCTGAGACATATAACTAACCCCACACCTTCCCGATCAAGAGTTTATGGCTGAAATGTGACTGAAACGTAGTGAGTGGGCGGTAGTCTAGATTGCAGTTACTAGAGGGTCCATAAGCACCATCGATGAGAAGGCTGTCGCACCATCCGTGAGAAGGCTGTCGCACCATCCGTGAGAAGGCTGTCGCACCATCCTACGTCCCTCTCAAAACAAGGGATTTTATTTTAAAAAATAAGTTTTTGCCTGCCCTATCTACTGAAAAATAGTTGTCATGACTAGTAAAATTGGCAACAATAGGGTCAGCGATTCGGTCAACTTCTATATGTTGGTTTGAAAAATATAACACAGTGCCACTTACCCAGAATGACTCACATCGGTACAGAGAGTATGCACACGGTCTGGGGAGAAAAGTGGATGTTTTTCTAGAAGAGCTAAGGCCCTCGGTGAGATGTCGACAGCCCACACCTCCAGGGGCAGACCTTCAAGAAGTGGATACACCAAATTGCCTGTACCGCAGCCTATCTCAAGAAGAACATGCCTCTCTGAGGACTGCAAAGGGAAAACCCATTTTTTTAACTTGATGAAAAGGATAAGGGAATCAAGCATGCGCACCACATGTCATTGTACACTGAAGATTTTAAAGTTACTGTATTTTCATTTCAATTCAACCAATTAGAAATGTTATATTTTTCAACTACAACACATAAAACTAGATTATCAAAGGGTCAAAACTAGAAAATGCAGAACTTTATAAATAAACTAAGAAGAACTTTATAAATAAAACTAGAAAATGCAGAACTTCATAAATAATCACCACTTCTGTCTTACGACAAATGTAAATAGAAAAAAAAGAGGGTGACGGTAGATCAGAAGAAGCATGCTAGTCTACTGAGCTCAAGATGACGAACCCGGCCGAGGCCCTTAAGTTTTTTTCTAACAGGTGAGTGAACCCTTGAGCATGAGTTGAGCGATGGTCCCGAGCCTGTGCGATGTCAGGTACTCGTTAAGACCCCTACCCTAGATGAATAAACCTAGGTAGTGACGAAAGAGCGCTCTGGTAGTAGGCGATACGACCTCACAGTTAAAGGGCGGGCATGAACCACTAAAGAAAAACATATCTTTCTTATAATTAAGCAAAATGGGTATCATGTTATATGTTTGGGTAGAATTACTACTTTATGTTTTCCGAAATTCAGCTCAACGGAGGGCAATAGAATTCAAAGATGCCTGTGAATTTTCAAAAACAGCCGATGATCTATACGTATACAAAAAGATCCATCCAATTAAACTATTTAATTTAATAAGTATTATATGCCAGTGTATTTTGACATTTCTGTTACATCTTACATAAGTAATTTAATGGATCGCCACAATAATTGAAGACGGCCTTTTACACTCTAAAGCTATTACCTAGGTGTTAATAATATTGATGAGAGAACATTCAACTACCTCTCATGTACAAACATACCTTAAGTAATGTTTGAAGATCGGCAAGATCTGAAAATTCTCGAGTTGTCCAGTGCCTGTCTTTGAAAAATCTAGTTTCATTTCTCTTGTAAAACAAGTCCCAGTGTTTTCTAATGTCAGCCTCCAATTTATCCGCTTTCCATGACGACACCAACCGAGAATTTTGTGCGTCCAACTTTATACATTCATCTGCGGTGAGTTCCTTGACAGTCTTTGTCTCGTTATCTCCGTCACACTTCATTTTTCTTTTCACGAAATGCTATAAAAAAAAAAATGTTTCCTTGATTCAAATAGATAGTACCTCTACTTCCTTTTATACTCAATTAAGTCATTCGTGGGCATAAATATTCCTATATGTCACAAAGCGAATTGTGGCTTATACTAACAGCGTTTAGTCTGGAGCCCGCTAAACAATGATACGCTAATTTGCGATCCAGTAAACAGGTGAGTAGGTTATGCTAAGACGCATTAAAATAGGCAGTGCCATCAGTTATTGGGGACGATAATTTTTACCTGGATTCTACACTTATACACCTCGAATATTTCAAGAGAATTTTACAAATTGAAAAGAGCACCAAGGAATCGGAAACGACCATCTCATATAAATATGAAACACCACGTGGCAACATGATATACACAGATCTTACTAATCCGATTAAAATATGCACTTAATTTCCAATGCGCAATCAATAAATGCTGAAATTGTACATTAATCTTTAAAAATTAGGGAGAAAATTAGGATTTTAACTGAGTTTATAATTTACCAAGTGATGGTACTAATGATAGAAAGTGGTAATTTAATTTTCTTTCAACGGAATTCTGTTTAAACATAAACAGAGACCTGAGTCAAAATAGAATAAATAATAGTATAAAATTCTACTATATTGGAAGCAAACAAAAAAAAAAAAAAAAAACTCACGTGGTACTTGACAACAACCACACGGTTTCAAGCAGCAGGCAAGACAACAGGACAAATAGGCCATTGAGATGAGAATCGATTGCCAAAGATTGAAAAACATCAATAGTGGACGCCTGATGTTCGATGGTTTTAGGTTTTAAGGCAGAGGTTATTGATTCGTTTGAAATTTCGTTGAATAATTGTTTTTGGGCTGTATGGAGATTCTGAATTCATATAAATATATAATACTACTTACCACAGCATCACTTCTCTCATTTATTTTTTTTACTTTTTTAATAAAAATAGCAATTAAAAACGTTTCGTTTTCACTCCCACCATCAGTATCTATGATTTATCTATTATTTATGTATACATTCCTTCTGTCAATCTCGAAACTTCCTTTTATACAACATATATCTTACTTCTTCTGTTCGGCTATTTATGTTAGGACCAACCAATATATACATATGTGATAGTAAGATGTTGTGGAACGAGATTTCTCATAGAAATAAAGCGGATCATATTGGAATAACTGGGCTTATGAAAGTAATGAGTAGGCGTCTGAGGTAATTTTTTGATTCATTTTACAGCGTAATCCTGAGAGTGACAATCTTATACCCACTAATGCCAGTATGAAAAAGTTTTGAGAAGGAGGGGGGGAGAGAGTAATCTATTGGGCTGGTTGGTATACACCACATACATATACGTTATTTTTTCTTCACTTCTATGAATTTTTTTCATAAAAATTACCAATAACAAAATATTTTATAATTCGTTGCTATATACTATTTAAACATTATTTTGAAGTACTTTCTAAGGAAATTTATTTTCCACTGTTTCAGGAGCTTTTTGTTGTATTGATCCTATCTCAAATCTGAGAACTTATTAGCGATTAGGAAATTAGAAGATTTTTTGTAAAAAACAATTTTTCGATAGGACGAATCGTCTTCGGATGAATCAAGGAAACGTTTAAATTATGTGTTTCAAATCTACATTTCAGGACGGTTTTCGATCACTAAATGTGAGACTACACCCCGACTCAAATATTTCGTTTAAGGTACAGAGCCTGCAAACACTTTCAGGACAAAACTCATATCTAAACCTTTCATGTAATATCCTAAAATTTCTATTGCTATTGTGGAGACGTATTTGGGCAAGCAGTCGGGGTTTTTCAATGTGACAGTTTAATGAAAGATAGCTTTTTTGTGACTCTAAAGCATTGACCAATCGGTAGAGGGAGTTGTATTTAGAATTTAATATTGTATTTATATCCAGGCAGACCAGATGATTCCTCATGGCTGCTACCAAATCACCACGGAGGGGCCGGATATCTGAAATAGGGGGACTGTGCAGAAGATGGTCAACCCCGATCAAGGCCAGGTAACTCCTGACTTGGGTGACACAGATGAAGGGCAAAACAAAGTTTCGGCTGAGTTGGGCGAGGCGAAGGTAGTAGAGTCTGGCGAGACGGTCCTCTGACAAGACCAGGAGTTGCTGCCACCAGCCCAACATCCTGCTGAATATCTTCACTTTGGTGTTAACCCGGCCATAACAGATTCAGTAACAAGAAAAATTACATATTTCAGCTGTGTGAATCTCTTTTTCTGTTTCTTGTGGACCTGCTATTAGTGAGGGGTGATTATAATATAGAAAAATAAAATAACTTATATATTATAGAAACTGATTTGTTAATACACACTTGATTTTCAGACCAAACTGTCGATTAGTTTTGGAGGGAGAGCGAAAACTTAATTGATTGATTCATGCTATTGATTCACCGACATGTTTTTTGTTCCGTCTTACGGAGTACTATCATTTCTTAAAAATTTTCGCACCCCTGAATAAAGTAAGATAATTAGAACACTTCAAATCTTGGGAGCATGTTTGATGTAAATACGCAGGTAGTTTCCATGATGTTACTGCACAACTCAAACAGTCCAAAGCTCTCCGACAGCTTTTCAGAGAAATTCTGTGGAACTCAGGACTTGCTCATATTTCTTTTCCATTTTCTGGTTGGACAGATTGCACAACCTTTTCTTTATTAAGAATAGCTGATAAATTTAAAAATAATATCATGAAGAGTAGGAGAATGTAAAAAAAGTTCAACTGAGGTGAGTTTGTTCAAAACAGATACTTACAAAAATGTTTAGGTTTTTTTTTTTTTTTTAATTATAAACATATAAAATATCACAAGAAACATGTTATTTAATTTTTTTTTAAATCAAGGCGTTGGGCTTTATATCGTGGTTGGTGGATGGTAAACTAGCGAATCTGCAAAAACGCAACTCTTCAGGAGGGCCAAAATAATCAGCTTTCGTGAAATCGAGCGCCGATCCAATTATATATATACATTTTTTTTTTTTTAATGGCCATATTGGACGTGCACATTGGCCATATTTTATATTTCAACTCTGCATCTCGAAATATCGCACTCGTCGTAGAATAAAGGTACAACTCAAAAATTGAATTTGTTGGCAAATCAATATTAAAGTTTTTGTTCTACAGTTTTGACCAACTCCTCATTTAAACGCCACCACGAGTTTGTGCGCACATTGTGCTTGGTGGCGTTTAAATGAGGAGGTATTCAAAAGTGTAGAACAAAAACTTTAATGTTGATTTCCCAACAAATTCAATTTTTGAGTTGTACCTTTATTCTCGACGGGTGCGATATATTGCAACTTGTGCTAAACCTATCCATCCACCCAAAATATTTATAACCCATTCAAATTAAAATCATTTATAAATATAATTAAATCATTTAAAATATCACATCATAAAAGACATGTTACTTTCCCTTCGTTCATTTATTTAAAAAAAAATATGTATTTCTATCTTTTTAAAACAATAATTATCCTAAACAATGAATTAAAATTTAAGAAAAAACTTCATAAGTATTTTCTTAAAAAAAAAAAAAAAGATAAATGATGAGAGTCCTTTTAAAATGGCCATTATTAAGAGAAGCTAGTTGATGGGATCCTCTTGAAGTGCTCTGAAGAGTTGCTTCATGGAGAGGCGGGGGCTGAGGAAGCTGGCAGAGTTCTTCCCATAACCCCAGTCGTATTCAAACCGAGGGACGTAACACTCGTCTTGTGGCGAGCCCACTGCTTTACACGCCATCGCTTTCTTGTAGTAATACCTCAGCCTTTGTAGATCCAGACTAGCTTTCAGTTCCTAAAAAAAAATACAGTTATACAAAGTTAACCCAATATTTTGAAAAATTTACATTGCAACTATTCTATGTGTTTGCGCATACGATTTCTTTAAGGGAGTTCCCATTTGGTCCTCCGCAAAAATAAGGTATTTGTAAAAAAAGAAAATGACAATCAAAAAATAATTTGACATGCAGTAGATCAATGACCTCGCAATTTTTTTTCAAGAAGTTACAGAAAAGAGCGTGAGGAGTTGCCACCAATTTAGAATTAAATTCATATGAGAATATGAATTTAATTCTACGTCCATTATGTAAATACACCTTCTAATAATAAATGAAACTGTTACTAAATTAACTAAATTATTTCGAATATATGTATGTATATATATGATTTAAAAAAAGGGTACAAATAGATCTATTGTGGCATGGTACGTTTTTGAATAAAATATATTCAAGTTCTGAACTGTTTTATTTGGCAATGCCTGAGAAAATCTCTATTTTTCATGCCAGAAATAGGCCATCTTTTTTTTACTACAACTTTCAGTGATTTATATGGATGTGAGAAATGTTATTAAAATTCAGAAAAAAAAGCAATAATGGTCTTATTTCAATATGAAAACAGATTTTTAGACATGAAAGCTTAAAGGTTAGGTCCGCAGGATACCTGAGAATTCTACATACCCTTTGGACCACTGGGGGAGATAAACGAAGCAGGATCCACAGAACTGTAACACTTTTACAGAATATTGTTGTATTTTTTTCAATAGATTTGCCCATTAAGGTGAGGAGAGTCTGACATCCACAGTTTTCTTTTGCAATCTGATTCACGAAACAGAACAAAACAATTATTAGTGGAAAAAATAAAATAATGAAAAACGTAAGTTTTTAAAAAAAATATTGTCTATTTCACAAAATATATATAAAATATTGGAGTACTTTTTGGTATAGGTACCATCTTCAGCCACGACACAACAAATACTAAATGGAAGTTCAACAAGTTTATAATCCTAACTATCCCTTTTACAGCCCCACAGAACTCCGAACCCCTGTACAGTAGCGTCTTAAAAACATGGAAAACATAAAAAATAAATAGAAATCTTAATAAAAGATTTTAAAAAAAATAGTATGTGCTGATTATACAAATATTAAAACAAATCACAGATGACAATAATAAATACATGAACAAAAATACACAGTTTTTTGAGGAAGTAAGTACATATACTATAATATCGACAATAATTTAATCCTCCAGTCTCTTCTAATATAATATATTAGTCTCTAATATATTATATTAGAAGAGACTGGAGGATTAAATTATTGTCGATAAAAGAGGTGAATATTTGAGATTGGTTTGATCGATCGTTCATACAATTTCCTTTTTGCAGTGCTCTGTTTATTTCCAATGAGTTGAGAAATGCACCTTTATCACAAAAATGTAGATACCTGTGTATGCCTGTAGTTATGTCAAAATGGTGTTTGTTTTCCTTTGTGTTTTAGACAACAAGGGTACTAAATACACCGCTGCAATCAATCAAAATGAGGGTCCACAGAAATGTAACTATTTTACAGAAAAGTATCGTATTTTTCTCAATAGATTTGCCTATTAAGATCGTCTGACATCCACAGTTTTCTCTAGCACTCTGATTCGTGAAACACAAAATCGTCCGTAGTTTGCGTGAGGGAAGATATTAAATATTTAGGAGCCAAAGTAAAGATAAAATATACACAAAACAAAAACTATTAACACATGGAACAATACATTTATCCAACTGGAAACATTTTACAGTCATCTTAGCCAACAATAGTTGAGGAGTTTCACAACAAAATTCGCATGCTATACTACTTTTAACACCAAATGAGTCTACTAGAATCAAAGTCTGCTACAGTAAAACCTTGCTGATTCGGACTACATGGAACCAGAAGATCACGTATAGATGAATTACCGGATATGAATGCCAACACTTTCTTATATGCAGGAATGCCTCTTCGAAGTGAGAGAAATGTATTTGATATGCACTTTAAATTAAGCCCATTAACATCATTAAATAATGATTTGAAAAATATGAACCTTATTTAAGTGGAACTTACCTCAACCACAAACGGTCTTGTTTCTGGGACTTTGGATAATCTGATGAGAATATTGAGACAAAGATCGAACGCATTGAGAAAGAGGCCGGAACGACTCGGAACATCCAGGAATTGCCAGACAGACTTGAGGAAGAGGGGGTGTAAGGCGACTCGAACGCAGAGGAGAGAGGAGTACATTGTGGCCACATCTAAACAATATTGGAAAATGTAGAATCTTATTTATATACAATACATAGCTATTCAAAAATCATCGTCAATAAATATGTTAGGTAAAAATAAGTTTTGATTTACGAAAATAATCTCAACATAAAGAACAGATAAATTATATATAATTATATCTGATGATGGGAATACTTCCCAAAACGTCTGTAATTGCAGTTACAGTTTTCAATACAAGTTCTATATTACAAAATCGAGGATGTGCTTAGATTAGTAATGGAGGTGTCAGCCGAGTTAGCGAGCGGATTGAGCAAGAGAGGAGCAGATTTGGCACACAACTGATTAATGTTAGTAACGATGAAATGAATAAATAAACTTTTGGCGACAAAATATGGCTGACTCCGGATACTACATTACTTCTACAAAAAGGACTAATATTCTCACAAAAATAACTCAGTTCTAATGTTTTTTTTCTCTTCAAGAAATGTTCAAGATAAAATCTCATTAGAAAAAACAATATTATAGAAAATCATTGTTGCCTCATGGTACCATCTTTGAAATGAATTGTCCATGAACGCCACAAAGCTACATATGTTCATTACTTGGCCCCAGCCACCGTTAACTGTAGGACCTAACGTCCTTGTCTACTTCCAACTTGGGTAGAAAGGATGAGTACTCTACAGGTTGCTGCCCTTTTCTAAATCAATCTACTTCACTGTAATGGCAGTTTTTCCTTAAATAATCACTAACTACATACACATACTAAACAACCGGTTTCTGCAGGAATTGAACAGGGAAACTTTACATCACGAATCAGCTATTTAAGCCATTACGCCTGAGCTGCAAAATAAAGGCAATCCACACCAATAGTCTCAACAAAAATTGTAATTTTCACCGTTTGAAGAATGATTTCTATTCGTTGTGTACAGAATGATTACATACAGCCCTACATTTTAAGAGAATTTTCTTAAAGACAGAAACATATAAATCAATTCAAGATTTACTTTTTTTCAAGTAGAAAGTTTCAGCTTATATAAGTTAATTTAACCGAACTAGTTGAGATAGAAAAAATAAAAAATAACAACAGCATTAACAGATAGGGGATCTGACATACATACAGGCTCGGAACCATCGCTTATCGTATCATCCGAAGGATGGCGTTCTCAAGGTTTTTCCACATTCCAAGATAAAACACCTAAGGGCTTCGAACCCGCAATCTTGAGCTCAGGTCTGACATCTTCAAATAAGACACTTGATAGCAATCGTTGTTTATATCAATGCTTTCTATGAATGGGTTTTCTACCTTCAACGTTACTGTGTGGATTTTTTGTGTTTAAACTTACCAATATTAGTGAGGACAACGAGCCAAATGTGCAACGATTTACAACCGTCATTTTCAACAGTATGTAAATTGTTATTCAACATTGTACCCAAAGTTGAACTTTGTTTTGTGGCTTCAGGCTTTGTCTTTCGGTTAACTATTTTCATTTTTTTCCTTAGCAAATAACCGCGCCACAGGGCCTGGAAAGAAAACGTTTTCAGATAATATAAAAAAAATGAATACACAGTGAAATATATATATATAAATTCGTCGATGGATCACCGGCTAGGTACTTCCCCAACACGAATTAATCAATGTTTTCATTCTCTCTCCAGAGTCAATCGACCGTTTGGTCTTACATAGTGATTCAAAATTCTCATATTTAGCTAACAATTACCACAAACATCCACTCGAATCATTATAAGACCCTGAGGAGAAAAATAAATAGTTTCCGAAACATTCGTCAAATATTGAGTTTTTATTTATCTGGAACCTTGACTTCCCTCATTATTGAAAAGATACTGTCGAGTCAATCAATTTGTAATATTATAAATACTAGACTATCTATTAAATATCATTCTTTCATTAGACTGTGAAAGGAAAACTGAAATTGGAAAAGTGGGAGCAAAAGTTGACGACACTAGAGAGCGGAACGAGAGAGATCCCTATAACAATACGAACTTGAGGGCTTGACATATTTGGGGATCGCAAAATTAAGCTAGTTCTTAAGTTATTAATGTTGAAAAAAAATAAAAATTCCCTGGGGAGGGGTGGGGGGCTAACATTCGTCAATAGAGTTTCGTACATGGTCATCAACCAATGGAACCCTAAAAAATCAAATATTTCAGAACTTACTGAAGATATATATTATTCCATCTGGTATACTGAATAGGAAAAATCCCAAAGTCCAGATAAATAAACAATTACTTTCCAACTGCTCAACATTAACATTTTCACTCCTCAGATAATTTTTTTTGATAAAATATAATTTAATATGCACACCTAAATTAATAAAAGGTAAATAACAAAATCTACTGACCTGAATGCGGACAGCGGCCTGATGTAGGGTCTGCATTTTCCTCTGTTCACGAAGTTCTCCGTTACGTCTGAACCACCTCTGTATCAGGATGATCGCATTTCTCTTCTTCATAAACTTCATTCTATTTTGTCTCCTTTCTAAAATATTCCTGTACCATCTTTGAATTTTTACAGCAGCACTCCTTTTAGCAATAAACTTCTCCCGTTCTTTCTTGCCGAAATAATTATTTTCAATTTTTTGTACAATTTTTTTCAATTTTAGATAATGGTTCCGCTCTTCTTTAACTGCTCTGATCCCTCGATACCATCTTTGGATCTTGATCGATGCCTGTTTTAGTGCAATATAATTCTGACGTTCAAATTTGACTTCTTTATAGCGTCTGTAAAACCTCTGTATTAGTATACAAGCAGATTTATTTTTTTCCAACTCCTTTCGAACTTTTCTACCCTCCTGAATAGCACGATACCAGACTTGGATTTTTACCGCTGACTCTCTCATCAAAACGAATTTTTTCCGATCATGTCGCCCGACTACAACAGATCTGAACCAAACTTGAATTTTGATGGCAGACCTTTTCATTGTAAGAAATTCTTCTCTTATCGTTTTGGAAAGAACAGTCTCTCTATACCAACATTGAATCTTCATTACTGCTTCCTTTTTCATAATGAACGCCTCTCTAGTTCTCCTCATTAATAAAACATTTCTGTACCACTCCTGAATAGTGAGAACGGCCTCTTTTCTCTTTAAAAACTCTGAGCGAATCTGTCTAACTAGCAAATGGGATCTGTACCACTTTTGAATAACTTCAGCACTTCGACGTTGAACAATAAAATTATTTCGGCAGGATTTCATTTCCCTAAAGCTCCTGTACCATCGTTGTATTTTTATAGAATTGGATTTCAATTGTAAGAAATTACTTCTTTGCTGTCGACCTAATAAAATAGCTCTATACCATTTTTGAATTTTTATTATTGCTTCTTTAGTTTTAATAAAAGATCCGCGATCACATTTTGTTTGCTCAATGTTTCTATACAAGCGCTGTATTACTATTGCTGCATTTTTCTTTTTCAAAAATGATTCCCTCCAATCTCTGGCAAGTTTCAGATTACGATACCATTTTTGAATAATAATTGCGCTATTATTTCTAAGCTGCTTTCGCTCTACCAACTTTTGTCTTAGTTCAGAAAATTGAGAGCGAACTTTATAACCTCGCCAAAAGGACTGGATACGAAGAGCTGCGTCTGAGACTCGTTTTTGTTTTTTATCTGATATTCTTCTATTCAAGACTATTTTCAATTGTTTTTTTTTCCACCAATGTTGGATGCATATGGCGGAGGCCAAATAACGTGGAGCTAAAAATTTATGTAAAATCTGCCAGAGGAGAGAGTATATTTTTTGTCTATGTCCGGCGACAATATCATTTGGACCGATGTCATCGCTGATCTGGTAGCCCTCTGCGGTGAGCGCTGACAAGGCTACCTGGACATTGTGCAACTTCTGTACTCTGGAGGTGGCTGGAGTCCACAGCTTGGGCGTGCAGCCGTGGTCCTTCAGGATGATGTCCATCACTCTGGCCAGTCGAACCCCGTCCCTTAGCTCCAGATGACAACTCAGACCATAATCAAACTCGTCCAAATAGGTTTGTTTGTACAAAAGACAATAACCAAGATGTTTCAACGTTTTCTTCATTTTTCCAACACATTTCAAAAACTCCTTGATAAATTCATTTAGCATCTCTTCACTGTCCTGAAAAAATATAAATTCATATTTTATAACACATTAAATTAAAAAAAAAAAAAAAAAAACACAATTTAAAACATAGTTTTTGAAAAACTGTCTATTCCACAACTACCTGTTTGGTCATTATACCAGTCAGGTTTAGTCGTAAACTAAGAAACGTTTGCTGAGTGCGAATCATTTATATAGGTACATCAGGTAGGTAATGAAGATTGGGCTTTCAACTAGAAACTCCCCGTGTCTTGTAAAGTTAGGTTAGTTTAGCTATGTCCTAGGCTTCCAAGTGTGGGTCGCATATCAAAACAAGAGAAGCAAAACAAGTTATACAATATGTAAAATTAGCAAGAAAGCTCCAAACATGGCGCCGGTTCCTGTTTTCCCCCCCTCTATTTTCCTACCTTTCTTAGAAAATAAATCTAATTTTTGACTTAAAAAAAAAAAATAATGTTTACAGCTATTCCGCGGGCCGAACACAGGAGTGATAGGGGCCACATGCGGCCCGCAGGTCTTTGTATTAGACTATCAGATGCAGTTTTTCCAGGCGAAGCATCTATTCATACAATAAAAATTGAAAAACAACTTAAAATACGAATTATTTACCTTAATGGGAGAGTTTTTGCAGAACAAACATGGATCATATGGTATCAATTTTTTGGTTTTAGCTTGGTCCAGAAAAAATATCAAAGTCAAAAACCTTAATACAATGTAATTATTCATC
This sequence comes from Aradus depressus, assembly GCA_963662175.1. Taxonomy (NCBI): domain Eukaryota; kingdom Metazoa; phylum Arthropoda; class Insecta; order Hemiptera; family Aradidae; genus Aradus; species Aradus depressus. The sequence goes on along the minus strand of OY759214.1, from coordinate 44,613,558 downwards.
TCATCCTGTCAAAATGAACAAAGAAATTTATGTAGTTATTAAAAATAATATATATATATATTTTTGTACTCAATGGTAAAATATTGTACAGGCTCAACAGTTCCCTGAATGTCAATAAGCCTTGAAATATGGAAGAAGGAGAACCTCTAAGAAAATGTTTTCCCGTGGATGTGTCCTTTCCCTTGAAAAAGAAATATTTTAATTGTGGCAATTCCATAGAATTATAAGTGACATTAAGATGTTGTGGGACGAGATTCTTAATATAAATAAAATACATTGTCTTTCCACTGTTTTATTTTTGACCAGAACCGGTTTTCAATGCAACAGAGTCATCAGTGGCTCATCTATGAAATATAGCAATATATATAATAAATATAACATACAAATGATGAAAAGTATGAATGAGTATTTTTGTATGTAAAGTGAGTGAACCTAGCTATTCCCAGCCCTTTGAGCTACGCCAGTTGTCCTTTAACCTCAACGCTGTGTGGGTGGGATGAGCTTTTATTTTGTTACTCTGTGCCCTGATGCTTTAAGATTTTATACTTTTCAATAATTGTAAGTTATATTTGTTCAAACTTAGATGTGCCCATGATAATGACGCTGTTGCATTGAAAACCGGTTCTGGTCAAAAATAAAACAGTGGAAAGACACTGTCTTTTACTTCTATGATTATAGATTATTTTAAGAAGACATTGATTCAGTATTAAATTACTTCAGTCACGTTTTGACAGAGTTAACAAAAAAAGTCGTCGATGAATCATCGACAATGAACTTCCCCAGAACGAATTAATCAATTAACTTTCTGCTCCCCACCAAAACCAGTCGAACATTTACGCTAATATTCAACTGTTGACTTACATAGGGGCTCCTAAATCCTCATACTAAATTTTGTATAGATAAATTCATTACATCGGCAGTTATTATAGTTTTTGAATAGAGCCCCTCCCCTTTATTTATATGTCTATAAATAAAAGTATAAAAAAATAATAATAGTATCAAAATATTTTCAAATGGTATTTGTCTCTCCTGATAAATTAGGTTTTAGCAATCGAGTTACAACAAATTCAATAGTTTTCAACAAAAAATTTAAAAATATTAAACTTACATTAAACGCTGAAAGTTTTAAATGATAAGCTTTGGGATTTTGGGCAATTATGTTGGAATCTGAGAGAAAATGATTCTTCAGAAACTGAATGAGAGCACTGTGAACGTTGTTCTCGGTCACTGGAATCTCACAATTGAAAATAATCTCCAGGCCAACCCGGAGCCACAGAGGATTGTAGTACATTATCATCTGGACCAACTTGACACGGCCACCTGCAAATAAAAATAAAGCATCTCTAGTCAACTACTATATATATATGGCTTGTGTGTACACCTAGGGACCTAAGCATCCAATGCTCTTGACCCTTCCCTGTTGGCTGTGGAAGTTCTAAATGTTGCCTACCAAAGTTTAGTTACCTAAGCTCTTTAACGAGTACCTGACATCGCATAGGTTCGGGACCATTGCTTAACGTCCCATCCGTGCTCATGGTTTTTTCATCTCCCAGATAAGAAACCTAAGGTATGTACTTCCCCAGCAAGAAATACTCAATTACGGTTTCGCTCTTCGCCCAAACTAAATCGACCGTTCAGGCAAAAACTCAGTATATGACTTATATAGTGGCTTCTGAAGCCTCATACTAAATTGTGCCGATACATTCATCTCATAGGCAGTTATTAGATATTTGAGACGAACCCCTTCTCCGGTCCCCCTCTTTCCTTCGACCGATTTCGCGGAAAATTAATAGGTGCCATTCTTATGAGCTACAGAATTTAAATATACAATTTCATGTCGATACATTCATTACATGGGCAGTTAATGGGATTTTAGAGTTGGGCCCCCTCCCCTTAGGCTGATTCCGCAGAAAATTGATATGTCATCCTCATTAGACATTGAATTCGATACATTCATTACAACGGTAGTTTTAGTCAAGCCTCCCCTCTATTTCCGCCCCTTTCCTTTGGCCGATTTTATTTCAAATCAACAGGTGTCGTCCTTAGAGCGTTCTCTACACATATATAAAAGTTCGTGTCGATACATTGATTCCATCAGAAGTTATAGTGTTCCGGACATTTTTGTTTTAATTTTTGGAGTGAGGTAAGAAATCATTAAACTTGATTTTTTGACCGATTACATAACTTCTCCTAGACTTCGGTATAACTGGGGAAGTAAAATGCGAACTCAACCAAACGTTTAGGACGGGAGATGGGGGGGCATAAGATCCCTTCTAAAGAGTTGTGACAGTAAAAAGTTTAAAAATCACTGTCATCAGCAGGCTCTTTATGTAATTTAGCCAGCTGTCATTTAAAAAAATTAAAAGAAAAAAAGGGCAACACGGAACAGAGTAATCTGGGAGGATAATAACACTGTTCTATGACCATGAAACGGTAGGTTGTGGATTTTATTGCTGAACTATTCACCAATAGAAACCCTGATTTATAACTTCGACGTTTTCTTACCTTGGTCATGATGAATGCTCATTTCATTTTTCACACTCAGAAATCCACTTTGGATTTTTCCTTTGATTTTGTGAAGTGTATCCTGGAGAGTGTGGGAGGTGTAGAGTGCGAAGGCTGCCTTACGAAGAGCCAACATGTGATGGCCGCTCTGATGATACTCCTGAGAGGCGAACTCTCGGGAAGGGGCCACCCTAAGAGAGGGGGCTGTGGTCGACTTGTCCCAGACCAGCTTCACGTCCACCCCCTCCACTATGCTGCCAAACTCCTTGGGTGGCACCAGCAAAGAGTTGACCCACTTGATCAATTCCACCTCCCAGGCCTCCACCAACTTTCGGGGGTAGTATGAGTGTCTGCAGGCAAAACAAACAAAAACAGGATGTTCAGTGACACGGAGAAAAAAAAAAAAAAAAAAATAGGTGAATCACCGAAAATGTAACAATTTGGCTGCAAACCCATATATGTCTTGCTCAGGGTTCTCAATCCTCATATAAATTTTTTTTGTCGATGCATTCATGACATCGGCAGTTATTAGGGATTTTTAGTTACACCAGTCCCTTCTTTTTGGCTGAAAATCGTCGTATTTGAGATTCTGGTATCGATAGTTCATTTTACCGAGAGTTATCCACAGATGAACATTACATTTGTTTTTATAATTTTTGGGTTCAGGTGGTCCGATAATTCCGGTGAAAACTCAACATCGAATTTCTGACCGAATACATAACTTCTCCTACACTTCAAATAGCTGTCTCTCGGTTGGTAGAGGCAGGTATACTGTTCACTGCACCAGCTGTGTTGTGCACATACTTGTGAAAGTACAGTGTGAAGTACCGCATAACATGTTTATATGTCACTTTTCATATTGTCACTTTTGAACTTTGTCAATATTTTTGTGAAATTTCACAATAAAAAAGTTCTTTGTTTTTATTTATTGTATTAGCTTTCCACTATCTCGACACAGATCCCAGAAATATTAGGACATCTTTTAAACAAATATTAGGCACACTAAGATGAAAAATGATTCGAATGAGCCCATTCATGTTTCTAGTAGATCATCTATTCTTCTTAAGCCCTTCGGAGAATTAAACTGACAAGAGAATTGTAAATAATAAAAAACCCAACTACTAAAAAGATAAAACAAGGTATTTTTGAAGTAGAACAGCTGAATTTTGCAGTGTGCTATTCAATTACTAACGTTTAAAATGCCGAGCGCCCGCAGACAACTGTGCGTATTTAGCTCAGATAAGATAACAAGTGTGTACGTATAGTTGGATGGCCCAGCTATGACATTAAGTTAGTTACAGTACAAAGTTGTCAAGTGTGGGGCACTGCTGAAGAATGGAAACTTGGATATGAAAGAGTGAATATATAGGAAAAACATGAAATAGCAGAAATTGAAACTTACTTTGAGAAGGGGTCGTTAATGTTGGTTATTCCATAGGGATTAAGTACATAATCAGATTCATTGTACAATATTAAATTTTCTTCTTTAATCTGAGTAAAACCTATTAAGAAAAAAAAAATCAATATTTACAGTAATCAGTTTAATACATGCAACCTGTACACTAAATAAAAATAAATTCAATAAAATAATGTATTACATTTTCGGGAAATCCATCCTAACAATTTACTTCCACCAAAACAACTGCCATAAATGAAATACATCAGTACAGCAAAATGTAGACATCAAGAGTTTAAAATTTCAATGGAAAAAACAAAAGGACTTTGCAAGCACAAATTACTTTTAATAAACAGTTTTTGCACTTCCTCTAAGACTTCCCCCTCTTTAGACTATTGGCTGGAAATCAATAGTTATACATATTTTCTTATTTACTTCAGCATCCTGTTCAAACATTATCTTTACCTTTTGGCCCATATAGAATCAATTTAAGCTACTTTTATTTTGCATAGGTATATCGCTAAAAATACATATTTTTGCATATCTGAACCTTATTCGCATATTTTTGAGTTTTTTTCGGCAGTTCAAGGATAGACTGTAAAGTAGGTACATACCTTTTTTTTTTTGTAAACTGACGATTAATAAAAACTAAATCCACTTTTTTTTTTCCAAATTTTTCCTACTAAATTTGCTTCTGTTTGGCCAGGTATACGCGCCTTTTATTGAGGTGAGTGCACTCCAGGAACTCCAATGTTTCTTTTGAATTCATTGTGTTCATATTGCGAACGTTTTATTCTGACTGTTTACTATAATAATTTATTCTCGGAACTGTTTTTAATGTCCTTTTCCCCCCTTCTTTCTTATTCTTTTCTTAAGTCGATCAGTTCAGTTTTAAACGTTTAGGTGAAAAGCAGTGGAGGTGGTGAGCGAAGAGTCAGGGTTTGAATTGATCCCAATGGACACTGGAGTTTTCAATTATGAGTCAGTTTCTTCAATTGATGTGGAGCGCTCATTCAGCCGATACAAATCAATTTTGAGGCCATACAGGCGATCCTTTTGCTAACCCAGGGACAATCGAATCCCAGTATAAAAATTCTGTCAATAAATTTATTCTCTCGGGACTTAGTCCGTGTCCACTAATACATAGACAGACAGTTTGGTTTTACTTCCTCAGTAGTTACAGGGAAAGTACCTAATATTATCGGTCGGAAATTAGAAGTTGAGTTTACACCGGAATTTAATGTTTTCCAACTCCACGAATCCGAAAATGAAACAATAAATAGAAGAATTTCTATTGATATGTCGCTGTGGACTTTTCATTAATGAGGTGGATGACTTATTGATATAGGATCGTACCCTTGTTGGCAGCGACACTGGTGGGAAGTGGCTGCTTCTTCTTGACCAGACTGGGTCCAGGTCTCTCCCATTCTGAAACTCCTGACATACCACAGCTACCAGCATCTTTCACCTGAGGAGCCGCTCTTACTGGGGATATCAAAAAGTATACTGGCTGATGACAACCAGAAAGCCCTTCTTCTCTGAAAAGGAAGGTATTATCGGAATCATGTATATCCATTTGATGATTTTGAATTGACACCGAATTGCCTGAAACCACCAAAAAAGAAAAAAAATTAATAATTTCATTTAAATAGTTCGATAAGAAACAGTGAAAAAAGTAAATTATGAAACTTTAGCTTTGCTCAGTAACTACTAAAGAATGTGAATTTCAATTCTTATCATGAATTCCCCTTCTATTTTTCCTATAAAATTATATAAATTATACAGTTAGTTATTGTGACTCATGCCCAGGCGTTCAACTAGTCTCAACGCCTACTACCAGACCGCTTTTTCGTCGCTCTGGCTGACATGAGCCCGACTCTATTATAGAATAATATCCTATAATGGGGTGCTTAAGATTTTTTCACCTCCCAGATAAAAATCTTAAGGGCCTCGGCCGGGTTTCGAGCCCGACTTGAGCTCAATAGGAAAGCACGCTACCGACGCCCCTGACATTCTATGTACACATTCAATAACCATTAGATCTGATAATTGGGACCACACTATTTTAGAATAACGGATTCACACCCAATCTGTTACAGATTCCACCTCTTTTTCTCACTACATTAAACGATATATTAAAGATCTAATCCTAATTGGCGTGCGCGGCTGGCTAGATCGGGGGGCCTGGGGCAGCTCCGCCGGGGCCTCTGGACTGGAACAGTCCCGGACTTGGAGGGTGTGGACGGCTTTCCTCACATGCACATCCTCATCTTCAAGCCACGCTATCTCCACGATTAAGCTAAGTGCTTACATACACTTGAGAGAGTGGTCCGGCGTTGCTGTTGTTTGTCCCCTGGCCTGGCCTGCCTGTTCGTTGGTTGCCCTGGGTCCTGTGCTTGGCCTTCCCCGGTCCCCCTGTGGGATCTCATCATGGCTGTTCTCGTCATTTGTATTAAGAGTTCGGTGGCTTAGTTAGGACAAGGAATGTAATAAGGCAGGGCGATAATAACCAAAGCAGTTGTTCGCCCCTAATAAACCAACCTAATACCCAGTAAATGCGAAAATTCAAATATTCTCAAGCCGAATGTTTAAATTCAGGGATCTTACTACAGAGTTGAGATACCACTTTGTTTTCTTATTACTAATTCATATTTGATCTGGTCCCATTTAGTCCAAATTTTGTACTTCATATATAATATATTTATACAACATCACTTTTCCCATTTATGTTTCACCTTCTCAAAAAATAGCAATTATAAATGTTTCGGGAAGCTCTCCCATCATCACCTATAATTCATGTGTTCTTTAGGTCAACTATTCCTTCAGTCAATCAGAAGATCCTACTACATAACATATTTATTGACTCGACTTCTATCATCTTTAACGAGGTGCTTAAATATAGAAGTCGACTCAATAAATATGTTATTTAAAAGGAATATTCTGATTAACTGAAGGAATAACTAAATTATAGATACTAATGATGGGAATGCTTCCCGAAACGTCTGTATGTAATCGCTATTTTTTGAGAAGGTAAAAAATAAATGGGAGGAGTGATGCTGTATTAATATATTATATATAAATTAAGAATCTTCTTACAGCCCAAAAATTATAAAGTATTAAGTACTGTGTATTAATAAATAATAAAAAAAATCAAGAAACATACCTTTTGAAGGAGAGACAGGAGTATTAAATTGGAAATCAAGACTCCTCATAAAATTGTTGGGTGAGAAGAATTGACGGACAAGAAGAGAGGAGCTGGGAGATTCTCTTTGGTTGTTCTCTTGATGTTCCTCATTGGCAACATCTTCCTTTTCATGCTTCAGGACAAAGGGAGACATTACAAATAGACTGGAAGAAGTGTTCTGCATAACTGGAGAAGTTAATGGAGGATCCAGACTGTCACGATCAAAATTACGGTCTGATATATTAGAGTCCATTGAAAAATTCAAATCTTTTTTAATATATACGGATTTAATCTCATCTAAAGAATTCAAATTTATTGAATTAAAATTAACTTCTTTCAAAGGTTCACGAGTTTCTTTCATTTCTGGTATCTCTTTAATATCTCTCAATGGTTCCCGATTTTCTTTCACTGTATTATCATTCTTTCGAGGGCTGGATGTTACTGGAGGTCTGTGAAATGGTAAACATTGAATAGTTGATTCATTCACTTTATGGGAACAAGGAGATGGACCTACGACATTAAACCCAAATTTTGGTTCGACAACTTCATAGGTCTCCCTTCGAATACTGGTAGAAGGCCTAGTGAAGTCTTTTTGATGTCGAGGAGTATGAAAAAATGGCACAGCCGGCGACATCCCAGCATCACTGAATGATCGTGGTGATCTTTTAGGCTTCTGGGGAGGTTTCGGTGGTACCTGAAATAAATAAATATATAAAAAAAAATATCTAAAACATTGAATGGGAGCGAATGTATTACTACCGAATAGTTAATTTTGAAGACAATAAAATATCAGCCATTAACTGAACACATATAGCATGAAGGTTCTACTCCACTAAAAAAGTTAAGTTGTAAAATTAATTGCGAGTTCTACAAGAAGTTTTAGGCACTCATAAAACATGCACTCATATAAAATCTCAATGGTAGATCTAGGCTGCTTGTAGTGAAAACGTCATTTTCCTTCTATTTTCATGAGAGTGAAATATTTCAAAATTTGTTTTGTTTAATTTTTGGAATCAGGGATCGGAAAACATTAACTATCAAATTTCAGACAGATTACATAACTTCGTACAGCTGGGGCAGTAATTTATAAATTATGAACCATGATCAATTATGGTAGATACGACCTCTATCATCTATCTTTAACGCATTTCGACCAAGAGGTTCATGGATGCAGATCTGTGGGGATCCTAGCAGGCTAATAATACGGAATAAAAAGGCTACGTGATGAAGACAATTTTGTTTTATAATTTAGATGGGCAATTGAGGGTAATTTGATTATTACTTAGAATTTCGGAAATAACCACCGCAAGGTTGAAATTCTCCCGCTGAGGATTAAATCCTCACACCGAGGGGGTTCCTGAGCCATCAGATATCCATGGGTCAGCCTCGTGTGCCCTATACGTAACCGAGTCAAAATTACTTCTTCTTTCCTTTTTTCTCTTATTGAGGTGTTCCAGACTCGAGCGGAGCTTTGATGACCCTCAGCTTATTATCGGCCATTCCGAGCCACCGAAGTTGCCACTTTTCCAGGCAGTCCTTCTAGTTTAGCGCGCTTGGAGCACTTATCCGGACAGTTTAAAATAAAAATTTAATTATTCTTTTTTTAAAATTGGATTATACAGAAATAATAAACTGTATGAAATGTTTAGGTGGGGTTTCGTAAATTGTGTAGACCTCATTGGGCGTATCGCAGACAAGGAAGGTTTGAGTCATATACGAGTACAGTTCAAATAAAATACCCAGACTAAACATTTACATTCTTGAATACTAAAAATTGAACATAGAAAAAAACAAAACAATATTACCACTAACCTTTTGTTTCTTTGTTGGAGGTGCCACTGACGAACAACCAATAACGACTGGCACAAACTTTTTATTCCCATTTAAATGTTTAACTGGAATTTTTCCTCTCCACTGTATGGCTTTTGTGGGTGTCCAACTTATTTCTAGGAAACTTTCAGAGCACTCGTCCACTTTGAAGCAGTGGGAATTAAAGGTAACTCCAAGCTTGAGTAATTCATCACAAACATCAAATTCAATCTGAAATTTTTCGGAAAGTAAATCTTTAGAAAATCATTAGTTATTACATTAAAAATGAGGGAATGGTTGCAAATGCTTCATTTTGGTTCGCTTTGTCCTGAGTCAGTACAATGTGAGGTACTCGTTAAAGACCCCCTGCCCTAGGTAATAATAATAATTTAGGACTCCCATAGTAGAGTCGGGCTCATGTCCACCGGAGCGACGAAAGAGCGCTTTGGTAGTAGGCGATATGACATCATAGTTAAAGCCCGGGCATAAGACATAATAACTAATCCTATCGAACTATTTTAATGAAACCTTTTAATTTAATTTGAGATATCGTGAGCGTCTTCTCAACATTTTAAACGAAAGGGGAGAAGGAATTGTCGATGACTAATACATAAAATGAATGAAGTTTAGTTTGACACATGCCCAGGACTACTACCAGAGCGATCTTTCATCAATCTGGTGGACATGAACCCTAATCTACTGTGGGAGTCCTAAATGTTCTCTACACACAGGTTTAATGAAGGCAGGGGCCTGACATCGTACAGGCTCGGGGCTAACGTCCCATCCGAAGAAATAATTATTTTACCTACGTCAAAAAAAACCCAAGAGCTTTGCCCGGGCTTCGAACCTGGGGTTGAGCACAATAGGCAAGCAAGCTAAGCTTGTGCTATCGGTGCCCTAACCAGTGGTTTAGTGTGAATATTTTCGTTTCAACTAAATATACAGCTTTAAGTTTTATCAATTCTGTGTCTAAAACACTAAAATCGTTTCATGGTACATTTGCAGCTGACAAGAGAGTAAACCGATTATGTTTTGACCTAATTAATAATATAAATAAAATACATTTCAAAAGGAGTCCTTACTTCAGTTGTAACAGCAGATGGATTTCTCACAATGACAGTGGAACTAGCGTGTGATCCAACAGTAACATTTTGAAAATCAACCTTAGGCACAATAGAAAATGGTGCTAATGTTAATATTATTGGAGGATCTGAGTTTCTTGCTCTCTTGGGTGTTATGTTTAACTGAAACAAAAAAATAAAATAAATATACATATATATATATAGTCGCAACATACAAACGCAAACTATCGAATGTGAAAAGCACTATTTTTTACGAAATCAAGATACAGTTCTACGTAGAATGTAATATCAGAGCTTTCTTTAAAAAAATGCTTACACCATCGTATTCATTCATTCTTTTATGTCCTTTTGAAGGATGGTAATAAGAACTATCAAATAACTATTAATTAACGAAAAAGCACATACACATTACATCACACAGCTCATATTTTCGAAAATGAAACAGGGGTTTTTCACATTCGATAGCTTGCATTTATCAACAAAATATAAAATTAAAATTTTAGTAAATTGTCTTGATATTTCAGAATCAACATTTTCAATTAATGACCCCATCATTATGAATTCCCGAGATAAAATATGGGAGCTCTCCGATTTAAAGTTAATTTGAAGCACTAAGGTACTGTAACAGTGTATGGGTACTTCCAAATTTATGTCTTCCGTTATCCCAAAAAAACTTTATAGCTAGTTTTTGAAGCGATTGGACGAACTGGGATTGAAACCGAAAAAAACCCAATAACTGCCATGTAATTAATGTATCGCCACGAAATTTTACATGTAAAACCAAAACCTCTCAAGAACGACACCTATCAATTTTCAGCCGAGTCGGATTAGGGGGCGGGAATTCCACAATAGGGAGGTTGAACTCAAAGCCCCTAATAACTGCATATACATACGAAACTAGTGTGGAAACGTTATAAACGAAGTATTTTGGCGTTTAGATCATTTCTGTTTATTTATTATTTTTTGAACATTTCCAGTTCGGTTTAATCGATATACTGAGGCCTCTCCGGGGAACTCCACAAAAACCAATGAATTAAATATGTATGAAATAGGAGACAATAAAATCGTACATACACCAATGAAAGCTCCAAAAATCTAAGGCAACATTATTATTCGGAACAAATTTCACAAACTAAAGTACATAGAGAAATTTTATTCCGCCAAAATGAAGACCAGATTCGTGTTTCTCATACCAAAAAACTCACATCATGATTTTTGGCAGAATCGGAATTCAAAATTTTTTGGACCGAAAATTGGGACATTTGCTCTCTAAGATTTTCTATCAGAAATCAAAATGATTAGATTTGAAGTTATAAGCGTTTATAACTATAAACGCTTAACTGTCAACTGACAGTTAAAAACTGGTCTTATGAAAATTAGGTGTCATGTAGGATGATCCCTGAGTTCGAAGGAACGTAATGAATGACCCAAACATTTAACTAGGTACGTAACAATTGAAGTTCTATAAATAATTAAATATACCAACCATAAAAGTATCATATTTCCGTTTGGCTGCCATATTACATATCTAAAAGAAAAGATTAATGAATTTATGTACAAAAATAATAAAACATTTAACAATTTCTAGATATTGTCAATATACTCGAATTATTTGAAGTTACCTGTTTCTTTAAAATCAAAATATATATGTATATATAATGTCCGGATTATCAGCAGGCTTCTAAAACATTCAGTAAATTCATATTAATGAAAATTTAAAAAAAAAGAAATACTAGTCATAACCATACGCTTGCACTCCTCTCGTCCAAAAGAACATGGTCCAACAGAACGATTCTCTCTAAGTATTAAGAACTAATCCTCTTTGAAAAAACAATCAAATTACAAGATTTTAGATTCCCCTTCACGTTTGAATATTCTTGTCCGTTAACAGTTTACAACATAAACCACAGCCTTTTTGATATAACTCCTCTAGATAATTGTAGAAAAATGTTTACAAAAGTAATTTGCAAGATTAGTATTGTTTAATTGTGTTATATTAGATATTTATTTGTTTTCAATAATATTTGCAAACAATCTAAACTTCAGGAAAGTAAGTTCGTAAATTCAGCGGTTTCCCATACAAATGTTGACTAGTAACTGATGATATACATCCCAACTAGGCCTCGAAATAATACCATAGATTTTTGGCATCGAATATAACTTCAAGTAACCTAGTACACCATCGATAGTCAGAAAACATCGATCTTATTTCAAAGATTTGACGCCTGAGTTATTATATACTTCGAGTCAATTGATTATGTATATATTTTGAAATTTCAATTAATTTTTAGTATTTTTAAATGCTGTTAACCCTACTAAAGTGTGTACTAAAGAATGACCTTGAGTGAGTTTTCATGACAACACTGGCTGTTTTTTTAATGGTTATATTTTAGTTTTTGTACTGTTTTGATTGTCTATGTGTCTAAAGTTTACAGGGGAACATTATTTTGATTTTATATTGTCATGTCTGGTAGCGGTCCGTCAGTTAAAGTAAGTAAAGAATTAATATGGTGGAAGAAGGCTTTAAATTGTTTTCACTTACATTGTTCTCTAATTGTAGCGTTATAGAAGAGCAGAACTAGAGAGAGATTCTTCTAGTGATTCAGAAGACAATTATGTTCCGTACATTCCAGTCAAAGAGCGCAAGAAAGAGCAGTTATTAAAACTTGGAAAATTGAATCAGGTATCTATTCACATTTTATACTATTGTACTAGATTGCTTATCACTGATTTTTCATATAATTTCGTATTAGGTTAAGGAGGAAGATTCTCATGTTACTAGTGGAAATGATCGAGACGAAGATGAAGAGAATTGGGGACGTAAATCTAACATTAGTCTCCTGGATCAACATACTGAACTTAAGAAGATGGCAGAGGGTATTGTTAATGTACTAGATTCTTAGTATTTAATTACTTTACTCTATAGTTTTTGCAGTATGAAACCAAGTTCGGGGTTTCTTGAACATTGTTGTAGGCTTGTCTACGGGGCAGATGTTTTGAATGTAGTCTACTAGTTATGAACAAGGTTCTTACATCATTTTAATGAAATAACTGTAAACGTTCTAAAACTTATTTTCTAATAATTACATAGTTTCTTACAGAGTAATTATCAATCGACATATATGTGAATATAATAATTCACGTTTATGGACTGTTGTTGGTATCCGTTCTATTCTTGTGGATTTTTTGTCTAAAATATATTCAATACACTGTAGAAGGAATTCGAGGTTCTGTGCCTTCACCACACACATCCACTCAAGTCATTATAAGGCCCTGAAGAAGGAAATAAATAGTTTCTGAAACGTTGGCTAAATATTCAATTTTCATTTACACCACAGAACCTCGAATTCCTTCTACATTAAAAGATACTGTCGACTCTATTAATATTATTATAGATTATAAATTGAATATAATAAGTCCACCCGATTGGCCTGAATATCTAGCAGCGCCATGTTTAGAGCGATGCATGCGGATTCCCCGCAAGGACGCCGAGCCAAGGGGTTGCCAAGTGGCATTTAATTATTTTATTATTCTCTACATTTATTTCAATATTTTTATTAACTATCTTTCTATTTGACTGTGATGTGATGGTTCATTACCAAAATGGTTGGATTGTATGTTTTTGTTGTATGGAAGTTTTTAATTTTTATCGAGGCTTTTTGTTTTTGTAATAATATGACGTTCAAAAGGCCTTACTTCCAAAATCATTGTGAAAATGAGCAATATTTAGGGGGACGCGTCCAACTTTGGCCTCGCACAGGGGATGCCTTTCACTTGGAACCTATGAATTTTATTTTTGCCTACCCTGCTTTTTTTCAAAAATATGCACTGCAATTCTCTAACTCTTCAAGATCTGTCAAATGACATTCACTCCCGGTCTGATTGTACATGATCAATAATAGTTATTAAAACTATTTTTATTTTTTCCTAGTTTTATATTTTATTATTATTATTTGTATTATTTCTTTAATTTTATTTATGACTTCTGTTATAGCCAAAAAAGAGAGTGCCATGGAAAGACAGTTGAAAGAAGAAGAGAAAATTTTAGAAAGCGTTGCTGAAAAAAAAGCACTGATGGGTGTAGCTGAATTGGCAAAGGGAATTCAGTACGAAGATCCTCTGAAGACGAGGTATTACCATAACAAATTGTGTTGATTTATGAAAGTATTTCTGAATTTCAGAAAATAAATCACTGATGCTTTTAATGGCTACAAATTACACTTGACCCATACAAACAAAAGACGTTGTCTTCCGACTGTTTTATTTGCGACCAGAACTGATTATCAACGCAACAAATACATCATCAGTGGTACATCCCACCTGTACACTGCACGATGATTGATGAATTTCTATGTGAAATTTCGTCCCACAACATCTCACTTTCACATAGGAAATATACTGTTTATGTCTTTATAGCTAAGTTTGTGTCTTTATAGCTCCCAAGACGTTTCTTTACTTCTTCTTTGAATGTTTTCTAGGCCTCTTTTTTTCAACTGTTTCCATTTCTGTTTCAAGCACTTCACCATGTAGGTTTTTTTTTTTCTGAATATTTGGATTTACGAAAACATCTTATTTCAGTTCGCTTTAGACCGTCTCTCACATGTTCATGTATTTATAACACTGTCCTTATTTTGACAGAGACTTTACAAATTGTTTCAACGTTGAACGTTGTTAGCTTGACGTGGAGTGGAGACAGATGGGCTTGCCTTCCATCAACCCAAGTTCCCTGAGAGTACTTTTAGATAGCCACAAATCGTCCATCAATGAAAATTGTTTTCAATTCTTCAGATTAAGAAATTATTTTAGCATTCTTTCAGAGTGCCCAAGCGTACTTGCTGCTCTTGTGGAGAAGAACTTATTAAGGCTTCTTTTTGTAGAGTAAATAAAAAGCCTCCACTCTTAGTTGTAATACTGTATGTTAAACCTCTCTATCAATCCTGTACTACAGTGTTCAGGTCACCATCATGGATTGACATATTCTTTTCTATTTCTAAACAATGAGAAGGAGGTAGCAGGGCCTAATAAGTTCATTTCCTTTAATTTTTAAGAAGACCTAAATTGGGACTCTGCTGTCTGAAACATTGTGAAAGTCCTATTAGAAACCTGGTCTTCTTTTTTGAATGGAATATGAAATCTATTGAGCAGAAATGTGAAATAATAGTTCCTGATGTATGGAAAAAGTATTCGACTTCCCTCTAAATGTGAGTAAGAATATTGAAAAAATAAAGGAATATGCGAAAGTTTGATAATCTTACCGGTGTTTATCCTCTCCCTCTTCGGGTCCAAATGAGAAGTGCGGGGGGGAAAGAGAGGGGGCAGCCCCTTGCGCAGGCTCTACTTTGCCTCTGTTCATCTCTTCTTAACTGTATTCTACATTGCTAAATGATATTAACATTTTTGGACAAAATGTAACCAAGGTAACTTTGTCGAAGTCGGATTAAAGTCGATGGTAAGCTTGGGTCCAATCATAGCAACTCCATAACTTTTTGAACAGGCTCCGATCCTATAATCGATTCTCATCCGATATCGGAACAGTTATGCAGGCTGCAATAGTTAACTTCATTTTCTCAAAATGTTCTTATTTCAGTTGGACAGCTCCACGTTGTGTCATCAAATTGGGCGAAGACAGACATGAACGAGTTAGGCGAAATCATAGAATTCTAGTGGAGGGAGAAGAGGTGCCACTGCCACTTTTGTCCTTTGAGGAGATGAAGTTCCCGAGGGCATTGATTGTGGGTCTGAAAGCTAAAGGAATCATGAAACCGACGCCCATCCAGATCCAAGGGATACCCACTGTGTAAGTTACATACACTACTCTCACACCGATTGCATTTACAAAAGGGGTTATTCGTTACCAACTAATCCGAGGCTCACGATACAGAAGGCCGTGTCTTCCTCTCCACCACTCGCTACTATATCATAGAAAGCGACTTGCACTCTACGCTTATACCCATTTCTCTTGCATGATGGAAGACTGTATTTTCTATGTTCGCTAATCAAAAATGTTGCAGGGAAAAATTTTATATTAGGTAGACATCATATTTGAATATTTATTAAATATTAGAGGCCGCAGAGGTAGCGAGCTTCCCGACTGAGCTCAAGATCGCAGGTTCGAAACGTTATCTGGGAGGTTAAAAAACCTTCCGGATGGGACGTTAGGCGATGGTCCCGAGCCTGTACGATGTCAGGTTGTAAATGACCCCTAACCTAGCTAACTAAACCTGGTAGGCAAAATTTAGGACTCCCACAGTAGGGTCGGGCTCATGTCCGTCAGAGCGCTCTGGTAGGTGATATGATCTCATAGTTGAAGCCCGGGCATGAGTCACCTAACTACAATCAACATACAATAAGTCTACATTAACTAGATTAAACAGATTAACCGATGATAAAACTCACCCTTTTCCAAATATTTGTCTGTAGTAAATATGAATTTTGTCAAAAGTCTTTCCTAGGAATGATCCTTCCTAATGACATGAGATAAAACAACCAGTAAACATGGGAGACCACGTTTCTTTACAATTTTCGGCGAATTTTTGGATTTTAGATCTCTAATATCTCTTATTTCATTTAATATAAACCATTTCATTTTATAGACACTTGCTTATTCCAGCTGAAGCGTCTTAAGGTTGATTTACACTAGGCGCAACATACTCCGCTACTGTCTCGAGAATGATTCACCCGACGGCTTTCTCACCCTTCCCATTTACACCGAGCGAAACGTTACGCGAAACAGGCGTGCGTCATTTTGGGTGAGACAACCCTGTCGTCATGTTCTGTAGTTGCTTTCCTCCTGGTTCATTTTCTCGCGCGCAACAAGTATCTACATTCACACTACACGAAACGGGAGGAGCGAGGCTCTTTGATGCGCTTTCAAAAACCGACTGGGGGATGGCTCGTCGCGAGGCTGCCTTGCTCAACAAGCTTCGGGGTGGGGCCATGTCTACACTATTCGAATCTTGCCCCGCATAACCGTTGTTGTGCCTAGTGTAAACCCGCCCTTTAGAGATCTACTCAGATAAGTACTTTAAAATTATGATGGGAACTCGGATCGATAATTTTTACTTTCCATTTGAAAACAATAGAAATTAAAGATAAAAAATAAAATATTTCACCAAAACGACCCTAAGGAATTTAGTGAACTTAATATATTGAGGAGGAATTTCTCATCTACAAGTGTACACATTTTGTTTAAAATCCGCTCAGCGGTTACTTGGAAAAAAATAAATATATGTATTGTTTAATTTAATAGAATGATAAGAATTGTCATCATAACGACTTGACCAACTAACAACTTCTATTAATTCATAAAAATTCTTACTTATGAAATTTGCATTATCGAATTAAAACACTGCCACACATCCCAAAGCCCTACTAGAATGTTCCGACCTGCTCCTTTTTTGTTTAATTTAATATTTGACAATAATTCATATCATAAATATAGAATATTTCATTGGAATTATTTTCAATTGCAGACTGTCTGGTCGTGATATGATTGGGATTGCTTTCACCGGTTCTGGTAAAACTTTAGTGTTTGTACTGCCCCTCATAATGTTCTGTTTGGAGCAAGAAACAAGAATGCCTTTCATCAAGAACGAAGGACCTTATGGTAAAATATAATTTTTTATATTTAGATATAATTGTTTTTTACATGATAATAAAAATGTAAACATATAACCTTATTGGAGGGCGCCGATAGCTCAGTGGTATGCATGTTTGCTTACTGAGCTCAAGATCGCGGGATCAAAACCCGGCCGAGGCCCTTAGTCTATTTTATCTGGGAGGTTTTTTTTTTACCATACGTTCATATTTCCCTCAATATCTGACAAATCTGACTTGCGAAAAATTGTTTCTTCAATTTACAGATTAGATAGAACTGCCTGTAAAATTTAATGATGCGTGCAGATGTACCAAGTGCATTCTCATTTTCCTCAACATCCAAAAACTACTACAAGCTTTCGACTTTTAAAAATGTTGTCTTCTATTTAGAGATTTGTTAGAGCTAGCTGTAAAAGTTATTGAAAAGCGGGTGGCAGTTTGTAAGTGTAAACAACAACTTCAACAATTACAATGAAAACCTGAGGAAACTGGATTATGATAGCATAAAAGTTTAAATTGAAAAATCCGATATTTTTGGGTTGGTCTGGGTTTGCAATGATGCGGGGTCTCATTTGTATTATGATCCTTCTGTTGATACTTTCTGTACTATGGTCTTCAGGTCTGGTGATTTGTCCTTCCCGAGAGTTGGCCAAACAGACTCACGACATCATTCAGTACTACACAGGGGTGCTCCAGAAACACGGCTGTCCTCAGGTCCGCTCAGTCCTGGCCATCGGCGGAGTCCCAGTCAGCGAGTCTCTGGATGTCATCGCTAGGTATGTCATACCCTCCCTCACATATACCAGCTATTTTAGCAATTTATCCTCTAAATCGGTTGGTTTGACAAAGAGAGACAAGCCCCATAGTATTTTAGTTGATAACTTGCGTTTTCCAATATTTTTGATACTACTACATATAATTGTAGTTAGTTATTATGATTCATTCCTATAGAGCGCTCTTTCGTCACTCTGGTGGACATGAGCCCCACTCTACTACGGGAGTCCTAAATTTTTAATTAAACCCCTAGGAGTAGGGGTCTTTAACGAGTACATGACATCGTACATGTTCGGGGCCATCGCTTAACGTCCCATCCGAAGGACAGCGTGCTTAAGTTTATTTTACCTCCCACGTATACCACCGCCCTCATATATTTATATTTTTCGCAGAACAGAAACTGTTCTTAAGGGAGCAAGGCGCGACTATTTCGATTGTTACTATGTACCTCGGCTTCTAATTAACATAGACCAGCGTTTTATTTATACTAAAGAAAATACTACATAATTTATTTCAGAACGAAAATGATGAATTTATAAAATATTTTCACATTTTCCAAACGTCTTTTTCCGACCATTTTTAAGAAAAGTGGCTGATCCATAGCTGTAGATACATTTTTACTTTCTTATAACTTTAGTATAAGCAAGTGTTATAGTCGCGTAGCAGGGTTCCCTGTACTAGAATCATCTAACCTAAGTTACTAACCTGGTTAAAATTACAAACCGGGCGAAGCAAATTAACACTCTAGTTATACAATATAATTGTGTTACAGAGGTGTTCATATAATGGTGGCTACACCCGGACGGCTCATGGATATGCTGGATAAGAAAATGGTTCGTTTAGACATTTGTAGGTAAGCCCCTTCATCTTTCAATTTATTTTCATTGTTGCTTTTGTTTTTGATGGTAAACTTTTGTCACAAAGCTCAGATAATTTATTTCTAAACATTCACTTCGATTATTTAAATATTCGATGAAATTGCCATAATAAAATTTCTATCTTCATTTATATACTATAAGTTCAGGACATTTCGGGCTTTCTTAGATAAAAAATATAAAGAAAAATAATGTTTTTCAAAAATATTGTCTATTTCACAAGATATATAAATTATATGGGAGTACTTTCGATATTGCTACCATCTTCAGCCACGACTACTAACAAATACTAAAAAAAATCTTGTGAAATAGACAAAAAATTTTAAAAACATTCGTTTTTCTTTATATTTTTTATCAAGTGTTCCACAGTATCTCAGCGAAAAATGTTAACTTTCTTAGATATATTCTTTTTAAACTTGATGTTATAAAGTAATCAATATTGGGATGGATTGACCAACAATGTAACAGGAAGGGGAAGTGATGAGGCTTGTGGTCTATAAAAAGAAGCGTAGAATATCGGCCAAGCTGTAGCGACCTATGTATCGGAGGATCCAACAGGGATTTAGGAACTCACCATACAGCTTCCATTTACGGCCGACAGGTGCATCCAAGTCAGTCCTCAAGAAACCTTTGTACAAGCTTGTTTCGATTAAAGTTGATGTCCCCAAATAAATGTGTTGGGTATTAATATTATTAGAATTAAGCCCCCAACAATTGGTGACCCCGTATTGAACTGTTCAACATTATTTATAGTGATATTTCAAGTAAGTAGTGTAAAATGTCTACAAGTGAAAGTGGGACCGGTGCAGAAGCACATTTTCCTAACATGGCCGAAGCGAGCCACAACCTCGAAGCAAGTAAGGTTAGCATTAAAATTCCCCCTTTTTGGCAACAAAAACCTGAAATATGGTTTTACCAAATTGAAGCACAATTTAATATTAATAAAATTACATCGGAGGAAACAAAATTTAATTATGTGGTATCACAAATGGATCCGAAGTATATAGAAAACATTTGGGATATCATTCAAGGGACTGCTACAAATAAATATACTAGAGCTAAGGAAACACTTCTTAATATTTTTAACGAAAGTGAACAATGTAAGATTAAGAAATTAATTACGGGATTAGATCTCGGAGATATGAGGCCTAGTCAATTATTGAGAAAAATGCGGAACCTGGCTGGTACTGATATTTCTGACACAGTTTTAAAAACACTCTGGTTAGAAAAACTCCCAGATTCTATAAAGAATGTTCTCATTGTTAGTGAGGAAGCTTTAGACAAAATAGCCATTATAGCTGACAAAATTGTGGAAATGAACCCACATAGAGACATATGTAGTGCTGATAGTAGACCCAGTCAAGATGCTCTAATTCAAGAATTGTTAACTAAAATTTCAAGCCTCGAGTTACAAATAAATGAAATCTCCGGTCGGTCTCGTTCTCACCACCGAGACCACAGTCGCAACCGTGGTACTAGCAAACCCAGAAAACGATTTGACCCACAGGGTAAATATTGTTTTTTTCATTTCCAGTTTGGAAAAAAATGCTACCCTGATAAATGTCGTCAACCATGCGCCTGGAAAAGTCAGGAAAACTCCAACCTGCAGTAGAGATTGCGACGAGCTCTATTGCAGATAATATTGAAAATCGTCGAAATTTCCGCTTATTTGTTAATGACAAAAAAACGGGTGGGCGATTTCTTATTGACAGTGGAGCCGATATTTCTTTAATTCCAGCCAAGGCTACAGATAAAATTACATCTTCTAACTTTAAATTATATGCTGCAAACGGCACGTCCATACCTACCTACGGCGTCACATTACTGACACTGGATCTAGGACTTCGTCGTGAATTTAGGTGGTTATTTATAAAAGCTGACATAACTCGAGGGATAATTGGTGCAGATTTCTTGAATCATTTTAACTTATTGATTGACTTACATAAACATAGATTAATTGATGCAGTCACTAAACTTAGCACTTCAGGTAGTGTACTGGCTGTATCAGGAAACGAAGTCATTAGCACAATAAATAAGTCTCAAGCAAAGTTTGCACATCTGTTCACCTTATACCCTGAATTAACGAAGCCATCATTTTCGCCCAATCACACGAAACATAATATTCAACACTATATCACCACCACAGGATCTCCAGTGCATTGTAAGGCAAGACCTCTCGCTCCTAAACGATTACAACAGGCCAAACGGGAATTTCAATTTATGTTGGATCAAAATATTATCCGACCATCGAGTTCAGAATGGGCAAGTCCGTTACATGTAGTTGATAAAAAAGATGGATCTATCCGTCCTTGTGGTGATTATCGCTTATTAAATGCCAAGACCGTACCAGATAGATATCCTATACCTCGCATAGAAGACTTCCATCACATATTAAATGGAGCTACTATTTTTTCTAAAATAGATTTACATAAAGCATACTACCAAATTCCGATAGCAGAGGAAGACAAAAGCAAAACGGCTATAATTACACCTTTTGGTTTATACGAATTCAACGTTATGAGTTTTGGTCTCAGGAATGCCCCTTCCACCTTCCAACGATTTATTAACACAGTGTTTCATGGTTTGGATTTTGTTTTTCCGTTCATGGATGACATCCTGGTCGCTTCAGCTACGGAAGAAGAACACTGCGAACATCTTCGTCTTATTTTTGAACGACTACAACGTTTTGGTCTCCGCATTAATGCTTCAAAATCAGAGTTAGGTGTTGAAGAATTACAATTTTTGGGCTACTTGATCACGCAAGATGGTTCCAGACCAGTACCTGAGAAGGTAAAGGCAATCAGAGATTTTAAATTACCAGAGACAGTACAACAACTTCGTGCATTTCTAGGTGTCATTAACTTTTATAGACGATATATAAGAAATGCAGCGGAAACTCAGGCTATCCTTCATGACTACTTAAAAGGTTCCAAGAAAAATGATAAAACTAAAATAGTCTGGACTAAGGAGGCTATACAACAATTTGAACGCTGTAAAGATGATTTAGTAGATGCTACACTCCTAACTTTTCCAGATTCACGATTTCCGCTGGCGGTTTTTACTGATGCGTCTGATATAGCAGTGGGAGCTGTATTACAGCAGCACGAACAATCCGGATGGAAACCTATCGCTTTTTATTCCAAAAAATTAAATGATGCTCAAAAAGCCTATAGTGCTTACGACAAGGAATTATTAGCAATTTATTTGGCAATTAAACAATTTAAGCATCTACTGGAGGCACAAACATTTACAATATTTACCGATCATAAGCCTATTACATATGCATTCTTCCAGAAAAATGATAAAGCATCGCCACGTCAAGTACGCCACTTACAATATATTTCGCAGTTTACAACCGACATTCGACATATTAGTGGAAAAGCTAACATAGTGGCCGACACGTTTTCAAGACTTGAAGAAGTTTCAGTAATTGACTATGAAGAAATTGCTCGCAATCAAGAAAATGATCAGGAATTACCAACATTATTACAAGACTCCAGTTTAAATATGAAACAATGCAACATAATGTCAAAAAAGCCTCTCTGGTGCGATGTAGCTACGAACAATATCCGACCCTACATCCCAGAAGCGTTTCGCTACGAAATATTTAAGCAAATCCATAATTTGGCACATCCAGGAGTCAAAACAACAGTGAAACAAATAACGACAAAATTCATATGGCCAGCCATCAAAAATGATATTAGAAAATGGACTCAAAGTTGCTTGAGTTGTCAACGCAACAAAGTGTCACGCCATACAAGGTCAGAAATAGGGACGTTCGAACCACCGGATGGACGATTTAGTGTCGTTCATGTGGACGTCATTGGGCCATTGCCACCCTCACAAGGAAATATTTACTGCATGACCTGTATCGACCGATTTACGAGTTGGATGGAAGTAATTCCTATGGCTAATAATACTGCAGAAACAATTGCAAAATTATTTTATAGTAATTGGATCGCAAGGTTTGGAGCGCCAGCTTCCATAGTAACTGACCAAGGCCGACAGTTTGTTAGTGAACTTTTTACCAATTTAGCTTCGTTATGTGGAGCAAAAATACAGCATACGACACCTTATCATCCGCAATCGAACGGTAAGGTGGAGCGCTTACACAGGACTTTAAAAGCCGCAATTAGGGCTCAGAATAATCCGACATGGACAGATAGTTTACCTACAGTCTTGTTAGGAATGCGTACAGCATTAAGGGATGGTTCGAAACATTCCATCGCAGAAATGGTTTATGGGACTACGATAAGAATCCCAGGAGAATTTTTTGATCCATCGTCAATTCCTGTGAATACAGACACTTTTGTGTCTGATCTTCAACAATATATGGCACAATTAAGACCAATGGATACACGTAAAGCTTGCAACAAATCACTGTTCAGGCATAAGGCTTTGGAATCGTGCTCACACGTATTTTTACGAGTAGATCGTGTCAAAAAGTCTTTGGAACCACCATATGAAGGGCCATTTGAGGTAATCGTTCGACAAGATAAATATTTCACCCTTAGAATTAAAAACAAGGACACCAACATATCTGTGGATAGACTCAAACCTGCACATTTAATGGTAACTGGATTAGATCATAGTGACACGTTCAGTGAGGGTACGGGCACGAAAAAATTACAACCAAAGACGAGCACAACAAAGATACCTCCAACAACCCTTGCCGAGCATCAGCAACAAAAGTCGTCCCGCAGTGGCAGAATTGTTCATTTCCCACGACGTTTTCTTGACGAGCTACAGGCAAGAGAGAAACATACCAGACGATAAGTGAGATAAGTGTTGTGAAAAGTTATACGCATAAGTTTTTCTAATTTCTGAACATTTTATGTTACACACTATGTTATACATTGTATACTATGTTTTATGTTGTTTACAATATCTATATATATATATTTTTCTCTTTGCCATAAATGGGGCTGTCAGGTTGCCTTGTGTCGTTACTTAGTAACTGAGGAAGGAGTATTGTAGCGACCTATGTATCGGAGGATCCAACAGGGATTTAGGAACTCACCATACAGCTTCCATTTACGGCCGACAGGTGCATCCAAGTCAGTCCTCAAGAAACCTTTGTACAAGCTTGTTTCGATTAAAGTTGATGTCCCCAAATAAATGTGTTGGGTATTAATATTATTAGAATTAAGCCCCCAACAATTGGTGACCCCAACATATATTCCCCAACATACATTTGTAGGTAAGCCCCTTCATCTTTCAATTTATTTTCATTGTTGCTTTTGTTTTTGATGGTAAACTTTTGTCACAAAGCTCAGATAATTTATTTCTAAACATTCACTTCGATTATTTAAATATTCGATGAAATTGCCATAATAAAATTTCTATCTTCATTTATATACTATAAGTTCAGGACATTTCGGGCTTTCTTAGATAAAAAATATAAAGAAAAATAATGTTTTTCAAAAATATTGTCTATTTCACAAGATATATAAATTATATGGGAGTACTTTCGATATTGCTACCATCTTCAGCCACGACTACTAACAAATACTAAAAAAAATCTTGTGAAATAGACAAAAAATTTTAAAAACATTCGTTTTTCTTTATATTTTTTATCAAGTGTTCCACAGTATCTCAGCGAAAAATGTTAACTTTCTTAGATATATTCTTTTTAAACTTGATGTTATAAAGTAATCAATATTGGGATGGATTGACCAACAATGTAACAGGAAGGGGAAGTGATGAGGCTTGTGGTCTATAAAAAGAAGCGTAGAATATCGGCCAAGCTTTTGGTACTGATTGTGCCTTCTTCAGGGCCTGTATTGACATATATACATTATCAGGAAGGTTATATATGCTAGAGTTAAGTAAAGATATAACACTAAAACTAAATGTGACTAAACAAACAACATGAGCGAATATAACTTTTAAATTATTTACACCAAAACAAACTAAAATATTGTATCTAAACACAAACAATAATATCTAAATAAAAAGTATATCATGAATGAACAAAAACATTTTGAATATAATTAAATAAGAACAGTATCTAAACAAACCAAAATCATGAGCGAACAAAAGTATTAAAATAAAATATAGTATTTTAGTTTATAATATTTTAGTTCGTTTTGGTGTAAATATTAAAAGTTATATCCGCTCATGTTGTTTGTTGAGTCACATTTAGTTTCAGTGGTCATATCTTTACTCAATTCTAGCGTATGTAAATTAACTGATATAATTGTGTTTTGAAACTCCATATATGTCAATATAGGCCCTGAAGATGTCACACGTAATGCCAAAAGTTTGTCAGGAGTTCTACAAGTTTGTTTTAATCGACCACAAGCCTCATCTCTTCCCCTTTCTATTTTAAAGTAATATTGAATTAGTAATTTATTGATTCGACAGGTACCTGTGTATGGACGAAGCTGATCGAATGATAGATATGGGCTTCGAGGAAGATGTTCGAACTATATTTTCATTTTTTAAGGTAACTTTGCTTGCTACTGTAGTAAGATATTTTTATATTTTTCTTGTTTCAGCTAATTTGCTTATTTTTTTTTATTTTTAGGGCCAAAGACAAACTTTGCTCTTCTCTGCAACAATGCCTAAAAAAATTCAAAATTTTGCACGATCTGCTTTGGTTAAACCAATCACTATCAATGTTGGCCGGGCTGGGGCTGCCTCCATTAATGTTGTTCAGGTATAATTTATTCATTATTATCATTGGTATTTTTTGTAGTTTATTACTGCTTATTCTAAAATATTTGACTAACTTGACTTATTTGAAAATTTCAGGAGGTGGAATATGTTAAACAAGAAGCAAAGATCGTGTATCTTTTGGAGTGTCTTCAGAAAACGACTCCGCCGGTTTTGATTTTCGCCGAAAAGAAACAGGATGTAGATGCTATTCATGAATATCTTCTACTGAAAGGAATAGAAGCCGTTGCCATTCATGGAGGGAAAGGTACAGTACCGAAAAGACATTGGATACCTCCAGGAGGGTTGCCAAAATAAAATTTTAAGAAAGTAGAAGTTCCAGACCCTGAATTCCAAAATTGAATATCTAAAAGGAAATAGGAAATGTTAAAAACTTAACCCTTTCTCTGGACACTAAATGATAATTTTTCTGATCTCAATTTTTGCTGTTTTAATCGAAAAAAAAAAAAAAAAGGAAGTTCTCTTGGAAGAGTACATGATAATGTTCTGTCGGAGAAAAAATATTTTCTTCTCCACTGAAACTTTTTTAATTTGACTGGTTCATAGTTAAAGAGTTACAATTTTTATAACTGGGTCTGCGGATGGTTTAGCAACCGAAAGCGCTCACCAAGATATATATATATATATATATATATATATATATATATATATATATATATATATATATATATATATATATATATAATTAATTAATAGGCTTCTAAGACATCCATTTATTCTGTACTGTCAAAAAATAAAAGTAACCGTCATGTTCAATATGTTATTTTATTTTTTGTGCCGCATGCCCAAGTTTTAACTACGAGGTCATATCGCCTACTACCAGAGTGCTATTTCGTCACTCTGTTGGACATGAACCCGACTCAACTATGGGAGTCTTACATTTTGTCCACCCTAGGGGTTTTTAACGAGTACCTGCAATCGCACAGGCTCGGGACCATCGCTTAACGACCCATTCGAAGGACGGCGTGCTCAAGGTTTTTTCACCTCTCAGATAAAAAAACCTAAGGGCCTCGCTTTCGAACCCGCGATCATGAGCTCAGTAAGGACATGCTACCTCTGAGTTACCGGCGCCCTCTAAATTCAATATGTAAATAAATACGTAACATTAAAGGAAACGTTGATGCCTTTATTGATTATTTTTCCTTTTTCTCGCCTCTTACAATTAATATTTTATGGTTAATTTATTTTATTACTTCTCAATCTCAAATTTCTTATGTTTACTATTTTAGTGCTCAAGATTTATTAATCAAAAAGTTATTTTTACTGATCATTTAAATTGTATATATATTGTAGCACATTCATCGATAACCTATATACAGTGTCTTGATCAGATGTTTCGGGGTGAGGAGGGGGACATCTATTTATTTTAAACGTTTTCCCTTCCTTATGCTCATATTTTTCTCAATATTAGAAACAAATATTGCTATTTTGTGACTTGAAATTTCTTGAAAATTGTATCTTCAGTTTTTTAATATTATAGAACTTTATGCTAAATTTAATTAAAATCGGCTCGATAGAAGTTAGTATAAACAACACTTGAAACTAACTAAAAAATGCGAAAAAAAAAAAAACTGAATTATAATACCTTTGAGGTTTCTCTCCAATAATAATAATTGTTAATAGTATATTATAATTATTATTTTAGTATTATTACAATAATTTTCCTTAAATATGTTTTTCTTTTATATTTTACTAGTTGTAATTATAACGATATCCTGTGAATTGTAGACCAAGAGGAGCGTTGGAGGTCGGTGGAGGCGTTCAGAGGAGGCAAGAAGGACGTGCTTGTCGCTACAGACGTGGCCTCTAAAGGACTCGATTTTCAAGGTATACAGCACGTCATCAACTACGACATGCCTGACGACGTCGAAAACTATGGTGAGCATACACTTTTATTCTCCTAATTCTGCTTACAGTTAGAAAGAACATAAGGTATTATTACGAATGAATATTACAACTAACGTGACGCAGTAGAGGAAACCTTAAATTACATTTTTAAAAATACATTATTTATGTAGATAATACACCTCTTCATTTTCAGAGAAATCCTGGGCATCCACTACATCAATAAAACATATTATTGACTGAAGTAACTCTATCTTTGAATCACATTTCTTTTTTCCGGGTCTTTTTTTCCCATACTCTGTTCCCATTTTCTATTGGATTAATATCTGAAGAGTTCCTTAGAGATAGTTATTATGACTCGAGGTCATATCGCCTACTACCAGAGCGCTCTTTCATCACTCTGGTGGACATAAGCCCGACTCTATTGTGGGAGTCCTAAATTTTGCCTGCCCTAAATTTTTATTCACCTAGGGCAGGGGTCTTTAACGAGTACGAGTACCTGATATATATATAGGCTCGGCACCATCGCTTAGCGGCCCATTCGAAGGACGGCATGCTTAAGTTTAGTTCCTTAGATATTGAATCACACGGAGTTTTTTTTGTTTTTATTTTAAGAAAACATATTTCGAGGTGGCACGGCGCGAGGTCCTATTGGAAGATGACTTGTTTTTTTGACTGGGGGGTTATTCTTTCCTCCAGTATTTTTATGTATTGATCACTTTCAACATTCCCTCAACCAGTAAGTCTTGCCCTTCATGAGTAAAACAACCCCACAAACATATTTTTAACTGAGTGTTCAGGTGTTTCAAGTTGGGCCGACGAAGGCGAAGAAGTCTTCTGTTGCCTTTCGAAAGTATGTTCGGATTAATTTCTTCGGAAATATAACAAATATTAAAACTCTTTTACCTTATTTTTAGAAACTCTCATTTAACAAGATTTTTTTTTCTGAAATTGATTAATATACATTACAATTTATTGGAAATTCAATGTTCATTGGGATTGTCAATTTTACTTTAAAGTAGAGAACATTTTCAGAAATAATAAGGAGTTCAAATCAATATTTTGAAGTGAGGTTTTTTGGGGTTGGCGTTGAGTTAAACTAGAAAAAATTTGCGATTTCATGCTGAAATTATTAAGATATTTAAAAAAAAAATACTATTAACAAACAAAGAAGGTAAAAATAATGTACATGTTGAAAAAAAAAATGTAATTTATGGTTTTTGAATATTATCAGAATAATCTGAGAAAAATTCACGGGCGTAATCTTAGACAGGATCCTACCAAGACCAGATAAGTTAACCCTGTTGTTGAATATGTCCTGGGATATTGATAATGGTATTGACAGTCCACAGGATTGGACGAACTGGGAGGTCAGGGAAGACAGGACTGGCCACCACCTTTATCAATAAGTCGAACGATGAGAGTGTACTCCTGGATCTGAAACATTTACTGATCGAGGCCAACCAGGTGGTACCCCCCTTCCTTGCAGAACTACAGTCTGAAAATGAAAAATATCTCGATCTTGGAGGTGAGACCTACTTTACTAACTTAACTCCTCTCTTCATCCTAATATTTATCTTGACATTGAACAATTTAACTGTTATAACATAACTTTATATGTCAAAAAACCTGCTTTTTCAGGAGAGAGAAAAATCTCATATTTTACTTCATTAGCTTAATTTTATTATTTTGATATTGCAGTTATGGTAAAAATATTAAATATTCATTTTACTTGACAAGTTAGTTATTGTGATTCATACGCGGGCTTTAACTACGAGGTCATATCGCCTACTACCAGAACGCTCTTTCGTCGGTTTTTAATTCCCAGATTAAAAACCTAAAAACCTTGGCCGGTGTTCGAACCCGTGATCTTAAGCTCAGTAGGCTTGCACGCTACCTCTGAGGCGTCCTCTATTTATATACTCTCAACTCGGGCAGAAAGGACGAGCTCTGTCTTTTTCTACCTCTAAAATAGACTACTGTGAAAGCAGTTTTCCACAGTTTTTACTATTGAGCAAATAAAATAACTGACTTTTCCGGAAATTCGGAATTTAATCCTCAGATTAGGAACCTGTGAACTTAGTTGTTTATATATATTGTAATGGTTATTTGTTTTGTATGTACAGACGAAAGGGGTTGCAGCTATTGTGGCGGTCTTGGACACAGAATTACGGACTGTCCTAAACTGGAGGCGATCCAAAGCAAGCAGGCCTCCAACATCGGTCGCAGGGACTACCTCGCCAGCAACGCTGCCGACTATTAGTTCTCTAAAATTGTTTATAGGATTCTGCTAATTTCTTTTTTAGTTTAAAAAAAAAGTATTGAAAAACCCGGGTTTGTCTAAAATTCTTTGCATGAGGGTTTTAATATTTTTTTAAAAATTAAATAGATTAAGCTCCATTTAAATGTTTAGCTATTGTATAGTAGTAAATGTATTCATTGTACATAGCATTATGTATATTTTGTATTAATATTAATTAAAAGATTTATATAAATAATTTTTTTTTTCACACTTATTTTTCTGAAGTATGTATAATTGAATTGTTTACTAATCGTCCTAGAATTGGTCAGTGTACTTTTCTCATTGTAAAAAGTATTTGTAATTTTTGAATGTAAAGTTCGCGGCAGGACGAGATGATTAGAACATTATTTTATGATGGGGGAGTTCTGGAATCAAGTATAACATTTGAAGTTTATTTCATCGGAGGGTTTTAAGGTCCTTGAGGGGTTGCCTCCCTCCAAAGAGTTATATTGCTCTCTTGTTTGCCTGACTTGGGTGAAAATTTTGATTTTGTATGTTCATAGTTCGATTTTTGTGGTTTGGAAACATACAATTCTGATTAGAAACACATTGTAGGAGGTTTGGGGGGGATAAAAATAAAATGAAATGCACCAATTTCAAGTAGAGAAAATCTAATTTCGCTGGTACTTAGTTCAAAAGCTTATAATTCATGCTTCTTTCAGCTTGACCAGTGAAGGTGTAAACAGAAAGCTTTCTACATGTTGGCATGCTATTATTGAAAAATAGTTTACTAAAGTTCGTCTCGCTTTCATGGAACAACAATTATACTATTTTCCATTGAGAATTGAAAACAAGAGTATTGCTGGAATATTGCTATGGCAACGATAACATATTGACCTAACATTGTTTCCGAGGAGGTTCATGTTGTCGGTGGTGTTAAAGTATGGCAGGAAAGGGTAAAAAGAAAAAAGGAAATGGAGAGAAGAAGAAGAAAGCCAAGAAGAGCGGAGGGGGAGGTGGGGGTGCAAGAGGAGAGGGGCGGTCCAAATCAAGATGTCAGGTGGACGTATTCAACGAGGCGGCCATGGAGAATGCATACTTCACATGCCACAACATCCAGGATCTGCTCAAGATACGAGGCTTCCCCTGGCCAGAGCTCCAGAAGAAGAAGAAGAAAAAGAAGAAGTAACAGGTTGTAGCATCTATCTACCTGGCTGCAGTTAGCAATAGTCCCTTCCATTGTAGCTATTAGATGTATGTTACGAGACTTGTTCTCTTGTGCCTATCAATAATTAACACATTATTATTTCGGCCAATATGTGCCACAAAAAACATGTACACTTTCTACACTTAGCCGTCCAATGGTAGTAGCCTAAACAGATCCCTGGCAGAGGGGTCTTCAAGACTTCGTGGCACGATCAGGCAGTCCAATTCTCTTTATATTAATTTCTGATGGATATTTTTTTTGGGTCTAGAATCTATCCAAATTCTGTGTAAAACCTCCAACTTAATTATTTGGACTTGTGCTCTTATGAAGATAACAGATACGCGCGCGAGCACATTTGCTATTGACAGGACTGAATTGCCAGAAAAAAAGAGGCGCTTTGACTAAAAGAATAATGGCTTACATGCAATAGGTAATTATTTTTTGGTAGTAATTAATTACATGTCTACTTAATTTCACGACAAATCGAAAGGGCGAAAACCAAATTTGCATAAAAATGGACTACTTTTTAGGTTTTCCAAAGTAGTATTTAAATCGGTAAATCACTTTTAGATCCTTTTCTTTCAACCCTTAGTTGTATTAAACAAATGTCTCCTAGGCCATACATAAAGTTCTGCTTAGTTAAGTTTCATGAAATTCGGGTTGAAATTAAGGATAACAATATAATGAATAATAAATTCTGAAAGTAGGGTAATAATAAAGTCACGCATGTTTTATAAAATGTACAATATTTATTTATATTTTAAATACAGTACATGTTAATAACAATAAAAAATTATCTTATGACCTAGGTCTCTCCTTCTTTTCTTTGTATAACGCCAACAGGGAAACGTTGGCTACTTTCACCACCTTGAATCGAACTCCTGAAAATACAAAGAAAAACAAACAATTGAATTGATTATAATATAATCTACATATATTATACTGATATTATCATTCAATCATCATTTTACAAAAAATATATATAGGTTGAGATAAATAGTTAATTTTGAGTATTCCTACGTCCCATAATTAGTACTGGTTCTCTCAATATAATATAATCAAAATAGTATTATGAAAACACAACTTTACTACTTTAAATTGTAGCATTCTTCAAAATTACGATCAACAGGCCATCAAACTTGTTCCAAGTAAGCCTCCATTTTTAGATCTACATACATATTCAGAGCTAACTCAATATTCAACACTTTTAATATCAAAGTCGACAATGACACTCGAAACAACTTTTTGTGAATTGCAATAATACTTACTATTCAAAACTTCAAAGATATACAAAATAAATGTATAATAAGGGATAGAGTATGTATAATAAGAGAGATAGAAGCTTAGCTTGAAATGAGAAAGCAGTTGATGTTTTTTGGATCATATTGAAGACCTCATTCGAAAATTCAGTTAACTCAAAAACGAACTTCTATTTTCTCATCGAAAAAAAACTGTCAACTGATTTTTCTTTTTTTAAATTCATATGAGTACATTCCTTGACAAGAGCAGAATTTAGTCTTTACGAGTATACTAGTAATAAAATAATAATTTTAAGAAAATATCGCAAATTCTTTTTCATAAATGTTGAAAAACCCCTTCATCATGTTATATTAGAAAACAAAATATATATATCCTGTGTGCTTGCTTATTGAGATCAAAATCGCGGGTTTGAAGCCCGGTCCAGGCCCTTAGAATGGTGTTTTTTTTTTATTTGGGAAACACGCTGTCCTTCGGATGTGCCGTTAAGCGATGGTCCTAAGCCAGTACGACGAGTAAGTCAGGTACTCGTTAAAGACCCAGGTGAATAAAAATTTATAGTAGGCAAAATTTAGGACTTCCTAGGAGACGGGATTATGTCCACCAGAGCGCTCCGGTAGTAGGAGATACGACCTCGTAGTTAAAAACCCGGGCATGAGTCATAAACTATATATATATAAAATAAATAAAGGAAACATTTCCGTTGCAATGGAGCCGATTTTATTAGAGGTAGAGACGGTGGCAGGTGACGAGAACACAACTTCCAGCATTGTTCAAATGAAAACAATGTCATTAAAAGAAAAAAAATGATGTTTGACATTCAGAGTTAAAAAGCTCGAATTTTGAATATCAACAGAAATATTTCAGTGTTGGTTCGTTTTCATCATTATGTCAAACAAGCAAAAACATTCAAACTATAAGTTGTGTTCTCGCGGAAAGGATGGACTATATCAGGTAGCCATGAGGTTATTTATTGACTATAAAAACTTTCTAATTTAGATCAACGACAATTTACTACAAATTCAATAACAAAATTAGAATAAGAATACAAAAAGAACGCGGGATTTAATCTCTTTGGGCAGTATTAAACTAGAATATTATTTATAATGTAATCAAATTTGATTAAAACAGGAGTGTAATCGTTATAGTTAGTTATTATGACTCATGCCTACTACCAGAATGCTTTTTTGTCACTCTGGTGGACATGAGCTCGACTCTACTGTGGAAGTCCTAAATTTTGATTCACCTAGGGCAGGGGTCTCAATGAGTATCTGACATCGTACAGAGGCTCGGGACCATCGCTTAACGTCCCATCCGAAGGACGGCGTGTTTAAGTTCATTTTACCTCCCAAATAAAATAGTGCCTCAGCCGGGTTTCGAATCCACGAATATTCGCGACTCATGAATATTTTTCATGCAAGTAGTAATATTTATTGAAATTGTTTGCATCAGTGTTACATGCAATTTTCATAACTATTAGGGATATTTTGTATAGAATAATTTCAAATATTTTCGTCAGATGGGGCTGATGTAACATCGAGCGAAGTTATAGTTATTTGACATTCAGTGTTAAAAAGCTCGAATTTTAAATATCAACACAAATAATTCAGTGTTGGTTCGTTTTCATCATTATGTCAAACTTGGAACAATAAAATACAAACTAGAGTTGTGTTCTCGCGGAAAGGATGGACTAAATTAGGTAATCATGAGGATATTTATCCATTATAATCTTTCTAATTTAAAGTTTAGGTTTCATGACTCATGCCCGGGCTTTAACTACGACGTCATATCGCCTACTACCAGAGCGCTCTTTCGTCACTCTGGTGGACATGAGCCCGACTCTACTGTGGGAGTCCTAAATGTTTATTCACCTAGGATAGGGGTCTTCAACGAGTACCTGACATCGTACAGGCTCGGGACCATCGCTTAACGTCCCATCCGAAGGACGGCGTGCTTAAGTTTATTTTACCTCTCAGATAAAATAAACTAAGGGCCTCGGTCGGGTTTCGAACCCACGTTCTTGAGCTCAGAAGACAAGCACGCATACCACTGAGCTACCGGCGCCCTCTTTCTAATTTAAATAAACACTTTTGAAATACTGTCTATTCCAGAAAAAATGTACACATATACTAACTGGTTTTAACACCGTCATCAGGTTTGGTTGTAAACTAAGACACTATCACAATTTTCTAATTTACAATAAAACACACTTCTTTCTGAAATCTAGTTATAAAATAAGACAGTTTGCTGATTGCGGATACTATTCTTACATATGAGTTAAGGAAGGGATTGAAATTTCAATGAGAGGAAATAATCCCCTTGGCTTTACAGTTATAATTCGTTTCTTCTAACTATAAAGCTACAAGAATTTCCTTGTTAAAATTCGAGCATCTTCCTTCCCTGATATATAAGAATGGTTCGAACTCACCACTGTCTTAGTTTACAACTAAATCTGACGATGGTATAATGCCGTAACTGGTAGTTTATACAAAACATTTTTATGGAATAGACAATACTTAAGAAAAGTGTTTGTTTTACTTATTTATTATAACTTTCATAGTAAGTCCGCGCTTCTCAACTTAAAACTTTTTAATGTACACCAACAATAATTTATTACAAATTAAATAATAAAACTAGAAGAAAGAAAGAATGGATCGAGATTTGAACCCGGGTAGTCGTCATACTAGCATATTATCCAAAAGAGAATATGATCTGGTTATTACCGTCAGTTGGGGCTGAACGCAGAAAGTCTGGAAATTTGACATTCAGGGTTAAAAAGCTCGAATATTGAAAATCAACACATACATTTCAGTGTTGGTTCGTTTTCATCATTATGTCAAACTTCCGAGGTATAAAAATGAACATTCAAACTTCAAACATAGGGTTCTAAGTTGAGGACATATTATGGAAACTAAGCATAATTCCTTGAAAACATTATCTACTTATATGAATTGTACATTACATACATATGATACAACTCTAATTTATAGAATATCCCACTGAAAAGGGTCCATTTGCCAATATGTACCTCCCTCCGTAAAGGAAGCAAAATATAAAAGTGGAACCGTTTTTAAGAAGCAACAGTAAATACACTTACTGCTTGTCAAACCATGTACCACATGACCACTTCCGTATGGGGTACTTTCATGACTAGATATGTATCTCAAAAAATGCCTTATAACAAGCGGGTGAATATTAACTTTTGTTTGAAAACTTTTATTATTACAACAATTTCAAAATTGTGCTCAATATGTATTTTTTTGACGATTTTTAAAAGAATTAGAAGGCACAACATTTGAGGAACAATATTAAAAGAATTGTTTTGTACATTATACAAAAAAGCTTTACAAAGGTGTGCCACATGATCACTATTGCCAATTGTTTATCTTACAAAATAAAATGTGAAGAGGTGTAGTTGTGACAAGTCAAGTGGGCTCTTCTCCTTTCTAACGAAGGTAGTATGGAATATCGTTGGAAAGCTCATAAAGTGAATATTGTTCTAGTAATATCAACTTTAAATTTAATGCCTTGGAGAGTTAATTACAATAATTACTCCCAAAAAGAACTTATACGTTATAACGCGAGAACATTCTACACATCTCAACACAAATATTATCGAATATGCCCAAATCTTGTTTTCACACTTCTGAACTTAATTGCATCGCAAATCTCTAATTACAGAAGGACCATTAGTACCACTGAAAAAAAAAGATTTTGGATCACAAAACATTTCGAGTCTATACACTTATTATATCGGCAGTTATTAGGGGGTCTGAATCCTTCTCATAAGGTTGACAAGAGCTTTCCCTAAAGAGATTTGGATTGGATTGCATTCTTACATACATACTTCATGAATATGTGTAACATGAAGAGTTTTAATAAGAAGAAAAACGAAGTCTCAGTATAACAAAGATTGGTTACAAAGTTAAAACATACACAATTTTTTGGAAAATATAAAAAAAAAATAGCTTTTCATACGTAACCCTTCACTGTAACCCCCTTTAAGAACAGGGCCTGACCTTATCTACAGACTTGATGTTACGTACCGGGGATATCACCAACAGCGTGACCCTTCCTACCGAAACCTGCCACCAACACCTCGTCGTTCTCCTCGATAAAGTTGAGACAACCGTCCCTGGGTACGAAGGCTGTGATCTTCTTGCCGTTCTTGATCAGTTGGACCCTCACACACTTCCGGATGGCAGAGTTGGGCTGTTTAGCTTCAACACCACTGAAACAATACAATTCATTTATATAGAGGACATTAAATGCACGCATCAGACGTTTTGATATTTTAAAAAACATAATAGGCTAGTGGCTAGCTACAACTACTTTATTCCAAATATATTAAATAAAAAAAACTATTGTAGTGTAATTGAACATTTTAGAAAATTCTCATGAAACTTTTTATCCATTAGGATTAGAGCAGTCGAAAAACATGCGATCTTTTCACATGAAGAATTGATTTTTCGGAAAAACCTTTTCTATAGCATCCTGAAATGAAGGGCCATGGCCATCCTTCACCCAGCGAGCTCACTATTCTACATTTTGAAACAATATTACAGGCAAGTGATTTCATTAATGGTTCAATTTTTTTCTGCATACATCTAAA
Organism: Aradus depressus; assembly: GCA_963662175.1. Classification (NCBI taxonomy): domain Eukaryota; kingdom Metazoa; phylum Arthropoda; class Insecta; order Hemiptera; family Aradidae; genus Aradus; species Aradus depressus. The sequence goes on along the minus strand of OY759214.1, from coordinate 44,576,496 downwards.
CTGTATGATTCTTAAGATATGAAAAAAAACTTCAACACATACATACAAAAACAAAAAAAAAATCGATGAAACACCGGCAATATTTTAACACTTACACTTTTTCAAGAACGATTCCTTTAGCGTGTGAAGCTCCTCCGAAAGGATTGGCCTTCCATCTTGTTCCAAGATGCGCTTTTTTGTAGTCTTTATCGGCCCATCTCTGTTCACGTCGATGGTTTACATGTTTACGAGCGGTCCTAATACCACGTGGTTTACCTGCAAAATAATATTCATAAGGATGTAGAAAAAAAAATACGTTACCGCACATTCAAACAATAAAAAGAAAAAGAAAAGCCAACATAAATAGTCTCAACAAATTACTGTACGACACATAAACAAAATATTTTGAATAATATGGAAAAGTTAAGGTTAAGAGAATCAAGGAAACAATATCAAAACAGAAATTACAGGTATTACTTAAGATTATGAAAGTTTGAAATTAATTAATAATTAACAGACATTAAAAATGTATTTAGAAACTGAATAAAAACAATCATTACCCATTATGAACTCAAGAAATAGAAGAGAAAAGAAACAGTATGGAGAAATCACCTTCCAGCCACCAAATGAGATATTAAGCACAGCCTTTTGTAGCGGTCATAGGTGTACAAAACGAATTTTCATAGATTTATTCGAACAATTTCTAATGTTTTAAAATAAATAAAAATGATAGATCCTTTTTTCTATACTTTTTTTATTTGAAGAAAACGGGATTCAAGAATGCTGGGCAATATAGCACAAGCAAGTTCACTAAAATATAAAGTTGATTAGCACCTCTAGTAAGCAATGGGCTGTGACGTACGATGAGGACACCCAAGCCCGCCAATTTCAAGTATAGCTACGGTGCCTGTAACCCAAAAATAGCTGAGCTCAAAATCGCGGCTTCCGAACCCAGCCGAGGTCCTTATGTTATTTATTTAGGAGATAAAGAAAACCTTGAGCACGCCATCTTTTGGATGGGACGTTAAGCAATAGTTCCGAATCTGTACGATATCAGGTACTCGTTAAAGACCCCTCCTAGATAACTACATATAACTGGGTAGGCAAACTTTATAAATTCCACAGTGGAGTCGGGCTTATGTTCACCAGGGTGACGAAAGACCTCTCTGGTAGTAGGCGATATGACTTTGTTGCTAAAACCCGGTCACAATAACTAAGGCACATCTATATTGAAGAGAGAGAACAATTTGAAAAAATAATTTTCTTTTTATCAAATAATGACTTTAAATTTGGAGTTACTAATCAGGTTTCTTTATTGTTATTCGGCAGTTTTAAGTTCGTTCGATATGTTGAAACTTGAGATAATTCACTATTTTATTTTATTTTTCTAATAATTTTTATTAAAATATGAACTATGTAGGCATATTATTAGCCAGTTCTGAACTATTTTATTATATCGATTTTTTTAGAGAAATCTTTCTTTTCATTTTTGACCTTGGTTGTTCTTCAGAGCCTTCTCGATAGTTCTACTGTTTAACTTTGTTGTTCGGGACATAGTATGCGGCGTATATACTACGTAGGTGATCCGAGTGTGCTCTATCCGCTGTCTATCCCTACGGCCCCCACAACCAAGCATGTTGCCACTATTTCCAAATGCGCTGGTTAGCTGTTAAAGTCTCTATGTTGGACATTATGGTAGCTCTGATCGTCCAGAGCAGCTGGTTTGCCCGGTAAAACATTTAACTATTTCAGAGCGGGTGAGTGGTCGAAACAACATGAATCGCTTATTGGAAACACTTTTTGACTCCAATTAAAGAAATCTGGAGTGTATCCATTAGGGTGCACTTATTTTTTCACTTTATTATCTTTACATATCTTGGAATATCAGCTACTAGCTGCGGTACCAAGGATTGCACCTTGGTGTTACTTACTATCCTAGGGGGACTTTAATTTTAAAGTGCATCGTAATACTTACTATACTTTAAAAAAATATATATAAATTTCGGAAAAAGTTTCATTCTATAAAATGATGGTGAACTGCATGTTCTTCTTTCTTATAAAATCTTTGGCATCATATTGTAGGTAATGACTTCACATGAGAGATCATAACTATGGTTTTGAAATCCTCACGTAGTTTGACTTTAAGAGGGCATACATAACATGTGGATCTTTAAATCAATGGTTTTCAAACTCGGGTTGAAGGAGCCGAGGGTGCCTCTGAAAGATACGTAAGATTTTCATTTTAAAAAAATGTTCTGGAGCAGAAACAGTATTGCTCGGCGGCTTTTCTCGATGTCGAACAAGCTTTCGACCGAGTTTGGCATCTAGGCCTGCTGTGGAAACCTTAAACCTATCCTTATAAAATTACATTATTTCTTTTCGTTAAATCCTACATAACCAACCTGCCGTTTCTCCCATGTCATCACAAAATGCCGGCGTCCCTCAAGACAATACCCTTGGTTCTATCCTTTTCACAATACACACAGCTGACATCCCCACCCATCCATTCCCCCAGCTTCATTCCTCTGCAGACGATACTGCTATCCTCTCCCCACATACTGATCCAGTCCTTTCATCTCGCAATCTCCAAGAACTATTGACATCTCTTCAATCTTGGTATGAAATGTGGAGAATTGCAGTGAACGACAAGAAGTCCGTTCACATAATATTCACCCTTCGACGAAAATATTATCCTCCCTAGTTCGTTAGCTAGGCCTCATACTTGACTATGTGCATAAATCTTTAGGAACAAAACTAATAAGTATGTACATATACGTAGGTCCAAAGGACGGCGTGTTCACGTTTTTTTATTTTTTTTTTCACCTCCAGATAAAATAAACCTAGGTCGGGTTTCGAACCCACGATCATGAGCTCAGAAGGCAAGCACGCATACCACTGAGCTACCGGCGCCCTCGACCAGAGTTATTGGTGAATATTTCCACTGAATCGAGAAGTAGGTTGTATGAAGAATAAAGTTATACAGGATTGTGAGAAATACAACAGCTTTTAGGATATTTTATAGAACAGGATACAGGATATCAGGATTTAAAAAAATATATATCAGATGAAATAACAGTTATATTTGATATGAACAAATAACCTACAAAATACAATGTTAATTTTTTTTTTTTTTTTTTCATTTTTTAAAATGTTATGTATTGCACATGAAAATACTTGAGCCAATGGAGCTCTTCTCTTTAAAAATTCCCATTGATGTAATGTCAAATTTTAAAATTGGAAATATCAGTAATTAAAAATAATATCCACAAGTAAAAAACAAAAAAAAAACATATGTATACATAAATGTAACGTAAAATTGCACTAAACATATAAAATGTACATGATTCTTAATAAGACATACAATGGAACAAATAACAAAATAGTAAAAACTTTGGCTTTGCCATTATAAGACTGAGGACAATAACTGTTCGTCTCAGCAGTCATGGTATAAATTGTTTTCTTATTATTATTATTTTTTTTAGCATATATATTTATAAATTCCAGTTTTTATTTATTTAATTTTTTTTCCTTTAAGTTTATAATGCGCATTTTCTAACAAAGTATAACAATACTCTATATCAACAAGATACTTTTTTTTATACATATTTCACATTTTAAAAAAATGATATGTTGAAAAGAATATATTTTTTCTTTCGATTACAGTCGCTATTCACTAGCAAGCATCTCTCTGTTGGAGATTATAGGAAAAATATCTCCCATTTTATTCATCATTAATCGGATATACATACATAATTTATAAATAATTTTTGTACATTTTATACCATTTATTTAAAAAAAATGAAATAAAAATAAATAAATACAATTGGGGATACTTATTTTTTTTTTTAAATTTAATATAAGATTTTAAATTTTTATTTTTAAAATTTTTATTAACCTAAATTGGACTGCTACTTATTAACTTTGCATGCATTATTAATTTATAAATTTAATAATACTGTTTAAAGTATGTGATTTCCTCACATCAAAATGGCGTTTTACATACATTTGAACTATATACAAGACAACATAGGCTCTTATTGTACTATTTACAATATTCCCTTTTTAAAAAAAGTATTTTTTATTAATATTATTAAAATAACAAAATAAAGAAAGAAAAAAAAAGTAAAATATAAAATCCCAATGAACACAATTTAGCGCGACCTCTCGGAGTAGTATTATAAATTGCGCATCGTATCGTCGCTTCAGTTCATAAGGAAAACAACTACAAAGTCTTGGTTCTGATATAATCAGAAAAATTGAATCACCGTCAATGAACCTCCACAACACGAATAAATAAAATATCGTTTCGCTATGCCGCTAAAATCAATCGAACCTTTTGACTTAAAAATCAGTAGTTGGCTTACATAAGAAATTCTGTATCTATATACTAAATTTTGAGTTGATACATCCATAGTTATGTTTTTGAGTTGAGCCCCCTCCCCTTCCCTTCGGCCGATTTTACTGAAGATTAACAGGTGTTGTCTTTACGAGAATTTGAATTGAAATATGAAATTTCATGTCTACACATTCATTTACAAAGGCAGTTATCAGAGTTTTTGTGTTAAGCCTCCCCCTCCTCCCCTACCCTTCCGTTGGCTGATTTGGATGAAAATCAATATGCATTGTCCGGGGTTCCGGGTACACATATAAAATGTTGGCATTGAGTGGTCACAGACAGAATCAGGGGGTCGTAAAACATGAAATTCCGCTGAAAACTCAACATCGAATTTCAGACCGATTACATAATTTTCTTTATACTACGTAGAGCTGGGCAAGCAAGAAATAAATATTCGATCATTAAAAATACAAATTTTACAGAACGAAGATCTGCTCTCTTCCGGAAATTTTAATAACTACTTCGTGCTCTCGAGAACTGTTTTATATCAGTTTATCTACGTCATATTGGCAATGTCTCCAAACCGTTAAATACGGATTTGTTCCCTTCTTGAACTGGCGCGATAATATCTAATTATAGGACAAACGTGTGATTCTCAAACACCCCCAAAAAATAAAAAAATATTAGTGTCTCCAGATACAACACCTAAACCCGGGTTCTTCTAGGATCCTTAAAATTAACTATATTTATATGGATATCAGTTCGAAAAGAGTGGATATAATATTTCAAAATAAAACATGAATAACGTACCGTTATAGGAACTTTTCCCCCCCGAATTCCCTGAAGGTTCGGTCGTTAATTTGAGGATACATTTTACACATGGAGATTTACATAAAGAGTTACGAAGCTACGACTGGACAACATAGAAAGATACGTTTTTTTGCTTGTTTTTTTTTTTTTTTTTTCAAAATATATGTTCGTAAAATCATTACAACTCTAATGTTGATAAATGTTCAATTTTAGGGTTTGTTTAAATAAGGAGCCGAAATGTTGAGTTAGGATTACAATATGGAATATGAAATGTATAATTTGTAAATATTTTTATCAATCCAACTCCACAAGTCGGGGGAATGGTACTAAATTAGGTCAAAATTAACTTTTCATGATTTCATAATTAATAATATATTATATTTATTACAGCATCACTTCTCCCGATTATTCTTTTGATAAAAAAAATAAATAAAATAGCAATTGCAGAAGTTTCGGGAAGTACTCCAATCATCACAAAATATATATAAAGTATGGGAGTACTTTCGGTATTGCTAACATCTTCAGCCATGACTTAAATACCGTACAGTGGCTGAAGATGGTAGCAATACCGTAACTATTCCCATATTTTACATATATCTTAGGAAATAGACAATATTTTTGAGGTAGCAATACCGAAACTATTCCCATATTTTACATATATCTTAGGAAATAGACAATATTTTTGAAAAACGAACGTTTTTCTTTAGTTTTTTCAAGGGTTTCACAATACCTATGCAAAAAATATTAAGTATCATTGTAATACATGTCTTCTTTAGGTTAACTATTCCAACTGTCAATCAGGACCTTCCTTTATAGAACATACGAACAAAGTCGACTTCTATATTCGAACATCAAGACAGTTTTGAAATGTGTTCTATAAAAGGAAGATTTCTGATTGACAGAAGGAATAGTAAACATAAAGAACAAATAAAATATAGAAGATACTGATGATTGGAGTACTTCCCGAAACGTCTGTAATTGCTATTTGTTTTAAAGGAAACACATTAATGGGAGAAGTGATCTATGATAAATATAATATATTAATTCAGAATCTCTTTACACAACATAAAAGTAAAGATTCATAATATTTTCACAAAGTTCCGGAATAAAAAAAGATGTATTTAAAAAAAAAAAGTCTGTTTTTTGGTCAAAACAAACGATTTTGGTCAAAAGGCTAAGCGGAATCCACATTTTGGTAGGATGTTTGACACGAAATAGGAGTCCTATTTTTTTTTTAGGAAAATAGGCTTTTCCGCAGAAGCGTTATAACAATGTTTTTAGAGTTATTATATGCATCGCCATTTTTATCGAGAAAAACAAATTATAAAAAAAAAAAATGTAATGGTAGTTAAAGGAATATTAAATAGTGGAGTTGGAATGGTCCCGTTGCCCAATTGCCTGGAATGTTATTTAAAAAAATAAGAGAAAAGACTCTTTTTCATAACATTAACTTTTTTTTAAATTGTTTTTGAACAAACATATAAGAAGAATTTCTGACAAAGATCTAAAAATGAATAATTCTTATTTTTTTCATGATTTCTGGCTGTGGCTGCTCTGTAAAATTAACTAAAATCCCTTTTTTTTTTTCTTAGGCGGCTCAAGCTTCTGGTAAACGCTTTTCTATCCACTATCCTTTCCAATATTATTTTTGCCCTTCTTCAAGATCGGATTTGAATTTTTAAAAACTAAAGCTACTTGCACATGCAGATCTATTTTTGAATAAGATGTCTTAAGTTTTAAAAATGTCAAAACACGCCTAGCGACACAATAGCAATGTAAATTTTGACGCTCGGTACTTCATTATTAAATTAATAATTTCGTAGATCGAACGGTTCTCCATTTATAGCTTTGTAACACTGCATGGGGCGTCTAATTCATAAACCAGACAAGTGGAATTCTCAACATTTGACAAGAGAAGCGTAAAAACTCCTTACACCACTAATTTCCATTAATTATTTTTTGACTGTAACAATATGTAGATATGGAGGGAGGTCTTCTAAAATGTGAAGAATTAATAAAAAGTGGTAAGGACTTTTTTCATTTTGTTTTTTACTCCTGTCAAATTTGAACTCGTTTGGTTTTGGATATAAACCCCACATATGTGAATAACCTACTACAAAGGTAGTGCTATAGAGAAAATAATACATATGATATTCACAGATAAAATGTCCGTTAGGTTCTATCTACAGAGGAATTGGTGTTTGTTGTTTTGTACAAATATACAGATAGAGGATGGAGGTGGGACTATGAGGGTGCCGTGTACCAGTTGGAGGAGGCCTTGAGGGGGTCATACAGGGTGCCAGCGGGGCTCACCGGAGTCTTGGTGTACAGGTGGAACCCCGTGGGGCCCGGGCTTGGGTAGAAGCCCCCCTGTGGATCCAAGGAGCTGGTCGCATAGTCCAGGGGGTAGGGCTGGGGCTTGAGGGGGAGGCCAGGAGGGCCTGTCCCACCCTCCGCCCCTGAGGGCAGGTAGCCTCGCACCTCGCTGTACACCGGGCTCTCGAAGCCTGAGTGCACCTAGAACAAACAAATATCTTATATACATTGAGTAGAACTTTATGTAAATGTTTTGTTCTTATAGATATGTGGCCACAATTTAACGCCAAAAATATTCTTCAATAATAAAAATATTACACTTTAAACTTTTTTATCAAGATTGGACTGTATCTGTATATTGGTTACCTGTTGCTGTTTGTCTCTGGGAGAGACTGAGGAGGGGGGTGTCATGGCAGAGTGGTAGTCCACATAGCTGGTGGCGGCCGAATAGAGGAAGTCGTTCTTCTGACTGTGGAGCACGAACTGGTCAGAGTAGCCGTCACTACCTGGTGGGGTAGGCAGGGGACCTTGTCCACTCATCTCGGGGTAGTACCTAACAAACAAAAAAATTGTCAGAATACATTTCTGCGATCTGTGTCGAAATAGTGGAAAGCTAATAATATGAAAACAAAGAACTTGTTCAACTTTCATATTGTCTAATTCCACAAAATATTCCGGTTTCGGCTCACACCATCGTCATCACAAAGTTCAAAAGTGACATTTAAGTTTGCTAACATATATAAATATTTCTATGGAATTAGACAATATAAAAGTTAAACAAGTTCTTTGTTTTTATTTATTTAAAAAAAACCCAATATCTCCAGTTAACTATTTATATTAATCCAATGACACAGATTTGGAAGAGGTTAGCAAGAAAGTGTTTTTGTTTTTTTGAAACATTCTAAGATAAATATTTTTATTTCATTTTCATAAGCTATTCTCTGCTGTGTAAAGGACAGAATGTTCTACAAAATCAGATATTCTATTTATAATTATATGATTTTATTATATATGTATATATAATTTACAAAATAATTAGTATCGTTATAAAATAACTAAATATCAAAAATTCATATAATAATAAGAAAATGAAAATTATCGCCTTATATTGGAGATATGACCTGTATCCTTAATAGTATTGTGGCTGGATTTCACGTGATTCTACAACTTTATTTTTTTTATTTTTTCGGTTTTTTAAAATAATTCAATATGTAATTAATTATTACATTCTTCGATCCTCGCAGCCGCCATGAAGTCAGGTGGATGAGTTCTGCACAATACATTCTGAAATGTTCTAGACAAGAGGCGGGGGCCATCTACTATCTACTACCTAACTGAAAAGTCGAAAGTGACCACCGCTACCATTTTGCATTACATGGGTTCAGCTGACTAACTGTGAGGCCGATATTTGGAAACAGGTCCCCAAATGTATTGCATCGTTAGTCTAATTTTTCAGTGACTGGTATACTAGATACATACCCAGAGGCGGCCCTGCCCTGGACGTTGGCCCGGATCACACTCTCTCGGTTGGCATAGAGCTGCCGAAGGAGAGTGGAAGCGGGGAGGCCCCCTGGCCCGGTGCCAGGTGCCCCCGCACCCAGGTGCCCCAGGTGAGGGTGGTGATGATGGTGGGTGCCGATCCACTGGATCGTGCTCCGCTGTTGCTGTGCCTTCAGTAATGCGTCCGTGCTGAAGTCTGTCGGGGTCCCCTTGACACCACCTCCGACTCCGCCGCCTCCTGGGAGATGCTTTGACATGGCCACCTCCAGGTCTTTTACAGAAGTGCCGCCCCCGCCATCGCTATCCTCTGGACCGCCTTTGGGGCTCCCTGCCAGCGCTGAAGATTGACACGAAGAACTCGCCGGACTCAGCACCGGATACCTAAAAGTTTTCCATTTATTTATTTTTTTGGCATAATTATACATACACATAACTATATATACAGGGTGTCTGAGTGAAGGTCCACCTCTGTAACTTCCCTCATTATTTGGAACTAGCAAGTTACTCTGTCAGTAACTTTAAGTAGGCTAGTGAAGTTATCTGCCCGGTTGGTAACGTTATGATATATTACTTTACAGGTAAGTGAGGTTGTTGTCTAAAGGAAAAATAATAACAGAAACCGCATCGCTTTGCGACGTTTCGTTTTTAGATAATATTCAACAGAAAAGCCACCCACCGAATTCATACCCCATTTCCAGCTCGGCTATTTCGAATTTTTTTTTCATTTTCAGATTTTTTAAGTCTAGTTCAGCTGATTGTTGATATATGAGTTGTGCAATGGTAGGCACCCCAATTAGATATTGCTGAAAACCACATCGCTCTGCGAGTTTTCATTATAAAATATATACAGGAGAGATACCAGGTTTAAGCCCAAAATCCATCCCTCACTTTCAAGATTTTGAGATGCCACTTAGCCTTTATTGTAAGTTGGATGATCCTTGAAAGGCCCTGCAAATTTCTTTAATGTACGTTGTGCCATTTTCTCTTGAAGCTCAAACAAACATACAGACAGAAATTGAATCGATGCTCTCTTTATAAAACATGAAACTGAATAAAAAAAATCATTCTAATCATGTACAGACACAACTTCAATTATATATTTATAGATTTTGAGATGCGGTAGTCTATTTTCGATTCGCCCATTAGGTCTATTACTTAGACCTGTAGAAAAATGTATAAAGAACTTAACAGAAATTCTGAGGCATGTGTAATTTGTCGCTAATTTCAAACGTAAACGTATTATTTTTTGAATAATTTGTAAAGTAGATTGATTGCTATTTACCTCTTCCTTGGAGCGGCGGTTCGTTCCTCTTCGTCAGAACTACAGCAGCTGCTCTCCTCCTCGCCAGCTTTCCTCTTGACACCCCGCCGCTCTCCTCCAGCCGTCTTCTTCACCGGCCTGCTATGTACTGTGTTCATCTGCAACATGGACCACATGTCATCCAAATGTTCGCCCAACTGTGAGGGGCAATATATAGACCCAATATTATTCCCGGGCGACACCGGACGGAACCCGCTAGATATTATTATATTGTATAATGAATATCCCAACGATTCTATTTATCTGCCAGTGATAAGAATAATATGGAGGGAGGAACTGTAATATTTTTTTTTTGTAGTCCTATAGTACTTTGAAAATTGCGCATTGTACAGATGAAACCAAAGATGTGCGCAAGCGTGAACTATTCGTCGCAGGCAAAAAGCGCTAAACTTACCTGAGTGGGCGTGGGCTGGGTGTGGTTGTGGTCGTGGATTTGGCCAGGGTGGTCCATCAGACCTCGGTTCCTCTGTTCCGACCCCTGACCCTCTCCACCTTCCTCTTCTATCTCGGGACCCGCCAGGTGTCGCGCTTGTTCCTGGTGATGCCCTCCACTACTTCTACCTTCTGCAACAGGGAGAAGAAAAACATTAACACAGGAAAAAGTGTATATGGCAAAAATAAGAACTAAGAGGTTAAGAATACTTTTCATGAAGGTGGCTCACCTCTATAAAAGTAAATTTTCTCATAAGCCATCAAACCAATTATTATTATTATTTAATTTTAAAGTAAAAACAGATTTAATTAACAAGTGTGGAGTTTATAAGACAAGTATGAAGCGGCCAGTGTGCGATGCAAATTATATGGGACACACCGGCCGCACTTAAAAAATTCAATATAAAAAACTACAAACTCAAACCCTCAATTCAATTCACCAACAGCTCACAGACAAAGGACACGTCATAGGCACTGTACACAAACCTAATTACTAAATACAAATCAAATTTAACAATTTTGCCAAGCTGAGAAAAATAGTATATATACTACATAAACAAAAAAAAAATATATATATTTTTTTGTTTATGTATTGTGCATATTTGCCAATGGTATAATGTCTCTCGTACTGCTTTATCTTTTAACAAATGTATATGCCTAATTTGAACTATACTGAAAACTAGCAGCAGTACACAAATCCCTATCTACCATGCTATTTCTAGGTCATTCTTTGGTAGTACATTAATGATGCTGCAATTTTCAGGGATTTATATGAATGGATATGGGACATCTTTCGTCGATCTGGTGGACATGAGCCCGACTCTCGATGAGCTAATCACTTAACATCCCATCAGAAGGACGGCGTGCTCAAAGTCTTTTTCACTTCCCATATAAAAACCCAAGAGCCTCGGCCGGGTTTCGAACCAGCGATCTTCAGCTCAGTAAACACGCTACCTCTGACATCGACATTGCTATCATTATGTTTAAGTAGGTAATCAATTAAACAAACAAAGTTTTGAATCAAATAACTTTTATTTCATTGTATATATACATATCTGACATTAACAAATACAATTAGAAATCTGAGTGTTCTAAAAGGAAACTGATCAAAAAACAAAGTTTTCATTCAAATTATTAATACGAATAAACATCTTGAAGAGCTAGTTCCGGTTTGTCATAGCCAATCTCTTCGGGAGTTTCCAATCCTAATTCTTCCAGTGCCGGACCAATCTCTTGCAAGATATATGGCCATATTTCTTTGTCTTTTGGTCCACATTTGAACTTTAAAGCTTCCAAAAATCTCATTGCTAAGGCAAAATCGTTAAGTCTTCGACAAGCTTTGATAGCAGCACAGATAATTTTCGGGTCTGGAACTAGATCCATGCCGTGTAAATCATTCATACCTTTTCGTAGAGCCCATCCGTCAATATCAGCCTGATTGAAATAATTTTCATACATACAAATAAAGTCCTCTTCAGTCTTCCAGGGTAAAAGGCCTGCAGCATGTCCATATCTTTTTGGTAAATAAACCCCACGAAGTGATCGATTCACTCCAGCAATAAGAGAACGAAACATTGCCACTAAGATGGTTCGTATTAAATTTATAAATTCCACACCACTATTGTCAACGATCAATTGTTTATTACCTTCCAGAAGAGGTTATCTTTCACAGCAGATGTAATCAAATTGATTGCAAACATATGAATTATATTAGTTTTACTATATTTATTAATAATATGAAAAATAAACAATAAGTTGTTGAAAAAATGGCAACGTCCGTTAATCGAAATAGTAATATAAAAGTATCTACTCTCTGGTAGAATTAAATTCAAGTACTCGTGAGTAGGATCGATAGGATCTGAGTAGGAACTCGGTATTTAGCGACTTAGCGACATAGCCTTTGGATAGCACGAATTTTCGAAGGTGTTTTTTAGTTTCTTAAATAGAAGTACTTGTTTTACTTCCCTAGCTATACAAACTATATGGGAAGTTATGCAATTCGACAGAAATTCAATGTCGATTTTTCACCGGAATTTCAAGTTTTCTGACCTGATTACAAAAATGTTAAAAAAAATAAGGTTAGGTTAGGTTAGGTTTTATGACTCATGCCCGGGCTTTAACAACGAGGTCATATCGCCTACTACCAGAGCGCTCTTTCGTCACTCTGGTGGACAGGAGCCCGACTCTACTGTGGGAGTCCTAAATTTTGCCTACCCTAAATTTTTATTGATCTAGGGTAGGGATCTTTAACGACATCGTACAGGCTCGGGACCATCGCTTAACGTCCCATCCGAAGGACGGCGTGCTTAAGTTTATTTTACCTCCCAGATAAAATAAACTAAGGGCCTCGGTCGGGCTACGAACCCACGACCTTGAGCTCAGAAGTCAAGCACGCATACCACTGAGCTACCGGCGCCCTCTTAAAAAAATAAGGACGGCACCAATTTCCGAGAAATCGGCTGAAGGGAAGGGGGATTAGAGGAGAGATCAACTCAAAACCCAAATAACTGCCGATAGAATGAATGTATCGACACGAACTCTATATGTGTATACCGAATCCCATGTCATCTATTGATTTTCAGCTAAATCGGCCAAAGGGAAGGGTGAATTAATGGAGTGGCTCAACACAAAAACATTAACAACTGCCGATGTATTGAGTATGAGCTGAGATACCCGTCGGTGACGGGATTTCGAGCACAAACGAAGCGCTAAACAATAAAGCCTATGCAGAACTTTCTGACATTTCTTTAACCTTTCATTTTCTTCACATTCTAAATAAAAATCAAGTACACAAAGATTTCAGCTTTCTATGTCATTTAGGGGCTTCTAGAGAGTGTGGAAAGACACACACACTTTAGGAAATTACATACACATATCGCTCATTTGCTGCAACAGAGACATAACTCAAAAACTGTAAATTTCCAGGAGGAGCAATTCACACTTTTGACGTGTAATAACTCGATGCATTCATTCGAAAATAACTTATCAGCATACAACATAAAAGAAGAGAAAATGTACAGTCACTGCTATAGGCCTTACTGAGATTTCTCCCTTAGCTAACTACCCTCACTTTGAATTGCTCGGCGAGCAGTTGAAGCTCAGATGTGTCGTTCTACCCGCTAAAAGTATACGTGAGAATGGTTCTTCCTATGCCCATGACTCAAAAACGCCCATTTTTTAGTTATGTCGTTGTTGCAGCAAATGAGAGATATATAAGAGTAAATTGTTTTACTTTAAAAACATTCTGTTTACAAATACACAAAATAACCACGAGTTTGTTTGAAGATGAATTTGTACCTATAAATAAATAAATTGAGCCTCCAAAAATTCTAAACAAGATAACAACTATTAACATGTATATAGAGTGAGATAGGACTAGCTGGAAGAGGGAAGGGTAGATCCTATCAGCGAGGGGGGTTCATGAAAGTTAATGTTGAGGGGGACAGTGTCCATTTGGTGGAGGAAATTGTCAAAGAATGGTCTTCCAGGAGACTATTTGCGGAGAGGGTAACTCACTGTCCATCACTGGACCGTCCTGGGCTCATCCTTCATCCCAAGTAACCTCCCGCTCATCCTTCATCCCAAGTAACCTCCCGCTCATCCTTCATCCCAAGTAACCTCCCGCTTATCCTTCATCCCAAGTAACCTCCCGCTCATCCTTCATCCCTAGTAACCTCCTCCTTCCTATTCTAACTCTTCACTTTTCTTAAGTTTTCGCACATCAACCAAGAAAAAGGCATTTTATTCAGATTACGTGGAGAAATAATAAAATGTTGATCTTAAGGTGTGTATAAATCGGATACACGTGGGCAACAGTGTTGCGCGTCTAAACCAAATTTAGTTCAGATCTAATGAATCTAACAGACTGTTGCTGGTATTGGCGCTGCATTTATCATAATAGCTGCCTAAAAACGAACGAGAAAAACGTTTTGCAAAATGGCACAAACTATGGCGGCAAGCTAATATAGTACGTTTCACAACATCCGTCAAAATTACCAAGTCAGATTTCAAACTACTTCATTTGTTATCTCCTAAATTTTCTAATAAGAATAAGAACTATCGTGCCGATTATTTATCGGAATTGGAGTATAAAATATTTTTGAATTAGACCTCGCCACTTAAGAACCTGCAAAATTATCCATTGCCAGCTAAAACAGCAAATTATCTATGTGATTGTTTGCGATAGATACAGTCCAACTAGTTTGTTTTGCGATGCACATTCTACTTTTTGGGTTCATCAAAATAGTTATTTCGATCTTATTAACCTATTTTCACGCAATTGGTATCTACCCATCAACGATAGGTTTTTACACTAGGCTTTACAGAAGTCCGCTAAAATACTTCCACCAGCAAAATAATTTCATCAGAGGATCTAGCGAGCAATAACCAATGGACCAAACCCTTATAATACACTGGTTACTGGTTAGCATTATTGACTAAATTCCTAACGATGTAGTTCAGTTTCAAGTTGTCTAGTTAAATGTAAAAATAAATTCAATTTACCTCCAGTATCGGAGCCGGGAGAGCCGTTCTCAGGATCGTTGCCGCTAGTGTCTTCCCTCTTGACACCTCGGGAGACAACGTGGTCCTCCAGCTGACAGCAGTCCATTATCAGGTTCTTGTATTCACGGCCACTGAAATAACAACACAATATTAAGTTTCATAAATTATAAATTTATATTCAAATAGAGAGGGATTAGTTCAAATCCAAAATAAATCCCGGAAGTTTGAACATATCGAATCGAAATTTGATACATGGAATCAAAAAACTATAGAACTTATTTATTTTTTCTGCCAAATTGACAAGAGAAATCCCACAAACCTAATGTCTCTCAAATAAATGAAAACATTGGCTCCGACATTTTAAAATATAAATGTACAATGGCCCATCATAAGTATAATTACGTTTGAACAAAGTAGAGAGACGGTTTAGAGGGAACAAGTTAAAAAGTTAAACAAGTTGTTAGTTTTTATTTATTTTATTGGCTTTCCATTACATCGACACAGATCACAGACATGTATTGGCTTTCCATTACATCGACACAGATCACAGACATGTATTGACTTTCCATTACATCGACACAGATCACAGACATGTATTGGCTTTCCATTACATCGACACAGATCACAGACATGTATTGACTTTCCATTACATCGACACAGATCACAGACATGTATTGGCTTTCCATTACATCGACACAGATCACAGACATGTATTGACTTTCCATTACATCGACACAGATCACAGACATGTATTGGCTTTCCATTTCATCGACACAGATCACAGACATGTATTGGCTTTCCATTACATCGACACAGATCACAGACATGTATTGGCTTTCCATTACATCGACACAGATCACAGACATGTATTGGCTTTCCATTACATCGACACAGATCACAGACATGTATTGACTTTCCATTACATCGACACAGATCACAGACATGTATTGGCTTTCCATTACATCGACACAGATCACAGACATGTATTGGCTTTCCATTACATCGACACAGATCACAGACATGTATTGGCTTTCCATTACATCGACACAGATCACAGATATGTATTCTCACAATAATGGTAATTGATACAATTTCGGGCAGCAGGTTGTAATGCATAAAAATGTTGAGACAGGTAAGAAGGCCAATATGAAGGTAAACTAGGATGCAACTGTTAGATAACTTCACAACTTTAACACAGTGCTACCAATTTTAAAAAATTGAAACATTCAAATGATCTGGCGAAAAATGACCTATAGCCCAATTACCTCAAGGGTCCTCTTATCCCAACATACCATATATATTTTAATTAAATGATTGTTGAATAGTTTACCTGACCACATAGTTGACGCAGATGATATTCTGTTCGTCAGCATTTTTCGTATTGCAAACGACAGTTGCGCAGGTCTGTACCCAAGTATAGCCGCCGTTCTTGTTCATGAACCTGTAGTAGTGAGTGAGCACTTGTCCTTTGTTGATCACTTCAAGGAAAACAGAATTAAATAAATATATAAATATACTGGAAATACGAATTAGTACTAACAATAATATAGTGTCGCTATGGTGGACTACTCTATTGTGGAAGTCCTAAATTTTGCCTACTTTGGTTTTATTACCTAGGATAGGGGTCTTAAATGAGTACCTAACATCACATAGGCTCGGGACCATAGCTCAAAGTCCCATCCGAAGGACGGCGTGCTCAATATTTTTTCACCTCCCAGATAAAAAATCTGATGGCCTCGGCCGGGTTTCGAACCCGCAATTCAGAGCTCAGTAAGCTAACACGCTACCTCTGAGCTACCGGCGCCTTCTTGTTACGTATATAAAAGCTCTTTAATTTTTGATATCATTTTTCATTGATAGAGGTCTCTCCATCAATATCCTATAATCGTAATTACTTTTATTTAATATTTTTATTTTTTATTATTATCATCAATCTTTTTAAAAAGTTTTATACACTATTTACTTTACTATTATTTGTTAATTTATTTATATATTTCGCTCTTTTTTTATTTAGTTTTTTTTTTGTTTGTATATTTTGCTTTTTGTGATCGAAATATAAGTAAAATATAAATAGGTACCTATAATACTAGGGATATGATTTTCATGTATCTTCCATTATTTATTATTTTTTATCTCATGTCTCTGTGTTTGTATATATGTATTCTCAGATTTAATATAGGTTGTTGTATATATTTTATAAGCTAACTAACTTTTATAGGCTAATTTGATGTACAATATCGTATGATGTATACAATAACCATTTTATGGTTTAACGAATATTAATATTTTTATTATTCTAACTAAAGTATTGTAATACTTACAGTCGATGTGATTTTTCCTAAGCCGATGCGCGTCTTCTCCATGGCATAGTGTGTACATATTCATACCGGTAATTTCGTCAGCAGTGTAATCCAACAAATCTGACACCCTAGGAAGATAAAAAAAAAATCATATATATATATATTCATTAGAATACATCAAATTGCTAGAAACAATATATATTTATATGGAGATCCTAATGTCCAAATACTATGCAAGTGTGGGAGATATCGATACAGCATATAAATAAAAAATATAGTCTATGCTCTTCTTCAGTTTTAAAAGCAGGATTTTTGAGGCTTAATATATTAAATCTTTCGCTATATAAGTTTAATAATAATAAAATAAATAAAAAATAAAGACAAGTCAGACGTGCCTGGTATAATAGAAAAACCAGAACTGTAAATGTGTCCTTCTATTTAGTAACTTCAGATGAAATACTCATTCTAAATTCTTTATAATAATTAGTTATTGTGACTCATGGGTGGGCTTAAACTATCAAGTCACATTGCTCGGTCTTTTGTCGCTCTGGTGGAGTCCGACTCTACAGTGGGAGTTCTAAATTCACCTAGGATAGAGTCTTAATGCTTTTCAGCACACCGTTCTTCGGACGGGACGTTCGTACGATATCAGGTACAGTAACGTCTTTATAATATTCTGAATTATTACTTTTTATAAAATAACCAAACTTTATACACAACGAGACCAGATAGTGAAGTAAAGAAGAAATTCTATCGGTTTTACTATCTGCTTTGATGTTTTAAAATGTCCCAATAATGATTGTTAAGTCAATCTTGATCTCTTTTACTGTTTAGCCCAGACGTAATCCTCTAGTAGAACCCGCAGCTGAACGGAAATAATTTATCTAAACAAGTTCACAGAATTTTCTGAAAAACAAATATAGAAGTACAGAGTGTGGCCAAATCAAAAGGATGGATATAAGCAAGCAAGCCTCACTTGGAAAGATGGCAGAATGCGGTCTGCGAATGCCAAAAAGTTGCCGACCCCTAATATTAGAAATTTTATAAAACGCTGCGAGGAACCTAGCCCCTTTGAAGGATAGGTTAGAAATATTTTGTTTCAAATGTTATAGTAATTTTTTTAAATATAAAATATATACATGATAATATGTAGACAGCTCTTCCTATCTTACAGACAAAATTAACTAAGGAACTGTAATCTTAATATAGATTTGTATAAAATCGCTCTATCTTAATTTTATCCAGCCGTTTATATCATCTGGGAGGGAAATACTCACTTTGGTTCGCAATGAGCAATGGTGAAGTCAAAGTTGAGCCTGGTGACGAACATGTCCGACTCAAGTCGGATCTCATGGACGGAGGGCGGGGGAAGTGCGATGGCCAGAGACACCATACCAAGAAGTGGTGGGGAGGACTTGCGGGAGTGTGAGAACTGATACTGCGGCCTCAGTCGACATAGCAACAGCACCACCTGCAAAAATATACAACAAAAACAATATTAACACATCTATCTGTCTTCTACTGAAATTATTTTGCATATTGAGTTAGAAACTGTTACAGAAGAATATATAAAGAAACTAAACTTGAATGTAGGGCAGATAGAATTATTAAATAAACCAAAATAACAAAAACAAACACTTTTTGTGTATAACGCTGACCTGCTTGTAAAAACAAAATATGATAAGTACATTAGTTGGTTCATTATAAGTTGGCAGTTAGCAAGTGAGGCAAGCAGAGCCGCGTACTTCCCCTCCTAAGGTTCCTTACATGGCCTCCCTGGAACCACTGGCAAGGATACATATCTGGAATTTCTTCACTAAGAAAATGTGACGTACTAAAATTAACTAACTATACTTACTTTTTTTAGAAAAGTAATAAAAAAAAACTGATTTAGATTAAATTAAGTTTTACATTGAATTATTTATGTACGGGTTAGGGTTAGGGTTTATGACTCATGCCCGGGCTTTAACTACGAGGTCATATCGCCTACTACCAGAGCGCTCTTTCGTCACTCTGGTGGACATGAGCCCTACTCTACTGTGGGAGTCCTAAATTTTGCCTACCCTAAATTTTTTATTCACCTAGGGTAGGGGTCTTTAACGAGTACCTGACATCGTACAGGCTCGGGACCATCGCTTAACGTCCCATCCGAAGGACGGCGTGCTTAAGTTTATTTTACCTCCCAGATAAAATAAACTAAGGGCCTCGGTCGGGTTACGAACCCACGTTCTTGAGGTCAGAAGTCAAGCACGCATACCACTGAGCTACCGGCGCCCTCATTATATTATTTATGTACGTAATGACTCCTTTATTTTACGGCTTGCTGAATAATGAAATATATTTTTTTTTTTTGTAAATAAATAAATTAAACTATTTTAATGCAAGAGTATGTCGCTACCCAAATTCAAAACTCAGATATCCTAATATGCAACGTAAAAAGCAAGGAAAACAAAAGAATAAAAATAAAGAATGAACTGTAGATTTGCATCATATGTACGAATATGTTAAATGTTTACAATTAATGTTAAATCAACTTAAATCTTCTTATTTGTCTTGAAAGTTTACGTTAACATGAGGGCGTATTGTTTTGTTGGTGACTTATGCCCGGGCTTCAAAGAGGTCATATCGCCTACTACCAGAGCGCTCTCTGGGAATCCAATGTGTTGCCTACCCAGGTTAGAGTAGTAGTCTTTAACGAGTACCTAACCACACAGGCAAGGACGTCGAGTTAAGGTCCCCTCCGAAGGATTACCTACTCCCCAAAACCTAAGAGTCTCCGCTGGGTTCGAACCCATGATCTTGAGCACAATAGACAAGCAAGCTATGTCTATGCTGCCGGCAACCTATATTTTTTTAAACGCATTTCAAAAAACTTATAACCGAAATATTTCTCTTTTAAATTCTTTACCTATATAGTATATGAAAGGTTTTCCTTCTGGTATCCGTATCTCAATTTGAAAAATCGGCCCAGTAGAAGTTGGTATTATGAACAGCCTCATTTAAGTACAGAAAACAAATATTAGCCGTAAGGTGTGTGCATCGTCGCTCTGAGTATCTCACTATTTATATTCTACATTTTATAAAGAACAAAAGAAATAAGCTCATGAGACCACCTTGCAGCCTGTCTGTGACCTCTAACAGTTCCGCTCCTTCTAAATGAATCTTAATATTTAGCAGAAGGATGTTTTACTAAATGTATAGCCATTGTTGGCGCTCCTAAGGACGTTTTGTGCATTGAGTTAACTGAGAAGTCTTTTGGCTGAGGATGGTAGAAATACCGAAAGTACTCCCATGTAAATATAGTTGGTGAAATTAGACAATACCATAAATAAACAAGTTTTATTTCATTCAAGTTCATTTGAATTATTTCACAATATCTCTGCAATAATGTCAGTTTTCATATAAATAAGTTTGAAATTAATACCAAGATTGTAGAAGCAGCTATATATTTTTGTTTGATTGTGGTCGATATTGAAGAGAGATCTGATCTAGTGTTGATAACTTGTCCAAAGAGTTCAATTAAAGTGAGGGGGAGGAAGGGGTGGAAAGAGAGAGAGAGAGAGAGAGAGAGAGAGAGATGAGTGAGGGGCCCTTCATCAGACGGCCTCTTATTGGGCACGTAGGAACCAACCCTTCCAAGCCCGAAATTCGGTTAAGTCCACCCCCGGCCTCAGCCACTGATGAGCCCCACCCACTATACTGATAATACCGGGATTTGGCCGCAGATACCCAACCAACTTGATTGAGACTCCCTCCGTCAGGATTCTTCTAATCAGATTGTCTCAACGCCAGCCAGAGGATCTCTTCCTTCTAATTGAGTTATGCTAATCCCTTTTCGGTCCTTAGTCTTCCTCTTCATTTCACTTTTTCAAACAATGATACTTAACTTTGAAGTTGGTAGAAAAAGTTGGACTGAACTCTGGAATAAGTTTGTTGGAAGAACTAAATATCAGTTTAAAAGATACGAAACACGAAGAACATATCTACAAACACTACTGAACTTTACCAGAAACAGACCTACACCGTTGAATTATTGGAATTTGAATTTTTTTCATGGTTGCATGACTTTCCCGAAGAGAAATTATTAAACACGATTTTCACGGAAAGAACTACCTACTTAACCTACATTTTTTCGATAGGTATACAGCTACAATATATTTAATGGATGAGGGCGCAGGTAGCTCAGAGGTAGCGTGCTTAGGTTTTTTATCTGGGAGGTGTTAAAAAGCTTTGAGCACACCGTCCTTCAGATGGGACGTCAAGCGATGGTCCCAAGCCTGTGTGAATAAACCTGGGTACGCAAAATCTAGGATCCCCATGAGTCGGGCTCATGTCCAACAGAGCGACAACGAGCACTCTGGTAGTGGGGCGATATGACATCGTAGTTAAGGCCCGGACATGAGCCACAACAACTAACTTATGGATGTAGAACTAAATCAAAACAGATCTTAAACTCAAGAATATGAAACAAATTTTATACTAAAATCTAAATATTACAAATTCTATACTAAAAACTCTTAAAATCCTGCCTTTGCCAGCGTTGTTTGTTTATATTTGAAATATCAATGGTTATTAGGAAAAATATAAATAACATTGTTCTCTCTTTTTGAAGAAAGTATAACTCACAAAATAATCAATTTTTTTCATACCCTTCCCCTCTTTTTGAAGAGAATAAAAACCAAAAAAAATGTTAAACTTCAACTAAAAATGTTTACCTTAGTGTAAACCCTCTATTCGGAAACGGATTTTTTTTTCTCATTATTCCAAAATAATAAAATAACAATGACATAAAAATCGAGTTTCATATTCTAAAACATTATTTGATACAAGCTTTCATTTTTATTTTTGCGACAGAGTTCTTTCACAGATATCCCTCACTTAAGGTCAGTCGAATCTATCTTTTCTTTTCCTTTAATCATTTTTTTTTTAATTACTATTATTATTATTACTTGTCGTAAATGTCGACATTACATTTAATATTTAAATTCAAAACCCCATAAGGACGGCACCTACTAATTTTCCGCAAAATTGGCGGAAGGGAAGGGGGATTTGAGGAGGAAGCTCGACTCAAAAACACTAATAACTGCCAGAGGGCGCCGGTAGCTCAATGGTATGCGTGCTTGCTTACTGAGCTAAAGACAGCGTAACCCGGCCGAGGCCCTTAGTTTATTTTATCAGGGGACAAATAAACTTAAGCATGCTGTCCTTCGGATGGTCTCGAGCCTGTAAGATGTCAGGTACTCGTTAAAGCCCCTACTCTAGGTGAATACTCATGTCCACCAGAGGATTGATACAAAGTGTAGGGTGAGGAATCAGAAGCCTCTATGTAAATGTTTAGCTCAAACAGTTAATTGGTTTTGGAAAGATCGCGAAAATTAAATTTTATTGATAAATTCGTTGAGGGGAAGTACATTGCCGGTGATATATTTTTTCTACGCGTCAGATATATATTTTGCTCCAAGATGGGAGACGCTGCTGAGGTGGACAAGGATGAAGTTTGTTTATTCCTAGAAGAGGCCACCCACTTATCTTTCTCACAGTAAAGCTCCTCTAAATTCAGCTTCACTTGGTATTCTCCCTGGAGTGGTGGCTCTGAATTAGTTTATTTAAATCTGCATCCCCCCTTCTTTCTGTTTAGCATGCATCTCTCAGACCGGTTAATTGTTTTACTGCTTCGTCTTCTCCCATTCCAGCTACCAACAACAACTCCTACTCCATGTATCTTTACAGACTAGGATAGTCAAGTTATAGTTTTATAACTAAAATTTATATACAAAATCATTTTGCTCTCTACTGGGCGTTGCTATAAAATAAATAAAAAATCTTTGAGCATTTTCAATTACAATAATCTATCAATGCACATGCTTACAATTCTAATATGTGAATTAACTATTATTTATGCTAATACTATATATTCAAATTGCCGTTTCGAACTAGTATTATGTTTTGAAAAATGCAATAATTTGAGAATTAAATAGTTTTTTTACAAAAACTAAAATTAGTCAATATATAATTTAAAGATAGAATAAGCAACTAGCGCCTTGTTAATATATCATATTCTTAATTAATTAGTTATTGTGACTCATGCCCGGGCTTTAAATACGAGGTCATATCACCTACCAGAGCGCTGTGGTGGTCATGAGCCCGATTCTATACTGAGGGAGTCCTAAATGTTGCCTACCCTAAATTCTTATTCATCTAGCTTTTAACGCCTTTAACGAGTACCTCGGGACCACCCCTTAACGTCCCATCCGAGGGATGGCGTGTTCACGTTTTTTTTTTTTAACCTCCAGATTAAAAACCTAAGAGCTTCGGCCGGGTTTCGAACCCACTATCTTGAGCTCAGTAGGCAAGCATGCTACCGCTGAGCAACAGGCGTCTATCATATTCTTGTTAAGTTGGAATTACCGTGATTCTTATCCTATATAGCTGAAACAGCCTTCTGAATAATGTTTTTATGCCTCCACTTATCGTAGAATTAACTCGGTAGATACTTAACGTTGAATGAGGATTGACTGAAACCAACTTACCCTATATCCGGAAGACTTGAAGTGACACCCTCTTTTGGTCAGGGTTGACTTCATCCTGACACAGAAGGTCCTGTCGAACCCCTTGTAGGAGGAGTTCGAACTTATCGTCATCACTGAGGACACTAAACAACATTAAAAATAGTTTTGTTATTAAACAATTATGTTATTAAACAATTATTAGTTATTAATACAATATTCATTGTGTTGAAATGCAACCTCGTATCGCACAAAAAATAGACTAGAAATAATTTTTCATGGATTATGTCCCCTGTATTAATTTCTTCTGCGTTAAATAGAGAAGTATTACATAGTAATTTCGTATGTATGAGTTCTCTTAATTTTTTTTTATCATAAAATTCAGTTGCTTATATAAATTATCCTATCAAAATAGATAAATAAAACAGAAGAGGCTTAATTTTTTAAGAGGTTTTACTTCTCTCCTGAAAAATTAGGTTTTTCGACATAAAAGGTTGCGTTTCATCGATAAACTAAGTTCATAATAAATTGCCAATTACAGGCTAACAATAACACAAAATAGTTTATACTGGAACAAAAAAAGTAAGTTAATTTATTATATATAATTCTTAAAATATCCCCCAAACATAGATCATATCGATATGAAACACAATGTGAAGATAATTTAGAAATTAACTTTCGTAACTCTCAAAATTTTTTTAATGTTCTAAATTTTAGATAAGTGTCTCGGCTAGATTATTCCTAAATTACCGAAACGTCGAGTTAGATATACCTATATTAAATTATACAAAACTTTGGCTTTGAATTAAACAGGACGAGGCCCCTCTGAATTTGACTTAAATATCAAATCAAACAACATTTTCTAATATCTGAATCAGTGGTTAAGTAGAAGTCATATTATTCCTAATTGTACTCCATTAGCTGAGTAACATATCACCCCCTCGTAACCCTGAGGGAAGTTGAGGAAATGAACATGACAGAGGCCACCCCTCACATTGATGAACTACCTCAGTTCACAGTACAGATTTTTGTTTGCTCTGCTTAAATTTGATTTTTTTTTGTAAAAACAACCAGTAATCTAAAAAAAAAAAATTGTTTAGCGATATATAAACCAATAAATTTTCTTTATTCTCAGACCTCTTAGAAAAACAACCCCTATCATTGATATTTATCTTATTTGACGGGGTTAGAATCAAAGTGGTCTAAATGACATTTTAAAAACTTTGAAGAAATTGTGCATTAAGTTTTTAACTGATTTTAAAAATCTATAATTTATCGAAACCGGAAATATTTTGTCTTCTGCTTTTATGGTGAAAGTTGCTATTAGCAAACCATAAAATTGAATAAAAATCTTAATTTCAAGGTCATTGATATGTTTAAGTTACTTGTTCATGTCACCAAAATGGAATAAGTGATTTGCCACTAGATCTCAGCACTGGCTAGGATTTCACTTGTACAACTTTTTTCCTGAATAGAACTATCATTTTTGTACCCGATTATGCACTTGACGAAAAATTTTCAAAAATGTCACTTGGACCATTTTGATTCTAACCTCGTCATTTATAAACCTCGATTTGGGCAGCAACGACCAATGTCAAGAGAGTTCCAAGTATAAACAGCCAATGTGATTGGTCATATCCAAAAAAAATATATATATAATGTCAAGCGTCATTAAGTATTGTAGAGTATATCTGTGAGGTAGAGAGAGAGGTATATAGATGAAATGCGGAACTGTAGGAAAATAAAAAAGTTCACATCCTCAACATTTCACGCAACTTTCTGAAACAAGACATTTTTGGTTCGTTTGAAATATAATAATTATATTATTAATCCCGCATTTCATTTTTGAACATTCAAACACTATACAGTGTTCAATTTTTGAATACTGATGTGCTAGGTAACAACATGATTAAAATATTCGACAGAAATTAGCATAAGACAGTAGAAATAAATAAAACATTGTTCTGAAATATTTCTTCCCTTTCTTTCAATAACAGTGGTAAAACTAAAATTTAAGATAAAATTGTCCCATTCTAACAAAATAAACTAATTTATATGTGGTTTGCATGAAATGTTTGTGTATTTAACAAAATGATAATTGATAGCATGAGCACATTAATAAAATTGAAACCTTACAAATTCTTCTTACAAGTTATTAAAATGCCATCAAATCAAAGAATTTCAAGAGGGTAAAACTTACGCATGCCTCATGCGGACCTATCTTCTTTACTTCCGCAGCTCTATGAAGTATAGGGGAAGTTATGTCCATGTGGTTTTCATCGGAATTTCATGTTTTCCGACTTCTAGATTCAAAATATCAAAAAAAAAAATCTCTGTGTGTGTACATGATAACTCCCGATAGAATGAATGTATCAACACGAAATTTAATATGTGTGACCAAAACCCCATCAGGAAAACATTTATCGATTTTCAGCCAAATCGGTCAAAGGGGAAGGGGGGGTTAGGGAGAAGCTTAACTCAAAAACGATCGATGTAATGACGTTAACGTCACAAAATTTAGTACGAGGATTTAGGAGTCCCTATGTAAGTCAACTGTTGGATATTTGTGCAAAAGGTCAACTGGTTTTGGAGGGGGAGCGAAAAGTTAATTGATTAATTCGTTCTGGGGAAACTACATTGCCGGTAAATCACCGACAACTTTATTTTTTTTAAATTAAATTCGGCCCACAGTACTCGACCAGCAGCCAGTGACGACGGTATCCACCGAAAGGTATGACAACAGTAACATATTTACTGGCGGAACTAACCCCTTAGATTATATAAATTTTCTATGTTTCTGAATTTTATTTGACGTCATCTAATGGGTAAGTGCTGTGTTAAAACAATGTGAAAATCTCAAGTGATGTGAAGTACAAGTTAAGAGTGATCTTTGAGAAGGGTCAGGTTAGGTGGCGTACTGTGTTAAGTGGTCGAGGGTGGGCCACTGAGGTAATTGTCGGCAAAGGAAGCACGGTCGAAAGGCACGGGTCCATGACGGGGCAGCCACCTTCCTTCACAAAAACCAGGGGTTCTACCGCTCTCCGATCATCCAAATCCCCTGTCTTCATGTCTACACTCCTCCTACTTACTAATGGCTCCTGCGCTAGATCCATATTCAGGCAAAGAGCCCCTACCAGAAACTCCAAGAAGTCTAACAGACCCGAAAAAAGTGATATTTTAAAAATAATTTAAGGGACTCTTACACCTCTTTGATTAAACTATATGGCTCCATTACACTCACGATAACTGCCGAAGGATTAATAATAATTATTTTTATTTCCGTTAAACCATAACATGGTAATAAGATATGTCATAAGAATGTTTACATGAAGAGAGATTATAAAATAAATAAATAAACCGCTGTAACTATTTGAATCCGACACGCATCTGATCTATATAATAAAAATGACTGGCTAATTTTGCTAAGAGCAAAACTCGAGAACGGCTGGACCAATTCGGCTAATTTTTTTTTTCAAATATTCGTTGAAGTCCGAGGAAGGTTCTTATGAAGAGAGTTTCTAGCGGTCAACTGGAGGGGGTTGGAACAAAAATTGCTCTAGCGCATTAACGGATGGACGGATTATCATGAAATTTCACATGTAGTATTCTTAAAAGCCAAGTTAAAAAATAGGCTATGTTGCGTCCATAAATTTTGAACGGTAGGGGGGGTTGTAAGGGGGGCCTAAATATAAAGATAGTGCTAAGTCATTAACGGATGATCGGATTGTCTTGGAATTTCATATGTAGTATTTTTAAAGGCCAAATAAAAAATAGGGTGTGTGACGTCACAAAATAGTGAACGTGAGGGGGGGTTGTGGGGGTAGGCCTAAATATAAAGATAGTGCTGTCATTAACGGATGATCGGATTGTCATGGAATTTCAGATGTAGTATTCTTAGAAGGCAAATTGAAAAATACGCTATTTGACATCTCAAAATTTTGAAAGGCAGTAGGGGTTGTGGGGGTAGGCCTAAATATAAAGATAGCGCTGTCATTAACGGATGCTCGGATTGTCATGGAAGTTTATATGTAGTTTTCTTAAAGGCCAAATTGAAAAATACGCTATGTGACATTTCAAAATTTTGAACGGGAGGGGGGTTGTGGGGGTAGGCCTAAATATAAAGATAGTGCTAAGTCTTTAACGAATGATCGGATTGTCATGGAATTTCATATGTAGTATTCCAAGAGGGCAAAAAAAAAAAAAAATAGGGTGTGTGAAGTCACAAAATCGTGAACGTGAGGGGAGTTGTGGGGGTAGGCCTAAATATAAAGATAGTGATCGGTCATTAACAGATGATCGAATTGTCATGTAAATAAACCGCTGTAACTATTTGAATCCGACACGCATCTGATTAGTAATAAAAATACTATTTAAAAAAATAAGTGAATAAATAATATGAAAATATATGAGTATAAAAATAATGATACTAATTAAATATAGTAGATACATTTTTAATTTAATAAAAATTACAAATAATTTTTTTTATAACTTTTCCGGAAGTGTCTTTATCACGACGATTTTTCGGGATTGAATGTACTGACATGAAATAGTATATGTGGATTCAGACCTCGTTGAGAGGGATACCTATTTATTTGTATTTATTTAATTGGTCAAGGGGAATGGGGGAGGGTTTAGAGCAGGAGTGGCCAACACGCGGCCCGCCTTGAATAATTTTACGGCACACGAGATTCCTCACAATTTTACAAAATATGTTTTTTGTTGTTTTTTAGTGGATATTGTCGAAAAACTCAATCAATTAAATATATCAATACAGGGAAAAGATAATTTAATAATCGATACATTTAATCACATCGAAGCATTTCAGAATAAATTATTGTTATTTGAATCTCAATTGAAAAATAATAACGTTTAACACATACATTGTTGAAAGAATTAATACAAAATGTAACAATTACATGAAATATGCAAAAGAAATAAGAAAACTTAGAGCTACTTTTGGGAGTCGTTTCACTAATTTAGAGAAATACAACAAAATATTTGAAATATATTCATCTCCCTCCCTTTCAAGTTGATGTCGAGTCGGCCCCAGAATATCTCCAAATGGAACTCATCGACTTACAATGTAATAATGAATTAAAGCACATTTTTGAAACATCAGAATCAAAAATAGATTTTTATAACTCTTATGTCAGAAAAGAAACATTTTCTAATTTGAGAAATCTAGCACAAAAGTTGTGAGCGCTTTTGGAACAACTTACACCTGCGAATCGTTTTTTTTTTTTCTTAAATTAAATTCACCAAACATAAATCACGCTCGAACTTAACGGACGAAAACCTGCAACATCAATTACCATGTGCAAATACACGCATTGAGATCGACTTGCAAAAGCTAAGTGAAAGAGTTTAGAAACAAATATCTCACTAATTAAATAAATTAAATATTATTCGATCATTTCATTATTATATTATCCATGTTTATATGTATAAATAATAATAAAAACAATAATAATAATTCATTCTGTTTTAAATTTTCACTCAAAAATTTTGTTGTAGTGGGTCCAAATCTAATATGGGGATATATAATTTTATATGCGGCCCGTGGGATTATAATGCATTTCTAAAGTGGCCCGCAAGATCATTTGAGTTGGCCACCCCTGCTTTAGAGAGTAGTCTGCTGATAAAGATAAACGAGATGAGGTGAACTTACCTGGAGAGGCGGAGGTTCCTTCTTCAGAGCCCTGGGGAGAGCCGATTCCAGCTTGACCACCCTGACTCAGGCCTAGTCCTAGCTGTTCGGCCATCTCACTGTGGTCCTGGTGATGTACATAGTCGAACACCGACGACCCTGTCATCTCAACCTGCAAAAACATAAACATCAGCATCGACAAAGCTTCAGGTTTCTGCGGGTGGTGGCACTAAATGTATTTTCAGTTAAATATTAAGGGACACATCATTTCGAAGGTGTGAACAAGAACAATTGTTCAACAATTCACCTGTTCAATTTTAGCCAGTGCCTTAAGTAGGCTAAAGACGGTCACACACGCTCCGGTTTGCCTGCACAGGCGTGAGCTCACACACGCTAAGGTGTACAGGCGTGAGCTCACACACGCTCCGGTTTGCCTGCACAGGCGTGAGCTCACACATGCTAAGGTGAAACTGTGCAGGTTTCAGTTCAAATCATGGCATCGGAGAACGATATGATAACGCTTGCAGCCCTTTTTGTGATGAAAACAAAACCAAGACCCATCGAAAGAACCGACAAAAATGAAACAAAAATTGGTTGCTAAAAAGACCAACTCATATAAACCTGCTAAATGAATTGAAATTTAAACCAAAGGATTATCGAAATTATTTGTTTCATCATCCAAGTTAGATCGCCATGATCTTGGCGTTTCTTGGTCTCCGAGGATATCAAATAGACTGTAGAACCATAATGTCGGTTGCTTTACATCATCAGTGGATGCTCCACACTTCATTGAGGATTCATACCTCTTTTTTTCTTTTCTAACGTTACTCCTCAAACTATTTATTGTCTTTACTACATCTTGCTTACAAGCTGCCGGATCCAATTTTTGCAGTTTCTTAAGTAATTTGGAATTAGTGGCTTCCCTCTGTGGCCGATCGTGGTACAACTTATTGTTATTTTCCGTAAACTGGGTTTACTCTTATACGTTCAATAAATTCCCCCAAAATTTTTTTTGACAAGTTTTGCTTAGACATTTCTTGTTGAACTAATCCAAATAAAGAAAACAAATGTAAAGAAATAAAAACAAAGAAGTGGAAATGTAAAGAAACCTGCACTTTTGTAACCTGGCAAAACCTTGTCTCACTGCGCAGCTTACCAGCGCAACTCTGGCGCAGGTAAACATATCTTATTCGAAATCTTCTCCGGTCTCCTGCACAGGTCGAAAAACCTGCGCAGGTTCTCTCCAAACCGGAGCGTGTTTGGCCGCCTTAATTCTTTCTACAGCTCCATGTTTTAATTTTATAGACACTGTCCAGTTGTTTCGAGAACTGCCCGCTATAAAGTATTGTACAACTGTTTATATATAAGTTGGCCCCAGTTGAATCCTTAAAGTTTTGTCATCATATTAATATTCACTGAGACCCTCACTGACTGTATATAAAACCTCATGGAACTCGTCATGGAATACATAATGTCAACGTTGACTTTTGGTTTTGTTTCAAGGCAAGAAAATGGGCGCCGTCTGGACACATCCTATTCCATACCATGGGTTCACAGTTAATGTTTCTTCAAGTTATTTTTTTCTCACAGGGGGGAAATATATATATTATGACCAATATATATTAGGGTGGTCCTTAAATATACATTTTTTTTTGTAAGGCTGAATTTCGGTTTTTGAGATAAAAAAAACAAGAAAAACATGTTTTTCAAATTTTTTTAAAGTCATTTATTGTGCCTCTAGATTAATGAATTTTCAAAAAAACTATATTTTCCATATATATATATATATATATATATATATATATATATATATATATATATATATATATATATAATATATGGAAAATATAGTTTTTTTGAAAATTCATTTATCTAGAGGCACAATAAATGACTTTAAAAAAATTTGAAAAACATGTTTTTCTAGTTTTTTATCTCAAAAAACCGAAATTCAGCCTTACAAAAAAAAAAGTATGTTTATATATATATATATATATTGTTCAGTTGAACAAGACATAAAACGGGGAATACATTTATTTGTTGAAAATTTTAATATTTAAAAGCGACACCCCTAAACAATTTTCGACCTTGTTGATAGGTAAATCGTTAGCAAAATTACTTATTTTGAATCATGCCGGGGCTTTAACTACGAGGTCATATTGCCTACTACCCGAGCGCTTTTTCGTCGCTCTGTTGGACATGAGCCCGACTCTACTGTCGGTGTACTAAATTTTGCCAACCTAGGTTAATTCACCTAGGACAAGGGATCTTTAACAAGTATCTGACATCGTACAGGCTCGGGACCATCGCTTAACAAAGGACTACGTGCTCAAGGTTTTTTTCACCTTTTAGATAGTCACCAAAGTTACATTCACATAATGAATATACCAATGTTTCTGCTGAAATGGTCTTACGTTTATTTTTTTCAAATAGCCCACATCATAAATAGGTTTAGATTCTTGTATTCAATTCCTACCGTGAAAACGATACAGAAAGAAGTGTATACGATATAAACAAAATATTTTTTAAAAAAACTAATTAGGTTCTATAAAATCATCTGGCCAATAATAAATTTTTCAGCTCTTCAATCTGCCGAAACCAATTAAGACATTGAGAGTCTAAATGGTAATTCACTATTTTTGAGCGATACAAAATAATAAAATGAAGTCTCTTAAAAAAAAAAAAAAGGAGTGTTTTGATAGAAAATAAAAATGTAGTATTCGAACATACAAATTCACAAAAAGGTTTCAAGTCCGAGTAAATATTGACTAACAAAATGATTACCTACCTCTATGAAATCAAACGCATTAAATTAAGGGGTAGAAATAAATATGGCAAGAAACCGTGCTCTGCAAGAACTGAGACACAAAAGAAATATTTGCAGATATAAAAAGCTTAAAAAAATATATGTGATGTGGCCATTAAAGGACCTTCTAATCAGCAGAACTTGGCAGGTTAACAAGAATCATACGTTGCAGGCAGTTAACAATAACATAATATGTTATATTATGTTATGGGCATTAGAAGAACACCACTGACAGTACCATAAACGCGCAGATAATGTAAAATTATTACCTCTAATAACTTAGTCGACTTTTTGTGGAAAAATAAGACAAACATATAGGACTCTGGCTTCCTTTTTGGCAATGAATTCACCTAGAAAAGTTCTAAAATTCACAATCTCTAATAAATAAACAATAAGATAACCACTATTGTAAACACAATCTAACACATAAGCCACCCCCATAAAGGTAAGGCAGAACGTGCCTGATAGAGGTTCATACAGATAACATTATTAGGTACTTGATAATAAGGATACATGTGTTGGTTTATTGTATTCAGAGTTGTATGATTAAGGAGGCACTATCAGACACATAATACATATAGATACTATATACACTTATCATACACAAAAAGTATTTTGTGACACCAGGTCGCAGTTATGGGTAGCCCTTTTCACAGAGAAAAGACAAATTAAATTCGCTATTTTTATGTAAACAGGTATATGAATTATAACTTGAATATATTCTAAGATCGCTAAGAATTTAGTTATAAGCTAAGACAAGTTTCGAGAGTGCGAACCATTCTTATAGGTACCTATATCAGATAAGTAAGGGAGCTGGAATTTCAACTAGGAAGTCCTCGTCCATTTACAGTTAGGAATTCGATTATTCTGAAATATTTGTTTCCCCCTTTTCAATAACAGTGGTAAAACTAAAATCAAAGATAAAATTATTACATTTTAACAAGATGAACTGAGTTATATGTGATAAGCATGAAATGATGTTTGTATATTTAACAAAATTATTACTGATAACATTAGAATATGAAATAAAGTTAAAATCAGAATCTTCTCCTAAAGGGGTTCCCCATCAATGAAATTATAAATTGATAATTTTTGAATAGTCATTTATTTATTCATTTTGCTTTCTAAATAAGATTCCAAAGAATGTTTTATCAGACTGCCTGATGATGATATATTCATTACAATGGGCTTTTAAATTTGAGCCCCCCCCCCCCCCCCCCCCCTTCCCTTAGGCCAATTCCGCGGAAAATTAATAGGTCTCCTCTACCATGTGAGGTTTTGAATTTACACATGAAATTTTGTGTAGCTACGTTAATTACAACAACAGTTATTAGAGTTTTTGTGTTATGGTTGACTCTCCATGCTTTACCCTATGATGAACAGGAAATCTAATCTAAAGCTCGAAAACTGCCTCTTACTCTACACATCCATTCTCCGGCCTCTCTTAACTTACGCCAGTGAAGTTTAGGGATCTAATTCCGCAACTAAAATAAAAATAATTCAAGTTTTCCAGAATAAAATCCTTAGAATGGCGGGGAACTCACCTTGGTTGGTTCGAAGTTGTTCCCAATTACACCGCGACATCGAATTCCCCTCAATAGAAGAATTCATCCAAACCAAATTCCGTAAATACCACGACAAGCTGTCCACTGTTCCAGGAGCTACCACATACAACATCTGACAACCCACCGCTACACGACGTCTCAAATCTAGACTTCTCCAGGACATGTTAATTTGAGGACTTTTACCGAATGTTTTCAATATAATATTGATGTAAATAGTTAAGGGTATCTCTACTTAGAGTCATTCCCTAATCTAATTCCCCATGTTACCCCCACCATGTATACATTTTGTTGAGCTGGTGAAATAAAGAAATAAAGTAAGTGTTATGGTCCCCCAATCATCCTTTTCCCCATGCCTATTTGGCTGAAAATCAATAGATTTTGTCCTTGGAGGATTCTGGATAAACATAATAAATTTCGTGTCGATACATTCCTTCTATTGGGAGTTATCGTGTTCACATCACCCACACACATGACAGAAAAACATTTTTATTTATTTTTGTAATCAGGGGGTTCAGAAAACATAAAATGTAAGTGAAATTGCAACATCGACTTTCTGATCGATTAAATATCTTCGTATGGCTGGGGAAGTATGTATATTATATATTATTATTATCAATAAGGCCGATCATCCTTCTGTCTCCAAATTGTTAGCGAGACAATATGGGAAGTTTTGTGGATCTATGACAAGGAAAGGAGCACATGGCTTACAAGAATAATAATAATAATAGTAATAATGACAATAATAGTAGTTAGTAATAATCATAATACAATTATACGTGAAATCTGATGAATCATATGAACGATCCTTGATAGTAGGTTACATCGATGGCCTTATATTCTATCTTGAAGGTATTCAAAAAACCCAAGAATAGGCTAGTCGCCCTTGCCTGTATTCAGATATTTACATATGTATATTTCCTACAAGATATTGAATACTGTTGATAAATGTGATAAGATGTTCGATTTCAGGAAGGGGCTCCAACATATTGAGAACAACTGCCGCTCCCGAGTATTGATATATATATATATATATATATATATATATATATATATATATATATATATATATATATATATATATTTATATATAAAATCTTGGTAGGTAGGTAGATATATACCCATTTTACATAAGACATATGGCACATGGCATGGTTTGGTATATGGTGTATGTCAGTGCTCCTATCACCCCAGTCAGCTCTGTCTACACTCCCGGAATACCAATTCTGAAGGGGGAACGAACACTCGGGTATTGGAGTTTCCCAACTTCATATCCGTACAACTTACAACCAATAATATTACACCTTTTCAATATTTTTGTATAAATGGCAGAACGATAATACAATAGTTGTCAACAGTTTAATATCCTCTAAGCCCTTTGGATTTTTTTGGCGATGTTGGTATCCTAAATAAAAATAATAATAAGTTGTCGGTGAATCACAGGTTATGTACTTCCCCAGCAAGAATTAATAGATTATGTTTTCGATCTCCCTCCAAAGCCAATTGAACGTTTGGGCTAAAACTCAATATTTGACTTACATAGTAGCTTCTGAATCCTCACACTAAATTTTGTGTCGATACATTCATTGATGAATGTCATAAATAACTAGGTAACACCATTATAAAATTAAAACTAAAAATTAAGAAAAAATAAATAAATAAAATAACAAGGTAACAATACTATATTTAAAAAAATATATATCTTAATTTTTTTATTGTATAAGGTTTTAACTTCCTGCTATAAGATCCTTGTATCTTTCTATGCTGCAATAACATTCACGAATTATTATTATTTTATAAGAATGATTTTTGAGGAATGTTTGAATAAATTGGAATAAGTGTTTAGGAGATATCGGAGGTTTGTTATTGAAAAATCCAGTTAAAAGTATTTGGCTCTTGATTTAGCAAAAATTTGCAATGGGACTTCTTACTCAAAGGTATCAATATAGTTCGGATCTCATATTTAGAAGTAGCACCGCTCCTCCCACTTTTGACGTGAAACGTCATTCATTTCGGTCAGTAGGGGGTCACTTGCTAAAACCGCATGTAACACTAATATCGCTTATATCTTTGAAACAGTACTACCCGCGCGCCTTACTTGGGTATCGTTGCGTTTAGGAAAGTAGCCATTGCTCAATTATGCATGAGTCGCGTGCGCAGATGGCGCCATCAGAGCTAAATTTAGTCTCGCTGCGGCGTTCACAGACGTAGCTCGGCAGTACGTTTGTCGATCCGAGAGGGTGTGGTCGCGTTTGAGAGATCTCATTTTGCCGTAGTAGGTGTAATCCATCGAACTCAAACCGGTGCTCTTCAGGAGTTATAAGGCTTACAAGTGTGTAATTTGTTGCAGAAATTGACTGAGTATTTGGTTACATCATTTCTGTACCCTAGTGCCCATACACCCTCTGCAGGACACACAAGAAGTTTCACGAACCCCACTGCGGCTCCGTCCCCGATACAGTCTGTTTTTTTTTTGGAGGAGATGGGGGGAGGGTCTAGCGACGGCACTGTATCAAATGTTTAATTCATTAGATTTGAATGTTGAAGAGAGTAGCTACTTGTGAGTTGTTGTTTTTTGTGGAGCTGGGGAAGGAGGTGGAACATTCCTGAACGAGGAACCTGGAGATCTTTGGAGAGGAGCCAGACTTGGAACAATGAGGCATAAAGAGGGGCTAGCTCATCAGGTAGTCAGAGCGGAGTGTGGAGTGTGGAAGGGAGAGAGAGGCGGGGCATGCATGGGAGCTGGAACCCGAGAACGGACAATGGCCGAGCTATGGAGGATATGGGCACCGTTAGCAGAACCCTGCTTGCCAAAACCAGACACAGGAGTCAGCTACGTCCGGGAAATGGACTCATCGGCTTTAACTACCAGGCCATATCGCCTACTACCAGAGCGCTCTTTCGTCATTCTGGTGGATACATGAGCCCGACTCTACTATGGGAGTACCTGTCTGCACTGACATAGACAGCTATTTAAGGTCCCCTCCGAAGGACGTCATGCTCAAGGTTACTTCCCAGGTGGAAATAAACAAGCTACTTCTGTGCTACCGGCACCTTCTCTATGATTTCTTAAACGGAGTTTAAAAGCCCTAATACCGAAATATTTCTCTTTTAAACTTTGCAGAAAATATAGTAATAATATAATAACTAGACAAAATTTAGGACTCCCACAGTAGAGTCGGGCTCATGTCCACCAGAGTGACGAAAGAACGCTCTGGTAGTAGTTAAGCCCGGGCATGAGCCATAAAACCTAACCTAACCTATAGAGTTTCTTCCATATCTTGCAACAAATATTATCGAAGCCAATAATCAGGTTTAGTGACGTTAATTTTCACAGTTTCCCCCCTGGGGCCTTCAGGTTTTTTTTTTTTGATTTGGAAGATAAGCAAAACTTGAGAACGCCCTCTTTCAGAAGGGAAGTTATATAGCGATGTCAGGTACTCGTTAAAGATACCTGTTCTAAACAAAAGTGAGTAGGCAACATTTATTTTTACACAAACTAGAAACAGTGACAATTAAAGAAGAGGTTCATTCGTGAATTTTTAAGTAACAGTGACGGAAGAATTGGACAAGCTTGAAGCGTGGAATAAGTTAGCTGATTAAACACAGGTATACGTGATCATTCATTACAGACTCCTCACTACGTGCTTACTACACCAAACACGAGAGACTCGTCTGCTATTTTACACCAGGTCAGTCTTGATTTGATAAGTCCCCAGGATGAATGGAAGATGAGAAGGATCCAGAGAAGCAAATGTGGTTGTGTTTTTGTGTTGTCTGAAAGGGGGGACAAAAAGAGACGGCGGACGAGGGTTGATGCTTCCGAACAATGCGTGATTGGTTTTGGAGTCTTCCCTGGTGGATGATTCAAAGGACTGCGGCAGGAGGGCGGTGGCGGTGTTGTGGTGGCTAACAGAGTTACAGGTAGTTGTAGAGACCAATGGTCCGTGCCCTCTTCAGATCCCCTCCATGGGAAAGACACAATGGTACAACCGCCACCTGCGGTCACCATCAATCTCAACACTACCCCATCAAATCAATTTACCATCCTCTAAGTAATCATCCAGCTAATAATATCCAACAAAAAACTTTCAATGATATCAGTCATCTTAACGCGTCCTCAGAGGCTACAATATTAAAAATTAGAATTAGTAGAAATTTTCTACCACTGATTTTTAAGGAAGGATTAATATAATTAATAGTTTTATCTCCTTGTTAGTTTGCATATTTTAACAATACTATTTAATAAGTATTTTACGATAATAATGTATAATTACAGCATCACACAATTTATTTTCTGCCTTCACAAAAAATAGCAATCGAAAACGTTTTTCACGAGTGGGATATCTCAGAAAACGCATTTGAAAGTTTCATTCACTTCTTAAAAAGTAGCTTCTGAACTTCTTGTTTTCGTTTTATATTATTGGAATGCAACTACATTTATGAGGGTTCACAGGGAGAGTTCAGTACTAAGACATTTCAAATTATCATGTTTCTGAAACTAAATATTTGGTAAAAAATGAAAATTCTATAATAGGTTATGTACATTTTAAGCCCTCAATTTTGTATTTTCAGTTATCAGAGTTCAGAATAATATTCTGAACTCTGATAACATAATATTATGAAAGAGGGTGAAAACTTGTATAAGAAAATGATAACTCAAAAATGAACTTCTGAAGTACTGTACCGAAATACAGAAGTCGGCACTAACAAAACAAACATACATCGGAGACTTCCTGCAGAGTCTGCAATCTCTCAACACAAAGGGCTATCTATCCTGAACGCAGAAATAATTAGTTTTTTACATACATTATTACGCGAAGGGTTGAAATTGCGCCCTTTTCGCGTAATCCCTCTTCCAGGCGGAACGCCAATCTGTTGTGGTAGCGTTTGAAAGCATTGCTGTCTCACATTTGATTTTAATCTAATCTCTTCCCTTAACTGTCAATCCGATTAACACATTTTGTGGATATCTGAATGCAGTGGTTAATAAAAAATTAGAAAAGTGAGGAAATATTCAATAAAACAAAAAGGAACTGTAGAAGAATGAGATGCGGATGGCCATGGTCGGAAAGGTGGTGAGCTCTCTTGGCGGTCCCTTTAATTGTCCATTTAGGATCCTTCTCTTCTGCAGATGACACAGTCTCAGCATCTCTAGCTTAATGACGTCCATCTGGTCTGCAATATGAATTAATATACACAAGCTTCATATTTAGTTGATTCCATTATTGTTTTCATTGACTTTTCTTAGGGGTAGGTTTATAAGAGTGAGTTTGATTTTAGTGAGATTCACCTTTGGCCCCGCGGCTCCTCTAGTTGAACTATTCAATAAGTTGACAAGCAGAGGCTGGGAACGGCGGCGGGCGGTATGATAATGAGGTGGAGGTGGAGGTAGAGGCGAGTGGAGGGCGAGTCACGTCCCTCTGGCTCCGTGCCTCACATCCCAAACGGCGGGGCCCCGCCCCCCAATCGATAGGCCCCCAGTCCGCCCCCCCTCCCCCCTAAAGAGGTGAACATTACTCTCAAAGTCCAGACCTACGATGGCGTTGACCTTTCTTACAGGGAGTACACGTCCCGAGTTTCCTAGTAATTACTCTTCCCATAGAAGCCGTTGAGAAGCCGCTAGGCCAATTTCTTCTTATTTCGAGTGTAGAACTGCGTTCCGTGGACCTCTGGACTCATAGCAGATATGGAGAGATGGAACAGCAAGAAGACCGAAGAAGAAAACAACTAAATTGAGAAAACCAACCTCAAAGGAGCATGCATTTCTTGCTGGCAGCAATTCCCTTATACTTCTGAAATATTCTTAATGCACTAATTTTCTTTCGTTGCTTACAAATAAACATGATGGAAAAACAACTATTTAGGACCCCCCCACTCCCTTCAAAAATTTTGAGACGTCACATCTGTAGTGTTCAAACTTGAATAACCAATAAATATATTTTCTATTATATCAAAGCTAAAAAAGTCGAGGAAGAATCTAGGTCGTCCTTGTGGCAGCAAATCTCATATATGTATTTCTAAAACATTCTTAATGAACTAATGTTCTTTCGTTGCTTTCAAATAGATATGATGAAAAGGTCAAAATCCATTTTGGGCACTTTGCCTAATGGTCAAATCTTTCCTGGATATTTCGCGAAATATATAAAAACCGGAGTGGGCATAACGCTAAATGACAAAAATCAAGACTGAAAAAAAAAATATATATATATATAAACAAATAAAGAAAAAATGCCCTGGTTGGATCGGGCGTTGATAATCCGACCAGCCGGTAATGAACTAGCACAATCTTTATGCTTAGCCCCCTCCCCCCAACAAACCCCATCCCGTTATGAATTTTTAGACGTCAAAAAGCCTAATTTTGGATCAGATTCATATGGATGCTACATGTGAATTTGGCTTTAGAGTCAGAGATCGGGATGGTTTGCCCGAGAACAAATAAGGATGGCACCTATTGATTTACCGCAGAATCGGTCGAAGGGGGGCTCGGCTCAAATAACTAATTAGCTGTTGATGTAAAGAATGTATCGACATAAAATTTAGTAGAGGGTCCAGAAGCCACTATGTAAGACAAGTATTGAGTTATAGCCTGAACAGTCGATTGGCTTTGGAGGGAGAGCGAAAACGTAAGAGGTTACTTCATGCTGGGGATGTAGATAGTCAATCTAACGACGACCTTTTCTATTTATTTATTTACACAATGTTCTTCTATAAAGAGATTTAGGGGTTCAAGCCCATCTTCATAATCTGTAACATTTAATCACAACGTTGATGCAATAATTGCAGATGTTGCAGATGATGCAATTGCAGTCTTAAATAACAATTAATTACGTTTATAATAATCAAATTTTTGAACTTTTTTTTCAAAATGTTTTCTTCATCTTCCACATTTTTTTCAAACTCCTTAACAAGACCTATGAATCAATTTTGTATTAACTATTTATGAACAGACGAGATGACTCAATAAATAATGTAATTAAAATATAAGTCATTATCGATCAAATTAAATAATATTAATAATTAATAAAAATATTGATTTATAGGTCTTGTTGAGAAGTTTGAAAAAAAATCTGGAAGATAAAGAAAACATTTAAAAAAAATTATTTCACCAAAAAATTCCTCTTCGAAAATATTAATTATAATCAGTAGACGGCCCCAATCATCTGTTGGATAGCATATACATATATATTGTGTAAGCAGTTAATTGTTATTTAAGACTGTGATTGCTTTAAAGCAATAGATTATGAAGATGGGCTGGTAGCCTGAAACATTTATGTTGAAGAAAACATAAAAAAATTAATTGGGAGAAAAAGAGCTGTAGATAAAAATACAACTTTATTATAAATGTTAGTATATGCTAACTCGCTAGTTTGGAGGGAGGGGTAGGAGGAAATAAAATACCTGTAAATTTAAATTTCAACATTAGAAAAAAATATTATTGAGAGTTTGACACAAAAGACCTTTGAAATGATGTCCCTCTAAACCACCCAAATTTTACCCAGACTCCTCTCAACATAATACAATTTTTCTATTAACTCAAATACTTTTTTTTGCAGATTTTTACTCAGTTGCATGACATTATCTCAAATCGTACTAAAACCAAGAAACCAGAGAAGTGATCTTGAGGGGTGTGCGATACTTGGGACTTGGGAGAGCAGAGGGAAGTTCCGTCCCTGGACTAGCGGTCTTAGACCCACAAGGGCGGAGCCCCTGGTATATTTTATATTTATATATATATATATATATATATATATATATATATATATATATAAGGATGAGGGAAGGGGTGGTATCTGGAGGTAAGAGAGGGAGAGAGGGACGGGGTATCAAGAAGGAGAAGAGACAGGCAGGAAGCGGAGTGGGCTGCATACTGAGCAGCTCCCATCCTGCCATATATCACATCTCCGGGCCACCGCCACCATCCGGCCCCTGTCTAGCTAGCTTGTAGCCTAGTGAGGCCAGCGATGGACTGCGATGAATAACTGGACCAGCGATGGGGAAAGGGACTAGCGATGGACAACTGGACCAGCGATGAACAGTGAGGTTAGCGATGAACAGCGGGACCAGCGATGGGGGAAAGGATCAGAGATTGATAACTGGAACAGCGACGGGGAAAGGGACTAGCGATGGACAACTGGACCAGCGATGGATAACTTGATCAGCGATGGATAACTTCACCAGCGATGGATAACTAGACTAGCGAAGGACAGCGGGACAAGCAATGAACAGCAGGATCAGCGATGGATTGTAGGACCAGCGATGGATACCTGGACAAGCGATGATTAATGGGACCAGCGATGGACAGTGAGGTCAGCGATGAACATCGGGGGGAATCGAAGGAAAATGACACCAGCAATGGTCAGCGGGACCAGTGATGGACAGAGGAGCCAGGGATGGACAACAGGGCCAAGGCGGGCAGCGGACAGCAGGACCAGTAGCGGCCAAACAGTGGTAGCACAAACATTATTTAACTTGAGTATAGCTCGACTTCGAAAAAACCTTTTCACCACATAATAATTTTTTCTACTGGAAGTGGTCATAATCATATTATACTTCCCCGGTATGAATTAATCAACTATATTTTCGCTCTGCCAAAATCAATTAATCGTTTGGGCTAAAAATCAATAGTTGACCAACATACCTCATACTAAATTTATTTGACAGTTATTACAGTTTTTTTAGTTCAGTCACTCACAATTCTCACTTCCCTTCAACCGATTTGGCTGAAAATCAACAGGTGTTGTCCTTATGTGGTCTTGGATACACAATAATTATTTAGTGTTGATATATTCATTATATCGAGAGTTATTTATTACATAGTTAGATAATTGTTTTTTTTTTCTCATTTTGGTATTTGGGGTTCGAAATCATGGAATTCCGGTGAAAAATTAACATCGAATTTCTGATCGATCACATGACATCTCGTGGGGAAGTTAAAAGAGAATTACTATTATTGTTTATGATTCAATGAATACACATTAAAATAAATGAAGAAATGGCATGCTGAGAGGACAAAATTTGTATGTAATAGTAGGTAAAATTTATTATTTATTTATTGACGCAAACCATTCTGGACAGGGCCAACACATTGTATTATGTATTCCTAGGATACAACGGATATGGAAAATGTAAAAATAAATCCAATTTGTCATTTTTCTTCTTTGTCCTGACAGTAATGCCCTTATCATCTGTGAAGACAATATCTCAGACCAAAAAATTTGATATTCTCTTATTATTTGACAAAAACGAGATAAATATGTAAAAATGGATAGGAAAATGATGGGAAAAAATGTCAAAAAAAAAAAAACTAAACAAACTGGAAAAACAGTGTCTTAACAAGAGTGAAGCAGGAAGACCGGCTAAGAATCAGTGATGAGGAGGAAAAGATAATTCTGTTATGACACTTCCAAGAGGGCGGGAGGGCTATCCGAATATTAAGTACTGCCGAGGAGACGGTCAGTACCTACACTTCAAAAAAAAAAAAAAATAGTTGAATTTACTCTTTTTAACTATTTTTCAGATTTCAAAAAGGACTCTCAACTCACAAATATTGTAAAATTTGATAGTTGACTGAACTAAGATTTGCAGTTATCAATACCGATATTTTAACTAATATTTCATAGTAAATTCATATACTATCTATTAATATTAGTATGATTTCTACTATTTAATCATAGTAAAGTGGTGAAATATTAACTATTTTTGTGTAGTAATAATTACCATTTTTTAACTGTTA
Organism: Aradus depressus; assembly: GCA_963662175.1. Taxonomy (NCBI): domain Eukaryota; kingdom Metazoa; phylum Arthropoda; class Insecta; order Hemiptera; family Aradidae; genus Aradus; species Aradus depressus. Next base: position 44,532,745 of record OY759214.1, on the reverse strand, counting down.
AATCGTAGTTAATGTTACTAATTCGTTTCATTAACTGATAATATTTCCATAAGTAAGATGTAACATTACAATTACATATTGATAGCTATAAGAACTATGTAATAATAATTAAATTTATTTTTTTAAATTTTAATTATTGGTATTTTTTATTTTATACTCCAGTTATTGATTACTACATCATATTTCTAAATTATAAGTAAACTTAACTAATATTCCATTAAGGATATTTTATAAGTATACCATGGTATGTAAATATGGACGAATCAAGTTCATTACCATCCACTGGTTAGCGAGATAAGTCCCTTTTCGGTGGCCATTGTAAATAAAGTCGTCGGTGAGTCACCGACAATGTACTTCCCCAGAACGGATCAATTAACATCGCTCCGCCCCCCCCCCCCCCCCCCCCAACCGTTTGCGCTAATATTCAACAATTGACTTACAACTCCTAAATCCTCATACAACATTTTGTGTCGATAAATTCATTACATCGGCAGTTATTGGAGTTTTTGAGTTAAGTCTTTCCTCTAATCCCCCCTTTCCCTTTGGCCGATTTGGCTGAAATTCAATAGACATTGTCCTTAAAGGGCTTTGAATTCACATATAAAATTTCTTGCCAATACATTCTTTCTATCGGGAGTTATCGTATTCGCAAACAATTTTTTCGTTTTTGAAATCAGATGTTGGAAAGCATGAAATTTCGTTTTAAACTCTGCTTCGAATTTCTGACCAACTACATAACTGCCCCCATACTTCGTATAGCTCGGGAAATAAAAGCTGTATGATGGGCTTATAGAATTGTTAGCTGATTATCATATCATTTATAGTATAAATTAAATATAATTTACATTAGTCGAAAAACTTTTTATCGATTATACTGATCGACTGATTAATTGATTTACTTATTATTGTAATGAAAATTACATTCTTTGTGAAGGAGACAGAAATATTATTGGATACATATTATATTAAATATTTGAAAGTGAAACTATAGTTGTCTACATATCAAACCCTATACGTCTTTTGATAGGTTAGTTGTAACTAAGTTATAATTGACAGTTATTCCCGGGCAACGCCGGATGAACTAGCTAGTTATAAGTATTATTATTCACTACTGCGCCAGCTAAATCATTATACGTACAGCAAGTAAAACATTGAAGTAACTGATGTTCTCCTTATCGAACTTGGTATGAATGATGAATGAAGGGATACACACAAGTTCAAAATGGGCTGGTCACGTGGCGGCAATGAATAAGGAAAGGGTTGTCTTTGTTATTATGAGGGGTGTCGTAGGGTCTTTCAGACCTAGGGTAATAGGTCAATAGGGCTCAAGAAAAGGCGTATGTTCTTCTAGAGAGACCGGGGCTCATAGAGCCTTATTACTGCAATAATAAGCAAAGTCTTACACTATAAAATAATCAGCAAACTTATACTATAAAAAAAAGTATAACTAGCATTTTTTTTTTTTTTTTGTGTGTGAAGGGAGTAAGTATCGCCAGTCTCTGATTCAAATTTATTATTATAACTATTTTTCAAAGGAAAACTGAATATTACAATTAGCCGTGTATTGCTACTGTTTTAGGGGAAAGAGGAGCCGGTAGATGCGTGTTTGTCTACAGAGTCTACTTCGGACGGAACGTTAAGCGAGAATCCCGAGAATCTGTGCGATGTCAGGTGTTCTATAAAGACCTCTACCCTATAGATAAACCTGGCTATGCAGAATTTAGAACTCCCACTGTAGAGTCGAACTTATGTCCACCAGAGCGACAAAAGAGCGCTCTGGTAGTGGGCGATATGACTTCATAGTTTAATGCCCGGGCATTAGTGATATTAACTAACCACAAGGGAGAAATAGATAAAGTCTCTTCAACCTCAAATAGTTGCATACTTTTATAAAAAGTGCGGAAAGTGGCATTTTTTTCAAGAAGGGGGAGTATTTGACAAATGAGAAATAGGTTATTATACTTTATTTTAAGATGTAGAAATTGAGAGCTGTCAGAGAGCACTGGTAGCTCAGGAGAGAGTGCTTCCCTTCTGAGCTCAAGATCGCGAGTTCAAAAACCGGCCGAGATTCCTTAGGTTTTTTTTTTATCTGGGAGTTGAAAAAACCTTGAGCACGCCATCTTTCGGATGTGACGTTTAGCGATGGTCCCGAGCCTGTACCCCTGGTTACTCAACTTGGATAGTCAACATTTAGGACTCCCACAGTTTATGTCCACAAGAGCTACGAAAGAGCGCTCTGGTAGTAGGCGATATGACCTCATAGTTAAAGCCCGGGCATGAGACACGTCTTGAGAGTGGTCGTTTTCACGTTGAGCTTCATTACTTATAGCTATCAATATTATAATTATTTTTATTTGCTGTTTGAAAAGAGATATTTCCTCAAGTCCTTTTGTCCGACCCTAATTGAACCAGCATTTAGTCCCTTTCAACAGTGATACCGTCTAATCTGAACCTCCAAGCCCTATTAAAAGTGACACCTTCCCTTTGAGAGTGGTCCATTATCCAACTTCCACTTTCAACTTAACTTCCAACTCTGAAAAAGAGCTATCATCAACTTCAATAGAGTTTTGGAAGGGTTAATTATGCCAATTTCATAAAGAAGGAATGCCTTTTAAAACCTCTAGATTATATGACAAGAGTTCCAACATTAACAGAATACAATCTTTTCAGTCAAAAGTCCTATCGACAAATTGACAATGCTCCATTCTATGTCACCAACAAAATCCTACACAAAGACCTTAACATTCCTTATGTCCAAGACCCTTATCCAACTCCGCTTCAAAAAATTACATTCTAAGCTGAATATCCATCCCAATCCTGTTGCTCAGCGCATGTCCTCTCAGTCCCACCACGCTGCCTAAGAAGACGCTGGCCTCGCGATCTTCTGTGAATAACGAGATTATCTAAGGGAGTGTTGGTCCTGGCTGGCTTCTCCCATCAATTGTACATTTTATTTTATCCGGTAGCTCATTGGTATGCTCATGTAGAGCTCATGTCCACCAGAGTGACGAAAGAGCACCCTGGTAGTAGGCGATATGACCTCGTAGTTAAAGCCCGGGCATGAGCTAAAATAACTAACTATTTTGTACAGGTTATAGAAAAAGATTTTGTCAAAAGTAGATTCTTTCTTTTTCAAAACAAACTGAGCATAATAAATTAAATCTAGGGAGGAAAAAATCTTGAATTTACTCTTAATAATACTTTAGGGGCCGTGGTTGCCATGGGGACTGAAGCGTAGGGCTTTGGTCGCATGGCCTTACCATGGTTGCGGGTTCGAATCCCGTCCAGGAGAGTTTCATTTCGTAGATAGAACTCCCCCCTCCCGGGGCCATGGATGTAGTGTAAAAATAACCAAATAACACCGTTATAGAGGAGCACTGTCAAATTTCAGCGATATCGGTTGAAGGAATGGGTGGAGGGTTCAGGGGTGGGGTGATTTCAAAAACCCTAATATTAGATTAATTCGGAGAAGTACATAGCCGGTGATTCAAAGACGATTTCTTTTTTCTACTTCCAACTTTCATGCATTTTAAATTATGAAAGCTACATATTTCGAAATTCAGGGTATTGTAGCCAAAGACTTGTCTTTAAAGCTACATAATTCGATTTTTTTAAAAATCCAAAACTGTCTATATAAAATAAATTAATATTACTTTGTATTATAAAGTATAATATTAGTCTAAATAAATGTATAGATTAAAAAGCTTTAATACCTGTGAAAGACCAAGGTAGATAGATACAGTTTCAGAAATATACAAAAACCTTCCATCAGCTCCAAGAGCGAAAGCGAAACCATCCAGGGACTGAAACATACATAAGTCATATTTGTTATTAATAATTAAATAAAATAGTTTAAGAAAATATTACAAAATAAGAACCAATAGTATCGACGAAAAGACACAAAGTGCGATGATTTATGTTAATTTTAAAGCACTCATAGATGTTCGTCTTCATCATATCTGACTTGCTGGTCCATAATTACGATTGTAATTATTATTAAAATAAAATTGTTTAACATTTAGAGAATCTTCAATATTTAAATAATACATTTATATAAAAATTATATGATACCGTAACAATTATCTAAAAATTGTTTAGAGTGATACAAATTGTATGAATTGAGTGATAGTAAATAAGTAATTAATGTGATATTTTCTATTCCTCCTTATAAAATGTATATGGGCTTCCAACAAAATTTTTACTTTTTTTTTTATTAAGCACACAAGAATTTAAAGATATGAATGTAAGTGGCTTTTAGTATTCAAAAAGTCTATGGTGGAAGAAGAATGTCCTTAAGAGCTTTAATGAAATTAATAAAAAAAAAGTTTAACGGTATCTGCTATAATACACTAAAGTTGTATATTACAGTATATTTTAAGGCAGTTATAAAATCAACTACTTTTGTATTATAAGGTATAGGATGAGTGAAGATAATGGCTTAATGGACAATATTAAGCAATAAATTTAATTTATTATGGACGAAAATATAATTGTTATATTGGGTATTATGAATGGCATTTGAAGGTTAATTATTTTGAGATTAATAAAATTAAGATGGTGTATACTCTATATCGATATTTAAAAAAATATATATTTATATTATATATATTTATCAGCAATATTTGTAATTGAGAGGGTTAGAAGCAAAGGGATGTAATTGAAAAAAATATTATTTCAAGATAATTACCTTCAAAGTTATAGTAACATCGTAAATTCAGATATTACCCAGGTATTTTCCACTAGTAACAGAATTACTGGTACTAACAATCGTTGTGATCATTAGCCAGTAGTCAGGGTAGGTGTCAAGGAAGATGTTAACACACATATCTCAATTTCAGCTGAATTGTCACTTACATCCCATTGCTTCTAACCCCCTCAATTATTCTATGGCTGGCTGTCTTAAATTCTTGTTTGTAATATACAAACGTCAACTAATATGTAAAGAATAAATTAATTTGGAAGACCATAAGGCTATTGAAGTGTTGTATCAACCAACTTTAACTACAAAAAAAAATCTGTAAAAACTACATGGAAAAGGACTGGAAGAAACTACGAATGTAAGGTTCAATTAGACACTTACGTAATCTATAGCAATATTTGTATACAATTTACGTGTATTTTATTACAGAATACATTTTTCCTCTTGAGTTCCATAGAATCACTGTAATACTAAATTTTATTTCTGAGCACGGAACCAAGAAGTACATTTTTTTCCGTGGCTCTGAGATATTTTAATTTGATTTTTTAAAAAATAAATGCTGATTTTGGAGTTCCAAATGTTATAGAACAAACACTCCCCTTTGGCCGATTTGACTGAAAATCGACAGATGTTGTCCTTATGGGGGTTTTGGTCACACATCAAATTTCGTGTCGATAATAAATACCCCAAATGGGTACTGGAGCTAGTTTATTATATATACATTCAGAATTTCTTTATAAATGTTAGTCATAATATAGCTATAATAGATTCCTAGATGTCAAGGGGGACAAACAGACAGACGTCAAACACTGATTAACGTACGAAAAACCGCTTGAAGAAAGACAATCACTAAAAGTAACAATCATCAACAACCCAAAAGTTCGCCCTTTAACAGACCCTTGTGAGAATGACATACAAACAGATTTTTAGTAGTTGACAATAGAAAAGTTTTTCCCTTCCATTGGCTTGGCCTAGGATTGCAAGATAGCCATTTTCTGATTAGAGCTCTAGGAGGGACGAAGGGTTGCTTAACTTCCAAATTTACACACAAATTGGAAAGGAGGATTGTGGGAGGTCGATGGTGACTCAGTCGCCAACTACTGACAGAGATGGGGTTGTCCACTGTCTGTTAATTCAAGTATATCATTGTCATGTTGATGATTTGCCCTCAATAACGTATTAAATAAAAACAAAATATTATTTATTATTAATTAATTATCTAAACATCTATTGAAGGGTTCCATGATATAGGGTCTGTTTTAGGACGTACCTTTAGTTGAAACCTGGTTCGTTGATTGTTACTCTTAGTCACTCATCCTTCAAGCGGTTTTTTGTACGTTAATCAGTGTTTGACGTCCGTCTGTTTGTCCCCCCTGACATCTAGGAATCTATTATAGCTATATTATATATAACATTTGTAAAGAAATTCTGAATTTATGTATAATATATTTATCTTAGCCTCTACATTTAAATTTATTTTTTTGATTTTTATTACCTAGCAATTACAGACATTTCGGGAAGCACTCCCATCCTCAGTATCAATAATTTATTTGCTGTTCTTTATGTTAACAATTGATACATAGATGCAGATCTCCAAGTAGGTGCGAAGTCCATTTATATGATTTTTATGGGTTTATTTATTTATTTTATTTATTTATAAATTTTTTTCCTCTTTTCTTCTATATGTCGTATATTGATTGTGACCTGAGGAAAGGACTACACAAAAAATATCGTCGTGAAAGGAGACACTTCTGGAAGATTTATAATTATAAAATATTCGTAATAAACAAAAATATACCTGAAAACGGTATCTATAGTATTTATTAATATTATTATTTTTATACATCTTTGGTAAAAGGAGTATAGTATTGTAATTTTTCTTCAATTCTGATATGTACCTAGAGTTGATTTACAGTTCATTTTGAGTAATTTTTAATTAATAAAAAAAAAAATATAGATCAAGTACTTAGTGACATACCTACTGAGAATGAAGGTCCGCAAAGGAAACAATATTATTTATTGTTATACATTTATATATCTAAATATTTATTTTATTTATCCGACCGTACATTTTTGATGACATTTTTAAGAGAAGGTTGACCTTGGTGCTCAAGTCCCCCCTTGAATAGGCCAATAGGTGGCTATCATAAATGAGTCCTCTGGTGGTGGAACGCACCTGTAACGATCGTAGGCGTGGTCACCGCCCCTTCCCCACCCCGTCCCCCCTCCCTCTATACAGTTTCACAGGCTATTGCCCCTCTCTCACCTCACCTCAGCTACCTCCACCTCCTCTACCTCACCACCTCACCTCTCTTCTACCCTTACAATATTGAATCTACCCCCAACCCCATCCTACACACGAATCTATTATCGTATCATAGCTTTATAACTACAAGGGTGCTAGACTGGAATAATGTTACTCCCCCGCTTCAAGGAGCCCTACAATTATATAATTTTTTTAAAAACAATTGTTCACAATTTTTAAGGTTTCATAGGCTAAACACCGTCTATATAGCCACTATCAATGAGTGACGTCAGTCCGTCCGTCATCACCGACATCTTGGAATCTATTGAAACTGTATTACTGAAACTTTGCAGGAAGTAGACCCAGCGAAAATCAATAGGGCAAAAATATAGTATAGGAATTTTATGTATGAATGAGTTAGTTATAGTGATTCATGCCCGGGCTTTAACTACATGGTCATATCGCCTCTTTTCTTACCATTTTGGTAGGTGTCTTTAACGAGTACCTGACATCGCATAAGGTCAGGAACATCGCTTAACGTCCCATACGAAGGACGGCGTGCTCAAGATTATTTCACCTCCCAGATAAAAATCCTAAGGGCCAAGCCAGGTTTCGCTATGAATTAGTTGATGGTGCCGAGAAATTCCGAGAGGTTACTTAAAAATATGCTTGAAATAACGTTTATATTACATTTTTTTTTGTACTTATATAAAACAAACTAATTCGAGATAAATAATAAATTTATTTCTATTAAGTCTCAACATGAAAATAGGATACGTCATAAGAATGTATACTTTAAGATAGCTTATAAATTAGATACATAAATAGATATTAACTCTTAGAGTCTGACACATATGAATTAGAATTAACAGTACTAAGTACTAAAAAATAAAATGAAATTAATAAATAAAAAACTTGAAAATAAGAGTGCAAAAATAATAATATTAATAAATACAGTAGATACATTTTATAATATTATTTATTAATATATGGTGTCGTTACGCCACTGGCTTTTTAGTATTATTTATTTTTTATTTCATTCATTGGGATAGAAAAGAAGGGGAAGAAGAGCAAAAATTAAAGGTAAAGACCAAAACAAAAATATGTAATTTTAATGTTAACGTTTTTCGTTTTATGTTTCAGATAGTCAACCGATTTTCATGAAATATTAATTAAAATGTTCATCATAATATGACGAGTAGTGAAGGTGAATTCATTTGGTAAACTCCAATATATTTAAGACCAGCGTATTTGAAGTATAATGCAGACTTGACTTCATGGTAAGCTTTACGACCAAGTATTACCGGAAGTAAGCATCCAACCAGAGGCAATCCTGGGTCCTCTGGGATTCCTAGTCGAATCCAAAATGATTTTTGGACACGCATGATGTAGAAAAGTAACAGAGCAACAGCTGACAATATCAGCTCGATAATATTATTATGATAAAAATACCAAAAAATACTAAAAAAATAATAATAACATACCTGTAGTATATGGGTTCCTTGATGGTGCTCAAAGATCTCATGGGCGATATTGGCTGTCCTACTCGTTGGTCCAGCTGTGAACATAAACAGAGGGGCGTAACTATATATTCCTCAGCTATACAAAGTATAGGAGAAGTTATGTAATCGGTCAGAAATTCGATGCAGAGTTTTCAACAGAAATTCATGTGTTCCGACTTCTAGATTTCAAATATAAAAAGAAAAAACAGACAGACAGACTTTTTTTTCAAATTTGAATTCTAGAGGTCGGAAAACATGAAATTTCTTTGAAAACTCAAAACATTGTTGACAGATTACATAACGTCTCCTATATTTCGTATAGCTCGGGGTGTAAAATTGGCTACATTTTATGACTCAATGCAGTGACGAAGGCAGAAACTATATTTAACAACACTTAATTACTAAATGTGTATTATACGTATATACATGAAGGGAATGTTCACGGAACTCTTCAATGTGTGATCTAATCCCTCTAGTATTGAACTGATTGGTTAGATGGAGAGAGAGCAGACCGGGCCCTGGACTGCTAGGACAGGTGAGTCCTGTTGTGCTTCCCCACTAACACCCCCGCTATTCCATTTGTCGCCCCCCCACCCCCTACCTCCCCTTACTTTGTCAATTATTCCTCCCTACTTCCCAATAAAACATACTCATTTGTCTTTTTCCACCCTCTCTTCTTTTAGACACTCCCTCTCTTCTCGAAACTTCCCTCCGCTTTATTGTCTTTAAAGTCCTTTCTGGCAATCTGTCCCAATATTCCTGTTCGACCCGAGTTCATTCGTTTTCTTTAAACATCAGTTACCATTGATTCTAGGTGAATAAAAAGTTACAAGATCAATATGAACAACATTTTTTTATCACTAAAGTTAGAAATAACGCAAATAAATAATATTTCCGAGTAGCGAATGAGGCGAGAGGTAGATTGGATGGGATGTGTTACCACTCACCTGATCAACCTAATCTCCTCGTATCTGCTTTCTCCTCAACCCACACTGCACACCGTTCTCTCTCACAATCTACATTTTATTCCCGTTATATTTACTGGAAATATTCAATTAATATTAACAAATTTTCACGCATTTTTTTGGTAGAACACAACCACACTTTTTGACCGCAACACATCCAATTTCTGACCGATAGGGGAATATTTTGACGCTTTAAGAGAAATCATTCAGGACGTTTATAGAAAAATACTGCAGAGTACAACAACACAGTTTTTGTAACTCTGTTCGCAACTCTGTAAAACTCTAAATATTGAGCGAGGATAAAAATTTTTTTTTAAAAATCAACCACCTTAAAAATGAATAATGGTTGTATAAATATGGATTTCTCACTTGAATAATGAAACAATTACATGTATAAATTATTTATTTGAACATTAGGGGCCAATATGCTAGTTCACCAGGCAGAAATAATAATAATAATAATAAAATGTATATCGATGAACCGGAAAATAGTAATTAAGCTGAAAAGTCAAAATCGAATTTCAGACCGATTACTTAACTGCCCCTATATTTCGTATAGCTAGTAAAAAGTTCATTTGGGTACGCTATATGACCCTGTTCGGCCTTCAGAAGAGGGAGAATAGCGGTTCTGAAACAGGGCTAATGAGCAAGATGGCGGCCGTATCTCCAGCACAAATCACCGAGATATGGCCCCCATCTTGCTCTTTAGCCCTGTTTCAGAACTACTATTCTCCCTCTACTGCCTTCTATAAATTTCTATCGTGTTATAAACATCGATGTAGATAGAAGGATAATTAATAATATGATATTCCAATGGGGTGAGGATTCGATCTTTCCGAAACGATCGAGGCCCCAAGTAATATCATGAAGGTCCATTTAGCGGAATTGGCGAAGCCACCCTCCCGGGGTCTATAAGAACTAATATGGTGCGGTAATACTGGGGTCTGGGGTAATGTTTATATAGAGAGAGGGGCGGTTCTGGAGGTAATGAAGGAGGTGGTGTTTGTTCAGGCCACTGCTGCTTACTGAGGGGGTTGCACAAGCCCCACCAGCAGAGCCACAATTCGGACAAAGAAACTTAATAACGCCCTATTAAAAATTGTCTAGAGACTGTTGCTAAAGCGATCAATGGAAAAAATTTGATAGGTACTATCAAAGGCAAAAAGTCATCAGTCAATCTTGCTCTCCCTCTAAAGCCAATGAAACGTAGAGGGATAAAACACAATATTAGTGTCTTCTGAATCTTCATACTAAATTTCGTGTCGATAAATTCATTACAGTAGCAGTTATTAGGTATGTTTTAGTCGAATGCCCCCTCCCCCCTTCAGCTGATTCAGCTTCATTTTTTGAAGTGAAAACTTCTTTAGGCGCGCTCTGAACGAAAGTGAACCGTCAGCTTCGGGTCGGTGACGCTCAATCGGGTTTACTCGGCTCCACTCGACATAAAGCATAACATAGTGTAACGTACTGTTTTAATGACGGTAGCCAAGCAGCTGGGAACAAAAAATATAATCTTGCCTGTTTCAGACAGTGTGTAGCCATTTGAAAACCTTTGGATTAGATTTAATATTTTTGCAAAAATTTAGAAGACAAGATGGTCTCTTTAGAAATCCAAATGAAAAGTTTTAAGAAAGCACTTTCTTGGGAGTTGCACGTCTTGGACTTTTGATATTTTTGTGGGGTCCTTTTCGGAGGTTGCTGTGGGGGTCGGGGTTTGGTAGAGGAAAAGAGATATAATTTCTACAGGAAATGTGGTGATTCTTATGGTAATTTATTATTTATTCATTTTTGTTTTAATTATTATTTATTTATTATTATTTGAATTATAAATTTATTTAATTATTTTTATTTAACATTAACATTTTCTTTTTACCACAAGTCACACCTTCAAGTGGATACAAGATCTTGTGTGTACACACCAGCCCTCCCAATATATCAATATAGGTATGTAGAATAATATTCATGAGAATTAGAGAGATGTAGGAGTAATTGAAGGGTGTTGCTCAGGGCTGCACTCTTCATATGGTAAAGTTGTCAAACAGCAAATGAGAGAGCGAACTTAGAGAAGATGAGTTGGGAGAGATGAGTTGAGCGGGTGATGACGTCACGTCCAGTTTTACAGCCGCCCCAGAGAAGAACAACAATCCCAGTCTCAAGTCCATCAGAAAAGTGCACCTCGGGCACCAAGTCATCGTAAAAACAGGAGAGAGGTCTAGCATGTAGCGTAGCCACTTCCACTTCTATCTGACACCAAGACAACCAACCCGCCCACCTCACTTTCAAAGGGGCCACGTAGCACCTCAAAGGTCGCCTTCAACCTAGGGGTAGGCACAACAAAAAGAAAAAAAAAGTCGTCGGTCAATCACCGTTGATGTACTTTCCCAGAACAAATTAATCAATTAAGTTTTCGCTCCCCGGATTTCTGAATTTAGCCCCCTCCCCCTGAACTCTCCCCGTAACTTTGGCCGATATCGCTGAAAGACAGGTTATGTCCTCATTGGGTTTTCACTTTAACTATAATATTTCATGTCGATACACTCATTACAAGGGCAGTTATTAGAGTTTTTGATTTAAGTCTCTCCCTTAAACCCTCCCTTCCCTTTTTTCCATTTGGCTGAAAATATGTGTCGTCATTAGAGAGTGCTGGATTCACATATAAAATTTCGTTTTGATATATTCATTCTTTCGGGAGTTATCGTGTTCACAGACACATACATAGATTTTTTTTTTTTCCATATTTCGAATCTAGAGATAGAAAAACATGAAATTTCGTTGAAAACTTCGCATCAAATTTTTAGTCGATTACATAACTTCTCCTATACTTCGTATTGCTGGGGAAGTAAAAAAAAACTATACGAAGTAAAGAGAAAGTTACGTAATCGGTCAAAAATTCGAGTCGAGTTTTCACCGGAATTTCATGTACCGGCCTCCTGGTTTCAAAAATGAAAGAAAATGTTGTATCTGTATCTGTAAGCACGATAACTCCTGATAGAATTCACGATTTATTTCCCCTTCTCTAAAGGGGGGAGAAATTTTAGCCATAATATACACCAGAATGAATACACGGAACTATGAGAAACATACAATTTCTTGCCCGAAGGCTATACCATATTTCTAAACTCGGCTTTGTTCTTATTTAAAACATTTTAATGTTTTGTGGTTAAGTCTCCTTAAAAGTGTGAAAAATACATGATTTACCAACATAAATATTATTTCAGTTATCTTATCATTTCTGAAAGAACACCCCCTCCCCCCTCCTTTCCAGACCCCTTTTTTACGACTAATCACTCCCTTGTGGACCCTTAAAACCCCCGTTGTCTCCTAATTGTGAAAACAATTGTAGCGGGAGGAGGGGGTAAAGGGTTTAAGTTTAGGGTTTAAGTGGATGTAGGACCCGAGGGCTCTTCAAGAGATAATTTGAATATTATCGCCTCACGCCTCGCAGTAACCATCAATAACCATGGTTGTCCTCCTTATCATGTTTGGTTATCTCTGGTTAGACCAATACAAAGTATAACCAACCTAGGTTCATACTAAGTTTACCCAGTTAAATCTGTCTGAAATATGATTCAACTTCTCTCCTAATTGTCCTATTTGTCATCTGGTTATTGCCGTTTAACGTGAATTGGGTTTCGATAATGGCCGATCATACAGGGCGATAATTGTTTTTCAAACCAAATCTGAAACTTTGGAATATATAAGATTTGGTATTAGATAAATTATAATATATTGGAATGGATTAATATAGACTATTAAACAAGTTCAGGTCTAAAACCTTCAAAACTGATGTATGTAACAAAATATGTAATAAGAGTTCGTATTGATGACCAATTTAGGTCAGAAACTTTCATAAATAAGGTGCATTTTAAAGGGTAACTAGAAAGGGGGAGGGGAATAAATAAAGTTATGTTGTACTCATTTATTTATTGAAAAAAAATTTATTTTAGGCTCTTCGTTTATTTTATCTGCGAAGTAAAATAAACTTAAGCACGCCGCCCTTCGGATGGGACGTTAAGCGATGGTCCCGAGTACTATGTCAGGTTAAAGACCTCTGCCCAAGGTGAATACAAATTTAGGATAAGCAAAATTTAGGACTCCCACAGTAGAGTCAGGGGCTCATGTCCACCAGAGTGGCGAAAGAGCCCTCTGGTAGTAGGCGATATGACCTCGTAGTTAAAGCCCGGGCATGAGTCATAAAACCAATGATAAATAAAAAGTAAATATAATTCAAACGGCTCTATTGTAACTATTTATTACTATTTTTTTTATACAAAATTTAAAAATTTATTTATTGATCCTACTAAATTTCGTGTCAATACATTCTTTACATTGCAGCTATTAGGATGTTAGAGTCGAGCCCCCTCCTCTGAAGCCCGCCTTCCCTTCTGTCGATTTCGTTTAATATTAACTTTTTAATTTAAATATAAAATTCATGTCGATACATTCATTACAATAGCGATTATTGTTTTTTTTAGTTGAGTCCCTCCTTTCCTTCGGTCGATTCCGCGGAAAATTAATAGGTGTCATTTATGTGTGGTTCTAGATACACATATACCATTTTGTGTGGATGTATATCATTTTTTTTTTATCCGGGAGTTATCGTGCTTACAGAATACATGCACAAACTGACTGAAATTCCTTTTTTTTTCATTTAGAATTATGGGGTTGGAAAATATGAAATTCCGATTAAAACTCAACATTGATTTTCTGACCGATTACATAACTTCCCCTATGCTTCGTACAGATGTGGTTAAAAAACAATATTTTAAGAAAGAAAAAAACAATTTTTTTTGGCCTTTCAGCAGAACCGTCGCTACCGTGTGAATTAGTGGCCCGAAGGGCGTAAGAGAAATCAACTAATTGGCAGTTCCTCATGGCGGAACAAAATTGTCTAGAGGGAAATGAAAAATATAAATGGTAATAAATACAAAATATAATCAGGACGACAAAATATAAATTTTATTTATTTTTTTATATTCTTTGAAAGAAGTAATTATATGCAAGAAAATCTATTTACAGAAGTAGATAGCCATGATCTGTTTGAGACGGACAAAGTGTTGAAGGGAAAACCCAGGCGAAATAAGGCGACGTAATGGAACGGGACGCAATCACATACAAATGTGTATTTCACAATCTGTTTAGGTAAGACCTCAGTGTTTGTTGGCACTGGATACACAATAAACAATAAAGACCTATTGAAAAAATAAACAAAAAAACTTTCTATCTTTTGCACAATACCAACTATATCAAATCAAATTGAAAATAATAAAATTTTCTTGTTATTGTTGTCATTCTGTTCAAGTTAGTTCCAATATTTTTTTGTTAATCTATGAATCGTACCTTAGGAATATAACAAAAAAATTGTATATATTTTATGTGTTTCATAATTGAAAAATTTAGTGGATATAACCAATAATTGATTTGCAAGAAAAGTTATGTTATGTTTTTATTGTTTTGGGATGTCTGAGGAGATTTCTAAATAAATTATGGAAATAACAGGACTTTCTTACATCAACCATCATGTGCACCAGTAGCTCAGAGGTACCATACTTGTCTACTGAGCTTAAGGTCGTAACCGCGGCCGAAGCCCTTAGATTTTTTATCTCGGAGATTTAAAAAATCTTTTTAGCACACTGTTCTTCATATAGGACGTTAAGGATGGTCCCGGGCCTGTACGATGTCAGGTACTCGTTAAAGACTCCTACCCTAAGTTATAAGAATTTAGGATTCCCATAGTAGAGTCGGACTCAGGTCCACCAGAACGTTGAAAGAGAGCTCTGGTAGTAGGCGATATGACCTTGTTAAAGCCCCTTGAGACAGAATAACTAACTTATAACAACCACGTTTTTAGAAATCACTATCCCCCATCCTCCTTCTCAAATTCGCATGGCTAGGTATAAGGAAGTCACTCTTAGAATTACACTGTACAATGGAATAAAGAAAATAGCTGATGCCAAAACATGACTTTCTTATACACAGTAATTACCTAGCAATGCGAGTTTGAAATGAATTTGAGAAGGAGGATGGGGGATTCCAGTTTGAAATAAGAGAGAAGTGAATTTAAGAGGGGTAGGGGGAGAGCTGTAAAAACATGGTTGATGTAAGTCCTGTTATTTTTGTTATATTGGTAATCATCTGATTACTATTTATCATTTTATTTTATTTTATTTATTGATCTACAAATATATAAAATAGATGAGGCGATTACATACAATATAAAACAAAAATACATCAGGTGGGAGAAGCCAGCCAGTTTCACACTCCCCCTGTGTGAAACTGGCTGGCTTCTGATTTTGTGTTTAGATAATTTAACTTTATGTTTGGAGTATTTATTATTCAAATTTATTATTATACAAGTTAATTTTGGTTAAATCTATGGTTATTACTTAATATGTTCATTATATCAGCATAACATTTACCCTCCTTACCTAAGGTAAAATAATCAATGAACGATCATAATAGGGTTGGTTATCTTAAAAATCTGTAATTGTATAAAATCAATTAATATACCTATATTGTGTTTAAATTTTATAGACACTGAAGATGGGTTTGCAGCCCGAAACCTCTATGTAGAAGAAAAAGTTCTATATAAGTTGGAAAAAAAAAAATTTTAAAAAACAAATGAATAGTTTTGTCGATGCGATTCTAAATAAATACAGATTCCTTATTTCAGAAGGAGAGCCAGTCCTATTTTAATATTCCCTTTATCAACTTTTTTTGCATACAATTCACAAATTAATTGAGTAATAGATATTTACTTACAGTCGAATTGAATACAAGTTGAAAGAAAACATTGATTAAATAATAATGCGACGGAAAATAAAGTTAACGAATTTTTTATATATGTATGTCTACGAGAGGGCGCCGGTAGCTCAGTGGTATGCGTGCTTGACTTCTGAGCTCAAGGTCGTGGGTTCGTAGCCCGACCGAGGCCCTTAGTTTATTTTATCTGGGAGGTAAAATAAACTTAAGCACGCCGTCCTTCGGATGGGACGTTAAGCGATGGTCCCGAGCCTGTACGATGTCAGGTACTCGTTAAAGACCCCTACCCTAGATGAATAAAAATTTAGGGTAGGCAAAATTTAGGACTCCCACAGTAGAGTCGGGCTCATGTCCACCAGAGTGACGAAAGAGCGCTCTGGTAGTAGGCGATATGACCTCGTAGTTAAAGCCCGGGCATGAAACCTAACCTAACCTAACCTGTATGTCTACGAGGAAAATAACCCTATTTAATATGAAATGAAACTTAATTGCTTTTAAATGAAAATAGAATAAGATCTAAATAGAATCTTAACTATAACAGAAAAAAAAACTAATATCTGTAATAAGAAATATCTAAATTTAAAAAATAGCATAAGAAAATAACAAACGAATAAATAAAATGATATTCCTAACCTTATTTTCAACGACTAACGGAGTACAGTTTTTTTTGTATTTCATTCATTTCTAGATTAATAATAAAGAAACAAAAAATAAAATAGGCTTACGATTCTTGATTTCAAGTTCATATAATAATGAAACTGTCTTTTAAATAATTGCAAATATATGGTTTGAGATTGCACTTCAACTCTCATGTATTACATACAAAGTCCATTGACACCAGTGTTGCCACGATAGGCTTTTGTTCTTTAGTATCCAAATATATTTTTGAATATGCAAGAAGTGTGTTAATTGCACTGATTTCCTTCTAAAAATTATTTTAAATTTTAATTTAATTATAGAAACTTTTTCAGTGCGATGCAATTTTTTTAGAAAAAGAAAATATATATATATATACATAAGATAACACTGATTGACAAGTAAAACTGACTGACAAAAGCTGTTAGGGTTAATTATTTTTTCACGTGATTTTGCTATTTGGATCAAGATCAAAAACAATAGGACTCTCACCGATGATCTAATTAACAGAAAATTTAGTGTAAATCTGAGTCCAGATGCGACAGATAACGTGTAACAGCTTACTAACTCAAAAACCGTAGATTCAGGTAACTGTGCAGACTTATTGCTGAAAAACTAAATTTTTATTTTTAGTTACATATTCAAATTTTTATTTTTTCCTTTCTTAACCTTGTTATGACATAACACTGCGTTCTAAATGTACCAGAACAATATATTTTCTATTGTTAATTTTTTCAGGTGATCCTTGATCGATGATCGTGAATCGAGCCATTAAAACGAATGTGTAACGTTCTCCAGACATCTTAGAAACTATTACGGAAGATATCTAATTAACAGCTGGGCTCAACTGAAAAACCCTAATAACTGCTGATGTAATGAATTTAGCATGAAGATTCATCAAGCTCTTATGTAAGTAAATATTGATTTTTAGTCTAAATTGTACATTGCCTGTGATTTATTTTTTGATATATGTAGCTTCAATGCCCATCGTACGTTAGCAACAAGGCTTTATTTATACTGCGACTTGATCATCACAATCATAGACACAAATATCGAACACCGATGAAAAAACCTCGACTCGATATAGGTTATATTATAGCCTACATTTTTTCGCTGATTTCCAAGTGTTATCACTAGCCGCTCAGGAGGGCCGGGAGCCGAAGGTTGCCGCCTCTTGCTCTACAGAGCTCCACTAAAATATAAAAAATATCTATGGTTAACCACCATTTTGAATTGTTTTCTTTGTAACATGATTCTTCAAAGTGTGATCACAGTAATATATGTTCCCCTTGTTACCAGATATTTCTTTCGTCACATCTGTCCTCTTCTTTTTTCCACAAATCCTCAAAATTTGATTGAGCCAGTTATTCGGCTTAGTAGCTGAGCATCAGTACCCTAAAGGCCTATGAATCATAGCCGCTTTTATCAATATTTTTTTTCTTTTATGTATTCGTATTTATTTACAACAGGGATAGGAGAGTAAAGAAAGTTGAAAGGTGCCCTCGATTATACTTGATCCAATGAGAGGTTGGCCCAAGATGGCGCAGACAGGTAGGTGTCGCTTAACTACATTGCACATTAATCATTGCATGGTTGGGAAAATTTCGTAGATTGTGTTTCTTAAGATGGTTTGTTTTCACCACAGAAAACTGTGAAAAAACCATGGAACCGTTCCGTTCCACTACTGGAATATGGTTTCGTCTGTGGTTGATGGTAGTGTCTATGAATATGATGTAAAGTCTTGTTGCTAATGTTTATTTTGTTCTAAACTCGCCTCCGTTCGTGTATATGTTACTGTGAATATGTGAAATTGGTGACAGTGAACAATCACCGGTGATTTTATAAGATCACAAATATAAGAGGTGAAAGTAGTGAAAAAGTATGGATTTTCTTACTTATACAGGTGATTGTGCACAGTTTGATGAGGGTGCCGGTAGCTCACAGGTATCGTGCTAGCCTACTGAGCTCAAGATCGCGGGTTCGAAACCCGGCCGAGGCTCTTAATTGTTTTATCTTGGAGGTAAAAAACTTTAAGCGATGGTACCGAGCCTGTTCGATGTCACGTACCCTAACCTAATTAACTAAACCGGGATAGGCACAATTTAGGGTTACCACAGTAGAGTCGGGGTCATGTACACCAGAGCGACGAAAGAGCGCTATGATAGAAGGCGATATGACCTTGTAGTTGAAGCCCGGGCATGAGTCACAATAACTAATTTTGTTCATAGCATATCAGTTTTTGTTCTAAATAATGTAGATGTTTGCTAGCGACTGTAGAATTCAAAATTCTGGGGTATTATTTCATTTTCGGTTAGTGTCACTTCTGTCTAAAATTCTTCATTTAATTAATAAGTTAAATTATGTTACTATTTATATAATTATAGAGTTTTTATTTTATTTTATTTTTTCTCAACATAGTAAAATATCTGTTAGCCAGTAAGTAGTTCTCTTCAAATTTAAGTCCCGTTAACTGGGGTTTTCCCCGGATTTATTATCTGTTACCCTCGACCCTTCTGTACCCTTAGTTGAACGTAAGACCTCACAGTCTTCATGCCTTCTCCTCAACCATCTATATTCATAGTAAGTTTCCTTGTTGTTCATCAATGTGTATATGTATGTGAATGTATTAGGATGTATATATGAATTTATGTGGAGTTGTATGAGTGAATGTATATTTATGTACCTATATATAATTTTAATCGATCACCCATTATATTTTTCTAATCTTGATACCCCCATGTTTGTTAGGCCCTGATGATGATATGAAATATATCGAAACGTTGGCATTTGAATAGTATTTTCTTCATTGACTGACCCTCAATACCCCCAGAATTTTAAATTCTAAATAATGTTTTAAATTCCTTGTGTCATGTGGATGCTTTATTTTATGAAATAACAATAACAATTGCATAAAAATAAAATAAATAAATAAAATTAAATAAACCTAAAACACACACAAAAAAAATATATATATTTTTGCGATTTAAGGTATGGTTTTATCTTCAATACTTGATACTAGGAAATGATCTCTCTGGGGAGAGCTTAGACAGAGAATTGACACCTGCTCGACTAAACTACCACTACCAGAGGTGACATAGAATACCTGATCGACTGAATGACAACGACCTGAGGTGACATATAATACCTGATCGACTGAACGACAACGACCAGAGGTGACATAGAATACCTGATCGACTGAATGACAACGACCAGAGGTGACATAGGATACCTGATCGACCTCTATCATCCATGATCCCTCTCTAATTGTGATAACACCGAAGAAGCACCTTCTGTCTGTCCATTTGGTTCGTGTCCCCCTGACAGCACATTTCCTTCATTCACTTTGTAACCTGACCATCCCATCCCATCCCATCCCATTCCTTCTCCACCTCCTCGCTACTTTTATTGGATTCTAGCTTCACACCCTCCGACGGGACAACACTCACGAATGGACTTACATCAGGGTGTCGCTAATGTGAGTTTTGCCCCATTCTATTTCTACTGTTGAATAGGGTTTCAAGAATAAAATTATATGCGCCCCCTCCTCAAGTCCCCCCCCTCTTTCCTTAGGTCGATTTCACTGAAAAATCGACAATTGTCGTTCTTATTATATTTATATATTTTCCCCTTGTTACAAGATATGTCTTTCGTCACATCTGTCCCCATCTATTTTCCAAAAATCCTCAACATTTGATTGAGTCCCTAACTCAGAAACGATTGTTGCTAACTTGAAATTTGAAATGAAGATATCACATATGCTAACTTAGATCCGATTAGGTTTTGGCCGAAATCAGACCATAATTAAGACTACTTCACCTCGGGCCTAAATACATTTTTACGATATCTCTTATATTTATAACCTGATCAAAAACTTCTACAAATAAAAGTTGTGGAAAATATTAATATTGACGTGTTATATGAAATACTATTTTTCGATGGCCATCCGATTTGCGGGATACATGCCGAAAACCGTACTAAAATGTTTCTTTAGACGTTTGTTTGATTTGTGCAAAAACAGTAAGTTCTATCGAAAAAATGGTTCTTACCAAAAATGTTTCTTATTAAATTTCCAATTGTTTTATATCGTCAAATTTGATATAATATATATTTCTGAAATTGTGCTGGTGGAGGGACTTAGTGGACCACAAAACGGCCTAGTTAGAGCGAGAGACTCCCCTCTTGGATTGAGAGGAGCCACTCCGGTGTCTAATTGGTTTTAAAGCACTGAATAATCAAGCAAGTTACATAGAGAGAGAGAGAGAGAGAGTGAGGGAGGGAGGGTTAAAGCAACTATTGGGATGCAAAGTGGGCCACCCCAGCTAACACAAATCATATTCCGCCAGATTGAATTGCCACTCTATGGGGGCCCCCACCCCATCCTTACAATCACTTCATTTTAGGGGATGGGTTTAATTTTAAATCAACTCTCTCTTTTTACAATTTTAAAAGAGACTCCACCCTCAAACATATTTCTCTCTATTTATTTACAGCATGGAGAGGGGCATTCCAGAATTTACCTTCGGGGACAAAAGCAACATTAATTTGGACCAGCAAAATGTAGAAAAGCGAAGGAGGTCACCAGTAGCTCAGGGATAGCGTGCTGATCTACTGAGCTCAAGATCGCGGGTTCGAAACCTGACCGAGACCCTTAGGTTTTTTTTATCTACTTTTGTCATTCGGGTGACGTTAAGCGATGATCCTGAGCCTGTGCGATGTAAGGTACTCGTTAAACACCTCTACACCCTAGGTGAATAAATCTAGGTAGGCAAAACTTAGAACTCCCGCAGTAGAATCGGGCTCATGTACACCAGTGCGACGAAAGAGCACTCTGGTAGTAGGCGATATGACTTCGTAGCCAGGGTATAAGACCTTTTAACTAACTATAAAAGCAAGGTTCCCAGAGTAAGCGCATCTGTAGTGCACAGCCCCGGAACAATACTCAATGCAGTCTTTATTTAATATTTTAAGTATTTATTTGTATGTATATAGAGTACGTGAATGAAATATCCAAAACCTTTTGAGCTACTTGTCACTGTTCAGTTTGACGCCACATTACACAGGTGGAAAGTAAGTTTCATTTTATTTTGTTTTGTTTCTCTATTCCCGGATGTTTTATTGATTTTTTTAGTTACTTCTCGATATTTATATTATTTCTCCTGCTGTAAGAAGTAGCAATGTACAACATAGAGATAGGTCTCTAATGACGTAGAACATGTGAAACAGTGACAGCTGACGTAGTTCTATGTTGCTGGTTGCGGCACGATTACTAATGTGCTTCTTTGATTTTTTCCAGCTCGTTGGATCCTTCGAAATGATGTGCTACACACTACCGTTGTACGAAGAGGAAGTGAAGTTCCGCCCTTCTTCACATACTCTTCAAGTTTCCTGTTTGATTTTGATTATATAGATGAGGGGATGGCAACCAGGCGATGGAACCCCGTCTTTTGTATGGCCGCGGAAGAGCTGTACGATTATTTTAGAGGCCAGGCCAAGAGGTTGATACTGATAAATTGTATTAAATTTTCATCTACTTTATTTCATATATCTGAACTAATTTTAATAATTTTGTTTTAATCAATTAAAAAAAATAAAATAAAGCTTTGTAAAATTAGGCATATTGCGTCCGGAAAGGGCAAAATATTGACGATCTCTTAGTAAGATTTCGAATACCCAACCGATGGTCTTAATAGGTCCAATAGAATGAACAACATCTCCTAAAATATTATCCGGAAGATCGATTATCCGGAGGTATAGGTTGAAGAAGGCCCTGGAGCTGGTGTGAGGTACACAATAGGGCCTGAGAGGAGAGGCCCGTTTTGTAATTAAAGCCATGTCAAAGCATGTCGGAAAGAAGGGTTTTATATCAAAATGAGCTGGACACGGAGGATCAAGGTTTACTTTGTGTGTTGTGTGCGCTGGGAGAGGACACGTGCGTCCTTTTGACAGGACCGTAACGGGACGAGTCACACGCCAGAACCTGGTTCGGCCTCGCCCCGCATACCTAGCTAGCTCACACAACTATACACCAACAGAGAGCACGGCGCTCTCATCCAATTAGGGCAATTATAGGTACAATACAAGGAGAAGTCACCTTCATCTAAGCTCCAATTGTCAGAAACTTAAGCTCCGAATCTTCCTTTTCGGTTATTTGTAACCCTTGAAACAGGAATCTACTGAAGAAAACTAGTTTAAAAAAAGTCATCAGTGAATCACCGTCAATGTACTTCCCCAGCGCGAAACACTTTTGCTCTCCTTCTGAATCCAATTGCAAAACAATAGGTGCCTTCTAAATCCTTCTATTAAATTTCGTATTCACACGTTTATTACAACCACAATAATTAGGGTTTTTGATTTAACCCCCCCGTGATCCCTCCCCTTCGCCCCTTTTTGTTTGAAAATCGACAGGTCTTATTGGGTTCTGGATTTACATATAAAATTTCGCCTCGATCAGTCATTGCAATGTTAGTTACTAGAGTTCTTGACTACAACTCCTATCCTCTTCTGGTCCCCCTCCCCCCTTAAACCGATTTGAATGAAATTGATATGTCGTCCTTATTTCTTATCGATACATTCATTACATCCGTAGTAATTTTTTTTTGTTAGATGTTTTCCTCTCCCGTTTGACTGAAAAAGTGTGTTCTTGTGGGGTTCTACATGTATCTACACGTATAAAACTATTTGTTGATACATTCGGGGGCTATCGTACACACATAGTATATTTTTTTTTTTTCATTTTTCGAATCAAGGGGAAAAAACGAAAACATTTCTGACCGAATACATAACATCCCTTATACTTCGTATACCTGGTTTCATATTCGGGTCTTGGGAAACAAGTGAACACCCTGCTTAACCAGAGAGCAGTTGGTTCTATTCAATGAATCAAAAAATTGCTCAGATGAAAAATGGAGAAAAAAAAAAAAGAGTTTAACTGTAGATCGATATCTCTCTTTCAATCTTAAATGTTAATTGTGATGACTTAAATGTATACCGGAGATGGTAAACAGTAAAGAGTGAGAGAGAAGGGTGTTCATGTATAGAATGGGATGGGGTTAGGCTGATCAGTTGAGCGAAGCCTGCCCCTACCCCAAATTACCTCATAAACGTTTAACGAAAATGGCCTTAACAACAAATAATGAAATGTAATTAATAAAAAGATTTTTTCAATGGTTTCGTGGTGGATACTTTTTAACCAAACATTTTTATCATGAGTACGAAAATATAAATTATATATTAAATATTATTGGTTGATTGATCATTTAATGAGTTAATGAGACACGGAAAATAAATAATTGTTGATAATTTCCGAATGGGTGAAACCTTATCCGATGCTATATTTGGGAGACCGTGCGGCTAAGGAATCGAATTAATGAAACTTCGACGAAAGCATATTTACGGATGAACGCTATGTGAATGAATTTTTTTTGCAATTGCCTACCCTTCTTATATACAAATTTCTCAAGATTCAAACGATGAATCAAATACATAAGTACTGAAGTATTCAAGAAGCGCATGATTCAGTCTGTCTACTTCTGTTTACGTTATATAAGGAATGTCCAACCAACTTTATATTCTTGGAACGTAGACCACTTATTTATTATAATTATACCTAACATTCCATATTGAAAAGGATAGGTATGATAATATTTTGATTTTATACAGTTCATTATAATATTTGGCTATGCTGATTTAATTTACGTCAGATAGGACATTTCTATAGGCTAAAATTAAATATTATCTCTCCATAGCAGAAGATATTATCCGAGATAAAAAGTACAGCATAAAAAGTAAGTAGTAGCATATTTTATTTTATTTATTATTATTATTATATTAATTTATTACTATTATCCTATTTTTTTTTATATATATATATAAACATATATTATATATATATTGGCCAAAATCGAATCAGATCTAACATTTTCCTATCACAATTCAAGTTGCTACAATCGAGCGCTAACAAAGTTCAAATATATACACACAGAGACATCACCGCGAAAATGATCAGAATATGTTCAGTGGAACTTGAAACTTGGAATTCCGTTGAAAACTGGATCTCATATTTTTGCACGATTACATTACATCCTTATACTAAAGGCATATATAATAAAAGATAGAGGGCGCCGGTAGCTCAATGGTATGCGTGCTTGCTAACTGAGCTCAATATCGAGCTCGAAACTCGACCGAGACCCTTAGGTTTTTAATCTGAAAGGTGGAAAAAAACCTTGAGCACGCCGTCCTTCGGATGGGACGTTAAGCGATGGTCCTGAGTCTGTACGATGTCAGGTACTCGTTAAACTGTAGGTGAATAAAAATTTAGGATTCCCACAGTAGAGTCGGGCTCAGGCCCACCAGAGTGACAAAAGAGCGCTCTGGTAGTAGGCGATGAGTCATAATAACGTAATTTCACATTTCAAGGTCTGAACACGTTTGAGCATTTTTACGAAGATGTCTGAATGTGATTGGAACTTGAACTTGGAACCTGATGAAAAAAATTGTTCTTACCATAGAAAGAAGCACAACAGATTGTCAATTGAGATTGTTGAGATGGTTCACAAAATGTTTTTGGGTTTCAGTACAGGTACATGGTTTAGTTTGAGTATAGAGACTTGGTAAGGACTGAGTCATATGAAATCAGGACTTGAGCAGTGTTCAATAGTGCGGAATGTGGAGGGGGTGGCCACAATCAGGGGTTTTGTGGCGTAGGGATGCCCCCCCCCTCCCCCCACTTCGTCCTAAAATAACTCTCCTAATCTAGTTTGTGGCTTCACTAACCGAATTGGCCAGGACAGGGACAGTCGGGATGTCAGCCAGTCCCTCAACCCTCCTTCTCTATCAGTTTAAATAAACTCAATATCCGATTGATATATTTTCAGTCCCCACATCTATCACCTAAAAAACAGAAATGTGTAATAATTTTGAAGCCCAGTTTCAAAAAATTGTATTAATAATTCATTATTTTTATCATAAAATGTTGAAACTATTTATTGTCTACTGAGAATAACATTTCAGTACCAAGAGATTGTATATCTCTAATGCTCACTCAGAGCTAAAAATTCTAAATTGGGATAAAGTCCAACAAAGGTAAACATTGCTAGGTAATAGATAGATATATTGGGTAGCCCAGCCAGCCCGGTGTATACACCTAGGGACCTAAGGATCCAGTACTCTTATCCTTTACCTGTTATCTCTACAGTAACATATCCCAAGAATCTTCATATTAAAAATTATATGATTTTAGGGATGACCATTAAAATTTAGTTTTTGAAGCAAAAGGTTGTTTGAAATAAATATTAGTTTTACTTTTTCTTCAAATTATGTATTCAAATAATGTATCCACAAACATGACGAAATAATAAAACAATTAATCTCTTGCTGGTAAATAAAACGAAAATAAAAATGTATCCCCAAGGGAATAAATGACCGTAACTCAGAATAATTAAATAATTACTACAAAAACTGGGACCAGCAACACAGATGCACTTTCAATATGGCCACGATCTAGCGGGCAATCAAATATCAATGTCTCTTGCTGGCTAGATCCAATTATATTAATAATTTTATTATTAATTATTATTATCAATATTATAAATTTAATTTGCACAAAATAGTTTAAACAATATTTTAATTATTATTTGTACAGTTGGCATTGTGACATTACCGCTCACCCTAGGACACAGGAGAGGTTGCTTGTTTATTTATGTTTTCAAATTGTTTTGTTTGTTTTAGAGACTCAAGCCCGAACTTCAACTAAAACATCGCCTACCACCGGAGCGCTCTTTCTATCTCAAAATGTCTTCTACTTGAATAGAAATAAGAACTGACGATTCGGATAATAGGATATGGAATATGAATGAGCCAGATGCGATGCATAGGGTTTTACTTATTGTAGAAAATGTCGATGCAGAGGCATTCTCTGTTCTTAGGATGTTCAAAAACAAGGCCAGCAGAAGATAATTATAAACAAATAAATATCAAAAACAAGTTTCTTAAAAGTTTAACTTAAATTTTAATTATGTAAAGTGAAAAATAGAAAATACATTTTTCTTTCTGTAGACGAACGGTGCTGGGTGAGAATATGAATAGAGGGACAGGTTATATACAAGATGCAACATAAAATGCGACCCCTTATAGTTATAGTTATTGTGACTCATGCCCGGGCTTTAACTACAAGGTCATATCGTCTACTACTGCTCTGGTCGACAAAAGCCCGACTTCGAGAGTCCCAAATTTTGCCTATGGAGGTTTAGTACCTCCCAAGTAAAAAAACTAAGGACCTCGGCCGTGTTTCGAACTCGTGATCTAGAGCTCTCCAGGCAAGCAAGCTACCGGATCCCTCGCGTTTTCAAGTGATGTCAGCTGCTGGTTTCTTGGATCGTCATTAAACAAGTTATTTCTAGACCTTAAAATATGCCCTTTCCTCCAGAAAAATATCAAAATAAAAGACATATTTTATGAATCGAATTCTGGAGCTATCCCGATAATTTTCATTTAAGTTATCAGAAATGTTTTAAACTTGTAGTTTTAAATTTTCTGACATTTTTCCTGGAAATTTTCTACTAACTAGGGTTTTATTAATCAGCATAACATTCTGCATACTATAATAAAGTTTCATATTTACAATTAGCTGGCGAATAGGGACAGAAATAGTTTATTTTTCCCCGTGAGTTACGACATCGGATCCATCTTTCTGTGCTAAGAATGTCAACTGCAGGACAGATCAGGATGACATCTCGTTACAAGCATGATTACCTCCTCCTTCTACTGAGACCCTCCCTCAGCTAAGTTGGCCAAAGATAACTCCCATATTGCTACATTCATCTTTCAATAATTCCATGTAAAAAATAATTTTTCTTTTAGCAGAGTATTTCTTTCATTAGGAATAATTATCTTTTATTCATTTATATAAAGAAAGTCGTAAGTTCCTTTCTTATTGTGTTGCCTTATAACTGAAATACAAAAAATTTAAACGATGTTACAAGAATTTGATTCCATGAATATAGTTTTTTTCTCTAGTATTATTTAGCTAACGAAACGTTTCATAATGATTATTTGAATGCAAGGGGATCGATCTTCAAAAAGTCATTTCTCCTAGATCCTCACTTTTTATAGAGCGATCTTCAGCATGAAGAGAGAACAAAAAACGGCGACTATCCGGCGTTGTATGTCACGAACAGAGGAAGGGCAAACATTTTTATTTGAACCAGTAGTATTCACATAGTAGTAAAATAAAATATGGAAATTAAAATTAAAATATAACGTCTTGGAATAGTCTCGGCTATAGTCTGCCCGAGATTGTAGTAGGCAGAACAGACTGACAGACCTACGTAGATGTTACGGGTGAGTTTCTCGATGGAGCAATTATATATATTTTTTATTTATATTATTACTATTAATTCAATGTATCTCTGTCCTAAAGGAACAATTTTTTATATGTATATATTTTTTTAAAGTATAGTTTTTCAGATCAATAACATTATTTTGAACTGCCCTCGTCAAAGGTTATGTTAAACAATTGAGTGGACGTTGTGTTATGCTGTTATTTTTCGTTACATCGAGATTTGGAATTTACTCTAATGTGATTGAGAAAAATGCACATCATCAAAAATGTAAGAAAAAAATATATATAATTTACCATTAATGGACTTGGAGAAGGGAGGCCTGTCGCGGGCCCAGGGCGGGTCTCCGTGCCCCGAGAAGTCCCGGAGCTTCAGGTAGGAGATGGTGAGCCGGATAATTGAGGCTTTGTCCAGCTGGGAGGTGATGGCCGCCGGAAGAGGCAACATTTTGGCTAACTCGTAGAACTCGTAGTTCTCCTTGCCCCGTCGAGATCGGGCCGCATCTCGGGACTTCTCTTTTCGTAACTCTAGAATACTGTAACAAAGGTAAAACAAAATAACGTTAGAAAGATACAGCATATGTAAAATAATTATAATAATTAATTAGTTTGTTACTCTCCTAACTATACGTAGAATGGAAATCGGTCAGAAATTCGATGAGTTTTCATCCAAATTTCATGTCTGTCTGTGTACACGATAACTGTCGATGAAATGAATTACGTTATCAAATCACGTTATCTCATAAAAATCCAGAACTCCATGAAACAAAACCAATTGAAGCTGAATCCGGTAAAGACAATGGCGGCTAAGAGGTTGGGAGGGGGGGGGGGGGGAGTTACTAACTGTTACTATACTTTTCTAGTTCCAAAATCGATACCAATCTAACGCGAATCAGCTACCATAACCGCAAGGTCATGGAGAGGCTCTATATTGATAATTGCATCAGGAGGAGGCGAATCAAGTTTCTGGATATATGGTCGAGTCTACATCTTCATGACTCCTTCATCTCAAAGAAACTTGAAGAACGACATCATTCTAAGAGCGTTTTGTACTTTAAATGCTTAATCCATAGGTTTTTTTATTTGGGAAGTGAAAAAAAGAGCACGTCGTCCTTCGGATGGGACTTGAGAGTTGAACCCGAGCCGAAGGTACCCGTTAAAGACCCCTACCCCACGTAAGGTAACCTAGGTAGACAAAATTTAGATCTACCACATTAGAATCAGGCTCGTCTTCCTGAGCGACGAAGGAGCGCTCTGTTAGTAGGCGATATGACCTTGTACCCAATATACATATATAATATAGAGTACTTAGAACGAAAATTTTACTTTATTTACCTTTTACAATTAATTTTTTGAGGTTTATTATTTCGTGCCCTTTGGGCCCTGAGATAAATGTGAAGCTTAGTAATTTATGGCACAAAGTATATTTCACATGTGGACAGTCATAACAGTCCCTACTATAGCAAATAGAAGATAGAAAAACAGAAAAAATTGTCCAGGAAACCATTATCCATGGGAGAGAGTAATCTGTAAGGGGCAGTAAAAGAAGAGAGGTGGACATTGGGACGATAAAAAGGATCATAGGAGTGATAAAAAGAAGGGAGGGTGAGGATAAGGAGGGTTAGTGATAAGAGAGGAGTGACCCGTGGGTACATCTGGGACAAATCGAGGATAGGGAGCGGGAGTCCCTAGGGAGCAGGCTGGGGGTACTGGGCATTTACTGCAAGGAGCATACTTGACATGTCATGGGGAGCTGCGGGGCAGTTCTCTGGAGAGGAGGAGAGATCTGATGAGGCAAAATATATGGAGCCAAGAAGAAATGGAAATAGCTTAAGTAGATAATGGAAATGTCTACGAACCCGAAGAGGCTGGGTTCGAATCCCAACGTCGGCAGCAATTCAATTTACAAAACAATGGGTAACTCGCCGCAAATAACCAGAACTACACAGAAAGAAAACTGTGTGATGGGGACTATCATTTACCAACCACTCTTGTACAATTCACTCTCCCTCCCTCTTCCCATCTCAAATTCATGTCATACTCCGTATAAGAAAGAAATGTCGGAGTCAGAGGTTTCCTTGCAGAACGTAATTCTGAGCGTGACTTCCTAATAGGCGGTAACGTCAGTATGGAATGAATTTGAGAGGGGGAGGTGGAAGGAGAGTGATCTATACAAAAGTTGTACTTGCATAAGAAAGTCCTATTATGGCCATACTTTTCACATTAGTTTTTTCTTTATTTTTTATCCTTTTTAATAAAAAACTACCATTAAGTAGAAGTATTAAAAGTGGTTGTGCCTGCGTTTTAAAAAAAACTTTACTACGGATATTTGAATATTTATTGGGGTGCCATAACTTTAGTTATATTCATTCTATCTCAGATTTGAGGGATATCGGTGTTTGGAAATTTAATAAGGAACATTTTTGATATGGACTAAATTTTTGATAGGATTAACATTTTACGCGTAAATCAAGCAAACGTCTAAAAAAATAGGTTTCAAGATTATTTATTTTAAGATAGCTTTTGGCATGTAACATGTAAACCGGGAGGGAGGCCTTCGAATTAATCGTATTCGTCGAAATGTATTATCATATATGCTGGTTGTTGCACCCAGTAACAGTTGTATCATTAATAAATAAAATACAGGAAAAAAATAAAAAATCAAGAATAATTCTCCTAGAATTTGAGCGGAATTGATTCTGGTTTGAATGTTCAACGGCCTGATGAGCAAGCGATGAAGCTCAAGAGCGAACATTTCTTATGAATTAATATAATTAAAATAAACTAATTAATTCAATATTATTCTCAATATTATATATTATTATCAAATATTTTTGTATTAAATATGTTTGAAAATTGAAGACCAAAGAAGACGGTGTGAGAAAAGTGAGAGCAGTGTTGCCATGTTTGGAGGCTTATTTGGCGGACAGAGCGCTGCCACCCCACAGTTTACTGCCCACCCGCTACGTGACCCACCCCCCTTGAGGTCATAAAATTGAGCCACCCCCAGGTATGTCCCCTCATATTTTATTTACTTTATCTACTTATTACTCATTCCGTTCTCCCATCAAAGTGACCCACTCCACTCTCCTGGGGAGCCAACGTAAAAATGTCAAACCCTCTTCTACTTGGATAATATAGAAATAAGAACTGACACTTCGGATGATGCGGAATATGAATGTCAGATGTGAGCCATATGGGTTTACTTACTGTAGAAAATGTCGATAGAGAAACATTCTCTGTTCTTAGGACGTTCATAAACAACATCAACAGAAGCTTATTAGAAAAAATATATATATAAAGATATACAAAAAATACCTCAATATTCAATTAAAGTACACTGGAAAATATAAAATAAAATTTTTCTATCAGGCAATTGGTGTTTAATAGGAATATGAATAGGTACACAGTAGTTGACAGGTTATAAACAACGTCATCAATGAAACATAAAAAGCGACACCTTATAATTAGTTTTTGGGACTCATGCCCGGGCTTTAACTACGAGGTCACATCGTCTACTAGCAAAGCTTTCTTTCGACGCACTGGTGGACATAAGCCCTAGTCATGAATTTTTGCCTTACCTGGTTTATTCACCTAGGTAAGGATCTCTGACGAGTACCTGATAATGTACAGACTCGGGAACATCGATTAACTTCCATCCGAAGGACGGCGACTCGAACCCGCAATCTTGAGCTCACCATATATATTTATTGTATTTAGAGAATTCAATCTTTGAGACGCTGTAACAATGTGCACGTTGGCTCTTCTTCAAATTTGACAAAATTGTTAAACCAACTAAAAACCAACCGTTTTCGCATAAAACATAGACATTTCTGAATAACAAAAGGACATGCAACGGATAGACAGTGAACTGCTCGACTGATCTGGCTGACATTTTGATATAATGCACTGTCACCGGAATGAGGTATATGTACAAGTTGCTGATCCTATTCCTCTTAGAAGTGATCGAAAATAGGCAGATTTGATGTTATGAAACTGAATTAATACAATTAAAAATATTCAGGTGAAAATGGTGATATTATCAGGAATTCTCCAAACTGAGAAGCAATTTCTGTTGCTTGTGTTCACATCACAAAAGACCTTCTTATCCACTCACGAATGAATTTCAAAGAGAATTCGGAACAAATCCATCGCGAGCAGTTTTCCGGTTTTTGAGTTATTGTTGTACCAACAACTATTTTCAAACTTTCGTTATGTCGTATAACAATTTGTTTTTAAAAGTCACAATATTTATATATATCCTGTATTAATTCTAATTGTATTCATACTGTAATTAGTTCTGCTGGCTGTTGTAAGAAAATAGTTAAATTAAATTTGAACCAAATGATTATTTACGAGAAAATTAGCGGAGCTTTCCTCGGATTTCCAGACAAATAAATTGGTTACAGTGATTTTCTAATTTTTTCCATGAAATCTAATCAATAATTGATTTGAGAATCATTCCTTTCAGGGCTAGGTTTAGCCAAGTTGTATCACTCTATGCTGCGGTTTAGGTGAGCGCTGATACAGAGTTAGCGTGCTCAAGATTGTAGGTTCAAACCCAGCCGAAGCTTTTTTTTTATCTAAAAGGTAACAAACTTGAGAATGCCGTCCATCGGAGGAGAATATGGCATTTCCAAGTTTGTGTGATATTATGGTAAAATTTAAATACCCCAACTATAATTAAACCAGGGTAATCTCCAGATACTAGGAAAGGGAAAATAGCATTGGATGCTTAGGTCCCCAGTCCACTCTGAGTATTTAAGCTGCAGTTTTTGAATACTGCCAGAATCAGACAGATATATCTTCAATATAAATCAAAGAATCGAAAATAATAAAAATATCTAGTTTTAGAATTGTGGGTGAATGAATAAATCAACCAAGTTTCCGCTCTTTCTCTAAAAATACCGATCGATTGTTTGGAATCAGGGTGAAATTCCTTCATAGTTGGTATACCTGGGAAAGTAAAGTAGAATAGGAATTTACTAAAGAAAACTTCCATCTAACCTACTATTTTCTGTATTTCTGTCATGTTACACAGGTTTTCAAGTTCGATTTTCCAAGGTTCGAAGGTAGATTTCTTGGTCACTTTGTTGTAACGGCCAAAAAGAGAAAAGAGATTCAATTAGTTGACTTCCTGGCCGACTTGACTAAGGAAGACTTTCTTCTTATAGTTTGGGACTGAATGGTTAACACTTTCTTCCTAGCCTTTGTAGTAAAGAAGAAGAAGAAGAAAAGACAAAACAGTGAGGAAGAAGTAGAAGTAGAGAGACCACCCAGTTGGTTCGGATTTCACGGAGGGCACGTGATCCGGGTCCTTACCGCTCTCTGGTGTCCTCCAGGACCCCTCCCTCAGACAGTCCTCATCAAAGGACTAATCAAATGTAATTTATAAAAAGTTCCATGTACGCAGTAGCAGCATAAAGTTAGCGGATAGCGACGATAGACAGTGTTTTACTTTCTAAAACTCGGAATTGGAATTTTTTTCTCATTGTTCAAAAAGAATAAAACATCGTGTTTCATCGCCAAAAAACATTATTTGATACATAGCTTTCATTTTTTGGACATAAATAGATATCCTCTTTAAAGTCTGTCAAATCTACATTTTAATCATATTTTTTCATTAATTATACTAATTTATTTTATTACTCATGGTTCTTTCTTTTATGTATTTTTATTATCATTTTATTTATGTATATATATTTTTAAATATAATTGTTATTGTTATTTCTCTACATTCTCTTTTTTATATTACAGACATTGTGACGTAAGAATGTCCTTAAAAAATGTGTCTTAAAAAAGACACTTTCAGAAAAGTTATAAAAATTATTATCATAATTTTAAGTGACCAAAAAATTTGATTACTGTATTATTTATATTATTATTTATGTACTAATATTTTCAAGTATCTATTTATTTATTTCATTTTATTTTTTAGTAGTAGATTCCCATTGTTAATTTTAATCCATGTGTGTCAGTCTCTAAGTGTTAATATCTATTTATGTATCTAATTTATAAGCTATCTTAATGTATATATTCTTAACGGAAATTTATTATTGGTAGTTTTTTTTTAAAAAGGATAAGAAAGAAAGAAAAATTAAAATATATGTGGCCGTAACAGGAGTTTCTTACACATTCTCCACCCTCTCAAAATCATTCTTAAATAGCATTATTGGGTATAAGAAAGTCACTTATACCCAGTAATGCCAGTATGAAATGAATTTGAGAAGAGGGGGTGATCTGTAAAAAAGTGGTTGGTATAAGAAAGTCATGTAATGGACAGATACATATATTTATTATTATTTTTATTACTAATCCTGTAATGCGAAGGACAGGCAACACTGCTGAGTCGCTTGTGTTGGCCCTATGAGATACTTATTTTCGACAAATGCTGTATTCGTTTTTTCCGAAAGTTAGACAGCATTCTATGATAGGTTTTATACAATACAATTTCTGAGTTGTTTCGAGATATTGTCCTCCCCTAGGGACAGTTTTGGGAGGACAGGAGTGCCGAGATATGCACCGTATCTCCAGGAGAGGACAGATGAATAAGCCCCATTGAGTTTGTCCATCTGATAGAAGGGGAACTGGGGAAGAATTGGTGGCCCCGGGGGAACTTCTTATATTGATTGGGTATCGGTAGGGGGCATAAGTAAACAGAGGTCAGTGAGATCTGAAGTGGGGGGCAATCAAGAGGGTCTGCCGTGCCGGGGGCAGCGCTAATCATCTCAGGGGCCGGCAGATTGGCGGAGTGCCCCCGGGCAGACACCCACAACAGGAGTCTCTAGGATACTTTGTGAAGTTCGCGGGTTAAAAATCCGGTGGAGTCCATTAGATTTCTTATCTGGGAGGTAACAAATCTCGAGAATGGACGTTAACCGAGAGTCCTGAGCGTGTGAGATGTCAGATACTGGTTAAAGACCCCCAAGGCAACTAAACCTGGGTAGGCAAAATTGGTTCACCGGATCGACGAAAGAGCGCTGTGGTTGTTGGCAAAATGATATGATATGAGTTAAAGATTGGGCATGAATCCCAAAAACAAACGAACACAAAAACCATTCTGGATCAAAAATCTAGACAAAAACGTCTAATCTATAATGTATTCAGGTTTTCTAATCAAAGACACTCAGACTCATCATAGTGTCCACTACACGTAAGCAACAGAACACTCAACAATGGCGTCTCCAAGGCTACTCGCCCTTGCTACAAAATCCTTCCAAAAGACTAAACAAGAGATGGAACCCTCACTTATATAATCCTAAATTAGACCCACTCACTTTTTTGAAACTGTAAACATTCAGATGCTCAAATATGACATTCATCTTCTTTAAACTTCGCCCTAAGGAGCTACCGCTGGGTAGCATTTCTCTCTCTCGACACTTATACACCCAAGAGAGAGAGAGAGAGAGAGTGATCTGTAAATCTCATATATCTCACATATATTTTTTTTCTTTATTTTTATTCTTTTTAATAAAAAACTACCAGTGATTAGGTTAGGTTTTATGACTCATGCCCGGGCTTTTACCTACGAGGTCATATCGCCTACTACCAGAGCGCTATTATACATATATAATTATATGTTGTACGTTAAAAGTGAGTAGAGCAGCAAATGTGCACATTCAACGGTCAATGTGAGGGAGCCATGGTGGCCGTGCGGGCTAGAGCGTAGAGCTCTGGTCTCATCATGGTTTGCGGGTTCGAATCCCGTCCGGAGTGAGTTTTATTTTGTAGATTAGGTTAGGTTAGGTTTTATGACTCATGCCCGGGCTTTAACAACGAGGTCATATCGCCTACTACCAGAGCGCTCTTTCGTCACTCTGGTGGACATGAGCCGGACTCTACTGTGGGAGTCCTAAATTTTGCCTACCCTAAATTTTTATTCACTTAAGGCAGGGGTCTTTAACGAGTACCTGACATCGTACAGGCTCGGCACCATCGCTTAACGTCCCATCCGAAGGACGGAGTGCTCAAGTTTATTTTACCTCCCAGATAAAATAAACTAAGGGCCTCGGTCGGGTTACGAACCCACGTTTTTGAGCTCAGAAGTCAAGCACGCATACCACTGAGCTACCGGCGACCAGTGATTACGAGCCTATTACAAAATTAGTTGCCAAGTTTACAATTTAAACATTGCTTTGAACTATTTTCTACAAAAGTTTATGGTACTGCTCTTCGGAGGGCTATAACTTCGTTCATATTGGTACTACTTCAAATCTGAGGGTGAATTGATGTTTGGAATTTTTATGAGGTACATTTTTTGTAAGAAATAATTTTTCAACAAACAGGATTAACCGTTTTTGAGTAAACCAAGCAAGCATCTAAAATAATGGGTTTGAAAATGAAATCTTAGGACCGTCTTCGGCACGTATCTTGAAAATCGGGCGACCGTTGAAAAAATGTATTTAATGTAAAATGTGCCTCTTCATCTTCTCCACAACTTTTATTTGAAAAAATGTTTGATTAAGACATAAATATAAGCGGTGCCTTGTAAAATGTACTTAGGGCCCGAAGTAAAGTGGGCTGGTGTCGTCCGAACTTGGTCAGAATGTAATGAGATCTAAGTTAGCACAGTCACATCTTTATCTCAAGTTCCAATGACAAACCCATAGACACACGTTTTCGCGATGTCTGTGTGTATGCGACTGAATGACTTCATAAAAAATAGGGCAAACCTGGCTTTTTCCTAGCAGTTTTTCTAACTAAATTGCACGTTTTACCTAACAATTATTGTAACAACATATATATGTACGACAGTTCCGCGGGACATATCCGACTCTGGGGATATAGTAGATTGATATCATCTTGCTTTGAGGGCGCCGGTAGCTCATTAGTATGCGTGCTTGTCTTCTGAGCTCAAGATCGTGGGTTCGAAACCCGACTGAGGCCCTTAGTTTATTTTATCTGGGAGGTAAAATAAACTTAAGCACGCCGTCCTTCGGATGGGACGTTAAGCGATGGTCCCGAGCCTGTACGATGTCAGGTACTCGTTAAAGACCCCTATCCTAGGTTTAAAAATTTAGGGTAGGCAAAATTTAGGACTCCCACAGTAGAGTCGGGCTCATGTCCACCAGAGTGACGAAAGAGTGCTCTGGTAGTAGGCGATATGACCATGTAGGTAAAGCCCGGGCATTAGTCATAAAACCTAACCTAACCTAACCACATCTTGCTACTAGCAAAACAGGCAATTCGAATATTAAATCTTCGGACCGCTACTGGTAACAGCCTTCTTATGCCTGAATGCGTGTAATTTCAGAGTTGCATAAGTGACATTTATTGCTATATCGGAAACATGAATGTGAACTGGAGCTTCAAAAGTACCTAATCTAAAGCAGTATGAAGTCCCAATTGGGGCTTATTGTATAAACAGTCAGCTGACTCAAACAATGCGGCAAATCAAGAGCGGAAGCAGCTCAAAATACAGGCTTGGGGATCCGTTCTTCTACACCATTAGACAAATTCAAAATAGGGCATCGAAAATAAGGGCAATTTTGGTAGCATTGGTAAATTTCCTCCAGGGAGTTGTCGGAACGAAAAAAGAAGAAGTTGCAACAAATTCACCATGTGTAATGCGAGTTGAAGGGGGGGGGGGGGGGGAGACGGAGTTCTTTGAGAGGTCCGGTACAGGGAGAGGGGGTGTGAGAAAACAGAATTAGGCCCACTTGTCTGTCTGTCTGTCGGTAGGGAGTAGAGGGGGAAGGTCCAAATTGGCACAAATTGGAGGGTGGGTCCCTCGGGACCCGGGATGCCCCCCCACCCTCCTCACACCTCTCACACTACGTGAGGGCATTAACGCTAGCCAGACCTCCTCCTTCAGGGAAGACGCTTCTATAAGAAAAAAACCAATCCCTTCAAAAACAAGACTTTTGTTTTCCCAGTCATAACTACCATGAACTACCGGAAGGACATATGCGGTCCATAACTAGTGAATATCTGATTAATATGATGGTCATAATCATTTTAAATTGCAATGTAATTAACATATACTTGAGAAAACTTTACCTTTTTATTATTTATTTAAATTTAATAAAGGGTGCAGTTTGCCATAGGGCCATAACATCCAGTCGTAGGTCAGGGAAGAGCTCGGGGACCGGGAACGGCGACGATTCTATTTGCACTGATTTCTTCTGCTCCCACCAGGAGACAAATCAGCTGAACAACGGAAAGTCGGTCTCCTCACTACGATCTTGTCCCGCGAATCAGCACCCCCCTGGCTTGGTCGCATTGCGGACATTCGAGAACTACATTTTCTCTAGTCTCAATGCCGCCGCACACAGTTGGGATTGTGACCTGATAATAACAGGGACATCCAGGGAAAAAATTAAAAAAATTTATTGGGAGGTGATTCAAGGCGAGAACCTGGGCCCTAAAGAAGCGGGTCTTTCTTGCTATAAAGAAGACAGGCTGAAGGCTCGTTTAGCGAGGTCTGTCCAGGCATCCAGGCAGGCCCTGACTTCAAAGGACAGGCCCTTTCTTTCCGACCATCCCAACCCCTCTTGCAAGGCCATGCAAATTGGCGATTAGTCAGCATTTAACATACCCAATTCTTATCTGGATCATCTGGCCAAATGTTACTTTAACTTTCCAAAACCAGACCATCAATTTGGCTTTCGACAAAGACATTCGACAATACACCAGTGCCATCGTTTGGTCGATTACATCGCCACCAGCTTTGAAAGAAAAGAGTTTTGCACAGGCGTATTTCTGGACATTGAAAAAGCGTTTGATCGTGTCTGGCACCCAGGCTTGCTATACACACTTAAAACTCACCTTCCTCACACATATTATTTAATACTTAAGTCATTCTTAGAGAACAGAAACTTTAGGGTGTCTGAGGGATCTTTTTCATCGCATTTTTTGGAGGTCAAAGCTGGAGTCCCCCAAGGAAGTTCCCTCAGTCCCCTACTCTTCTCTCTCTACACATCACACATTCCACAACACGAAAACACACTACTCGCTACGTACGCAGACGACACAGCCATTCTCTCAACACACTCAGACCCAACACAAGCAAGCTCACACTTACAGGAACATTTACACCAGCTAACAGATTGGGCCAACAAATGGAGAATAAAAATTAATGGAGACAAATCTCTGCAAACCACATTTACCCTCAGACACAACACTTGTCCACCAGTTTACATTAACAACCAGCCCATTCCTGCATCCGACACTGTACGATATCTAGGACTTCATTTAGACAGACGTTTAACTTGGACAACTCATATCAGACTGAAACGCACAGACCTCAAAAGACGATTTGGACGACTGAAATCCATCATCGGACGACGATCGACATTATCGCTTGAAAACAAACTTCACATTTACAACACTATACTAAAACCCATCTGGACTTACGGCATCGAGATATGGGGATCAGCCAAAAAATCAAACATACAACGCCTTCAGTCAATACAATCCATCATACTACGCCACATTGCCAATGCACCATTTTACGTTTCCAACCTCACATTACATAATGACCTCAATATCCCATTTGTACCTTCTGTTATCAAGACACGATATCAAAATTTTCACGACAAACTCCATCATCACGCCAATCCACTTATACAAGAATTATCTACAAACATTCTCCCCACAAATCCACCACGACGCCTCAAGCGGATATGGCAGAGGGACCTGCTCCAGGACTAGCCTGGACTCCTCTTCGGTCACGTACCTCAGCAGTACAGCCACGCACCTGACACTGCTCTATTTATCACAATTGCTAATGGCAAATGTTATTATGCCGTTGTAAATATATAAATAAATAAAAAAAAACTTTCCAAAAAGGATCAGTCTATTTTTTACAATCTTATACTTTTTTATATTCTTTTTATAAAGAAATATTGCAATCGTGTAGAAATCCGAGATTGAGTTTTCAACGCATTTCACGATTCAAGGTGCACTGAAAACGTTTCGACCATTTTCGCGAAGTTGTGTACTAACTTAGATGATCAGATTTTCGCCAGAATCAGACCAAAATTAAAAACACTTTACTTCGGGGTCTAAATATATTTTACATGATACCTCTTATATTTATAACAATCGAAAAACTCTTCAAATGAAAGTAGACGAAAGAAAATTAAAAAGGTTCGAAGGACGCCCGATTCGCTTAATATGTAATTTTGAAACTCATTTTTTTAAACCTTCGCTTGATTTACATGAAAACGGTTAGTGCGATCGAAAATTTGTTTTTTTACCAAAAATGTTACTTATCGAATTTCCAAGTGACACTAGGCCTTACAGATTTGAGGTAGGACCAGTATGACGAAAGGTATAACGCTCCATAGAACGTACGATAAAATTCTGTAGAAAATAGTTCAAAATAATGTTTGGATTGTAACGCACGACAACATAAATGGATACAATTAAAGAAAAAAATAATATGTAAGTGATGTGACCATAAGGCGACCAACCAGTTTTTGTGATCTTTCGTAAGGTCATTATGAGATAATTTTGAAGTGGGGGAAATAATATGTAAAAATGTGGTTGGTATAGGAAAATCCTATTATGGCCATATCACTTATATTTGGCAATATTCTAGGTGTAATGACCAAGAAGTCGAACACCTTAAAACATCAAACAAACAAACACTTATATTTTTATCCCCTGCGA
Organism: Aradus depressus; assembly: GCA_963662175.1. Classification (NCBI taxonomy): domain Eukaryota; kingdom Metazoa; phylum Arthropoda; class Insecta; order Hemiptera; family Aradidae; genus Aradus; species Aradus depressus. The sequence goes on along the minus strand of OY759214.1, from coordinate 44,491,986 downwards.
ATTCACATGTATACTAAACCTTCAAAACAGAGAAGAAAGCCAAAGAAAACTCTAAGCAAAAGACACTTGAAATAAACCATAATTCGTTTATAATACACTCCATTTCAGAAAATGTCAGTAATTTGCAGTAGTAATATGAGGAGTATAGCAAATGAAAAAAAAAAAATAGTGATTAACGTTAGCAATATATCCTTGAGGTGTCCAAATATTTTCTTCATTTCAATTCCTGTCTGTCTGTATGTATGTATATTTGTTTGAGCTTCTTGGGAAAGTGTCTGAATCTATTTCCACGGAATTTGCAGGGTAGTCCTTTCAAGGATCGTCTGTCTAACTTGGAATTTTAGCAGGCATCTCGAAATCTTGAAGGATTAAAGCATAATATGATTTTTTCAACGGTTAATTGGATTTTAATTAAATTATATATATATATATATATATATATATATATATATATATATATATATAATTAGCATCCTTATATGCCCAGTTCAAAAATAGGCCACGTGGTATCTTGGCATTTTGAACGGGGAGAGGGGGTTGTGGGGATGGCCCTAACATTAAATGAGAGCTGCGTCAACGGTTGATGTTTTTTCTAAAATAAATTTCACATGTAGTCGTAGCATCCTTAATGCCCAGTTCAAACATAGGCCACGTGGTATCTTGGTATTTTGAACGGGAAGGGGGTTGTGGTGGCTCGAGACATAACATTAGTGCTTGACTAGTTTTTCATAAAATCTCATACGTATAACTTATAACCCCGATTACAGTTACTGACCGAGCAACGCCGGGGTAACCTGCTCGTCTTTTATAATGAAGATTATATTTGAGGTAATGTAAAGAAGTAGGTACTGTTAAATATATTAGTGTACTTATCAGAACGGCTAGAGCACCACTAGCACTGCCAATGAACCGAACGAACAGTATCAATGGCAGTGTCTCTAAGTTGGAAGGAACAAAGGTGCAGGTGATTGGCCGATTGTCTCAGCCAATGGGAGCCTTTCTACCATCGCTATTGTTCCTCTAATCACCTCCATTAGAAGTCCAACACTCCATGCCTCCATTAGAGAGACCCGTTTACAACCCAACCGTTTCTAACCAACTAACTATTCCACACCATGACCGCTTCAACACTTATTGTACATCTTTAGAACAGGTATATTCGTTCCCCGTGTAAGGAAGACAAACACTTTTAAAAGATGAAGAGATTGAATTTGTATTTTCACAAAGAAAATGAAAATAACTGTATACAGTTTTTTGTCATTTTGGATTTTGTTATAATCTATTCAGTATAGCCTCTGATTTCGAGTATAGGAAGCAGCTCCGGTCAATCCTGCCTGTTCAGCTTATAACCGCACAATGCAACCGCCCCAAAAATATGTACTAACATCTGCGAGAATATTTCTAGTTCAGTCAGAGAAAGAGGAATAATGGATCACAATACGGATAGAAAATTAATATCAGAATTTCACATTTTTCGCCTTCCTGAACCCTCAAAAAAACGTTAAAAAAAAAAACAATGTCTTTCATAGTTGTAGTATGATCACGATAACACCAGACAGAATTCATCTATCGTCATGAAATTTCATTATCTAAGTATCTAAGGAAGATATCTATTGATTTTCAGACAAATCGAGAAAAGTGAGTATAAGGGTGAGGGTGAAGTATCTCAGTAGTATCTAAGGAGCCAGCAGTCTTCTCGTCCTGCTGCGGAGTTACTTTTAGATAGCCAGTTCTTTTCATCATAGTTTATACATCCGGAATCCGATCCACAAAAATATTGGAGTTCTCCATCAACTGAATGGGTTCCAGCTGTGGCTTAGATATAAAAGTTGGGATGGCTTGTGCTCAGGGACCTAAGGACACAGGTCCTGTGGTTTACTCAACAATGTTGTCTTGCATTGAAACAAGGCCCCTGTTAAAGAAAGGGAGTGGATCAGGAGTGGTGGGTGCTATTGACCAGAAGAGGAGGGACGGGACTACGTGGTGGCCAGGGGTGGCACGTAGATCGCGCTACGTGACCCCGCCGACATATTTATGTATTCCACGAGAGGGTGGAGGTCGATAGGCGCTAACAGGTAGTCACCTTCCAAGCTCCCACGTACCTACCCTCTCAATGGACCACCCTCAGCTGACCAGCTTCATTCACACTGACTGCAGCAGCGGCCGTCAGTTCATTGATGCGCAAGGGGGGTCGGTCCAAAGATTCAAGCAACACTCACTTTGGGAACATTATTATTCATTCACCTTCTTATCGCAGACAAAGGACGGTAGTACAAACCCTTCGCCTAATTATGGTACTCCATCAATTGCCTTGTTCAAGATTCAACTTAATTCCGCAGTTTATTATACATTTGATAGAAGTTAGGCAGCGACAGCTTTCCAATGTACTCAGAGCGGCGCGAAACTCATGAACTTGAAGGTTTGGTGATATTTTATTGTCTGAGGAGAAACTGAACACTAAACCATATCCTCATCTACGTAATTGCACAGTTATTTTTTAATACTCAGGAAACATTTGTTAATGTAAATGAAAGAAAGTGAATATGAAGATGGCTGATGTAGTGAGAAGTGATTATTTCGCAGGATGTCAAAAATAAGGTAGTCTGACCTCTCACAGATTTTTTATTTAAGTAAGCTAGCCGGCTTTCGAGGTTTCCCTCATCATCAGGCAGTCTACAAAAGAACATCCTTAATATGTAATATGAATAGCAAATAATTATTTTTTGCTATTCATATTACATATTAAGGATGTTCTTTTGTAGACTGCCTGATGATGAGGGAAACCTCGAAAGCCGGCTAGCTTACTTAAATAAAAAATCTGTGAGAGGTCAGACTACCTTATTTTTGACATCCTGCGAAAGAAAGTGGGTTTTCCCTACAAGGAATCAAAGTTAAAACCTGGAACAGAGATAAGCCAACTTACAAAATTCCCACAAATTTTATTTTAGAAAAATAACTATAGAAATACGTAAGGAACCCAGTGTTTTGGGATGGATAATACAATGACTGACCATCCCGGCAAAGAGATCTCTCTAGAGGTTTTAGGACATGCTTCAGGTTTGACGCCTATGACTATACTTAGGACAACTTCCCACAGTCCTCGTAACTGCATACGGGGCTGATTGAAGAGTTGCAGTTTCTCCACTTTCCTTGAATCTTTGCTGCCGACAACTTCTTTAGCTTGTCTTGTGTCAACTTCTAAGAAATTCAAGTTTGAAAGTTTCATCTTTCGTTTAAGATTTCATCATATATTGAGAAGTTCTCCAGAATTCTGACATTTAATTCCAGAGTAGTCTTACTGATTGGGATTTCTCAAGAATCCGAAGAAGGGTTAGAGCTATCTCCTTGGAGATCGTCAAGTGGCCAAGCCACCAGAGGATCCTCTTTGTGGGACACTCCTCTAACTGCGGTGGACTATGACGGACCTGGCTGGTGCCTAAGCAGCCTGGAGCTGAGTTAGCCATGGCTCGGAGCCGCATCAGGCACAAATCCTTCCTGTCAGAGCTCCTCCAACCGTGGTGGACTATGAGGGACCTGACTGGTGCCTAAGCCTGGAACTGAGTTGGCCATGGCTCGGAGCCGCATCAGGCACAATTCCTGCCTCTCGTAGCTCCTCTAACCGTGGTGGACTATGAGAGGCCAGGCTGGTGCCTCAGCCTGGAGCTGAGTTGGCCTTGGCTCGGAGCAGCATCAGGCACAACTCCTGCCTCTCACAGTTCCTCCAACCGTGGTGGACTATGAGGGACTTGGCTGGTGCCTCAGCCTGGAACTGACTTGGCCATGGCTCGGAGCAGCATCAGGCACAACTCCTGCCTCTTACAACTCTCCACTTCTTAACGTTCGCACTGACATCAAAATAAGTCTCTTTACTCGAGTTTGAAGTGTAGTCCACAGGATGTTCCGAGCATTTCTCTTGAAAGACCAATTTTGACCAGATAAACAAACAGTAGTAATACTTCGAACGGGAACAAAAAAAGTCGTCGGTGAATCCGACCCCCAGAACAATTAATCAATTAATTTTTCACACCTCTCCAAAACCAGTCGACCGTTTGAGCTAATAATCAATAGTTGGTTTACATAGAGGCTTCTAAATCCGCATACTAAATTTTTTGTCGATAAATTCATTACATCGGCCGTTATTAGAGCTTTTGAGTTAAGCTCCCTCCCCTGAACCCCCCCCCCCCCCCCTCACTCATTTGACTTTGCTTAAATTTAACAGGTGTTGTCCACTTGAGGGCGATACATTCAATAAAACTTCTGCAGTTATTGGGTTTTTTGAGTCCTCTTTGGCCCATTTGTCTGAAAATCAATAGGGCTTTGAATTTACAAATGAAATTTCGCGTCAATACATTCATTACCATGGCAGTTATTACAGTTTTTGTATTAAGCCTCCCCCTAATTCCCCCCTTTTGTTGAGTTATCCTTAGAAAACTCTGAATAAACAAAAAATTGTGTGTCGATATATTCATCCTATCCGGAGTTATGGTGTTCACAGACACACAAACTTTTTTTTTTATTTTTGGAAGCTGGAGGTCGGAAAACATAAAATTTCCTTAAAACCCCGCATCGAATTTCTGACCGACACTTCGCTTAGGGAGTAAAATCTATCAAGTCAAAAAGTATTTTGAGATTCTAAAATATTTCACCGCCAATTAGACAAAATGTGACACTTTTTATTTTTGAAGGAAATCTTGATATTTGCACAGAAGGGAAGAATAATGAAATGGTGCCATGAGGGTTTCACCAATGGGTACCATATCTTAGTCGCCATTTTTGTCGAATACATGTAACATATTATGTAATTTGTATTAACGTTCAGATGCTGGTTATTGAAATAGCATCAGATATTGTTAAATATATAAATAATCATGGAATTGTAATTTCTTGTCCTCTATTCTATATTTTTTTAATGAAAATAAATATATATTCAATAAAAAAAAAGGAAAAATAAAACAAACTTATTTTCGAAATATTGTCTATTTCACAAATTGTCGACTTCGGCATCACACTGTCGTCTTACTTTATAACTATACCTTCGGCATTACCTGATAGTGTAGTGCCGAAACGGATAATTTATGTACAATACATTTTTTTTGTGTGTGGAAAAAAAAAATCTACATTAAGCCCAAGTTTCTCAACCTTGAATTTATAAAAAGAAGAAATGTTCTTGAAAATAACCATGTTATTAATATTTAACCAGATTTTGAATTGTGAATTAGCCACCATATTACAAAAAATCTAAATTTTTGCTAACTGTGATCCATTTTGAAAGTTTGTTTCTAAGAAATTTAAGAGAAATGGAACATGGGATTTATTTTCCTTGCTCAGTTATTGTGCTGTGTCAAAGACATAGTAAGATGAAAGTTGATGCTAGGTGTCAGTGTTGCCAAATAAAAAAAAAAAAAAAAAACTTTCTCTAGGTTAATTAAAAATTGGCTCTCCTATGGAATAAAAATAGTCATTCATGCAACTTATAATTAAATTCAAATCATAATCCATACAACTAAGAGTTATAACTATTTTATTTTTTTTATTTTTATAATTAACCATAACCTCACGTTCAAATTTAGAGTGAAAACGAGAGATTTCTGTAAGTAGTCTTCTGTGAATTTTTATTTGAATTTTGATAAATAAATCAGAATTTTCCTTTATACAGATTAAAATTTAGAAAAAATCTAGATGTAACTTTTGAGATATTGATTTTCACAGTTAACTAAATATTTTCAACATATATTTTTGTAAACAGATCTGAATATTTCTTCTAATAATAAAAAGCTTCCATCTTTGGGGATTGCTATGCATTGGGGGGTTATGAAAAGATGAACAATTTTTTTTCGACCAATAGTATGAAGGGAAACTCTATATAAAAAATGGCGTCTTCCTCTCCCCTCCTCCCAACAAAAAGGATGAGCATGTCTGTGACATTTCTCTGAAATTAAGGAAAAAAGTTCTTGAACAGCAGGTATTATCGTAAATGAGAAAAACTCGATCTTGAAAGTTTTCAAGGTACTATACTTAGATAAGTTATTTGGCCCATGAGATGTAAGTTATAAACAAGAGAAAAAATTTGATAAAACTAAATATTTGAAGAAATATTGAAGCTACTCAACTTCGAATAATGGTCAAGGTAATTTTTAGGAGCAAAACATGAAGAATTTGTTTTTCGTTTTTAGCTTATTAGTCCAATTAAATATGGTAACTCCCTTCTCCCCACACGCACACATACACACACAAAAAAAAAAAAATTTTAAATAAAAAGAAAGACAGAAAGCGATTGAAAATGGAAGTTATAAAATAAACTTTATTACGTACACCTAGATGAATACAGAATAGGTTACACTGGAATATTACACTGAATCTCTCGATTTTCATATTGGTATTTCTGGTTACTCAGTAAAAAACCAATACCTAAGTATAATTTCAAAAAATATGCAATATCAAGACTGGTATTAATTTGCATATTGAGAAAATGATTTGAACGTGGGGTTAGGTAGGTAGAGAGAGAGAGTGATATGTAAAAATGGTTTCACATGCCCGGGTTCAAGAAGGCCTGTATTGTGCTTGTAGGGTCCGCAGAGGTCTGCGGGTGCAAACCAGGAATGTGTGAGGGCAGCAGCAGCGGCAGCGGAGCGAGCTAGACCCCCGCTATAGTCCATGGGAATCCCGGCGGTGTACGAAAACATATCATGACAAGCCGGTCGCCCGGGTAGTACTGAGGTGGAGAGGGGGCGGGTCAAGGGGGATCGTGTGGACTCGTGTGAGTTCGGTTCGGGCACGCCTCCTCCCCTACTCTCAACCACAAACAGTGGACCACGCCCACAAAATGGCCACCCCTCTACAGGCCAGGTTCAAGGCTGGCTCTGGTCGATACAGCTCTTCACTCCCTCTCTCTCTCTGTATTTCTCAGACCAGATATATAACAACAGATAATATTTCACCCATCATAAACATAAATATATAAATCAACAACTCAAATCTGTCGTAAATATTCCAAGTCCGAGCACTGCAAATGGAGAAAACCCACTAATGAATATATATATATAATTTTAGGTGTGGATTTCTCTCCTGATTATATCATATATATAAAAAGAAGGTAATATGATAATATTTATGATATAAAGACAATGTGTCTACACCACGGATAGAGATACTCTGTCGTTCACTGTAAACTATGTCAAGGAAACTACTCAAAATAATAATTTCTGTTTGTACTGTGTCCTGCATACTAAAATAATGTAGGGGAATAAAAGATATAATTTAGGAGGAATTTTTTTTCTTACAAAAAATAACTGATGACATGATCGAAATATGAAAAATCCTTAGGGGTTGTCTTCTTGATCATGTTTCAAAACTCATGGATGCCCAACATTCATTGAAATCAAGTTAGTTATTATGACTCATGCCCAGGCTTTAACTACAAAGTCATATCTCCTACTACCAGATCGCTATTTCGTCACTCTGGTGGACATGAGCCCGACTTGGACTTGGAGTCCTAAATTTTACCTACCCTAAATTAATATTCACCTAGGATAGAGGTCTTTAAGGAGTATCTGACATCGTACAGGCTCGAGACCATTGCTTAATATCCCATCCGAAGGACGATGTGCTCTAGGTTGTTCAATTCAAAACAATAGTAAAGTAATGGGTTGGCACATAAAACATTTAAGTTTTGCCGATATTCGGTGGACTATAGTTTAGACTGATAGATAAGTAAATAGATAATAATGGGTTCAGAACAGGATGGCAATCTATAGATAGCTGGGAGATGAGGTGTGTTTATCAACTATTTGCTGGAAGCGCATCAGTCAGTGAATTTCTGACTGGTGTTGTCAGGGCCGCTAAAACAAATTGTCCGGTCTATACTTTTGGAACGAAAGATACAAATATTGTATATAAAATATATATAAATATATATATTTAGTAAACAAGGATTAAGAAACACATGTTAAAACAATGTAAAACGGATAAAAAAACGAAACGTTTACTCATCGATAAAGATTGGAACTGTCGGTAGACTAAGCAATTGTCCTTTTTCTTAATTATTAAATTTCATTTAAATCCTTACTTTAAAAAAAAAATAAAATAATAATAAATAAAGAAAAACAAATAAATAACATTATTATTTGATAATAGTAATAAAAGTCGGCACGAGATCCCCCGACATGCCACAGCGATGAGGCCATCCTAGTTCCTCCTATCCAATCGAGGTAGAGGTAAATCATTTTTTATATAATTTTTTTGTTCTGTTTTTGGTCCTTTATCAAAGTATTCACAATTTTAAATGCTATATTCCTATAACGCATTTCGTAAGGTTCCTGAACAACTAACTGTCTTCCTTCACTGTTGGGAACGATCTTCATTCTCTGGCGGTCTTCGTTAGTATTATAGGACAGTTATCCTGTTAATCAATTCGACGAATTACTTGCCAAAATAGTCCCATATCCTTATCATAATCCTTAGTGTAAATAAATTTAGTAAACATTTTCAAAACTAGAATTTAGGTTCGTTTCCTTTAAATATTCGTTAACCGGGGTTGGCCTATATCTTATAATATCTATATTTTTTTCGACTTCTAAATCGGGCACCCATAGAATTAGAATATCTTAATCTGGATAGGGGGTGGGTGTGTAATTGGCTTGAGGGTGAAGCACACATTACATAGGGCAGTTGTTATCTTTACAGCCCTTTGTTTGGCAGAGCCCTTTCGGGTAATGACCCAACTCTCAACCTCTTTATCAATTAAGGCATATCCCTCCACATCACAAGAAAAACTAATAGGTACATAACAGCTGATTGTACATTTAGATTTGTTCATATGTGCGTCCTTTCTGCCATATTTAAATTTTATAAAATTGTAAAAAAATAAGAACATAAAATAAGTCGTCGGCGAATCATCGGCAATGTACTTCCTCAGAACGAATTAATCAATTAACTTTTCGCTCCTCCTCCAAAACCAGGCGAACGTTCGCGCTAATATTCAACAGCTGACTTACATAAGAGCTCCTATATCCTCATTCTGAGAGATAACTGCTCCATTTTGTATCGATAAATTCGCTACATCTCGATAAATACATCACATAACATCGGCAGTTATTAGGTTTTTTTAAATTCAGCCCTCTTCCTTCCCTTCAGCCGATAACCCTGAAAGTTAACAGGTCCATTGGGTTTTGACTTTAAATATGAAATTTCATGTCGATACATTCATTACATCGGCAGTTATTGGTGGTTTTGAGCCTTCCTCTGATACCCCTCTTCCCTTCTGCGATTTCGCTGAAAATTAATAAGTGTCGTTTTATGGGGTTTTGAATCACATACGAAATTTTAAAATTCATTACAACGGCAGTTATTCGAGGATTTGAGTTAAACCCCCTCCCCTTTGCCCGATTAGGCTGTAAATCGACGGATGTTGTTCTTATAGGGTTTTGATCTCATATATAAAATTTTGTGTCGATATATTCTTTCTATCGGTAGTAAGAGTTTTTATGCTGAACTTTCCTCCTGATCCTCATCTTCCCTTTGGCCGATTTGGCTGAAAAAACAATTGATGTCGTCGTTCTGGATTCACAATTTCGTGTCGATACATTCATTCTATCGTGTTCACAGACACATAGACAAACACCTAGAAAGACAGATTTTTTTTTTTCATATTTGGAATCTAGAGGTCGGAAAACTCCGCATCAAATGTTGATTACGTAACTTCCCCTATACTTCGTAGAGCTGGTGAAGTAAACAGTTTAGTAGTTTGGAATCCTTCCGCAACCGCATTGAGCCGCGGGGCGGGCCATGTCTGTTAGGCCAACCTCACATTAGGCAATTCTGAAGCAACGCGACTGATACCAAGTATCAGCCATTTGAGTTGCCTGTGGGTATGATACCCGTAGGCAACTTTTCTCCTCACACTGAGGATACTGTGCAGCGACTAGGATCTCTCCAGTCTCCATCTAGCCGTGGCGAGAAGCTGAGTTGTTCACCATGTCAAGTGAAGATTCTTCAAGTGATGAAGATGTCGTTGTGTCTTATTATTATTATTATTATAGAAAAAGGAAAATCCGAAGATTATGGTGCCATCCTTACATCAAAAGGAATGTTAACTATTTGTTGGCGCTAAAGAGCTGGAAAAGTCGGATTTCAAGTTCGTAGCATTCTACCGAATGACGAAAGAATCATTCTTACACTTAATTGGCATTGTTGCTCCATCCATAAGACAAAGGAACACACAAATGCGGGAATGTGTGAGTGCAAAAGAGTGTGTTCACTAGCCATTGCGAGGCGACGCAGGAGACTCAAGGGACGGGTGACCTTCCTAGCAGGTCGCTTGAGACTGGTAGGATACGCGTCTCCTGTGAGTGGCGTCGTTTGTGTTTCCCCACCACTCTACATAGAAAGTGACTTCTAAGATACCCTCAAGATACTTGAGTATGTCGCGTCGCTTCGGAATTGCCTAATGTGAGGTTGGCCTTAGTCCATCCCTGCTTGAGTTATATGGAGACACCCTTCTTCGTATTACTTCTTTGCTACTCCCTATAAAGAAACACTAGCGCAAAAGATTCATTTTGATGGAGTTGGGATTCTGAGATAAATGATAACGAAAATTCAATTGACCAAATATATAAGAATGAGTGGAGCATAAAGGTTGGTATATTGTGATCTAGATGGGTTGGGGAGGTGAGAGACGAGATTCAATAGGAACTGACCTCTTGTTTATGGGAGGCCCCACTTGGCTACAACACAATGCCCTTGCAGTAACGATAAGGGCAAGACCACCCTACCGCCTTATCCTTATCCACCCTCCGCTTGGCTCCATTTCCGCTACACTCTTTGTTACTTCCGGGTGGGGGTCCTCTCAAGAGAATGACACCCCTTCTCCTTATAGCTTTTCTTGGTCGAAGCCAATTTCATTAGTATTTACTATTTTTTTTATATTATGCGTATTTACAATTGATTCAAACCATAAGTAAATTCGTTGACATTTATGAATAATAGGACAATGTAAAATAATAAATGTCAATACGTACAATAATAACTAAATATTATAATAATACAAAAACCAAAAATACAATAAAAATAAATATAATAATAAAAATACAAAAACCCGATGAGGCCATCCTCATTTCTCCAAATTAATGGAGGTAGAAGAGGCCACGTGATTCCCCGAACCATCTCGCTCTGCCAGCCTCTGTCCAGCAGTGGTGGCTAACCGAAAGCTTAATGTGAATGCATGAGAGGAGAAACAGGCCAATGCCGGCACTCCCTAAATTAGATAGTTAAATAATAGCTAACAGGTCTCTCGACCAGGACCGCCTCAGCCTTCGAGGAGAGTTGTCGGAGAGAATGGGATGAATATTGGGCAAAAGGATTTTCATGATAGGAAAGTATATTTACGATTAGACCAAAATTCAATATTATTTACTTGAAACGACATTTCGGGCCCCTTAATACAAAAATTGGAAAACGATCGATCTAGTCTCTTGCTATACATCAAAATAACTTATAAACTATATACAAATACGATATTTATTTGAATTTTAAAATAGATAAATAATAGAAGTGAGATATATAATTAGTGATTGATATTAATAAAAATAGATAAGAATACATACTACTGATTTTGAATTATAAATATATGTTATATTTATATTTCTTTAAGAAAAATCTGTTTCAGGACGATATTTAGAGAGATTAGAGAGGTCACAAGGATTGAAATATAAATGTATAAATTAATAAATGAAAAAATAACAATAAAGTAAATAGTAAAACACTAATACAATTAATGGTAATAAAAATATTAAACAAATGTAATTACGATAGAAATTATAGGTATTGGTGAAAATAAAAATGAAAGCAACATATGAATTAAAGCTATTTTTGGAACATGACTTTTATATGGTGGACATATATCTAAGAGAGGTATACAATTTCACTACAAACTTGCAGGATATCACAACAAAAATATCTACGAGTATAGTACTCACACAGGTGTCAGAAAATGACTTATGATCATGTGCTAATAAGAAAAGCTTGTGATGTTTGTGACTACTATTGAAGGAGAGAGTGAGTCGTCTCTCCGAAATCCATTGAAAGTTTCTTGTGCCGTACAAGGCCGTCTGTTTATGGTTCAGTTTTCAGTTGAGCTACACCCCCACTACTTATCCAAGAACCTTCTCTCAAGGAGGTGCAATAAAACCCAACAAATCCCACGGATTTGGTATCTTCATCCACTCCATAAATAATTCAAGAGCTAAACGCTACCATTTTTTTTTTTTTTTTCTTCGGAGGTTTTTCTTTCTTAGAATTTCTCTATTTTTTTTTATTTTTTTTTTTGGTTTAAGTTGTGAAAAATGAGGGTTTTACAAGAACGAGTGATGCATACCTTAGAGGGGAGGGCGGTGAATCCGTTGTTAGACAGGAGACATGCTAAACGAACCCTCAAACCCTATAGCATAGCTAGCTCCCCCCTCCCTCGTCAATAGGTGAATAATGGAGAGGACATGCTAGCCTAATCAGGAAACAGATTAGCACAACAAAATATAAAAAGAGGATTTTTTTTGTTTGCGGGGAGATTCTTGTCAATGTTTTATTTTTTGGTTGTACCGCTTTGTCACCCCCTCTTTCTTCAATATCTTGTGATAATAAAAATAAAATAAAATTTAATAAGAAATTAATAATAAAATGATCATATTTCCTGTAGAAATTGGCTGGTCTTCCGAAAAGGGTGTTAATAAAAAAAATTCAATTTGTAATTACTTCATTTGGATTTCTTCTAAAATATAATTCTGAGATGCCAGCAAATTTTTCTAAATTTGCAAAATGTTCAATCTAATCCAAAGATATTTTATTTGGTTGAAAGGGAAAATTAATAGAATATAATCGAGAACAAAATATTGGGTTTATTTACACTTAACCTACATAATAAAGATAAAAAATAAATTTGGAAAATAAGGATCAATTATATATAAAAGTTCTACTATTATCTAATTCCTAAAATTTCATGAGTCTTTTCTCTGTGGTCATTCTTCTTTGGGCATATCTAATTTAATAGAGGGCGCCGGTAGCTCAGTGGTATGCGTGCTTGTCTTCTAAGGTCAAGATCGTGGGTTCGAAACCCGACCGAGCCTCTTAGTTTATTTTATCTGGGAGGTAAAATAAACTTAAGTACGCCGTCCTTCGGATGGGACGTTAAGCGATGGTCCCGAGCCTGTACGATGTCAGGTACTCGTTAAAGACCCCTACCCTAGATGAATAAAAATTTAGGATTCCCACAGTAGAGTCGGGCTCATGTCCACCAGAGTGACGAAGAAGCGCTCTAGTAGTAGGCGATATGACCTCGTAGTTAAAGCACGGGCATTAGTCATAAAACCTAACCTAACCTAATAAACATCTAATTTAATTTTAAAAAACACTACCTTCTTTCTGTAGCTCACTCACAATTGTCCTTCTCTTCTTTATTATATCATTCCTTATAATACTCAATATATTGATGGCTAATTCATCAAAAAAATGTCAGGTCATTTTTCTATTTACATTTTCATACAATGTCTACACTCATGTCTCCCACTACACTGATGTGTTGTGCTCGTTTCATGTCCATCACTGCACTGCTGTGATGTCTAGATGTACACAGCCGGCTTTCGTTGCCTCGACCGTCTTTTGTCCTTTCTCACTCTTTTTAAATAAAAGCAAATTTATTTACTCTTTTTATATTTATTATTATAAAATTAATTACTAATAATGGAAGCCATGGTGCCCGTGCGGGCTAGAGCGTAGGGCTTTGGTCGCACGGTCTCACCATGGTTTGCGGGTTCGAATCCCGTCCGGGAGTGAGTTTTATTTCGTAGATAGAACCCGGGGCCATGGATGTCGTAAATAACTAGGTAACAACACCTTTGTAAGAGTCATGGCTAATATGCATAGACAAGGCCAAAAAAAAATTACTAATAAGTTAAACAGCTGTTTTCATAAAAAATTCAACATTTTGGCGCTTCTCTTCTTTTAAAAAAAAAGGCATGACTAGGCCACTCTCTGCAGTAGGGCTGAGTGTACTCATATCTGCAGAAAACCAAGCCCGAGACTGATTCAGTCCAAAGAGCCCGGTGGCGCCATCACAAGCCTACCCAGCACACGCACGCCTCAGGATGAATTGTTACTCCCATTGTTTAATTTCTAACCAGAACGACCAGAATGTTTCATTAGACTCCACACTGTACGGGTGGGATGTGCCACTGATAATGATGCAGTTGAGTTGAAAACCGGTTCTGGTTTATTTCTATGTATAGAATATTTCATCACTTCAGTATCATGGGAGTGATAGTTTGCCAATAAAGGAAGGGAAACGTTTAGAAAAAAAAAAGCCAACTCCTCGTTAGTGATTCCAGTCTCGATGAACTGACTCATTGACTATTTAAATGAGAAGCTGACAATATGTCAACTGAAGAAGCCATGCAAAGCTAACACAATTCGCCACTGACTTGCCTCCTAATCATTTAGACAAGAGAAAACAGGAAGCTAACACACTCATAGCTCTTGGTTCTCCAGGAAGGTCCAGGAAACAACAAAATATATGTGGGGGGGCCATTACAGGAATGGACGACATTTTATTTCGGAGCTTAACTTAAGTACATTGTAATAATAATAAATTTATTTATTATAAACCAATACTAATAATATTTTGGATATGAAACACGATTCTTTATTGTGGTTATTTTATTATTTTTGAACAGTGAGAATAAAATTCCGTTTCCATGTAAAGGGTTTCCTCTAACATGAACATTTTTAGTTGAAATTAAAACTTTTTTATTGTATCTATTGACTTCAAGAAGTGGGGAAGGGCATTATACATTATACAAGATAACGCTTATATTTACATCCTAATCAAAAATCTCTACAAATAAAAATAGTAAAACCGCCCTAGAATATAGTTTTGAAAACCAATATTTATTACACGTTCGATCGATTTACACGAAAATGGGTTAGTTCTTTCGAAAAATTGGTTCTCACCAAAAACGTTTCTTATTAAAATTCCAATCGCTAGTCTTCAGATTTGAGATAACAACAATGTGACCAAAGCTATAGCACCCCAAGAAATGTAAAGTAAATGTTTAAAAGTTTAAATTGTAACTCATGGTAACGAATTTTAAAATATCGCTTTATTATTGGTAGTCAGTTATTATGACTTATGACCCGAGCTTATATCCTACTACCAGAGCACTCTTCCGTCACTCTGGTGGAAATGAACACGGAAGTACTAAATTTTGCATACCCTAAATTTTTTTATACACCTAGGGTAGGAGTCTTTAACGAATACATGACATCATGCAGTCTCGGGGCCAAAATTAATTTTAGGTAGGAGGAGAGGTGAAAGTGATCTATGCAAAAATAGTTGGTATAAGCAAGTCCTGTAAAGGCCACGTCACATATGTTTAATGTTATTCGAGAATAATGTTCTCGATTACAAGTTATAATTTGTAAACGTTCTAGACAATTCCAGTTCAGTTTTCAATCTGACCAATGATATTTCATGGATTATTCTAGGGATAATAGAGACTGGAGTGAGTATGTCAGTTTTCTTATGAATTAAGATAGTGTACAGTTGGACAGTTAGTCAGTTAAAATGTAAATATTAGTAAATAGTTGCTTTTATTGTATATTTTTGGCCAATTTCTAACATTTTGTTGTGAACTGAATTTTTCATATATTATTTCTTTTGAACTACAGTGATTTTTATTAGTTATATTTTAAGACAACTGTGTATTCTATCCTCACATTTTAAGTTTGTTGATTTTTCCGTTTTTTTTTTCAGAGGTTTCTTTTTTATTTTTATTTTTTGACAATATTTCGGGACACTTCCACGTCCCTTTATCTGGTCACCATATGAACCGTTCATAGTGACCAGAAGAAGGTGGGTGGAAGTGTCCTGAAATATAGTCAAAAAAGAAAAACAAAAAAAAGAAGACACCTCTGGAAAAAATCAATATATTACATATACATCTACATTTTGAGTTTGACAAGTTTTCTGGACTGGCAGGATCATTAATCAATTGTTCAATGTGGACTGTACTGTTGATTATTTATTAAGTCATGAGAAGACCGGGGAAATAAGCTCCAGGAAAGACAGGAGTAGACGTTAAAACGCAAATCTGAGGCGGGGTGCGCCAAGCCTGCAGGTACGGCTGTACATGAACGCCAGTAATTAGTTGGACGTCGTTAGCGTGAAGTTCCATGATATCATCCACAAACCCAAAGATTGACATATCTCTATAAAATTTCGTGTTGAGAGAGAGAGAGCGACAGAGAAGTGAGTGAAGATAGAGGCCAAGGTTGGTGGTACGCCGAGGCACGCGTGACGTATTGACCAAGTACATGGACCGATCGGACACGGTTCGGCACGGATCATCCTGGTCCCAGCTTCCCCCTCACACTCACCTCACTAAACCGGCAACAGTCTATCTTCCAGTGAATATCACTCATCAACTTTTATAGAGTCGGGCTCATGTCCACCAGAGTGAGAAAAGTGCGCTCTGGTAGTAGGCGAAAATACCTCGTAGTTTGGAGTAGCCATATCAATGTCAATACAGGCCCTGAAGAAGGCTCACAGAAATTCTACGAGTTCATTTTTATCGAACACAAGCCCGATCTCCCCTTTCCTACATTCTTCTTCAAGTGCGCCATCCGGTTTGCCTTCTCGGAAGAAATATTATTTGGTTTCAATTGATCGTAATGGATCTCCTCATCGTTATTTCAAGAAAAGCTACGTCAATTATTTGTACATAGAAGTCAAGCTGGAAAAAATCTGAAAATTTTCCCGGTAGAAGGAATGTCCGGCCGAAAAGGGATGACCACAATTTTAAGGAAGGCTATGGCAGATGCCTTCTACATAGTAAGCTTTCTATACACTCTGTAAATAGTTCAAAATATTTGTTCTAAGATAAATATCAGCAATAGCCCTCTCAACAAAATATAGAATTATTTGTGTTACTAACGTCCCCCCCGGGCAACAATAAAGCACCCCCGATGGGCTCTTTGTTCCACTCTTCATGTGGGTTCGTGAATAATTAGTTATTGTGACTCATGCCCGGGCTTTAACTGCGAGGTCATAACGCTTACTACCAGAACGCTCTTTCGACATGAGCCCGACTCCTAAATTTTGTCTAACTTAGAATTTTAGTCACCTATTTGACGAGTATCTGACATCGTACAGGCTTGGCACCATTGCTTAAAGTCCAATCCAAAGGACGGCGTGCTCAACGTTTTTTCACCTCCCAGATAAAAAAAAAAACATAGGGCCTCGGCCGAGTTTCGAACACACATTCTTGAGCTCAGTAAGAAAACACGCTACCTCTGACGTAAGTAAATGGGCGCCCGCAGGGTTCGTGAATAAATGGTCAGCGACACTAACTCGGAGGTGTCAATGGCTGGCCAAAATGAATAAGAATGATTTCCTGTTAATCTCTAGACTCTCCGGTTCTACAGCTTTGTTTATAAAAATTTAGTTAGATCACATTGACAGTTGAATCGTTCATGTTTGTTAATCTCTTGACTCTCCCGTACTATGAATCGTTCATGATTGTTAATCTCTAGACTCTCCCGTCCGCTTTGTTTATAAAAATTTAGTTAGATCACATATGACAGTTGAATGGTTCATGTTTGCTTGTTTCATAAGCAGTTTACCTCTGATATAAACCCCAAACAAATCCTCATCCCCTATTCTCATACATAATTCATAATCTTCACCTTCATCAGTTTTTTTCTTCCGTTTATCATCATGGTGCTATGAGGGATCCCCTTTAAAATATTTGAGAAATGATGCTAGGAAGGGCTTAGTCCCCGAGGGAGGAGACTCTGATATCTGCAGTATAACCACTTTATTTAACTGTGTGTCCCTAAACTCTTAACTGTGGTGAGCAAGAAGGAAATCTGAAGTGCAACCAAAAAATTCATATTTCAGATCAAATTAACTTACGTTAAATATTAAAAAATTATTAGTATACATTTTATGCAAAATATTTAGTGCGGCTTATATAAATAGTACGTTAGAATTTTGAGAACAAGATTTCACATGTGGTAACTTAGATCTGAATATATTTTGAACAACAATAACGTAATTAATTAGGTGCTTCGGAGCCTAAGTACATTTTACAAGATACCGCTTACATGTATCACATAATCAAAAATCTCTTCAAATAAAAGATGTAGAAAAAAATGAAAGGCAGATTTGATATGAAACACGATTTTTTGAAGGCCTCCCGGTTTACAAGATACATGCGAAAACAGTCTTAAAATGACTCTGGAAACCCATTTTTTTAGGCGTTAGCTTGATTTACTCGAAAAAAGTTAATCCTATCCAAAATTTGTTCCTACCAAAAATGTTCTATATTAAATTTCCAACCATTAAAATCCTTTCAGATTTTTGAGATAGAACCAAAAACAACCAAAGCTTCAAAGAATGGAAAATAAATTACCATAGAAAATAGTTATTATAAGCTATTTTTAAATTGTAGTAGTAATAATTAGTAAATATTTTTGTTAATGGTAATTTTTTATTAAAATAAAGAAAATAAATATGTGATGTAGCCATAACGAACTTTTTTTTACCAACCACATTTTTACAGATCACTCTCCCCCCCTCTCAAATTAATTTCAAACTTACATTACTGGGTATTAGAAAGTCGTAATACTCAGAGTGATCTATAAAAACGTGGTTTGTATAAGAAATTCCTCCTATGGCCACATCAGATATTTTCGCAACTTGCTGGGAGAGGTAATAAGTGTTTTTCCTAATTTATTTTCACCACGCTTTTATTCAATGCATGCCAATTTTTTTTGTCACTTTCTGAAAAATTATGTCCAGCAAATGTGTGAATCATAATAATTAGCCTCCAAATATCAATGTTAATCAGACTCAGATTTGACGAAATAACTTATACAGACAGAGAAAAATATATTCTTGCGGGAAGAATAATATTCTTGTGGCAAGAAAGAATGGTCTTGCGACAAAGCAAATTTCTTCTTGCGACAAAAAAGTTTTATTCTGTATTTCGTGTCGGTGATAGGGAATAGTAGACACCACTAGTTGATAGGGAATAGTAGACACCAGTCGGTGATAGGGTGTAGTAAACACCAATAAGTGATAGGGTATAGTAGACACCACACTAGGTGATTCTCTCGATGAGAATAGAGATTTACTATTATATTATATTAGAAGATAATGTCAAGAAGATATCTTCTTGCCGGAAGAATATAGTTTTCTCCGCGCATAAATTGTAACTATATAAAGAAATGGTAAAAATTATTTTTATTTTCAATATGTTCATTTTATCTAGAGAAAATCCAATGGTTTACGATTAAAATTTCGCTCACTGAAGGCTATAATTTAAAATAGAAGAATAAATTAGATTTAAGACTGCAATTACTGTGGTGGTATGAAATAGTGTCATAATAGATGATGTAGGATATTTTTGCCATTGTCCGAAGATTGTATTTTGGGATGATTTAGACCGCTGGGGAGGGGTGATGTGGCTGAAAGGATTCCACGTCATGTTGGATTAGGCCGGGAACATCCCCGACTGACACCAAGTTTAGGGAAACAAATGGTTCTAATATGTATTAGCCTATTATCTGAGGGGGCTTATGTCTTCATAATGCTCGTACCATCCGATATTGGGCTGCTTTACAGGCCATCTATACTAAGCTTGACAACCTCATAACCTCTCTCATACATATTTTATACGTAGGTATAGTAATTGGGTAAGTTGAAGGACATTTTAAAGTATCGAAATATATAGTTAATTTTTATTTTACCAAAAGGAAAGTTATGCAATAATGAAAATATTCAAATAAAATATATGTATATAACACATATTTACATGTTTGCCACACTAATTGTACCAATACACTAGATAAAAAACGCCGTTCTTCAGGTCCCGAGCCTATGCGATATCAGGTACTCGTTAATGACCCCTACCCTAGGTGAATAAACCTGGATAGGCAAAATTTAGGACACCCATAGTTGAGTTGGGCTCATGTCCACCAGAGCACTCTGGTAACCAGCTATATAGGATTTCTAAAAGTGTCAACAATTCTATGCAATATTATTGGCCAGCATTTAACAAACCTAAGAACTTGTGGAACCTAGAACGTCTGCAAGTGATGACTTGATGTAAGGCTATCTTTTTAGACGAAGCAGCAATGAGGTAACTTAAAAAAATTAGGTGTGCCTCAGCCATATAAGCGCACGGTTGAAGTGTGAAATTTCTTTTAAATAAACAAATTAATAAATATATATATTTATATACATTTTATTTTATTTTTATTATAAGTATAACCATTTTAAAGTAGGTGAATTTTAGGTTAATAAAGGACAATAAAAATATTTACAAAATATATTTTATTGATCTTATACTTCACTGTTACTTACAAATGTTACCAGTGGTTTGTAATAACTAAAGTGCGATATAAATATTCTGGTATCGACTTTGTGGAGATATCTTGTAATAACACCATCTATAGTTTGTACCATGTTTGGTTGTAGATTGTTTTGGTTTGTCAAATTTTCCTTTAAAAACATTAATTAACGGTATTGATGATTCTGATGCAACATTTATATTAAAATCTCCTCCAAGAATTATTATACTAATAATAATACTGTATTTGCTCTTGTCTTGCACGGAATTGTGGAACACATTCCGTTGAAGTTTTTTGCTACCTGCTGGAACTCAATAGTTTGATTTATTGATAATTCTCTAAGAATCGATATATGAAGTGGATGTGGCTGGCATCGAATGAACGAGACGGCTCGATGGCAGAAGCAGGACACGTGACATTCTCCTGTGTGTGACACTGTCCTCTATTAACGATTAGTTCGACTCACTCCTTTTCAAAGGATCATCACCTCTCCTCTCTCTCGCGAGTTTCTTTTTCATTTTCTTTCTTTATTTTTTTTTCTTTAACCTTTCCTCCGCCGAGGGCAAGGTTCGAAGTGGTCTCGAGCTTGATAATGTCGTTACAATGGCTGAGGGAATAGTATAATCCATTCTATATACATTAAGCAGAGGGGGGGGGGGGGGGGGGGGGGGGCATTCCTCCTTCCATTAATGTGGTTTTGCGGAAGACATCGCCATTCGTGATCAACAGTAAGAGTCCGATTCCCTTCAAGAACACCTTTCATCCCTTGAGACATGGTTCCGCAGATGGAGGATCAAGGTTATCGATAAGAAATGAACACACATCACCTCCTGTCACTGTTTGTAACACAGCCCTTCTCGTTGTGAATCGGGTCCGCTACCTTGGATTATTTATTGACATACGCCTGACTTGGAATCCTCACTAGACTTAAGGAACAAGAACTTTATATACTTAAACTCTTATTATGAATTTTAGACAACAGATCGTATCCTTCGAAATATCACAAATACTACTCCTTTTTACGTCTCCAATGCTATCTTTCACAATGACCTCTAGATGTAATCAAATCCCGCTACAGAAAATTCTACGCCAAGCTATCTTTTTACCCTAATCCTTTAGTCCGAAGACTTGTGAGAAGAACGCTTCCTAATGTTCATGTTTGGTGGATTGCCATCTCAGCCTGTGGACTATTTCTCTCATCAACTATTACTCATAATAATGTGTCATTAATAAATGATTTTTCCTACAATATATCGCCTACTACCAGAGCACTCTTTCGTTGCTCTGGTGGACTCTGACTCCACTAAATTTTGCCTTTTATTTTAATTTAATTTATATCTTTATTGTTATACATTTAGTTCTTTTAAAGATAGGAAAAGCATATTTTAATTTTAATTTATTATTATATATTATGTTATTAATATTCTCATGTCATCAATAATCATTTTATTAAATGAATAAACATCATTTCACGAATATCATATTAAATTAGTTTATTTTTTAGAACAATTTTAGTTTTACTACTGTTATTGAAAGAAAATTTAACAAATTCCTAACTGATTTCCTAGTTGAAATTTCAACCTTTTCCTGATATATGAGAATGGTTCGCATGGAAATTTTGTATTATTTATGAACAACCTTTGGCTGCAGTGAAGTGTGAGAGTATTTTTCTTTTTGGGGTCCCTCGGTTATTTCACGGAGGAAGATGCAAGTTGATCACTGCCAGAAGTGCAGGGCGGACAAGCTTTATTTCACACAAGAGTGCTTCTCCCTCGGCCGGTCATCATCAGTCAACACACTCAGTCCCCTCCACTGCAACTGCATTCTTCTACAGGGAGACTGCTCCGGAATGTGAGAGTGCATTTTCTAACGATTCAGTACACATTGCAGCACAGTAAACCGGAAAAAACACTGAAGATCTACGGAATAATCTGTTTTACATGCGGTCGTAACAGGACTTTTTTAAACCAACCATTTTTTCACAGATCAACCCCCCCCCCCCCCCCCCCCCCTATTCTCATATTCATTTTAAACTCGCTTTATAATAAGGTATAAGAATGTCTTATGAAAGTTATGGCATCAGCGGGTTGCTTCGTTTCAATGTAGGTTCTGCGTAATTCTGAGAGTGACTTCCCTTCAATGCCAGTAGGTTCTGCGTAATTCTGAGAGTGACTTCCCTTCAATGCCTATTTGTGTGAGAGAAGGGAGAGTTTTATATTTTATTTTTTCTTAATTACATTTTTTTTTTTTATAAAAACATTACAGTACTTTATATACTAAAGGTAAAATTTCTATAATATTATATATTTTCTAAAACCTTTATAGATTGTCACTTGTCTTTACTATTATCAATCCCAATATTGTTACGAACTCATTTATTGCAACTACATATTTGGTAATTTTTACATTTTTACTTATGAACTGTCCTAACTCAATAATCCATAGAATTGTCTGAAACATCTACAAGTGATTAATGACATCGAACAAACGATCGAACCAGATTATTTGAATGAAAGTAGTTAACTTATCAGTTAGATGAACATAATATCTCTACTGTAAGTAGGTTATTTATACATATGTATTCTTTGTTGATTTAGAATGACCTGGGACAAGTCCTATTTCTTTAACCTTGATACTTACGATTATCATTCATTTTTATTTGTCTATCGATTTATTGAGTTTACTCATATGTTCATCAGTTAGCTTTCATTGAAATAATCTGGTTCGATGGTTTTGTGTTTAAAAGTAGTTTTCTTTATTTTAAATGTCATTAATCCCTTGTAGATCTTTCAGACAATTCGGGAGAGAGACTGGAGTGCGTTAAGACAGTTCATAGGTTAAAATTTTCGCCAGTTTTCGAATATTTTGTTGGCAATTTACTTTTCCAAATATAGATTTTTATTAGTTATAAAAATACAGTTGTGCGTTTTCTCCTAACATTTTGAGAGTTTCTGACCACATGATATTGCATAGAATACTCTACGCTTTTTAAAATCTTATATGAAAAGGAGATAGGAAAGTCAGTCAGTCAGCTATTTTATCAGTTCTGTTTGTGTATAATTAATGAGTTATATATGTAATATTTGTACTATTATCTATATTTGTGCAAATTTGACCTGACTAAGATCTTTTATTTTTGGACTAACAATAAGAGTTTTCTGTTTTCTCCTCACGTTTTGGGTTTGTCAAGTCTACTTTTAGGTCATGCACAGCTTATTAATCGTGGACAATTAGAAAATAGTGAATATATAATTACTCACGGTCGAGTGGATTATTTATTAAGTCACAGGAAGATTCAGAAGTAAGGAAGACAGTCATAATATTAATAATAATATTTATTTCCGTTATAATTTTGTACAGATGGATTTATACCAATATTAGAATTTGATCAAAATTTCACTTAAGCTTTATTTATTACCTTAATCAGAGGATATTAAAAGTAAACTCACATTTCATTTTCAATACGCTATTCAAAGTAGTACACTCACCTTCAATACGCTATTCAAAGTAGTACACTCACCTTCAATACGCTATTCAAAGTAGTACACTCACCTTCAATACGCTATTCAAAGTAGTACACTCACCTTCAATACGCTATTCAAAGTAGTACACTCACCTTCAATACGCTATTCAAAGTAGTACACTCACCTTCAATACGCTATTCAAAGTAGTACACTCACCTTCAATACGCTATTCAAAGTAGTACACTCACCTTCAATACGCTATTCAAAGTAGTACACTCACCTTCAATACGCTATTCAAAGTAGTACACTCACCTTCAATACGCTATTCAAAGTAGTACACTCACCTTCAATACGCTATTCAAAGTAGTACACTCACCTTCAATACGCTATTCAAAGTAGTACACTCACCTTCAATACGCTATTCAAAGTAGTACACTCACCTTCAATACGCTATTCAAAGTAGTACACTCACCTTCAATACGCTATTCAAAGTAGTACACTCACCTTCAATACGCTATTCAAAGTAGTACACTCACCTTCAATACGCTATTCAAAGTAGTACACTCACCTTCAATACGCTATTCAAAGTAGTACACTCACCTTCAATACGCTATTCAAAGTAGTACACTCACCTTCAATACGCTATTCAAAGTAGTACACTCACCTTCAATACGCTATTCAAAGTAGTACACTCACCTTCAATACGCTATTCAAAGTAGTACACTCACCTTCAATACACTATTCAAAGTAGTACACTCACCTTCAATACGCTATTCAAAGTAGTACACTCACCTTCAATACGCTATTCAAAGTAGTACACTCACCTTCAATACGCTATTCAAAGTAGTACACTCACCTTCAATACGCTATTCAAAGTAGTACACTCACCTTCAATACGCTATTCAAAGTAGTACACTCACCTTCAATACGCTATTCAAAGTAGTACACTCACCTTCAATACGCTATTCAAAGTAGTACACTCACCTTCAATACGCTATTCAAAGTAGTACACTCACCTTCAATACGCTATTCAAAGTAGTACACTCACCTTCAATACGCTATTCAAAGTAGTACACTCACCTTCAATACGCTATTCAAAGTAGTACACTCACCTTCAATACGCTATTCAAAGTAGTACACTCACCTTCAATACGCTATTCAAAGTAGTACACTCACCTTCAATACGCTATTCAAAGTAGTACACTCACCTTCAATACGCTATTCAAAGTAGTACACTCACCTTCAATACGCTATTCAAAGTAGTACACTCACCTTCAATACGCTATTCAAAGTAGTACACTCACCTTCAATACGCTATTCAAAGTAGTACACTCACCTTCAATACGCTATTCAAAGTAGTACACTCACCTTCAATACGCTATTCAAAGTAGTACACTCACCTTCAATACGCTATTCAAAGTAGTACACTCACCTTCAATACGCTATTCAAAGTAGTACACTCACCTTCAATACGCTATTCAAAGTAGTACACTCACCTTCAATACGCTATTCAAAGTAGTACACTCACCTTCAATACGCTATTCAAAGTAGTACACTCACCTTCAATACGCTATTCAAAGTAGTACACTCACCTTCAATACGCTATTCAAAGTAGTACACTCACCTTCAATACGCTATTCAAAGTAGTACACTCACCTTCAATACGCTATTCAAAGTAGTACACTCACCTTCAATACGCTATTCAAAGTAGTACACTCACCTTCAATACGCTATTCAAAGTAGTACACTCACCTTCAATACGCTATTCAAAGTAGTACACTCACCTTCAATACGCTATTCAAAGTAGTACACTCACCTTCAATACGCTATTCAAAGTAGTACACTCACCTTCAATACGCTATTCAAAGTAGTACACTCACCTTCAATACGCTATTCAAAGTAGTACACTCACCTTCAATACGCTATTCAAAGTAGTACACTCACCTTCAATACGCTATTCAAAGTAGTACACTCACCTTCAATACGCTATTCAAAGTAGTACACTCACCTTCAATACGCTATTCAAAGTAGTACACTCACCTTCAATACGCTATTCAAAGTAGTACACTCACCTTCAATACGCTATTCAAAGTAGTACACTCACCTTCAATACGCTATTCAAAGTAGTACACTCACCTTCAATACGCTATTCAAAGTACACTCACCTGAAACATAATAAAATAAAATTAATACCAATGAATTACTACTTTTTTTTAATTTATTATATGCACTGCTTTAAGCAAACCAGCGAAAAAATGTCGGTGATTCACCAGCATGAATTAATCAATTAATTTTTCGCTCAGCCTCCAAAGGCTATAGACATATGAAATTTCGTGTCAATACATACATTTATTACAACCATTAATTAGAGTTTTTGTGTTAACCCTCCCCCCAATCCCACTCGTTCCTGTGGCCGATTTAGCTGAAAATCAATGGACACTGTTCTTAGAAGGTTCGGGATACAAATATAAAATTTCGTGTCGATACATTCATTCTATCGGGAGTTATCGTGTTCATAGTCAGACTTTTTTTATTCACTTTTGGAATCAGGAGATTAGTTAGCACGAAATTCCATTGAAAACTCCGCATCGAATTTTTGACCGAATATATAACTTCCCCTATACTTCGTATAGCCGGTAAAAATGTAAAAAGAACCTAGACTTTTTTTTTTTATTTAGAAAAATAATTCATAAACGATTTGTAATCGATCAACGTGCTATTCATTGATATCATAAACGACCAGTATGGAGTAGACATGACGCAAACTGACAATTGTCATTCATATTTACTTTCAAGGTTTGCTTGGTTGACACTAGCTCACAATTAGAATATGACACCTTCTTATTGGTACACAAAATTAACCATTCATTTATTGTTTTTTTTTCAAAAATTTTGTGGTTTTCTCATTTTTGAAATGATCCCGATATAGTTCAAAAGAAATATTATGCATTATGAGGCGCATGGGAATGGATAGTTACTGTATTTAAGTTAAAAGGAAGTTGTGTTTGACGGACTTTCAAATTCATGAACCAAATCCCTATTTTCGAAAATGGTAAAAAAAAAACAATAAGAAACGGTGCAAACAGATATGATAAGAACAGTTGCAAACCGATATGATAAGATTTTGGCCGAAATAGGACCAAAATTGAGACCACTTAGAGGCCTAAGTACATTCTACGAAGTCCCAGGTTCAAACTTAGATATGATAAGATTTTGGCCGAAATAGGACGAAAATTGAGACCACTTTGAGGCCTAAGTACATTTTTTGAAGTCCCAGGTGCAAACTTAGATATGATAAGATTTTGGCCGAAATAGGACCACAATTGAGACCACTTTGAGGCCTAAGAACATTTTACGAGATACCATTTATATTTATGATCTAATCAAAAATCTTTTCAAGTAAATATTATAGAAAAACTAAAAGACATATGTTATATGAAACACGATTTTTCGAGATAGAAGCCGAAAACCGGCAAAAAATTCAAAATTCCAATTAACTGAACTCCTCCAGAAAAAAATCGAGAGTCCATCAACTAAAAGGATGTTCAGATTTGATTTTTTAACAGGATTTTGGTTTAGTTCAATCAGGATTTGGCCCTGAAGTGAACAAAACACACACATGGTGGTTGGGGGTTTGATGTTATTTGATAAGACCCCGCTTCGCGTGAAGCCTGCAGGCTAGAGGGTGTTTGAGAAAGCCGGGAGTCGTTTTAAACCGTGTTTGCAAGGAGGGTGGGGCTCCACCTCACACAGCTCATGAATTTCGGATTTGCCATAATCCCATTATGTAGGGTTCGTCAGGGGGTGGGCGGGAACTTCAAAGGGTAGGTACGTGGGTCTGTTGGGTATGCGGAGCGAGTGCCGCCTTATCAGAAGGAGATGCTATGTTATCGGCAGGCAGCTCGCCAAGGAGAGAGACAACACAACTCGTACTCTCCTTGGGCTACACTCTCTTACTAATCGGCTAATCTTCTTCTCCCCAACGATAAATTAAATCTTGATTATCATTAAAATTACATTTATCTCCTTCAATTGCAAAGAAAAGAATGTCAAGTCTTATATTAGTCAGTCCTTAAGCTCCTCTGATAGGAAGGCCATAGAAATCGTAAGAAGTCCATATGGGATTGTAAGATGTTGTGGGACGAGATTTCTCATAGAAATGAAAGTCGTTGTCTTCTCACTGTTTTATTTTAGACCAGAACAGGTTTTCAAATCAACAGCGTCATCATGTGTGGGTGGGATGAACCACTGATGATGACGCTGTTGCGTTGAAAACCGACCTAAGAAGTCCTGTCCAAAGTTTGATATTTTATTTTTTGAAAAATACTTAATTTTTACCATTTTATTGCCGCTTGCATTTGAGTCAAAAAAAGTAAACAGAGAAAGAGAGAGAGAGGGCCTCCATTTGCTATATTATTTCTCCAACTAAACGAAGTATAGGGGAAGTTATTTAATCGGTCAGAAATTCGATGTTAAGTTTACAGCTAAATTACATGTTCTGCGAACTACTGATTCATAAATTCCTATCTGAATCCCCAGCAGTGTACTTCCCCAGAAAGAATCAATCAAATAACTTTTCGCCCCCCTCAAACCTGCAAAACCTGTCGACCGTTTAAATTAATAAGTTCAATACATTGGAGTTATTAGGATTTTGAAATAAGCCCTGAACCCACCCTTTCCCTCATTGGGTTTGACTTAAAATATGAATTTTCATGTCGATAAATTACTTCGGCAGTTATTGGGGTTGTGAGTTGTCCGGTTCCATTCTGCCGATTCCATCGATGCCGTTTTGATCATACATATAAAATTTTGTTTGGATAAATTCATAATCTCGCCAGTTTTTCTGTTAAGCCACCTCCTACGCCCCCCAACTTTGGTCGATTTGGCTGAAAATCCATAGGTTCGTCCTCCTGCGTTTTGGAAACACATATAAAATTTCGTAAGATATTCATTCTATCGAGAATTATCGTGTCCACACATGTAAACACAAACACATTTTTTTTTCATTATTGAAATAATAAAACATAAACATAAAAAAAAAAAAATGATTGGAAGCAAGAGGCCGGGAAACTTGAAATTCCGTTAAATAACCTCGTAAGGATGACACCTAATGATTAAATGGCAAATTGACCAAAGAGGCTAACACAAAAACATAATAATTGTTAACATAATGAATAAATTAAAACGAAATGTTATAATTACATCCTTACATCCAACCTATCAATTTTCAGCTG
Organism: Aradus depressus; assembly: GCA_963662175.1. Lineage (NCBI taxonomy): Eukaryota > Metazoa > Arthropoda > Insecta > Hemiptera > Aradidae > Aradus > Aradus depressus. The sequence goes on along the minus strand of OY759214.1, from coordinate 44,462,891 downwards.
AATCGACCAAAGGCAAGTTAGAGGAGGGGGCTCAACCAAAAAACACTAATAACGATCTATGATTATATCGACACAATTTCGTATGAGGAATCAGAAATCCCGGAATAAGACCCCTATAAATTTTCAACTAAATCCGCAGATTGGTTTCAGCTAATTAATTCAAGCTGGGGAAGTACAAAGCAGGTGATTCACCAGTCACTTATTTATATATTTTTTCTGAGAATATGACAAGGTTTTGTCGGAGAAGAAATATTTTTGTTTTTTTAATTTGACAGTCTATAATTAATAATTTTTATCAGATTTAAAAAATTGGTCTGAGGATGATGTAACAACCGTTGCGCTCACCCTAAATGTATAGAAGAAAATAATAAAAAAAACATATTGTCATCAACAAAATTCATTAATGCTAATAGACAACACAATCAAAGAATTTAGTTTTTTTTTGTGGTTGAGGGGGGTTAAAGTTAGCTGATTGTATCGGGGATTTTATCCACTGTTGTCATTCACGGTTCTCTAACTGCGTACAAACAGGATGGTCAGTATAGGGCTGTATACTGGGAGGGATGAGTTACAAGACTGATTGGTCCTGATGCCCCATGTAAACACAGATTAAACACAGCTCCCACAACCCACCCCCACACAAGTCTAATGAAGAGTCAGCCCACTAACTGACATGGAGCCGAGGGTAGGGTGAACCCTTAATTGGGTTAGTAAGTTCAACTCCGCCCTTAAGGGCTTCCACACCAGCCTCTAGTCTCCACACTCACCAGGCATTCCACCTTCACAGCACCTTTTACTTCAAAGTATAGGGGATGTTATATAATCAGTCAGGAATTTCACTGGAATATCATGTTTTCCAACCCCCTGACTCCAAAACCAATCAACTTTAAAATATAGGATAAAAATCTACTTCACAGGTTGTCAAATAAAATGTAATCTGACCTCTCACAGATTTTTAAAATTTTTAAAATCTGTGAGAGGTCAGACTACATTTTATTTGACAACCTGTGAAATAATCACTTCTCACTACATCAGCCATCTTCTTAATAAAAATCTACAGTTGACTTACATGGGGACTTCTGAATCCTCATAATTTTGTGTCGATACATTCATTACATCAGCAGTTATTGGGTTTTTGAGTTCAACCCCCCGTGATCCCGCTTTTTGGCCGATTCAACTGAAAATTAAAAGGTGTCCTGATAGAGGTTTGAATTCACATATGAAATTTCATGTCAGTATTAATTACAACGGCTGTTATTAGAGTTTTTATGTTAAAACACATAATCTCCCTTCCCTTGGTCTGATTTGGCTGAAAATCAATAGGTCTCGTCGATATGAGATTCTGGATATACTTATAAAATTTCGTTTAGATACATTCATTCTATCGGGAGTTATCATGTTCACAAACGCAAATTCAGTCTTTTTTTTTTATATATGGTTGGGTCCTAATTAATTAGATCCCATATACCAGGGACATTCTTTTCTTCATTATTCATTTATGGGGACGGCAAATTCAGAGTCTTCAGAGGTTGGAAAACATCAAATCCCGCTGAAAACTCAGCATCGAAAATATGACAGGGGATTTCTCTGATCCCCTTTTCTCTTCTATCGCCGACTCCGAGGAAAATTAATAAGTCCTTATGGGTTATTGAACTCATATATGAAATTTTGTGTCCATGAAATTGAGATTTATTACAGCGGCAGTCGTTAAAGTTTTGCCTTACCCCTAATCCCCCCTCTTCTCATTCGTCAATTTGGCTGAATTTCTGACCTATTACATAACTTCCTCTATGCTTCATATAGCGAGGAAAGTAAAACGTCCTGTTTGTGTGTGTCTGTGAACATAGGACGACACCTATAGATTTTCAACCAAATCAGCCACATGGAAACAGTGTGAACTGCACACATCCTTGTTACGCCACTGCTATACATACTTCCCCGCCGGTGCCAAGCCCCCTCCAGGGTGACTGACTGCACAGAGGAGGGACGACACGGTACATATTGGAGTACTGTACCTACCTGTATGTACCTGGTCACGGTTCCCCCTCTCCTCACCTCTCTCCTTTTCCAATTTGGTTTTTTCTTTCACGCCCAATTCATGAGCTATACCTCTTCTTATAGACCATCTTCGTGACACGTGAGAGCCCCCTTTGTTTTTTTTTCTTCCTTTTTAATACCTCTATATTTTGTCCACACCAAACTCCAACCGTTCCGATTTACTCCAATTCGTGTAATAAGTTTTATTTCACTTTTTTTTTCAAACTTGAGGAGCTCAAATGTTGGAAAAACTAGTTTCATAATATATATTTTTTTTATTGCGAATCACTCCCATTCCTTCACAAAATGGAGTTCCCAATGACGTGGAATCCTCACACTTAGGTTTAGGTTTTATGACTCATGCCCAGGCTTTAACTACGAGGTCATATCGCCTACTACCAGAGCGCTCTTTCGTCACTCTGGTGTACATGAGCTCGACTCTACTATGGGAGTCCTAAATTTTGCCTACCCTAAATTTCCTAGGGTAGGGGTCTTTAACGAGTACCTGACATCGTACAGGCTCGGAACCATCGCTTAACGTCACATCCGAAGGACGGCGTGCTTAAGTTTATTTCAGCTCCCAGATAAAATAAACTAAGGGCCTCGGTCGGGTTTTGAACCCACGAACTCAGAAGACAAGCACGCATACCACTGAGCAACCGGCGCCATCTAATCCTCACACTTGATTGGAAATACAAGAAAACGTTACATACTAAGACTGCTAGACAAAAGATCAAAATTAACTCTAAGAAAAAAACGACAAATATATAACGCAGTACTCAAACTTACGTGAACTTACGGACTTGAACTGGGGTTCTGTCAAAACTTTTAATCCGAAATCCTTCATACAAACAAAATTCTTCACAATAACCTCAATGTTCCCTCGATCGCCGAAGTCCAGATACAAACAATTATTTTCCTCCTTCAGTACCCACAATAATCCTCTAGTCCATCCCCTCCCTCCACACTTTCTGAACGTCAAGACGAAAGAGAATGACAGTCAGAAAAGTCCCATAATCGTAGAATCCATTTTCTAGCTAACAAGAGCTTTTGTTTTTAATTCTGAAAATGCATTGGATCATGAATCGATTTGCTGTTTGATGAATTGCTGGAACCGGGCTGTGCCTATTGCCTGAAGGCTTTCTTAAATAATGACAACAACAGTGTGGTGAAAATATTGAAGTTGAAATACAAACAAAAATGATGATCTTCGAAGGATGATGGAACCCGAAGAATGGTGAGATCAGAAGAACGAAGCTCATCGGACGAACGAGGACAAAGCTGAACGGGGACATTGGCAGATAGCAAGTCCAAAAAGAAGTTCAAGAAAACCAAAAAAAGGAAGGAGGGCCGTAATAAAATACGGCAATAAATAAAAACTTAAAATAGGTCCACTCACGGGCAACTATAGCATGGGACTGACGGCCTGAGTATCAGACTCAGAGAGGGATAAGCAGTGTGTTTACATTACGAACGTTGTTGACTAAACATAGTTTTTTTTTTTTTATTTACATGATAGAACTTCAACTTCCCACAACATTGATTCCCGACAGTCAGAGATGGGCATAATCGTAATCAATGATTACATGATTACAGAGAAAATAAAACTTAATCATCATTGCTATTTTATATTTGATACTATCGCACTGTGAATATATGCTAAAATGAAACATGATTACATGATTATAATCGTAATCAGAAATCGTGATTACGATTGCAATCATGTTATCATAAAATCATAATCAAGTAATCATAATCAAGTAATCATAATCAAGTAATCATGTAATCACAATTACTGTAATCGGGGGATTTCGTGGGTATCAAATTAAAAAGAAATGGTAATAGCACTTTGGTTACGTAATAAACTTAAAAAAAATTACTTATTAGTGTAAAAAATAAAACAATTTAAAATGAAAGGAAATCGAAGGCGATGGTTTGCGCTGTGTAATCATGTGTACATTGTGATTATGATTTCATGATTATGATTACATGATTACGATTACATGATTACTCGATTACAATCATAATCATGGCCGTGATTACGATTACAATAGTGTAATCAAGTAATTACCCAATTTTTTTTATTATAATCGTATTCATAATCGTAATCTTAATCATTGATTATGATTATGCCCATCTCTGCCGACAGTGCACTGAATTCAAAGTTTTTTTTTTTTTTTTTTGGCTTTATGTACGGTGCATATTAGCCATGTCAACGTGTTACATATATGTAATCACTCAAGACATCCATGACCCCGGGAGGGAGTTCTATCTACGAAATAAAACTCACTCCCGGACGGGATTCGAACCCGCAAACCATGGTGAGGCCATGCAACCAAAGCCCTACGCTCTAGCCCGCACGACCACCATGGCCCCCCATGAATTCAAAGTTCAAATATATCAAAGACTAGTTGTAGTGCCCAGGAAAGTAAACGATCTTCAGACAATGATTACGCAAATGAAATGCAAAATAATACATGATGAATGCATTTTTAAAACATTTAAATATGAAAAATCTGACTAATAAATAGTCTTGAACAGTTTTGATATAAAAATAAAGGTAAATTTTTGGACAGTGATGGTCTGATTTCGCCACATTCCTCGAAGTGTTTTCAGGCTCTTTTGGTGGAAGAGGAGTGCAATCAAAACAAATAAAATGGGACAATGGTCAATTTGAATTCAGTGCAACCATCTTTATTAGAACGCAGAGTGAATTTTGAATATAAAACAGACCGGACGAATGAATAGGAGAAATCGGTTGCTACAAGGGCGACCTTAATACGAGATGATAATGCTAATTGTGTAGTAATTTATTTATTGGAGAGTGTCTCATAAATCTGAGCAGAAGGTGACACAAAAATGGGAACATGATTTTGTAATTCGTGTAAATTCTTTTTAGTCAAAATATTGTAAATATTTCAAAACTAATATATCTAACTGACTAATAATTGAACTTGAATGAAAAAAAAACTTGTTTATTTATGATATTGTCTACTTCACCGAATATATTTACATGGCAGTACTTTCGGTATTTCTACCATCATCAGCCAAAAGTATAAGAGTGAGTGAAGAATGATTCTTAACTCTTATACTTTTGGCTGATGATGGTAGAAATACCGAAAGTACTCCCATGTAAATATATTCGGTGAAGTAGACAATAGCATAAATAAACAAGTTTTTTTTTCATTCAAGTTCGTTTGAATTATTTCACCATATCTCTGCAATTATGTCAGTTTTCATTGACTAATAATTGGTTTCCATATTCCACCAGATGTACACAAATGATTGAACGCATTGAAGAAAGATTTTAATTTTAATTTTATTTTAAAATGTATGATTGTTATTCTCATAGTGTGTTTGTCTACTGAGCTCAAGCCTTGAGCACGGCGTCCTTTGGATGGGACGTTAAACGATCCCAAGTCCAAAGACTCCTTAACTTACGTGAATAAACCTATGTAGACAACATTTAGGACTCCCATAGTAGAGTAGAGCTCATGTCCACCATATGATCTCATAGTTAAACCCGGGGCATGAACCACAATAACTAACTAGATATAAATAAACATAATGTTTTCCATGTATAAACATTTATTATTATATGTCGATCTTAATATCAAATATAAAATTTATATTTTCGACTTCATGAAAAAAATGTTATGGTTAAAAAGTATCCACCACATTGCATTTTCCTTGAATTTGAGGCCATTTTTGTTAAACATCTATGCATACCAGGATGTTACTTGCTTGAGGGATTTTCAAAATCTATTTCTTTCATCAAGGACATCCTTCCTCTACGGGAGTATTTTTTACAATACTTCAGAAAACCACTGAAAGCTGTCCTGGATCTCTTTTCTTCTCAATGTACTTCATAAAATAAATGATAGCTCCATCCTGGCAAGTTTCTAGTTTAAAACTGGAAGGATAAATGTTAGATATAGGGACATATTCTATTTGAACAAATACACTTCAATGAATAAATTAATTTAGTTGTGTAATACAACAGAATTGACCAAATTTAGTATTATTTAATATTGATTTTCAGTCCAAACGGTCGATCGGTCAATCCTATTGTTCACTTCAGGGGCGTAGCAATGATACAAGGCCCCCGAGCTAGAGGGACCCCAAAATGAGTGCAAAAAATCGTAAACTGTTATCCATAGTCATATTGAAAAAAGCCAAGTCTAAATTTCTAAATTAAAACTTATTAAAAATTATCTTAGAACCTCTATGGGACAAGAACGGCTATCCGACTTATCAATACTGTCTATAGAAAAAGAAGAACTTAAGAAACTAAACACTTCTACAGCTATGGATGATATAATAAATACATTCGCCGAAAAAAACGCAAGAAAAGTACGACTAAAATATTTTTTCTAGAGTTAAGTTTTTTTAATATGTATTCAAAGTTGATGTTTGTTAGCGACTGTAGAATTCAAAATTCTGGGGGTATTGAGGGTCAGTATTGACTGACCCTCAATACCCCCAGAATTTTTAATATGTATTGTTGTTTTTGTTATTTTCAAATATGTATATTTTGTTTATGCAAGTGTTTTTGATTATATTCCGAAAAAGGGCCTCCCAAAGAATTTTGATATAGGGCCCACTCAGGGCTAGCTACGCCATTGGTTCAATTGTACCATTTTGAATCTGTAATAATAAACATTCGGTTTGAAATACGTAATGCCCTCACTTTTGGGGTTCGTTTTCGACAATGGAAGGAGCAGATCATATGGATGTTCCTAAAATGTTCACTTTATGAGTAACCTAACAAATACTTCCTGACAAGTTTTGTAGATATTGGAAATTAGCACCACTGCGCAGGTGAATATCGAGTCAAGAACGTATTAACACATACCTACCACTTGGGGAAGATCTTATGACACATCTCCCAAGATTCCGGCCTAAATTATAGGAAGGCAAGGAAAAATAAGTTGTCGGTGAATCACGGACAATCTACATTAATTTTCCACGGCACAAATTAATTAACTATGTTTTAATCTTCTTTCTCCCTCAAACACCAAATGACAATAGGGCTGAAAATCAATAGTTGACTTATACAGGAACTTCTGAACCAAATTTCTTCTAGATACATTAATTATATCAGGAGTTAAATTTCATATTAAATTTTGTGTCAATACATTCATTACAACGGCAGTTATTAGGGTTTTTGAGTTAAGCCACTATAGACCCTTCACTTTGGCATACTTGGCTAAAAATTGATAGGGATCGTTTTTATGGGATATATATATACCTTAGTTTTGATATATACAGTCTTTGAAGAGTTATCGTGTGTTTCAGAGACACACACAGATAGATACGAATTTTTTAGTTTTTTTATCTTTGGAATCAATTACATAACTGCTTATAGTTCTTTTCTTGGTGGTAGGCAGATGTAGTGGACTTACTTGTTAAATAAATAATAAGATGTATCAATCCAACAGAATTTATTTATTCAGTTTCGTCAGTCAAGCTGACATCATCAGGTGGTGAATCTTATTAGAGAAAAGGTCAAAGGATTGGACACCTATCAGGGACCAGATGGACAAAATTCGCATTTATTGAGCATATTTACAATTGTTAAAAATAAAACCATAAGTAAATTTGATGACAATGATGTAAAATAAAATAAAATACGTAAGAGGTAAGGAATTATAAGCCAAAAAAAAAGTAATTGGTAAAAAATTTAAAATAAAATGTCTATGTAAAATGGTGAAAAATAAGTCAAAATAATAAATAAAGTATGCACAAAATAATGAATAATAACTATAGAATAATAAACAAATAAATTCAGCTCGAAGACCCACGAAACACCATCGCGATGAGGCCATTCTCATTCCATAAAACTGTTTTTCTAAATTTTAAACTATTAGTTACTAAAATAATTATATTATTGATTTTTTCATCGTCTTCGTCATCAATACTTAACAAATTAATTATTTTATCGGAAATTGCATTATAGTGTGAAATATATTTTTTGATAAATTTGTTTCTGTATTGGTTTAACATTGGACAAGTTATGAGAAGATGGAGTACGTTATCATTATCACTGTTACAAAGTGGACAAACAGAGTTAAGCTGAAATTTAGCGGGGTAATTTGTATAATTCAAATGAGTTTTACATTTTCCTGCGACCGGTAATTGTGAAATAATTCTTTGTTTGCTTATATGGTTCCTCATTTTTAAAAATTTAATATAATGATTCAGAAGCCCCTATGCCTATGTAAGTCAACTATTAGACCCCGAATTTCGTCCATCTGGTCCCTGATAGGTGCTCTTCTCCAATACGATTCACCACCTGATGATGTCACGAAACTAGTTGTGGTTAAAATAAATTCTGTTGGACTAATACATTTTATTACTTATATAATTTTCCTATAATTCGCACAGCTGGGGAAATATTATAGAAAATAGAGGCCGCCTCTCTGCTTGTGTACTTTATTTTGCCTGAAATACAACGAGCAATGAAATGACAAAAATACAGGATTTTCCAGAAAATAAAATATTAAACTGTGGACAAGTGATGATGAAAGAAGTTATGTGTATTATGAGAGGAAGGGGGTCGGTTAATCAGAGGGTTTCAGGGTTGTACGGTTTAAGTGACACGAGCTGTAGCGGGGGCGAGCTGGCTAGGGCTGTGCTGGGGGTGGAACGAACGTGCCTGGAATCCAACAGTCTCTCTGTCTGCACTGAAGGATAACGAGAAGATCAGGAGGGATATTGTTTCCACAGGAACATCCTTCATACGGCAACTTATTAAAGGAGAGGGGAAATCTTCAGGGGCGTTTCCATTCTCTGAAAACTTGGCAAAAGTGAAGGAAAGTTAACGACTACAAAAGAACACCATGTTGAAGTCTTCGTAACATTCACATCTTTGGTCAACACTTTTTTTTTTTGCATACCTTCAGGATAAGGAAGTATTGTAATCGTGCAAAAATTTGAGATTGAGTTTTCACCGGAATTTCTGTTGGAACTTACAAGGAGAGAATACGATGTCGGGGTCACAGATTTTGATCAAATTTTTTTTTGCGTGTTCTAGGTCAAAAATAAGAAGACACGTGTCTCACCGTTCGTTCCAATGGGCCTTGGTTTGGTCGTAAAAAGTTTTTGAAAATTGAATTTTAGCCATTTTTTAAATATTTTTTTTCTCGGCTTGTGTTTCACCGAATGAGGAGTTCTCTACCTTTTGTTTTTACCCAAATTTCAGAAAAAATATTTTCTCGTTGATTTGAACAGTAAAATAATTTAAAAAATTGAAAAAACACTTTTTTCTAAATGAACTTGGTCGGGAAATTTTTTTCATGAAAACTAATTTAAAATTCGTGTTTCCCATGTCGAAAAACCATTGAATTGGAATTTGGTTCAAATCAAAAATTATCGATTTTCGGACCCCAAATTTTCATGAGATCCGTTTTGAACTGTCAACTATAAACGCCAAATATGACGCCAACTGTAGTTTTGCTCAACATAAAAACTCGAATAACTCCCGATAGAATGAATATATCAACAATAAATTTCACATGTGTGACCAAAACCCAATGAAGACAACAAATCGATTTTCAGCCAAATCGACCAAAGGAGAGGGGGAATGGGGGGGAGGCTCAACTCAAAAACCACAATAATTGCCGTTGTAATGGAATGTATCGACACAAATTTTTATATGTGAAATCAAAACCCCTTAAGGACGACACTTATTAATTTTTAGCGGAATGGGCAGAAGGAAAGGGGGAATCAGTGGGTGGCTCAACTCAAAAACTCCAGTAACTGCCGATCTGAAGAATGTATCGACATCACATTTTGTATTTAAACTCGATACCCAATGAGAACATAACCTGTAATGTTTTAGCGATATCGGCTGAAGGGAAGGGGGCGTTCAGAGGAGGGGGGCTCAATTGTCAAACCCTAATAACTATCGATATAATGATTTATTGACAACAAAACAAGAGGATTTAAGTGGCCCAATGTAAGTTAACTATTGAATATTACCGCAATCGGTCAACTGGCTCTGGAGGAAGAGCGAAAAGTTTATTGATTATACATACATTCGTTCTGGGGAAGTACATTGTCGGTGATTCACCGAGGACTTTTTCAAAACTTCTTTCTTTATATAAACTATTCTTCTTCGTCTACATTTGCCCTGGTCAAAGAACCGAGCAATCATTTATCAAGAGGCAGGTTATTCCATAGTTGACATAATTCTGAACTTCCCTTTTCACACATCTTTCTTGAATTGTTCTTAGAACTTTGTCGTTTTCATTAGAGAAACCTAATTACTTAAGAGCTAGCATATATTTTTCTTTCCTCCTGTAAAAAATCATAGTTAAATGAAGGTGGTGTTGGCAGAAGACTGTCAGATCCGTATCAGGTCTGCCAACTTTGAATCATGACAGTATAACTCATTAGAGGGCGACTCAAGCACCCTCCCTGTATTCCTAATTCATTTTTATTATCAACAGAGGTGCCCTGAGATATTTACGATTTCCTCTGCCTCCAGTGGAAGCGTTAATCAGAGATGGGGGCCTTCATCTTATTTTTATGGCTCCCAAGGAGGTCCTTATTAAAAAGCTGCGGTTTCTTCTTCATCTCCGACTTCACTCCCTTTTCCAAACCCTTTACTATTTAAATTTCTTCAAGCCCTTTCCAGAACTCTTTCTTGACTTCCTTCCCCCCCCCCTCACGTGACTCCCGCGAAAGGCTTGATTTTTTATTCAAAAGGCTTTCCCTTTTTTGGGTTTGTTTCAATCTGCATCGTGATCAGGTTGTGGCTAGGAAAAAAGGAAATATTGATAAACCGACATCTTTTCTCTTTTATCTTTTCAACACTCTATTTCCTTTTTACTTTCTCAGCTATAAGAAGTACAGGAGAAGTTATGTAACCGGTCAGAAACTTGATGATGAGTTTTCAACGGAATTATGTTTTGTGATGTACGGAAAAATGAAAAGAGAAAAAATCCTGTCTGTCTAACGAGGGGACCTTACAGTGTATGGGTCACCGAAGTCAATGAAACTTTTTCTCGTGTTTCTACATCGAAGAATAGTAGTTACGTGTCCTAGCGTTCGTGCCAATGGGCCTTCTGAAAGAAAAAAAACATTTAGGTGCGAAAATTACCAAAAATTGCGTTCACAAAGCTGCCACTGCTCCTAGCTCTGTTAATCAATTTCAATAAAATTTTCAGGGATGTTTTTACATCAAAAAATATTAGACACGTGTAGTATAGTGGTTTGTCCAAATTAACCCCAGGATGCCCAGAGTAAAATATTCAATATGAGGGTTTAGTCTGCCACTATGGAGGGCTAAAAATCAACTAATACATGAAGATAAAAATTAGGGTATTTTTTAGTAGTTCTGAAATATTATGAAATTGTCTAACAATAAATAAATGAATTTCATAATGCACTGTACAGAATATTGAATTTTTCCAACTCCTCTTATAAAACTTTCGAGGGAGGGAGAATAATATCGCGGTGGAAAATTTTGTATTGTTTCATTTTATTCCTCATAGAGTTTCTTGGTTCGCAGAAACCAAGTACAACAGTGAGTTTTATTTTTACATTCAATTCGTTATCGTTCGAAAATCACGTTTAAGAAAAGCGTCATTTTTGGAAACCAATTTGGACAAACCCCTATACACGTGTCTAATATTTTTTGATGTACAAACACCCTTGAAAATTTCATTGAAATTGATTAAGAGAGCTAGGAGCAGTGATAGCTTTGTGAACGCAATTGTTGGGTCATTTTCGCGCCTAAATGTTTTTTTCTTTGCTCAGAAGGCCCATTGGCACGAACGCTCGGACATGTAACTGTAGAAACACGGAGAAAAAGTTTCATTGAAATCGTCGACCCACACACTGTAAGGTCTCCTGTTAAGTATGTTCTGTGAACACGATAACTCCCCCTACAAGGGACAAAAAATATAAATTTTCAGCCAAATCAGTCAAAAACGAGGAAGGATAAGGGGATAAACATAAATCCCACAATAACTGCTGAAGTAATGAAGTATCACCCTTAAAATTGTATATTTTAATCCAAAACCTCATAAGGACGATATTAGCCAACTCGGCCATAGGGAGGGAAGTGAAAGATGAGAGAAGAACGACTCAACTCTCAACTAATGATGATTCAGAAATCACTGCGTAAGAAACTTGTAGATTTTTATGTAAATTGATAAATTGGTTTCAGAGGTAGCAAGAAAACGTAGTTGATAAATTTCCTCTGGGTATAACTATTAATAAAAATTAAGAAACTAATTATTGAAAATAATAAACCAAACGAAATTAAGTATTTTTAAATAAATTTTGTACCATAACTTTGTTATTTCTTGACCAATTTAAAATCATTGATTTCAGCGTGAAAAAGACTTTAAAAAGCTAGTCAGAGAGTACAATTCTAAGGTCCTATTCGAAATTTTAAAGTTCTACCGAATCTGAAGGAGCGTGTAGAAAATTATTTCGAAAAACAGCTAATAATTTAAAACTAGGCTGAAAAATATTAAATAAGTACATTTTATTTTTTCGATAACGTTATCTGTTTAAAAGAAATTCAGCGAGGTCATCTAAAAAGGACATACATAAAGAGAGAGTAATTTCTGGGACTGGAGATAATCGACTTGAGTGAAATTTATTGAAAATTACTTATAAGGAAGAATCATACATTTTAAATATTATACACTACTGCTATAAATGAACAAGGACACAGAGCAGTTATAATCATAAAGTTAGTACCATTAAAAAGGGTTAATATTTCTTCCCCTAAAAGATTTTTTTATATATATTTTTTTAAACTTTTTTTATTTTTTTTTTTTTACAGACAGAAAGGGAGGTAAGTCTCATTTATATGCAAGGGAGAGAAATTAATTTTTTAACCCCTCCGAGATCTTGGTGTGACCTCTGTTACTTGAATTAGGACCTTCTCAGATTAATATTTTTAAAAAATATCTATGCATAAACGAGAAAAACACTGTTTAAAAAAGGGTTCGAGAAGATAAAAAATATAATATGGAGGCAGCAGAAATGATAACAATGTTTAATTTGAATTTGTGTTCTTATTTATTAACCTTTACCACATACATTAGTTAGTTATTATGTTTCAAGTCCGGGCTTTAACTACGAAGTCATATCGCCTATTATTACAGCGCTCTTTTGTTGCTCTGGTGGACATAGCCCGACTTTGGTAGTCCCAAATTTTGCCATCCCAGATTTAGTTACTAAAGAAGGGGTACAAGTATCTATATGGTATTGTACAGGCCCGGGACCATCGCTTAACCCCCACCCGAAGGACGGCGTGCTCAACGTTTTTTCACCCCCCAGATAAACTTAAGGACCTCGGCCGGGTTTCGAACCCTTGATAAGTACGCAACTTTTGAGACATATTTTTATTTAATAAAGAAAATATATACAGTTAGGGTCTGCTCCCCGACGCCTCGGTGAACGGATGTTGTGGCTCAAGATCGCGGGTTCGAAACCCGGCCGTGGTCCTTAAGTTTATCTGGGAGATATAAAAACTTTCATCAAGCTTGCCTTTCAATGGGATGTTAAGGAATAGTCCGGAGCCTCTGCGATTTCTGGAACTCATTAATGATATCCTACTTTCGGCGTCTAAACCTGTATAGGCAAAATTTAGGACTCTCATAGTAGTCATGTTCATCAAAGCTCTCTGGAGGGGATATGATTTAGTAGTTAAAGCTTGGATAAGTCATAAACTATGACACTATGATTAGGGCTGAGTTTTCCCTCAATTGTAAAACTAGAAACAACAATTTAAGGTAGCTTTGAAATTGTCTTCACGACAATTATCATAAATATACTCAATTCATCTGACTTAATGACTAATTTAAACAATGCATTTACGTTTAGACGGCGAAAAAAAAGCATCGTAAAGTATTAAAAAAAAAAAAGAAGTGGGGAGACTAAAGATTAATTACAAAATTAGTATTTGGTATTGTAGAAAGGCAATAAGGAAGTGAGCAAGTGTTCATAAGACAGAGCCGGAGGCCCCTGGGGGTTGTGGGAGCTCCATTTGGATATGCTAATCCAGAAGTCAAGACAAGAAGGACTGCTCTAAACTTCGTGACACCTCACCTCAGACCCGAGGGACCACTATAAAGAACCACACCGCCCTGCCCCCAATCAGAGTTACAGACACTCCCTTTATTACCTATGTTTTTCCTCGGCACATCTCCATCCCTGGCAAGTTTATTACAGTCCTTCAGTACACCGATTGTCGAGTAGAGCTACCTCGTAAAACATCACCCTTCTGACGAGGCAACTTTTCAAAGGTTTTTTTACCTCCCCTCACTTGCTCTACATACGAGTACAGGGGGGAAAATGAATCCATCAGAAACTCGAGTACAGTTTTTTTTTTTTTTTTTTTTTTTTTTTTTTTACCAAAAGTTCATGTTACCTATGATGCTGTTTCATGATTATAGATTCAAAAAAAGTAATGTGTGAGTGACGCAGTACTCACGAGAAATTATTTTCAAAAATTTGCTATTGTGCACTGATTTTGGTTAAAATTTGTTTTATAATGTTACAATAACAAAAGTAGTATGAAGAATGAAACTTTCAAATTTATTGTTCTTCAATTACGTTTATACATGAAATTATTGGTTTGTGATAGCTAAAATAAGATAGCTAAAATGAGAATACAGCGTCCATGGTAGTTTTCAAATTTGTTATTGAAATGCTTCGATTCGTATTCATTTTTAGATTAAGTTTGTCATTTAAAAATGGAGTAAGTTGTTCGGTATCTCCTGAAATGGGTAAACACATTATATTATTTGTTGTGACAATATGACAACAAATATATTATTTATTGATCGATATATCAACAGTAATAACAATATTATATAATATCATATAATAATATATTGATATTTAATATTTTATATATTTTTAGATTTTTTTATTACACATCACTGTGACAAATTTAAGCTATCAATGCAACTTATTCTAAAAGATTCTTAACATTTTTTGCAGAGATATTGTGAAACACTTAATAAGTAAACATACGTTTTTTCACACACACAAATATACACATGCACATCAACGAGTTTACACATCAAAAACCATTACGATGAGCAGATTCCTAATACTGTGAATTCGACTCGAAATGGGAAGTGCATGCAGAAGCAGAGTTCGAAACGGATGAATTGCAGCAAATAATTTTCCAAAGGATGGCTTAATTGTAAATATCAGATCACTAACATCAACAGCAGTTGTTGCGACGTTAGACCCAAGAGAAAAGAAAAATAAAAAAATACTTTTTTACCTCCCCGGCGTTACGAAGTATAGGGGAAATTATGTAATCGGTTAGAAATTCTATGATTATTTTCACCGGGAGTTCAGGTTTTCTGACACCCTGAGAGCAAACATTAAAACAAATTATGTCTGTCTGTGTGTTTATGAATACGATATTTCACAATAGAATGAATGTATTTTATTAATTTTCAGTGGCCGAAGGAACGGGAGGGACCAAAAAGAAGGCTCGACTCTAAAACTTCAATAATTGCCGATGTAATAAATAATATCGACAAGAATTTATATATTTAAAATCTAAACCACATAAGGACGGCAACTATTAATTTTCAGCGGAATCAGGATCAGAGGAGGGGGCTCGACTAAAAAACCCTATTAACTATCGATGAAATGAATGTATTGACCCGAAATGTATGAGGAATCAGAAACTCATACTATAGTATAGGTCAACTTATATTTTCTTCTTCGTATTTTAGTTTATAATACATTGAATTATAGGATACAGGGGAAATGCCTTCGTACCTCTTTCTCTGATGTTCTTGTTCCAGGGATGTCTACTTTCCAACGATATTTAGGATGGCAAACTTTAGCTCAAAATGAAACTAATATGCAGTTTATTATATATATTTCCGTTAATCGTGGTAAATACAAAACTTGGTTGAAGCACTTCTACAACAAGTGGTTAGCTTTGCTTCTCCGAACAGACCTAAACATCTGTCCTTATAATACAAATTTTCAGATCCATCCAAATGAATAACAGGTAGAGTTGTGTACATTTCCCGCCCCTTAATTCAATATAAAAAGTGTTTTTCGGCAGTGTACTCACCGGGACTGGCAGAGCAAATTTTACATTCTCAGTTCGTACCCGACAAGGGAGCGGGTGGTAATTCACTTCCCGGTCTGTTTTTCTCACCCTTTGTCCCTTCCTCATGCTGTTGTTCCCAGCTAACGACGTCCCCTCATGGTAAACCTTTCTTTAGTCGTCAGCGCCCTCTAATCCAGTTACGGCAACCCGCAAGACAATACTGTGCTAGAACAAACAAAACATCCCTACTAACATACACTCACTCCACTCAACTTCATTCTGTTTTATCTTCTTCCTTTTATTCATACTGACGAAATTTACATCTGCATTTACAATAGTATTACCAAACTTCCATTTTCCACCGAGGATTTAATTTTATTATCTTTAGTTCTACAATAATATTCTCGGATTCATTAATGTACTGTTATATTCCGTTAACTAGTGCAGCACAACACATAAAATGAGTGCTAGCTCATTAACCGTGATCAGATTTTCATAGAGTTATTCATGTGACATCCTTATAAGTCCGGTTGAAACATGTAAAATCCCAATATTTTGAGTGGGAGAAGGGCTTGTGAGGGTTCCGAAATATAAAATATGTGTAGTAAAGTTAGAATGTTCTTGAAATTTTACTTTTTGCAACCTTTATTTTTTGTACGTATATTGCACACTTCTACCGCCCTGAATCAATGAAAATGTCAACTTATTTCGAAAGTCCTTTAACTTAGTTACTAACCGGACAAAGCCGAGTAGCCTGCTAGTTGTAATATTAAAATAATTTTTTTTAAAAGAAATGCTACTATTCAAAAGGAGAACTTTATTCAAGTGTTTCGATTCACTGATTTCAAGTAGCAAAAAAAAGTGTGCGATAAAGGAAAGCTCCGAAGTTCCGGAGGGTGAAATTTTTCCATGAAAAGAGAAGGAATTAAAAAAAAAAAAGAAAAAAAATAGGTTGAGGAAAGCGGAGAATGGGGTGGGGTGAGGTCCGTTTTGGGGAGGATATTATGTGTCTAATTGTTATTCGGAACAGGTCCGGTCGGCGGAGGGCGAGATCAATACCGGGGTACTTTGCCACCTCGTCACCGCCAGCTCCACTCTCCGTTCCTCCACCCTTCTACCTGCCTCCTCACCTTATAGCCGGGGCTATGCCCCTCTCGGTCCGTTTAATGTTGGTCCCCTCCGTAGTAAAGCGCCCTATTTGACTACCCCGTAACCATCGACCCTATATCCATTTCCCTGTATCCGCACTCCATAGCTGATGAATAAAGCCTCCCATCTTCTCATTCTATCAAAATATATGAAAGTAACCAATCAAATTCAAATTTATTTATTGCCTATCGTCGGTGAGTCACCATCAGTGTATTTTCTCAGCAGAGATTAATCATTTAAGTTTTCGCTCTCCCTTCAAAACAAAACCGACCGTTTGGTTGAAAAATCAATAGTACATAGGTGTTTTTAAATCCTTAAACTAAATTTTGTTTCGATAGATTCATTACGTCGGCAGTTATTAGGTTTTTTGAGCCCCCCTCCTCTGATCCTTGCCTTCCCTTCGGCGGGTTTTGCGGAAACTTAATAGGTGACGTTCCTATAATATTTTAAATTTACAGATAAAATTTCTTCTCAATTCATTCGTTGCAGCGACAGTAATTAGTGTTTTTGTACTAATCCTCCTTCCCCTTTGGCCAATTTGACTGAAAACCTATTTACGTTTCATGCTTATAGGGTTTACATTATTCTATTGGGAACATCGTATGCACAGACACACACATAGGCACAGAGGAACAGCTATTGTTTTTGTAATTTTTGGAACTAGGGGGTCGGGTAACTTGAAATTTCGCTGAAAGCTTTCTTTCTAAAGAAGAATGTCTGATCGATTATATAACTTCCCCACACTTCGCATAGCTGTGAAAGTAATAAAAAGCGTTATAACTAAGAGCATACAAATAATAGTAGAAATATAGTAAGACATGCAGAGAGAGGGGAAGGAGGTGGTGGTGGCAAAAGTGAGGACTCACTCGCTCACCTGATCAGCTTCCATCATCTGCTTTTTATCTGTTATATTATATGGCTTGCTTCCTTGTAACCAGTGAAATCAGTAATCACTTCTGTCAGTGACAGGAGACAGGAGGACGGCAAAGAGGCCATAGCTCCATGATGATCTGTCTGTGTGCTTTCCAGGAGAACTCCGTCTGCTACTCTTTTCCTGTTGGTTCATCTACCAGAGACGGTTTGGTTGCTGTCGGGATTGGTCGATACAGATGTAATGATGTGAACCTTTTGGCTCAAAAGAACTTTTAGTTGTTCATTAGTTAATTACGCTTGTTGCTATCAAGAAAAAGATGTCTGGATGTATCCGAATTTATGCACTCTGGAGCATCAAATATTCTGCGTGAGCGCAAGTTATTTTGTGTTCAGTGTTTACTTCAGTGAAAGCTGTGCAAATCCATCGAGCAATGCTTTTTGAGTTCTCAAAAATACTGACATAAATACTGAGAAAGCCTTCCTTATACAACAGAGGTTACAAATTGTCTCTTTAACCCATTCCACGATTAGAGACATATAAGGTTAATTGAGATCTGGAGATAGGAAGAACGGTCGGCAATAATTCTAAATTGAATATTGTAGGGGAGATGTGGTAAGGGAGGTATTACAAGTGTAATATGTGGAGATGGGGCCTAGATAAAGGGAAAGGGTTATGAGGGAGATGGTAAAGTTATCTTGTAGAGAGGGAGCCCTTAGTTGCCTTGACTGAGAACCCGCCCTTGGGGATACTCGTTAGCCAACCACTAATATCATCCTCTCACATTTTCTGGGGATAAGTGAATTATTTCGTTACTTAACCTACGTAAAGTGATAAAAAATGTTAAGGAAAAATACGAGAAATAAAGAAATTAAGTAATCTAACTCTTTGGTATAAAACTATCTAATGAAATTAATAAAAATTAAACCATAAGGAAAGTTGCGGTTTGGCCTGAACTTAAATTAGCGCTAGCTCTAACTTTCATGAATTTCAGTTGTAGCTCCGTTCAAGCAACACGCCATGCGGAACAACAGACACTGTATATTTACTTACTGTATTACTTAAGTTACAAACCAACGCAAAGTTACTGAACGGAGTACTTAATAGGAAAAGAAAGTATCGAAAAAAACCATCAGATGAAAAAAAAAAACATGGGGCTTATGAGCTTGCTTGCAAGTGGGTACTGAGTTCAGTAAAAAAAAGATTGAGAAAATTTAAGTAAATTGCCTTATTTGATTTTTTCTACTAACCTTTAAAGAAATAAGGGAGAAAACTAGAAATTCAGAAGAAACGTAGCAGTTTAAGGAACTTTACATGACCTCAAGGATACTTGAACATCATCGGGAGGGAAGCAAATTGAAGAACATAAGTTGTAAAGCTTAATAATAATTTGAAGAAAAAAAAAAATTCTGAATAATTTCGGAATATATTGTAGTAAAATATTTCCTTGTAAATTAGTGCCTACCGTCCCGCAGGACAGTAAAGCATTGCGGGATAGTATATCAAATGCGCCTGACGCTATCTGTTCCCCTGTTCCGGCCCCCGCGCTATCATCATGAATTACCACATGAAATATACCCATATAAATTAAACAAAAGTTAAAAAAAAAAAAAAAAAAATATGTACCCCCGGATCTTAGGAGATAAAATTATTCAACTGGCTAATTTAAACAGAGAATTATTTTAAATAGAAATATTTTGTTTTCTGAATCTTTTAAACATTAAAAATGTACATTTAGGACAATAAAATATGAAATTCAGGGGATAAGAAGGAATTATCGTACATTCAAAAGAAAATAGGGTAATTGTTTTGTTGCCAGGACGGTAAAAAGAGTAGATATTCATCAATAATAATATTATTTCCTAAGGAACATTTTATTTCGAAGAACAACAACTATAAATGGAAGAATTTATGGTACACAAATTATTAATGGGATACTTTTTCCTATCTTTGAAATGCAAAAATCTAGAACTCATTTAACTTAATTTGAATTCTATACAAATTTGTTCAATTCTCCCTTTTTTTTGTTCATGTTGGGAGGGAAAAAACAACTAATTATTGTTTAAGATGTGGAGGTAGAGTGCGAGTTGAAGTATTTGGTAGGGCTTTTTAAATCAAGAGCAAGTCTCTGAGGGAAACTAAGAACGGATGGGAGGAAGAGGTTCGACATTAGCATATTAATAAGGAGGCGAACCAAGTCAAAAGGAAGGAAGCCAGGAAATTGAGGATTCGGATCAGGAACTCGAATTATAAAGGTGTATCGTATGTCCCGAGGGAGTCAGGGGCAAAGGGGAGAGGATCTTAGGCAGGTCACTATAGATCTTAATAATTAATTAGTTAGTTAATTTTTTAAGCAAGATTATTTTTTGTTGAATTTTGGTTGGATCTGTTGTCTCTCACAATACTCCCACGTTCGGCCGGTTTGTCACCTCCTGGCGGGAACAGAAAAAGGCCTTTTGACCCGGCGCCGGGGGCCCGAGTTCTATCCCCGGCGACTGCTATGTAGAAGCAGCCCCACTCCACTGATCTTGAGCTCTCGGCGCCACCAGACAGCCGCAAAACAAGGGGTCTGGGAGCGCCAGTCTGTCCTGCAAGGGACCAGAGGCAGTTGTCCCCATAGCAACAAAAATGTTATTTGTAAATAAAACCAAATATAATATAATATATGTACCTCTTCCCCCGAAGATATCGGGCCGGCTGATTTACCGGAGCACCCGTGAAGAAGAAGAAAAAAAAAATATACATAGAGATAAAAAAGTACAAAATGACCTCCCATAATGTCTAATATTGGGTAAAAAATGCACCTAAAACTACAAAGCGGAACAAAAACAAAGAAAATTACTTCGGAGTGACTAAGGATAATATCTGAAGTTCTTGAACAACGGAACTGAGTAGCGGTAGTTGTAATCATGTTGACAGTAGAATTGGGAAAGGGAGGGAAAAAATATTCGAAGAATAAGAAAAAATACGTAGATAAGAAATGACAAATAGATGGCAGATGATTGCTGTAAGTACGAATCAAAAAAAATAATGATAGCGTGAAGAGATTTAAAGTTAAAATTGATAGCTCTTCTTAAAGCAGGCTTCACCGCTTCTTAAATAGGCAACAAAAAGTGTACCGACAAATATCATATATATAATATTGTGAATGTAAGGATTTTGTAGACAGATTAGTCTTCTAGGCCCTTAGAAATATTATTTCATTTTTTCTACTTAATGGCAACACTGCTATCTACTAGTGAGGGATTTTCCGCGTCTCCTCATGGAAGGTTCACGTTTCTTCTCTGCTAGAACTTCGTATTTTAGTTCCCCAGCTATACAAGGTATAGGGAAAGTTATGTAATCGGTCGAACATTCGACCTCCAGATTCCAAATATGAAAAAAAAAAACACTTCCGTCTGTGAACACGATAACTCCCAAAAGAATGAATGGATCAACACGAAATTTTATATGTGAATCCAGAACCCTCTAACGACGACACCAATTGATTTTCAGCCAAACAGACCAAACAGAAGGGAGGGTTTGAGGGAGACTTAACAAAAAAACTCTAATAACTGACGTTGTAATGAATGTATCAACACAAAATTTCAAATGTGAATTCAAAACCCCATGAGAAAAACATTTATTAATGATCAGCAGAATTGGCAGAAAGGAAGCGGGGATTTGAGGCGCTCAACTCAAAAACCTCAATAGCAGCCGATGTAATATCATATTTGAAGTCAAAATCCAATGGATCACATAGCCTGTAAAATTTCAGGGATATCGGCTGAAGGGAAGAGGGGTTCAGGGCAGGAGGCTCAATTCAAAAACCCTATTAACTGCCGATATAATGAATTTATGGACACATAATTTAGTATTTACGGGCCACTGGGTAAGTCAAATATTGAATATTAGCTAAAACTCAATTGATTAGTTCGTCTTGGGGAAGTACAATGCCGGTGATTCACAGACGACTTTCTTATTTCCCTCTTGGCCAGGAGAACCAAACATCTTCATCTATTTCCACTATTTCAGTCTACTCTACTTTCCTACAGTCTATGGAAGCATTTATCTTAGTTCTGGTTGTTGCTGTCTTCCATCTTGAATATCACTTTTGTGTAAGGAAATTCTGATTTTACAATAATATATTTTTCTCCATTTTTTTTTTTTTTTTTTTGGACTACGGCGAATAGTTGCTGGTCCAGTTTATGTTTTCTCTTCAAGAAGAAAAGGGAAATATTGATAGAAAACAAAAAAAAAAAAATTGAATCAAATTTTTGTGTTGCCCTTTAACTAGTTGTTAGTTAACATCAATCTAGTGGCTTTCACGGTTTTATTCCATACTTTTATTGGTTGTTATCAGGTTTTATCAGGGATTATCAGGATTAATTACATGAAAAATATTTAAAAGAATAACTTAGAAGTTTTAAAATCTGCTGTCTTTCACTTCAGATTGTTACAATCAACAAGGAGATTTTTAGAAATGGAGAAATGGCTTTACCACCAAAACCCCGGAAAAAAATTTCATGTTTTGAAATTTGTCAGAAACTTTATTATTATTATTATTGTAATAAATTACAATATATAATTTATAATCAACTTATCTCACCCATGCCCTCATGGTGTTGAATTCATTCTCCAAGGTATCGATACCGCCCCTACGGGCGAATACTGCCACACTTGCAAAATGTCTGATGTGATTAAGAGCGGCAATGAGGCTCTACGTGAATGAGGCCAAGTGAAGTCTTTGATAAGTATCTAAATATGTAAATTTTTTGTATATACCCAGATATGTTTGGTATATGACGTCAAAACTTCAAATTAACCAATACGTAATGTCATACATGAAATCATGTAATTTAAAAAGTCATGTTAATTTTTTTGGTTGATTTATTCACTTAAGAAATGTCACGGAAACGCTGAATATGCTATAAGAAATATAGGGGAGGTTATGTACTTAAATTATGCGTTTCAACGGAATTTCATGTTTTTCGATTACAAAAATTCTGTGAGTCTGTGAACACGATAACTCCCGATAGAATGAATGTATCGATATTAAATGTTATACGTGAATACAAAACCCACTAAAAACGACACCTATCGATGTTCAGCCAAATCGACCAAAGAAACAGAGGGTTTAGCATAGAAACTCTCTTAACTGGCATTGTAATGAATGTGTCACAAAATTTCATATGTAAATTCAAAACCCCATAAGGATGGCACCTAACAATTTTCCACGAAATTTTGCCTACCTAGGTTTATTCACCTACAGTACGAGTCTCTAACGAGTACCTAACATCGCATAGATTTGGGACCCTCGCTAAATGTGTCATACGAAGGACGGCGTGCTCATGGTTTTTCCAACTCCTAAATAAAAAACCTAAGGGCTTCGACCGGATCGCCCTCGCTACAAAATCTAAAATACCACTTACAATGTTGTCTGTATGGTGATTGATAAAATGCTTGTCAGCACGATGTTTGAACAAACAAATGCATAAAACTTCGCCTTGTGGGCATCAAACTTAGTTCTTGGATGGTTTTTGAAACAACAAGAACGGTTGAGCTTCGATTGCTGGGAAGTTGACTGTGACTATAGAGAAGCCCATATAGAATTCTCCACGTAAGTACAGCATTTCTGTCGACTATCTATGTGCTTTCTGAAAAGGGTGGCAGCCTATAACTAGCTGGGTTGTTACCATATAGCCCTCCGGTAATAACCTCAGAGGTTGATACGTCGTAAAAGTTGGGTTAAAATAGAAGAAAGGGAAGGTCAGAAAGGCAGACTGTTTAAGAGTCCTCTTGAAAGGTTTTCCACAATCAGAGATTTACGAGAAGTGAAGCACGTTACTCTATTCCTTTACTTACGGTTGACTAAGGGATGATCTGTCCCCGAGGGAGCAAAGAGGGTGGCTGACAGAAACAGAGTGCGAGAATAAGTCGAAAAGAGAAGAAGAAAAAACCCGGGTCACCCTCGCATTTTTAGGGAGGAGGGACGGGGATTGTTCACGGCGAGGTTGGCAATAGTAATAGTTTTTAGGGGGTGACCAGACCAAATGAACCGTCCGGTGCATTAGGGGAGGCCTTAGGCTGGCCACCGCCTCTGGCAGTCAACTGAGGGGAGATCCAAATCGTAATAAGTTGTGAGAAGGGAATATCTGTCACTGTTTTGCGATAAGCGCTATTTACGGTTCAGAGGCTCCAGTAAGTTGAAGCATCATTAAGTGAGCCGCTGGAAAGCCAATTGGACTATGTTTCTTGATGGGTAATACCCAAGGCCGGACTACAGACTCGGGGTCCTCCACTAGTTTCCCAACATTAAAAAAAAAAGTTCAATGCTTTGCATATCAAGCATTAGAATAAAAATAAAGAATAAAATCTCGATCTACAACAGGCTGCCGCTGGGTTCGAACCGAGTATCTTGAACTGGGGAGGCTAGCTTTTACGCACTGAGCTAGCATGCCTTCCATACTAACGAAGTCACTCATAAAGCTCTTTGTTTGTTACATCATCTTTCAAAATCTCTATAATTTCTATTAAATTTGACTGATTTGACTGAAACGAACTTTGTCGTGATCGTCTCGTTGAACAGTTTAGATTATTATGAAGAACTCAATATAATATTCAAAGCCTCTCAATAAACGAATAAAAAAATCGCCATATATTTTATAATTCATAGAAATACAATAGCGGACGAGAAGATATCATACACACATTCATAAATCCAGAGTAGGCGGAGAAAATCCCAAACATAATACAATACAATCGGGTTAAGGAAGCTCTATCCTATTATAGTCCTACAGCTGTTTCATTCCTATATTATTTTTCCATGTTAGTTATTGTGACTCATGCCTGGGCTTTAACTACGAGGTCATATCGCCTACTACCAGAGTGCTCTGACGCTACTCTGGTGGACATGAGCCTGACTCGACACTCGGCGCCTTATATGTTGTCTACTCAGGTTTAGTTACGCAGAATAGGAATCTTTAACCGAGTGCCTAACATCGCACAGGCTCGCGACGCTTAACGTCCCATCCGAAGTCATATCACTTGTCACATAGTGTGAAATAACGATGATTATAACAGTGAAACAAACTAACTGACACTGTTGATAAGAGGTTATTATCTTGATTTTTTCCGGCATTTCTTCTAGAGGTATTACTTCTTTTTTATTTTTTGACAATATTTCGGGACACTTCCACGACCCTTCTTCTGGTCACTATGAAGGTGTTCCCTTTTTCTGTTCACTATTGGTGCATAGTCTCCAGAAGAAGGACGTGGAAGTTTCGAAATATTGTCAAAAAAAGAAAAAAGAAGACACTTTTGGAAAAAAATCAAAATAATAAAGCTGTGATTGGAGTAGATGAAATCATTCCGTGCTTCCACCTGTAGATCCTGAACTACACTTTTTCATAAAGGTCTCATACCGTTTTTCAGATGAGCTATTTGATGGAATGCTTTATTATTGACCGATGATTAACTGAACTTTTTTCATGGAGCCTCTCTTGTGACAAGCACGCCTTCCCATTAGAGAGGCGGAGGGGTGACGATATCGACTTGGCTATAAATCTTGCTAGGGAGCCTGTTGCACACTGTCTCACCCTCCTAACGTAGTTCTGCCTTGTCCCCTCCGCAGTTCAACTTTACATTGAACGTCCCTCCACCATCTTGTCATCACATTTCACTAACGAACACTAATTTCTCAAAAAAATAAAAGACGTTGTCTTCCCACTATTTTTTTTTTTGACCAGAATAAGGATTCAGTACTTCATAAGTAAGACATCTACTGATCTTCACTTAAATCGGGCAAAGGAGAAAAGTTAGGGAATCTTGGTTTATTGAACATTTTGAAGCTGGGTAAGTGCGTTGATGAATTATCGACTTTTCTTTTTTTACCACTTGATTTTATCAAATTTATGAATGATTAAGAAGGAATGTCACAATTTGGTTGAGATGCAACACAATATTGCTCTCATCAAGTGTACAAATACAACTAAGAATCTTCATTTATATAAATATTTATGTATTTTAACCATAACTTAACAAGCAAAACTGTTTTGACGACAAAAGTGTCGTACTTGAGAGGATTTGAAATTTA
Source organism: Aradus depressus (assembly GCA_963662175.1). Taxonomy (NCBI): domain Eukaryota; kingdom Metazoa; phylum Arthropoda; class Insecta; order Hemiptera; family Aradidae; genus Aradus; species Aradus depressus. Next base: position 44,436,704 of record OY759214.1, on the reverse strand, counting down.
CATATGAAACTTTGTGTCGATACATTCATTATAACAGCCAATTTTATTGATTTTGGGTTAAGGCTCCCCCTAATTCCCCTTCTCTTCGGCCGATATGTTTGAAAATCAATGTGACGTCCTTATAGGCTTCTGGATACACATATAATTTCGAGTCGTTACATTCATCGGTAGTTATCGTGTTTACAAACACAGAGAGACAGAAATTTGTTTTTCCATTTTTGGAATCGGGAAGTCGGAAATCATGAAATTTCGGTGAAAACTCAACATCGAATTTCTGACCGATTACGTAACTTTGTGCAGCTGGGGAAGTAAGAAAAGCCCTAGAATTGAAATATTTTTAATGGAATTAAATATTAAAAACTTTTAATGAAACAAAAAGGTAAAAGAAAAACCTTGTAGGTACTTTAAATAATAAATGAAATTTTTCATGGTAATAAGAACCGCTTAGTTGAAACGATAATGAATTGAGTTGGTACAATATTATTCAGGACCCCATGTCTTGTGTTAGTTTAGAGAAAGGCCAATAGCAGCGCCACTAGAGCTCAATAAGTTCTCAGTAATGCCGCTAGGTGTCGGCACTAGCTACACAGCCTCTATCGCTGCCTCTTAAACTGTACTTCCTTCATTATCACAGAAGCTTTATCAAATATTTTTAAACCTAAAAATATTTCTAAATAAGATATAATTGCTACTAATATTTTTCCAGTAAACGTTTTTCATCTAATTTTTATTAAGAAATATAATATAATTTTTAATTTATTGCAACTATTCGTAAAATATTCACATTCTTAGAGTCATAAATGAGTATAATTTTTTGTTTTTTTCTTTTTTTTACAGACGGAGAAGACTAGAGGCGTACTCAGGAATATTTTTCAGGGGTGGTTGAACAATACTTGTGAACATTAAACACCTGAATAAAGAAATGTACGGTAAACATATACATATACACGCACATACATATATTTCTAAATAAGATATAATTGCTTCTAATATTTTTCAAGTAAACGTTTTTCATCTAATTTTTATTAAGAAATATAATATAATTTTTAATTTATTGCAACAGTTCGTAAAATATGCATATTCTTAGTGTCAAAAATTAGTATAATTTTTTAGACTCATCCTACACGATATTTTTTACAGAGGGAGAAGACTAGAGGCGTACAAAAGAATATTTTTCGGGGGTGGTTGAACAATACTTGTAAACATTAAACACCTGAATAAAGAAATGTACGGTAAATATATTATATACGAACATACATATATATATATATATATATATATATATGTATGTATACTTGTAAATATTGCTGTGAATTATTGATGTAACGAATGTATCGACAAAATATTCCATGTGTGAATTCCCACCTATCAATTTTCAGTAGAATCGGCCGAAGGGAAGAGAGGATCAGAGGGGGGAGGCTCAACTCAAAAGCCTCAATATCTGCTGATGTAATGAATGTATCGACATGAAATTTTATATTTCAATATAAGTTAGCGAGTATTTTCAATAAAATTAATAATAATCGCGTAAGATTGTTATTATTATTTTATTAAATGTAATATTATTTGTTGTCTAACTTGGTTTTGTTAAAATTAACTTCTTTAATTATTACTTTAAAATCCAATTGCCCTCTGCAATAGGAGAAGATTTCCTACCATGTGGCATCCCTTGTGAGACCTACTAAAGGTGAAGTTCTGTCAGATGTGTGGACATCGGAGCTAAAACATTTCAACTATAAATATGTCCTGATCTTCTGCAATCCAGATCTGTTGAAGCCTACCTGATACAACTAGTTCATCCAGATATAAGTACCCGATTTTCGGGGTTACTCAGTTCTTCTTCTGGTACTTAGTAGCCTACTGACCTAGATCTCTCCCCCCAGTCGGCAGATGGCATGCGTCGATGAAGGAGGAAGATGGGGTTCGACACATCCACTTCTCCGCCCACTCTCTACTAAATACTTTTGTATTCTCTCTTCGGAGAAATTCAGAATATTTTTGGAAGGAGAGGTGTAATATGCACATAAGAAAGGTCTTCTCTTCAATTTTGAAAATTTAAATTATAATTGATCAAGATATCGTCCAATATCAAATTTCCATCCATGTTACCTTAGCGTTTTATTAATTTATTTTATTTCTATTGGTTTATTTTTTTTGTATAATTATTATTATAACTTCTCCAGCTATATGAAGTATAGGGGAAGTTATGTAATCCTCCAGATCCCAAATATGAAAAAAAATGTTTTTAAATATATTAATAATATTATAAGTTTATTTAATTATTAAGATATTTTGTTAACAAGTTATCATATTATTTTGTTTTTAAGAAAGATGGCCGACCAAGTGTGGGGACGCTATCTTTAGTAGTTGTTTCGATGTTTGTATAAGGGTGACAAAATTAAACTAAGTTGTGAAAATCTACAAGTTTTGCTTCAATTAATTTAATAATTTGCCTGAAAAGATGTAGTAAATATGCGGTTTGTTGCACTTCAAATATCAATATATTTATTTAACGTCTATGTCTTAAGTCACCACAAACAATGAGATTTTCGACATCATCATCCACTCCATTTCAATTTTTTTAATAGACATATTTGCTATTTCATTCATTTTGTGACTTGCCCAGAATTTAAAACAACTTATATTGTGGTTAGGTTAGGTTAGGTTTTATGACTCATGCCCGGGTTTTAACAACGAGGTCATATCGCCTACTACCAGAGCGCTCTTTCGTCACTCTACTTATATTGTGTATTTCTTAGGTTCTATCGGATGATTGTCAAAAAACGAACCTATGAGAGAAGAGGCGTTCAATATTGTACACTAAGATAATGCGAATAAGAAGCTCCTTACTTTGCAATTTGGGTCTTTAGCCCCCCATTGCACTGTACTTATATAACATAAATCCTCTATCTTATTTACCTAATTCAATGATTGAGAAGAACATTTAGCCTTCCTTTAAAATTTGCACATACAATTCTAACATATAGAGAGTCTCTCCCCTTCCTCATATATATCAAAACGACATGGAAGAGTCTTCACAAGAAATATGTTTGTCATTTATATGGAAATATTCCTGAGAAGATGGGTTGGAGAGGGTAGTCAAGAAAGATGTGACTCTGGGAGTTGGTGGTGGGGGAAACCGAGTCATTTAGAGATATGAATGAAAAATTCAGTAGGACTTTAAGCATCGGGGGGAGGGTGGGGAGGGGGTGGAGCTGAGTAAGAGGGAGGGGGCGGTAGTGACCTTTTATGACCAGGGGTCACTTTACGATGACACTAAATGGCAGGGCTAGGTCTTACTCATGACCCGTCCGTTCATTCATAGTTAACAGGCTTACCGGACGGACCCCTACCTCATCGGGGGGAGTTATTATTGATTTTAGGGCGCTCAAGGGTTAAAAACCAATCGGGGGATGAGCTACCGGCTTCTTCATCAATTACTTAAATCAAAATAAGAAAGTCGTCTTTAAGTCATCAGCAATGTATTTTCCCCAGAACGAATTAATCAATTAAGTTTTCGAAAAAATAAATCGATAGTTGACTTATATGGGGGCTCCTGAATCCTCATGCTAATTTTCGTGTCGATATATTCATTATATCGGCAGTTATTAGAGTTTTTGAGTTGAGCCACCCCTCTGAAACCCCCCTTCCGTTGGACTGAATCCACGGAAAATTAATAGGTGCCGTCCTTTATGGGGTTTTAAATTTTAATATATGACATTTTGTGCCGATATATTCATTAGAACGGGAGTTATTAGAGTTTTTGTGTTAAACCTCTCCCCTAATCTCCTCGTCTTCCCTTTGGCCGTTTTGACATTCAACACAGGGGGCCGTGCGGGCTAGGGCGTAAGGCTTTAGTCGCATGGTCTCACCATGGTTTGCGGGTTCGAATCCCGTCCGGGAGTGAGTTTTATTTCGTAGATAGAACTCCCTCCCGGGGCCATGGATGAAGTAAAAAACTTATTAACAAACACATATGGCTAGTGTAGTGTCTGCTGAGGCCAATCAAAAAGAAAAGAAGACATTCAACATACATAACTTCTTTTATACTTTCTATAGCTGGAGAAGTAATAAATACCATTATATATGCTCCAAATAAATAATTCAATTCATTGTAAATATTGTGAACAATTTTCTAAATACGGGTTATTTCTGTACTTTTTTCCCAAAGTGATTAATATAGATTAAAAGTGATTTAAGGAGCACAAAAAAAAAGTAGCACGATAATAAAGTAAAATCCCTGCGGAGCTCCTGATTCTATTTTCTTTACATGAAAATCTATTTATTAATTAATAATAAACGATATTATATAATATATTCTACTCTGTTTTTTTAATAATAATAATATTTATTTCCGTTAAACCATAACATGGTAATAGGATACGTCATAAGAATGTATTACCATGTTATGGTCTAACGGTAATAAATATTATTATAGTTTATTCATACATTTTATATATTTGTACATTTATTACTAAAGGGTGGTTAACAACTTAGGATATTACTCTGGACCTCCATAATATAATATTTCCGGAACTTACCCTGAGAATATTAACAAAATCTTATATTAAATTTTAATACAGGATAACTCTAGAAGATCTAGCAGAGACATTAATGACGGTTTTATATTCTTACATTATTCAAAATCGATTATCCAATTTCACTTTTCAAAAGTTTTGTTTAGAAGAAGGGAAGAAAGATGATCCAAATTGAAAAATAACTGACGTAGTTAGGCGGAGAAAATCCCAAACATAATACAATACAATCGGGTTAAGGAAGCTCTATCCTATTATAGTCCTAGAGCTGTTTCAGCCCTATATTATTTTTTCATGTTAGTTATTGTGACTTATGCCTGGGCTTTAACTTCAAGGTTACATCGCCTACTAGGCAATATGAGTCCGACTCTGCAATGGGAGTCCTAAATGGCTACATAGGTTTATTCATCAAGGGTTCTTTAACGAGTACCTGACATTGTACAGGCTCGGGATCATCGCTTAACGTTCCATCCGAAAGATGGCGTGCTCAAGGTTTTTTCACCTCCCAGATAAAAACCTAAGGGCCTAGGCCAGGTATCGAACCAGCGATTTTGAGCTCAGTAGGCTATCATGCTTGTTATTGGAGTTTTTGAGTTGAGCTCCTCAACTCCTCTAATCCCCCCTTCCTTTCATCCGATCACACTGAAAATTGATAAGTGTCGCCCTTTTGGGTTTTGAATTTACATATGAAATTTTGTGTGAATACAGTTAGTACATTTTTTGCATTAATCTCCTCCTTCCTTGGGCCGATTTGTCGGAAAATCAATAGGTGTTGTCCTTATGGGTTTTTGAATACACATATGAATTTTCGTGTTGATACATTAATTCTATCGGGAGTTATCGTGTTCACAAAATCAGGTGATTGGAAAGCATAAAATTCCACTGAAAACTCTACGTCGAATATCTGATTGATTATACATACGTCTTCCCCTATTTTTTGTATATCGCAATTGTATATGGCAACAATGAGAATAGATATTGTGCTAAAAAATTAAAACCACATGGTATTATTTGGTAGGTACAAAACACCCAAGACTATAGATGGCATCCCCTGGTCTGAACGAGGAGCTCCCTGCTGCGACCCTCCAAGACAAGGCTCATATCGGCGGTATGTCTTTGATTTATGTGCATCTTCCTGGTCTCTCCAGGGACTTCCTCCTGTCTTGTTAACATGCAAATTTCCCGCGTTTCTCTCTCCCTCTCCCGCCCTTCCCAATAGGTTAGAGCTCCATTGATAAAGTGCACCCGATTATTAAGAGCTTGTCATTCAAGGCCTGGCTAATATTGAACTAACATAATCTACGCTTTATCCTCAGACATTTCTCCTTGGATTGAAACCTGATTGAATTGTTTACGGCAAATCTTTATTTTATTTTATTTTTTTTCAGTGCAACTTGTGACTATGCCCACCAAATGCTGTAATCAAGATGCAAGTTGCAAGCAATGTTCAAAAATATCAAATCCTCCTCTCACAAATAACTTATTATCTTCAGAAAGGGCCAGTAGTTCAGAAGTAGCCTGCTAGCTTACTGAGCACAACATGGCAGATTCAAGCCTGGATGAGTGAGGCTCTTACGTTTTTTTATCTGGGAGATCACAAAACTTGAGCACGCCGTCCTTGAGAGCCTGTGCAATGTTATTCAATGTGTGTAACATAAACCTGTGTCTCTTTCTTCCTAAGCTACTCATTTTAGTTTTAGATGTTTTTGATTAATTTTAATTTTTGATGTATCATAGCTATTACGATATTTCGTGATGTTCTTACGTTCTTTCCTAAGATCATAAAGAGCAAAATATAGCAAAAAAAGGAAAAAAGAGCAAAATATTTAAAAAATAATAATAACAAATAACAATAATGTAAATGGTAAATAACTAATAATAAATACAATTAATGATAATAATAATATTTAACAAAAATAGCTACGATATAAATTATTAAATATTGGTGGCAGATCCCTGCCAAGAAAAAATAAAAGAAAAGAAAAGTATGAATTATATAATATCACTTTTAATGTACAAAACACGACTTTTATATCATGGTTATTATAATTTTGTTTTTTGAACAACAAGAAAAAAAAAATCAGTTTTTTAATAAAGTTTGCTCTATCATAAACATTTTAAATTGAATTAAATTTTATTTTATTGTTTATTGCTTCCAAGAAGTGTCTAATAGTGTTTATTTATATAAATTCTTCTTTGTTCCTGGTATCATATACATAACTATTATTGTTAAAAGTAGTTAACAATAAAAATAATAGTGAAAGAAACCGGAACTAACAATATTGTATTTGTAATTGTCGGAGCGCAATATTATAGTAAAAAATAACAGACGTCGTCGGTGGATCACCGGCTATGTAACTTAGCCAATAGACTGGGGTAAAACAATATTTAACTTACATAGTGGCTTCAGAATCCATGTCGATACATTCATTTCATCAGCAGTTATTAGAATTTTGTAGTTGAGGCTAACGGTGAATGCAACGATGGTAGGATATGCAGGTTTTCTCTTATCTGTATAATTTCTACAACAACCCTAAGACAACTTTCTCTGATAATAATGTCATAAAAGACAAATCAGATAACTTTGAAATAAACTTTGCTTTTATGCACATTCAGATAAAACTCATATATGGTTAGTTTGTGTCATAAACTTGAAGTAACCCTTGGACTTGGCTTGAAGCGCTGGGATATTAAAGAGCGCGTCTCATTGCTCTGCATACATATTCAAGAAGAAGGGAGGGTGAAGAAGACGACAATAGACGAAGAAGACAACTGGCTAATTGGTACCATTCTGAGAGGACAAATATGAAGAGGGTGAGGGTTAATGAAAGACCATAAGTCATGCCGAGGTCGGACCATATTGCCACCCTCCAAAGATTTATGGTCCACATCACCGCCCCCGCCGCCCCTGCTTCCATCGTCACCTGCACCCCTCCGCATTTTTACAACAACCAACCCTACTCTCTATTAAGACTTCGTTTAGTGTAAATTTTTTCGTAAATAGCGTTCAAGACATTTTTCTTCACCTCTTTTTGGTAGGCGAGAAATATTATTGTACTGATGAAACATCTAATCAAGACAAAAAATGTCCTAACATAAAATATCGATTGCTATTTTTAAAAAATCGTCCCTCACCACGGATTAATGAACAATGTTTTCGCACTCCCTCCTAAATAAAAGACGTTCTCTTCCCACTGTTTTATTTTAGACCAGAACCGGTTTTAAACGCAACAGCGTCATCATCAGTGCTTCATCCCACCCACACATAGGGTTGCCACCCGTACTTTATTATAAAGAATTGTACGTTATTTCGGGTAATTGTACTCTATACTTTAAGAGAACAATTAAGTACGCGAAAATACTTTATTTCGCATGATTTGATTCCTCTGGGATTCATTTACATATAACATACAAAAAAAGGTTGGTCGTAAGGATCTTTATGGAGAAATTTCTTTATTAAACAAATTATATATATATTTGTGTCAAATATATAGCTCTGAAGGTTTTGCGGAATTGTCTACTGCACAAAAATGGCAGCGAATTTGTATAAATTAATTTCATTTTTACTATCGATTCCTGCCACGTCAGCAATCACAGACACGAGTTTTTTCTGTGATAAATAGCAAATGTCGAGACTAAAGAAACAAAGCGTCTTTGAATCTGATACAAAATGAATTACTTATTTACTTTAACTTAAATATAGACTAAAGATGCTGTGAAGCTGTTTAGCAGTCATAATTATTTGTTAAAAGTTGCTAAAAGTAATGAAAAATATGTTTTTTTGCAAAGTAATACAATGTACTTTTTTTTTTCTACCTTTAATAACCAATGTACTTTATTTGCACAAAAAATAGGTGGCAACCCTGCCCACACAGCACAGCGGTTAAGGGACAACGTCTTTAATTTCTATGAGATATCTCGTCCCACAACATATTACTATCACATAAGTTGACTTACATACTTCTGAATCCTTAAACTAAGATTTGTGTCGATTAATCCATTACAACGACAGTCAATAGGCTTCGGCCGATTTCGCGCAAAATTAATAGGTTCCGTCCTTATAGGCTTTTGAATTTAAATATAAAATTTCATGTAGATATATTCATTGCAGTGACAGTTATTAGACTTGCTGTGTTATCCTCTCCCCTAATCCCCTCTTCCCTTAGCCGATTTGGCTATCAACATACACAACTTCTGTTATACCTACTTATAATAACTGGGAAGTATTATACTTTTATATAAGCTGCAATTAAATAATTTTATTAATTGTAAATGTTATTTCAGGTTTACAAATTTAAATATGAAATTTCATGTCGATACATTCCTCGGCATAGTTTACATCGGCACTTGTTGGGGTTTTTGAGTTGAGCCCACTGATCCTCCCCTCCCCTAACGATCTCTCTAAAAATTAATAAGTGTCGCCTTTATAATGTTTTGAATTCACAAATGAAATTTTGTGTCGATACATTAAACAGCAGTTGTTAAAGTGTTTGAGTTAGGCCTCTCTCTTTATCCCCATTCCCCTTTGGTCGATTTGGCTGAAAAAACAATAGGTGTCGTCGTTAGAGGGTCCTGGATTCACATGTAAAATTTCGTCTCGATACATTCATTCTATCGGGAGTTATCGTGTTCACAAACACACAGATGCGCAGACAGACAGATAGATATATTTTTCATCAGCCTCAAGACTATACTGCTCCTTCAATACTTCTCTCCATATATTCTGTAAGTCGCATTAATGGTAAATCTAATTAGATCTATGATAGACATGACATCTCCATCTTAATCTATAACTGGTGAGGACAGGATAATGAGCCGAACGGAAATATTTATGGAGGTATCTCGTCTATTTTTCTTAGAACTCTGTCCCGCTCAACAGCTTCCTGTATTGACATGTTAGTGCCAGTTCTAGTCGCACCTCTGAAGTTTAGTTTATTATTATTTTTATTTATTTCTCCCTCTAGCCGATTTGGCTGACAATCAATAGATGTCCTCCTCCTCGGGTTCTATAAAATGGATACACATATAAAGTTTCGCATCGATACATTCATTCTATCGAGAGTTATCGTGCTCACAGATATAAACACATTGTATTTCTTAGATAGAACTCCCTCCAGGGGGCCATGGATGTGAAACACATAACACAGTGACAACGCTAATATGCATCGTACATAAGACCAAAAAAAAAAAATTTTAATTTGTCAAATAGACAATATTTTAAAAAACATACGTTTTTCTTCATTTTTAAATATGTTAATGATCCCTCTCCACCTGCCTCCGCCAAGAGCAGAACGTCGACTGAAGAGGAAGCATCATAGTGACCTTAACCAAGAGGACTGACGTTGGTCATCTACCTTATTCAAGTGTCAAGTATTTTGGTTTTGTTTTGTATTAGCACAATTGTGCGTATATTGTACAAAAATTGCCAATAAATGAGAAAAAAAAATTTACTAATCATTAACATAATATGTATTATGTAAAAAATGTTTTACATATTATGTAAAAAATAAATAAAAACGTATGTTTTTAAAAATATTGTCTCTTGACAAATTTAATTTTTTTTTTTGTGACATACATATTAATATATTTGCTTTAGGTTTTTTTTTCATTTAAAGCAAATATATTAACATGGATGTCAGAGTTGCTCGCTAACCATTACGCAATGTACAGTTATCTTAATGTCCTTCTTATTCATATTCACTGTCGACTGATAATTTACAAGCACATAAATATTAAAGGGTTTAATCGAAAAAAATATAATAATGATTTGACCTTACAGGACTCTTGTACCAACCACTTTTGTACAGATAACTCTCCCTCTCCCATTACACTCAAATTCATTTTATACTGTCATTACTGTATGTATATAAAAGTAATCAGTAGTTTTCTTTGTTTCATTGTATAGAATAATCCTGAAAGTGACTTTCATATACCATATTGAGAATGATCTATGTACAATAGAGGTTGGTATAAGTCTTGAAATGGCCACATCACATTTTATTTTATTTATCCTTTTTAATAAAAAAAACAACTAATGAGTTAGTTATTATGACTCATGTCCGGCCTATAACTAGGAAGTCATATCGCCTTCTAGCATAACACTTGCTCTGGCGGACATAGGCCGAATCTACTTTGGGAGTCCTAAATTTTGCCTATCCAGGCCTAGTTAACTAAGATCTTCAACGAGTACCTGACATCTTACAGGCTCGGGATCATCACTTAATGTCCCATCCAAAGGACGGTGTGCTCAATGTTTTTTCACCTCCTAGATTAAAAAACCTAAGAGTCTCGGCCAGGTTTTGAGCCCGAAACTTGAGCTCAGGAAGCAAGCACGCTACCTCTGAGCTACCGGCGCCCACTAATAAATAAATATAAATTAATATAAATAATAAATATAAATATAAATTAATATAAATAATAAATATAAATATAAATTAAAGTCATTCGTTACAATGTAAACATTAATTTGAAATATGATTACTTTGGGGCGCTATAACTTTAGACATATTAATCCTATCTCAAATCTGCAGAACTCGGCGATTGGATATTTAATAAGGAACATTTGTTATAATAACCAAGTTTTCGACCGTTTTCGTGTAATTCAAGCAAACGTTTAAAAAAAATAGGTTTCAGAACGATATTATTTTAGAACGATTTTCGGCATTTATCTCGCAAACTTAGCAATCTAAAATTTACCTTACACTTTCCTCTACAATTAACTAAGCGGTATCTTGTGGTCAAATTGTATCTCCAAGTTCAGCCAAAATCTAATGAGATTCAAGTTAGCACATCTGACGTATTCATTTCATAGTATAGATATGGAGTATATTGCTACAATCGTTTCTGAGTTAAAGCGCTCACAAAATTCCAAACCATTGAAAAATCGATCTCGTATTTTCGCACGATTACAATATTTCCTTATACTAAAAGGTATAAGAAAGTAAAAATAGAACTAGTGTCAAAGAGTTGGCGTTTTTTAATGTGTAAAAATTAAAATAACAAAGAGATGCACTACAAAAAAACATCCTTGCAGTTGAAAACAGGGTCTTGTGTAACAACTGACATTATTTATTTTCAAAATATATTTGAGACGTATTGTATTTTGGCCTCCGTATAATCTCTTTATGTACGTCTGAGGCAGGAAATTCATCTCATTAAAAACAATGAAAAACAGAGAAATTGTTTAACCTATTTTTCTGTATTAATGGAAGGTATGCTCTTTCCGGAATTGTTTGTATGTTTCTCTCTTGGTCGGTCACATTTAGGAATGCGGAATCGACTCGAAATATTGTGAAGACGAAGACACCTTTGGATGAATTGTAGAAAAAATATGGAAAAAATCTTCAGTGAATGACCGGCAATGTTTTTCTCCAGAACGAATTAATTATGTTTTTGCTCTCTTTCTAAAATCAATCCACCATTTGGGCTAAAAATCAATAGTAGACTTCGGGATTACTGAATCCTCACACTAAATTTGTTGTTACAATTTTTACATCGGCAGGAATGAAGAGTTTTTGCGTCGAGTCCTTTTTTTTTTTTATTCCCATCCCTTTTCATCGCGGAAAATTAATATGTGCCGCATTTACCTTTTTCAATTTACATAAGAAATTGTCGATATATTCATTCTATCGGGAGTTACGTGTTCACAAACATACACACACAAACAGCGAGATATTTTTTAATTTTTGTAATTCCTATAGTGCATATATCTGGGGGAGTAAAAAATTAATCTTCTTGCCTATTGTTCTAATTTTTTCAAAAATTAAATTCAGACGCTCGAAAATACAATTAATTTCGAATATTGTGACGAAGTAAAAACAAGAAAATTTGTATCCGGACAAACATTTTTACACCCTCTTTCTCTGATTAGAATTTAACACGCCCCCCACCCTGTAAGCTTTACGATGGAAGTTTATAGCCAGATTTAAAAAAAAGATGAAAAGAAAAAAAAAATCGTCACTTACTTGACGCCCTTACTAAGTAACTGTAAAGGGGGTACTTTTATAGGTCTGGGCAACTCTCGTTACTAATTCGATTCGAAGTTCCCCCTGTAACTCGTCAGAGAGTTCTCGGAAAATAAGTTGGTCTATGTCAACAGAATTCCAGTTTATAGGCTCATGTAGATCCTTAATTAACTGGCAACTTCCAAGTTCAAATGAGAAAAAAAATTGGTTTTGTTGTAGAAAACAACTTTAAAATCAATAATTAATAACGTCACGAAAAAGAGGTTACAAAAAGTAATAATAATTTATTACGGTATAGAAGAACACATTTTATTAGGTTCCGGTAGCTCAGAGGTGGCGTGCTAGATTACTGAGCTCAAAATCGCGGGTTCGAAACCCGGCCGAGGTCGTTGGGTTTTTTACCTAGGAAATACTTTGGATGGATCGTTAAGCAAGATGTCAGGTGCTCATTATACACCCTTAATCTAAAAGAATAAACATAGATAAGCAATATTTAGGATTTCCACAGAAGAGTGGAATATCCACCAGAGCGACGAAAGAGCACTATGGTAATAGGCAATGTGACCTCATAGTTAAAGGCCGGGCATGAGTTATAATAAGCTGTAAATATTCTATCAATTATAGTTCAAGAAATGTTGTAGAAATAAAAATGTTCGCAGCAATGACATATTTCATTTTATTTCCCCGACTTTATGTTTTTTGAAGGTAGTTATTTAATCATTAAAAAATTTTATGTCGAAACCCCAGAATCCAAAAATGTTAAATAGGAGAAGGTTACCTGGGATTCATCTGAAACACATATAAAATCAGACTCATTTCCCAAATTCGGCTTGCCAGTAAAATATATTCTAGGTTAGTGACAGAGGGTGAGAAATTTAAATTTTATCCTGAAGAAGATTGCAGGATCTGTTCATGCAAAAAGAAAGATGATTTACCTCATTTTCTACTGTTCTGTCCTTCCTTAGATATATACAGGCGACAATTTTTGAGTGAATATATCTATCCTAATAAGACAGATTTAGCACAAATGGAGACCTATTAACCATTAATAATTTGCAAAAGCTCAATAGTATTTATATATTTACTATTAAATATTTAAAACTAAAAAAATGTGTGCAGGTCTGAAATGCAGAATTTATTTCCTTGTTACTTTTATTGAGTTCTGTTCTCTTTATTTCACTGCAGTCAGTAGACAATTTTTAGTTTAAAAATGTAATAGGTACTACTCTTTTAATTCCCACAGCATGTCAAACTTGCTTTATTTAATTTTTCACCAGAATGGACTTTTCATTTATTTATTATTGTTATTTTATTACTTTATAAGTTGTTTTTATATAAGTCTTATTGTTTATTTCCTCATTTTGTAAATATTTCTACGCTACCAATTTTCTTTTCCGTTTTTAAGCAAACCATTTTTATTTAATCTATATTCAATTTACTAACAGGATCTTTGTCACCCTCAACTAGATTATTTTCTCTTGTTTTTCTTCTATTTTAGTTTTCTCTTTCTCTCAACAATATTTTTCTCTGTATTCTATTCTTACTTGAGCACCATTAGAGATCTTTTTATTTATTTATCTATTCATCTGTTTACATGTTTATATTTATTTCCTGTATTTTTTTTTAACTATTCTTTATTCTTCTAATTTCCAGTACCATGTATTATGCCAACCTCCATCTGTAATATACTACCCTCATGTATAAAAAACAGATGTAAGTAAATAAAAAAAATAATAAAATAAAAAACATGTTAAAAAAAGATCGAATCATCGGTAATGTTCTTCCTCAGCACGAATCTGTTTTCAATGTCCCTCTAAAACCAATCGACCGTTTTGGCTACAAATCAATAGTTGACTTGGAAATTTTTTACAATTTTTGTGCTAAGCTCCCCTTATTTCAATAAGTGAAATATCTTCTTATGAGATTATGGGTACTCGTATAAAATTCGTGTCGCCATGTTTTTGGAATTAAGGGGTCGGAAAACATGAAATTCGGGTAAAAACTCGACATCGAATTTCAAGCGATTGTATAACTTCCCGTATACTTCGTATAGCTGGTGAAATAAAGAAAAACAGTAGTACACTTTAGTTTACCTCAAAAGCCCAACGAAAATTTCCATCTACCGAAACACAAATTTACTATGATGATAGATAAAGTAACTGAACAGAATCTCATGGATCAAAATGTTTCCATCTATGATTACATTTTCTTTTTGTTTCGCTCCATTCTCTGTTTCTATTTTCTGTTGTTTTTCATTTAAAGCCCCCCTCCCCTACTCCTTACCAAATTACAGAGGTAGAGACAGCGTCCACACCATCATTAGAGATATGTCGGCGCTATAATCTAAAAGGCAAGACAGAGAGTCGGAACTCAATCAGAACGGAGTGTCAGACAACCATCTATCAGTGGGGACTTCAGCCACAACAGTCCAGGCAGGGCATCCAACACAACTAGTATCTTGGCAAGACAGAGAGCCAGAACTCAATCAGAACGGAGTGTCAGACAACCATCTATCAGTGGGGACTTCAGCCACAACAGTCCAGGCAGGGCATCCAACACATCTAGTATCTTGGCAAGACAGAGAGCCAGAACTCAATCAGAACGGAGTGTCAGACATCAGTGGGGACTTCAGCCACAACAGTTCAGGCAGGGCATCCATCACAACTAGTATCTTGGCAAGACAGAGAGCCAGAACTCAATCAGAACGGAGTGACAGACAACCATCTATCAGTGGGGACTTCAGCCACAACAGTCCAGGCAGGGCATCCAACACAACTAGTGTCTTGGCAAGAAGCTCTCGTACATGTTGAGCTTTAAGCAACAAGACGTGACATTTGTCGACAGTGACAAGCTTCCTCGAAGTAGGGCTACTAGTCGTTCGTGTGATAATCGTTAATTAATTAACTTTTAGCTTCTGCTCCAAAACCAGTCAACCGTTTGAGCTAATAGTCTCAATAATCATACTAAATTTTGTGATAAATTCATTACTTTAGCAGTTATTGGAGTTTTTGGATTACGCCTTTCCCCTCATCTCCTTTATTTTGTCCGATTTGGCTGAAAATCAAAAGATTTTGTCCTTATAGGTTTCTGTATACTGTATCAGTACATTGATTCTATCGGGTGTTATCGTGTTCACAGGTACACACAGATAGACAGATTTTTGGGAACAGGGTGTCCGAAAACTTGAAATTCTGGTGAAAACTTAACATGTGAAAATTTCTGACCGATTACATAACTTCCCCTATACTTCGTTTAGTACGGGAAGTAAAATGCAGTCTGACCTCTCATAGATTGTGTTACTTTGTGCTAGCAGAGAATAAATAAACCAAATAGGTCAAAGGCATATCAGAGGAGAGGGGGCTAAACTCAAAAACCCTAATGATGAATGTATCAACACGAAATTTAGTAAATTTTCAACCGAAATGGTAAATTGGTTTCTAAGGGAGAGCGAGTTAGTTCATTAGTTCATGGTAGGAAGAACATTGACGGTGATTCACCGAGGAGTTTTTTTGTTTTTTCCATTTTCCGGTTTTTCGATATAACGACCGTTTCCCTCGAACAATTTCAGTTTTTAAAAATGTCTTGTTAAAGTGACTTTTGAAGCAATTTTTGAGGAAATATGAGTTAGTGGAGTGAGTTGGTTAAGTGGATTAAAGAGTAGAAAGACTAGAAGCAATATGCGGGAAGTGGGGTGTCGTGTTCTTGCCAAGGATCAGCTTCTTCACTAGGATTATCCTGATTTGTCGCTTCCTTCGCTCAGGCCAACCCTCCGCGACACTCATTCCTTTCCTTCGTCCCCTCTCCTTCTATTCTCCCTCCCTAAAGCAAAAAAAACGATCCATTCTATTTTCCGACTTTCTGATAAACATAAAGCTTGGACTACATATTCGGAAGTGGCAGGAAAATATTAATAATTGTTATTGTGACTCATGTTTGGGCTTTAACTACGAGGTCATATCGCCTACTACCTCTGGTGGAAATGAGCCCGACTCTAAAGTTCTGAGGTAGGGAACTCTTTAACGAGGAACTGACATCGCAAAGTGACGATCGCTTAACGTCCCATCCGCAAGACGGCGTGCTCAGGATTTCCCACCACCGACATAAATAAGTGCCTCGGCCGGGTTCCGAACCCACGATAGGCAAGCAGGCTACCTCATAGTTACCTTCGCCCTCATTAGTAATAACAATTACCGAGCCTGTGCCATTCAGCAATTCTCAGGTAACCTACGAGACCGATAACCTAGATATCGCTGAAATTTGACAGGTTACGTCCTCATTGGGTTTTGACTTTAAATATAAAATTTTATGTCGATAAATTCACAACATCGGCAGTTATTTGGGTTTTTGAGTTGAGCCCCTCCTTTGATCCTCCTCTTCCTTTCTGCAGATTTCGCTGAAAATTAATTAGTGTCGTCCTTATGCAGTTATGAATTCACAAATGAAATTTTGCATCGATACATTCATTACAACGGCAGTTATTAGAGATATTTTGAGTTAAGCCTCTCCCCTAATCCCCCGTCCCCTTTAACCGATTTAGCTTGAAAAACAGTAAGTCTCGTCGTTAAATGGTTTTAGTCCCACTTATAAAATTTCGTGTCGATAAATTCTTTCTATCGGGTGTTAATCACACGTTCACAGCCTGTCTAACAGAAGTTTTGTTCATATATGGAATAGAAAGGTAGGAAAAACATGAAATTCCGTTGAAAACTCAGCATCGATTTTTTTACCGATTATATAACTTCCCGTATACCTCCTATAGCTGGGGAAGCAAAACGCTGTGGTTTAAAACAATGTACGGAAATTGTCTGAAGCGTAAACCAGTGTTCAGCGTACTCCAACAATCCCCAATTCTCTTCCTTACATTTAGACCACTTCTGTTCAACGTCAATCACTTCTCTGGGGTTCCGAGGGTTGACATCACGTTCTCCAGTTTTTTTTTTTTCTCACCCTAGTTTCTTTTTTTGGATATTTTTTTTATTTTTATTTTTTTTTTACCTTCCCATTTTCTCCCCTTTCCATGAAATGCCATGAACTTCTTTGTCCTGGAAGGATTGCACCCGAGCCGCCACTTGGGTAGGGTTGGTTGAAGTTTTGTAAACCAGCGGATCGAATGCGATAATCAGAGTACAATGGCACACGGCGGGGGAAACTGAGGGGCGCGTGACAACCGCCAGGTGACATCGGAATTATACACTTCTCATCTACCCTCCCCCTATTATCCCAAGTCCATTCCTCTGTTAATTTAAGGAAACCAACCCCTTATGTAAAGTGACACTTGTTCAGGAACCTGTTGTTGGTCACCGGAGCCACGCGATAGTCGCTCGTATTTAAAACTTTCTGTTATATTGACGTTGATGGAAAAGGGATAGGGTATTATAATGCCATAATGTTATTGTAAAAGACATGACTTGAGAATGGATAATTCCACATTCTGGAAATATGAAAAACTGGTTGAAAAATGGCATTACCTCTATTTAAATGGTATAATACAAGTTTTTGTTGCGAACATGGAATGGGGGAAGATATATATAGATATATCGCGGGTTCGCAACCCAGCCTAGGCCCATAGTTTATTTTATCTGGGGGGTAAAATAAAATTAAGCACGACGTCCTCCGAATGGGACGTTAAGCGATGGGCCCGAGCCTCTGTACGATGTCAGGTACACGTTAAAGACCCCTGCCCTAGGTGAATAAAAACTTAGGGTAGGCAAAATTTAGGACTCCCATAGTAGAGTCGGGCTCATGTCTACCAGAGTGACGAAAGAGTGCTCTGGTAGTGGGCGATATAACCTTGTAGTTAAAGCCCGAGCACGAGTCATAATAAGTAACTATATATACACACGAATTTTCGTAACATGCCCGGGCTTTAACTATCAGTGTCCGAATACATTTCTGGGATCTTGTTTTGCCCTCCTCCTAATTGGGCTTCCTAGGGGACAGAGTGTTGTAGCCTTAGGTAATCTCAGGTAACCACAGGATTGTATAAATATGACCACCTAGCAAACTTAAATGTCACTTTTGAATTTTGTGTGCTGATGATGGCGTCAGCCGAAAACTATATGTATATATTTCTGTGAAATTAGACAATAACAAACAAGTTCTTTATTTTCATTTATTTAAATATCAGGTCATAACCGCCTCGAGTTCATTCGTCGCTCTGGTGGACATGAGCCCGACTCTTCAGTGGCACACCTAAATTTGGCCATCAAGTTTAGTTATCTAGGTATGTATAAGATTTCACGGAGTGTATCTGAGAGACCTGACATGGCACAGGATTGGGACCATCGCTTAACGTCCCATCCGAAGGAAGACGTGCTCATGGTTTTCTACCGTCCAAATAATCATCTGAGCTACCGGCGCGCTCTATATAATCAATCGACTGTACGATTAGGGGTTTAGGGGATTAGGGGGGAGGCTTAACATAAAAACTCTAATAACTGCCGATGTAACGATATTATCGACATGAAATTTAAGGATTTAAGGATTTAAAAGCCATGTAAGTCAACTCTTAAATATTAGCGCAAATGTTGGACTGGTTTTGGAGGGGGAGGGAAAGTTAATTGTTTAATTGACGACTTTTTAAACAGAATGTTACTTCCTTAGGTATATGAAGAATAGGGGAAGTTATGTAACTTATGGAACTAGAATTGAGGATTTGAAAAGTGAATAAATACTCTTTTAGAATACTATTCCAAACAAACAAAAAAAAAAAATTGTAAAGAAATAAATTGAACATAAAATAAAAAGAGGAAATAGAGGATCTTTTATACATCAGAATCAGTATAAACTTGAAAATTAAGTATGCCAAAAGAAGTCAGAAGAAAGAACTTTATAAATGAGCTTAGTTATCTAAATCAGTCGGTAGGAGGTTGTATAGAACATGAAACTGTTCATCATTTTGTGAAGGAACGATATTATCAAAGAACAGTTGTATGCAGTATTTATTTTGAGAAATAGCCACTATCAGATTTGACAGGGTCAGGGGTCGATGCAAAACCGGTTGAAAAACATCATGGCTGGCGGCAATTGAAAAAACAACCTCCATATTGTTTTTTTTTTTATTTACTTTTTAATTCAAGATTGAATCTTCGAAATTAATTAACTTGTTATAGCAATGGTTTTTTAAGATAAACAAGATTTAATTTTGGTTGCTCTTCCTCCCGTTTTTTATTTTTTGTAAAATGTTTCCGAAGTTGACGATAGCAAAGCATTAGAAACCCTTAGAAGTCTATGTTTTTCAAAAGAACTTTAAAGAAATTCCTTTTATTTATTTATTTTTTAAATTTCTCTTTTCTATATTTTGCACATTGTGACCTGATGAAGGGACGTAAGATCGACCCCAAAAGTGAAAAAGACTCTTCCGGAAGTTATAAAAAAAATGTATCTTAATTTTAATTAATTTGTTTGTGTGTTTTTATTTATAAAGATGTGTTTTTATTTATAAAGATGCAACTGTTGCTGGGTGCAACAACCAGCATCAATGATAATACATATAGATAGGTGGCGTGAATGGCGAGTGAAGTGGTATGAAAATTTACCTGAATTGTTAAGACACTGCAAGTGTGAGCATGTCACAATAAAAAAAAAAAAAAAAGAATAATAATAAAATAAATAAAAAGGAATTGAAAGACTATTTTGATGTTTGGTAATAAAAGCAAGGAAGTTAGTATTGAGAAATATTAAGAAGGAAGATGATTTAAGGTAGAAATAAGTGGCGATTTCACCTCCTCTAGCTTCGTGAGGGGTATGTGGTAAATGTTGTAAAGATAATATACGCATTTCTGGGTTTGTATTTGTGTAAAGTTTGCTAAAAAAAACCATATGTATGTAGTTTGTATTGTTTGGGGTTTTGTGTGTATCATGAGATCGTTACGAAGTGTTCTGTTTACGTATAGTGGGCACTGTGTTATCAGTCTGAGGGTTTTTGGTTGAAACGCCTCAATTTATTTGATGCTGGATGTTTATGCTGAACCATATATCTGTGATCCGTATGTCCTTAACGGTCTCAGTAAGTAAGTATAACAGTTCCTTTTAATTATGGTCTTCTACTTAGAAGTCAGTTAGAATATTTTGAGTCGCAGGTTCAGCGTGTTTCGTGTGGGACTTGTGTGAGCATTTCATAACAATCTTCGATTTAGTGTCAGTCCTAGGTATCGTATAGTATTAGTTTGATTAAATTAAAAACTATATCTCCTGTATTTATTAATATTATTATTTTTGCACTCATATTTTCAATTATTTATATAATAATTTCATTTTATTCCTTAATAGTATTATAATTATTAATCAGATGTGTGTCAGACTACAAGAGTTGATAACCGTTTATGTATCTAATTTATAAGCTATCTTATTGTATACATTCTCATGACGTATCCTATTACATATTATGGTTTAACGGAAATATATATAATTATTAATGACTATTCAATAAATACAATACACAATAAAATGTGGGATCTTAATATAAGATTTTTATCGAATTACACACAAACACGAATATAGAAACACACTTCTTTTCTTTGATACTTATTTTCGGTTTTTTTTCCAGAGGTGTCATCAACTAAGTTTAACAATACTTCAAGACACTTTTCTCCGAAATATTGTCAGACTAAGTTAAACCTCAGGAATAAATGTCTGAAAAAAGTAACCAACAATATATCAGAGAAGGCGAAGAAATACAATTATTTTCTTCCCAAAAATTAACCGACAACCCTTCCAATATTGATAAAGAGATGAAACCGTAAATTATTAATTTTTATTTTTTTCTAACATTTTCGCGAAAAGAAGCCTCCCTTTTTGGCGTTTATGTTGTTGTTACACTCATCCTAGCAATGACAACAGGAGCAACAGTTGCGACATCATTACGAGAAGGGGGAACAATTCCTTAGAACCTGCATCATGCTAACCCGCATGACTAGTTCAAGGGTAGTCTCACCACAGTACTCGGCGTTACATCACATCGATGACTATTCCTTTCTTATCAATGCGGTTTTCCATGCTTCCATAGGATCATTTCGACGGTGGTGAATGAGAGTAATATGGTTTTATATTTGGCGACTAAGAGCTATCGCTTCCAGTCCTTCAGAGTCCTTTACCGTCCTATTAAGGATCCTCAATGCTTGCACTGAAGGGAAAGGAAGCTTCCAGATAGAACCACGACATTTGAGCAAGAAAAACCAATATTTCTCACGTGAAACTTAGGAAACTAATCTTGAGATTTAAATATACTTTTTTTTTTTTGTATTTCTTTATTTTAAATTACAATTATATAAACAACTCACAACGCATATATATACTGAGAAAGTAAAAACATAAATTTTTAACTAACTTTGGGGATTGTGGATTGATAATCACAGTACATACATTTTTCATGTAGTCTTGTTGTCTACGTTTGGTGGGTATTATGTAGTCAGTCGGAGTGTCTTGGATTGAAATATCTGTATTCTCTTCATGTTCGTAGTCTTTGAAGTATCATATATTTGTGAATCGTAAGTCCAAAGAGGTCATAAAAGATAAGTGTTTAAATCGACTTAAAAAATATTAGCCATGATATTATTACCAAAAATTAATACCAAAAAGTTTATTTACTTTATTACCGTGCATTTGTTTGCCCTTAAAAGCCACATCATTCATTCATCTTAATAACAAATATATATTTAATCTCGAGAAAGCATTTCTGTGCGCATTCAGCGATATGAATAGAGGAAGGAAGGAAGGAAAGCGGTAGAAAAGTGAAAGAAGACAGGAATTTAACCCTTCCCCCCTCTCTGTGCAGAATACAAATGTCATACTCCCTGTAGACGTCGCTTAGGTCTTTTTCTTCCTCCCCCTTTCTGTTTTTGTTTTTTTCTATCAATATATCCGGAGGAGAAGAAGAGCGACTTGAAATGAAGGTCCCAGGCAGGACCAACTTGTTGAGAAAGAAGTCTCGTTAGCAAGAAGGACTAGGAGGAATGAAGTCCTGCATCCACTTCGTCAACTTTTTATTTCCTTACCCCCCCTCCCCCCCCCCCCCCCCCCCCCAACTTCTTTGATGTGAGCATTCACCACTGAGGTTCAATCAATTATTTCTCCCTTCTGGTAATGAACGGATTTTTTTATAAGCTATGAAGAATATTAAGTCGGATCAAGAAGTGATTTAATAATTATTATTATTTCCGTTAAACCATAACATGGTAATAGGATACGTCATAAAAAATATATATATATATATATATATATATATCAAGATATTTTATGAATTAGATATATAAGGTTATTAAATCCTAGTGTTGGACTTACATGTGATAAATAATAACAATAATAGTGAAAAATAAAGTTAAATAAATGCAAAATAAATAATATAATAGATGATAAAAGAGAATAAAAATAATAATATTAATAAGTAAGAATATACATATGTACACTTATTTATTAGTATTAGTATTTTTATTATATATATATATATATATATATATATCTTATTATTTTGTAAATATTTTTCATGACTTAAATGAAACATTTTTATTTATTTATTTTTTCTCTTTTATTTAGTTATATATATGGCCATTTTTATTTTACAATATACTATTATCCATAATTGTCATCAAATTTACTAATGGTTTTTACCCATAGTAAAAAAAAAAAAAAATAAAATAGTTACAGTTTTTAATAATAATTTAAGTTATTAATACACTCATTTTTTTCACCTCACATGTCACACAATCCTCTGTCCAAGGAGACTGAAGAGGTGACTTAATTTAATCCCAAATTGTGTTTATTTGCTTTGAGGTCCTACCGCAGTGTGGCCTTCCTCTCCCACGCCACACAAGACAGCTACCCACCACGATCTTTTGGTAGCTGGTTGTTGCGATAAAGTAACAATTGCGATAAAATTTTTTTGAGTCGAAAATATATACATATATGTAGGTAATATATTATGTTAAATATTTTTTATAATTCTTCCAAAAGAGTCTTTTTCATTACAATATTTCATGATGTTCTCACGTCGCTTACCATATCACAGTGTAAGAAATATAGAAAAGAAAGAAAAAAATTGTTCATAAAAAAATAAAAATAAATAAGGTACATAAACAATAAATACCCAAACCAATTGAAATAAAATAAATGTGCATATCATTAATAAAATATAATGATATTAGTAATGGAAATATTAAAGAAAATGTAATTCCGACAGACATTTATAGGAAGATATCTATGGAGGAACTCCGCTCAAAAAATAAATAATAGATTTATCCCATAAAAAGATTTAATATTAGAAACTTCATGTATGGGATGTCTGGGTGGTTTTTCAACTTGGACAAAATTACTTGCCAATGGCCCAGAGACCTTCTATGTAGCAGCAGTGACAATGATGAGTCTAACTCAGTGTTATATCACAATCATTTGTGTACGTTTCATAGTTGTAAATATCTTATTGTGAATCAAAAAATATATCTATATATTCCGACGCATGAGAGAATGAATACATAAAAATAACATCAGTCCAGATAATTAGATTTAGTGTATTTTGTCAGGTTTCACATCACTGACGATATCATATAGCAGTAAAAAAATATCTTGTCTATTTAAGCGAAGTGTGTCAAACACTTGAAACATTGATGTGTTGAAACAAAAAAAAAATTAAATTAATGTTTGAATCACGAACTGTTTGACAAGTGTTGTAAAATATGTATCTAATTGTTGGCTTGTGTATGTTTTAGCTGTCAGAGAGAGCGGAGGCTTGAGGTGGTAACTAACAGGTGGAGCTAGGAAGGAGTGGTCGGACGAAAGCACACATCAGCCGGCCGAAAGCACACATCAGCCTCAGCCAGATAACTGACCAGGCAAGCTAGAGTCGGCCAATTATTATTATTATGAGGCTCATCTCTCCCCATCTTCCAATCTCAGAACTATACTCTTCCCCATCTTCATTTTTAACCAACCCAAATATTATTCTATTAGCCATTTTCCAGATCAAATTATATTCAGTTAGCCATTTTTAGAGTTCCGTAAAAGACGATACATGAAACTCTATTAAGGAGTGAGTGACGTTTGTCTGCTCGCTCCGGAGTCTGCTCGAGAAAACAAACACAGAATTTCTGTCAACCTTACAGTACTGGAGCAGCAGAGTGTGCCTTCTTCAGGGCTTCTAATAACAGTTACTTATTGTGACTCATGCGAGGGCTTATTATTATTATTATTGTATATATGTTGATATAGGCCCTGAAGTTTTTGTCGACCATAAGTCTGATATTGATCATCAATCCTGTTACATAATTTGAAACTATTGACGCTACATTACTGAAATGTTACACATATAGAAAATGGTGATAAGAAGGACCCAGCCATTAATATTAAGATAGAGATAGATTTTCTGAGAGGTTTCTAAAGACATGCTTCAAATATCATGTATATTCAGCTGTTTTGGAAATATATACAGATATTATGAATATATTGAATAAATAACGAAATTAATTTTCGATTTTACAACTATTAGAACTCGTATATTTTTGTACACCAATCTTCTTTTATTTCCTCAGCTATAGTATATGGAAAGTTATTTAAACGAACAGAAATTCGAAGATGAGTTTTCAACGAAACTTATATCTGTCTGTGATCACGATAACACCCGATAAAATGAATGTATCGACACCCCATTCTATATGTAATACCAGAACTCTCTAAGGATGACACCTAAAGATTTTCAGCCAAATCAGCCTAAGGGAATTGGGACATTAGGGGGGAGACTTAACATAACTCTAATAATTGCCTTATAATGAATGTATTGACACGAAATTTCATATGTAAATTCAAAGACCAATAGATACAACACCTATTAATTTTCAGCGAAATCAGCAAAAGGGAAGGGGGATCAGAGGAGGGGAGCGAACTCAAATAACTGTCGAATAGAGTGCATCGACTCAAAGTTTAGTATGAAGATTCAGAAGCCACTATGTAAGTCAAATATTGAGTTTTAGCGCAAACGATCGATTGGCTTTGGAGTGAAAGTGAAAACATAATTGATGATGGGGAAGTACATAGCCAGGGGGAGCAATTTCCCATTTCAAATATAATTGTCCAGTTAACATTTTACTCTGTGCTACTAACTAGCGATAAAATTTGCAGATACGGATCAAATGTGACCAATTAAAAGGTGAATCCATTTTTTCCCTTTTTTTTGAGGGGGGGGGGGGGGGGGGAGACACACCGAAATAAGCTGTAAATTCAATATTTACTCGTTGGAACAGACACGAAGCCATGCGATAGTCATAAATAATGTTCCAAGGGACAAGTTGACCCTCACGATTTATGACATCAGGTATAAACTAGTGTTTTATTGAAGTTTATACCTAATGGCTATGGGTAAGAGTGTGTGTGTGTGTGTGTGTGTGTGTGTGATAGAAGATGTTAATAAGAGTTGCTCCCAGCAGGGTGCTCTCAGCTCGCCCTTCTAATCGGACCATCACACCTAGTAACTTGGCCCCTCTTTATACACCAACAACATATCTTAAATTATAAATTAAATCCTATACACCTTTGAATTAAATTAATAAGTTGACATATGAAACACCTGTTATTGTGTATCCTCCTCGAGAAATTATAAATAAAATTTAAAAAAATGTAATATAAAAAAACAAGTTTCCGTTATTGGTTTTTTTGTGTTGAGCCCTTCTCTGATCCCGCCCTTTTCTTCGGCCGATTTCGCAAAAAATTAATGTGCAGTTCTTATAGGGTTTTGAATATAACATTTCATGTCGATACATTCATTACATCGGCAGTTATGGGGCTTTTTGAGTTGAGCTACCCCTTCTGATCTCTCCTTCTTTTCGGCCGAATCGGCTCAAAAATCAATGGGTGATGTGGTTATGTTTTGGATACACATATGAAATTTCATGTCAATTCATTCATTATAGCGGCAATTATTCGAGTTTTTTAAGCCTCCCCTAATCCCCTCTTTTCTATGACCGATATGGCTGAAAATCAATAGGTGTCGTCGTTATGGAGATTTGGATACACATATAAAATTTTGTGTTGATACATTGATTCTTTTGAGAGTTGTCGTGTTCACAGACACACAAACATAGATAGACACCAATTTTTTATTCCAATTTTGGAATCAGAGGGTCGGAAAACATGAAATACAGAAGGGACATTAAACGATGGTCCCGAGCCTGTGCAATGTCATGTAATCCTAAATCCCTCTACCCCAGGTGAATAAACCTTGGTAGGGAAAATTTAGGACTCCCTGTAATGTCGGGCTCATGTCCACCTGAGCGATGAAAGAGCGCTCTGGTAGTAGGCGGTATGACTTCCTAATTAAAGCCCGGGCATGAGTCACAATAATTATAAAAAGAAAACAAAACAAACGGAATACAGTTATGAGTATCTTAGTTATTAACTAACTTCAAAATAACTTTATTTGAACAAAAAATGTCTACTCTATCTCGTCAGAAAGCAGTTCCTTGTTCTGAGTCTGTTTTCGTAACTCCTTATTACGTTCCGGTGAACAGCGTACAACAAACTGTAATGACAAAAATACAAAATACAACTTATCTAACAAATAATAAATTAAATATCGTGCAAAGAGAGGTTACCTAAGCTCAGAGAAACCATAAAATGTTCACGTATCCGATAAATGATCTGTTGGTAACAATTTCACAATTTCGTGCATATACATAGAAGTACGGGGCTTTCGAAGAATAAGAATTTCTTTAACCTGACAGCAAAAGAATGTTATTCTTCCTAGATTGACAGCAAATTTCACAGTTTCTGAGAAAAATGCTGAAACGTGGATTTCGAGCTCCATTTTTTCAACAATGCACACGAAGCAACATACAGACAGACGGATCTTTAGTATGTTGCGAGGGAGAGAGGCCTCCAAAGAAAACCAGATAATTACTAATCCTTTTTCGTAAATTTTCAACTTTTATCAGAGATATCAAGACTCAATGCTCGTGCTGTTTGTAATTCTAGTATTCATGATCACTAGTTAAATTTAAATTTCAAAACAACGTCTAAATTATTAAATGAAATCCCGCCATTAGCAGTTGATACTCTTCCCACATCGTTTAGAGATGACATTTCTGTTTCTCCATATTGATACGAAATTAACGTGGAATGAATATAGGTCAGTCGTAGGTAAACATCTAAGTCCCGTTTGTTTCTTATTTCGTAGTCTTAAAAAGATCGTAGCAAATGAAACATTCATCATACTATGTCCATTCTATAATTAATTACAGTTTAATACATTGGGGAGCTTCTAGCTGTAGCCACAGTTTCAGACATCAAAAGAACTAAGAATAATAAATAATATTAATCAAAAAACAAGCTGCAGAGAGATATTTAATAAACCTGAAATCTTACCATTAGCTGCGCTGTTAATATTTGAAACATTAATGATCATTAGAAAAAAAATAAATACTTTCCCTCTCAACAATACACTAGTCAAGATTACGATTCCAGGAAGAAAGAAGAATGTCGAATAACTAAACGTTTGAAGAAGTAGAAGTATAACACACCGAAGGACGGCGTGCTCAACGTTTTTTCACCTCCAACATAAAAAACATAAGAAACTCGGCCGTTCTAACTATAAAAGACGAGTTTCCTACATAAAAACTTTAGTTCATACTTCTTTCTTTTTTATTTTTTTGGAAGAAGCCCTCCATAAATTTTCTATAAGCCTATCATATATAATTTATTTATAAATAATTTATTTGTTCTAGATTTGACTCTTTGTGACCAGTGGAAAGAGAGTATAATCTCCCCGAAATATCATCGTAAAAGAAGACTTATCATAAAAAAATATAAAATATTTATGAATAAAAATAGTATTTATTAATATAAGATTTTTATATTAATTTAATTTCTAATATTTATTTATTTTAATTATTATTGTTATTCATCTCATATGTGTAATTTTGATATACAGTATTGTTTTGATTGATTCAATTACCATGTTATGGTTTAATGAAAATATTAATAATAATTTTGCTTTTTTTCCAATATATTATAAAAAGGAAGCATCTTGCACAAAGTAAGCACAATACTAAAATAAAAAAATAATAACAGAGAATATAAAACTCTTGTAAAAATATTTCAATAATAAAGTAAGAGATTGTAGGAATATTGAGGGTCAGTCAAAGATGGAAAAAAAAACCACTATTCAGATGCCAACGTTTCGATATATTTTATATCATCATCAGGGCCTACAAACATAGGAGGGAAATCAAGATTAGAATCAAAAATAAACAAAAATTGTTTTTGTTGATAAACATTACTGAACGTTAAAAATACATTATAACAAGTTAAAAATTGAAACTGACTTACTTAAAGTAAGAGAGAGAAGTAAAATAAAAGGAACTGGAAATATTTCGATTAAACAAAAAGTAAAAATAAATAAAAAGTTTAAACAGAAATAATTCAGTCTTTAAAAAAGTTGAATCCTTTTTTACATATCAAGAACAAAAAATTACATCTTATTTAAGCGTTGCAAGCAGTGGATGGGGAGGTAGCGTGTGATGACGGTGATGGTGTCAAGTTTGTAAGGTATTGGGCTCGAAGAGCAGAGTTTTAACGGAAATAAATATTATTAATATAGATTGAGTGCCCAGAGCATGCATCTATGAGCTGCAGAATAGATCCTTGCCTGGAAATAAAACTGCATCTTTGACTTAAAGAGGAGGATCTCTGATGCACACATGTCGTTGCCACATTGTGATAAAATGTTCTTTTATGAGGTGGTCCTCCCTTCGTTGGATTTACACCCGTCATCAAAACCACCATTAGGAGTTCTAGGTACTAAACCATGTTTTAAAAACTCTCCACCTAAGTGGGTTTAGTATTTTGTATTTTTAATGGCTGACCGGTGTGTCGGATTGTAAAACCTAAGTGGGCATAATTGATATAATATATTAAATGGACAAAGAGGCCAGGGTCTGGGGGGCCTTTCGTCCTCCTACTGTGAACAGTAGGATCACAAGATTCCCTCAAATTCGTGTGAAGATGACTGGATGTAGTGAGAAGTGATTTCATAGGTTGCAAAATAAAAATATAGTCTGACCTCTAATAGATTTGATTATTGTATGATAACCGCCTTTCGAGTTTGCCCTCAAAATCAGGCTATTTACAAAAAAAAAATTATCAATAATTTAAAATATTGTATTTGTTTTTATGTTGGACAGACTGGCCGAAAGCTGAGGACAAGAGAGGGGAACAGATGAGGAAAGGTCATTCTTTTCCAGCACCTTAAATGCACAGGACATGAGGTCGGCTCGATCTCGTTATTACACAATGTTGAGAAAAAAGTTTGTAAAATTTTCCGAAAAAAAATGTTACTAAACAATTTGACTGTTTTTTTAGATTTATCTTTATCCAAAATTGGATGTTTTCTTCACCAAAATCAACTTGTCTTAATAAAAAGGGAGTCCTGATATTTGAAACGAGAATCGAACTCAAAAAGAAAATGTTGAGATATTTTTTTTTTCTTTTGACTAATGGATGGGACACATGCCACCCAAAACCTCGTTAAGCCACTGCCCACATCTTTCAGTACAATATATATATTGAAAAGATAAATAGGCATTTACAACTGTATAAATAATAAATACAATAATACAACAAGCAAATTTGCTAAAAGACTAAAATATGGCATTGTCAAAATGTCATAAGAGGAGAAATCACATAGTGGTGACACTCCCTAGGCACTGAGTTGCACTCATTTATAACTCGCTATGACTGCTTCTACTAAGGAGGTCTCTATGCTAATGGCGCTTAAGGCGTCGTTGGGAAAGTGTGGCAGAATGGGGGGCGTGGATTAAAGGATTATTTTGGGAACTCATGGAGGAAAATAACTTTTTGTACCTGGATTTACATACTCGGTGACGTTGGGAATGCTGAGGTCAGTATGAAGGCCCTTGTTGGAAACGTAATAAGGAGCATTGGCTATTGTATAAGTAGGTACAATATTTATTTTGAATCCTTAAAATAGAAGCCATAATTATATTCTTTATTCGTAGATAATATAATTGTTCAAGAACTATTATTCGTTTCACGATATAAAGTAGAATTCGCCAATAGCTCAGAGTTAGCGTGCTTGCCTACTGAGCTCAAAATCGCGGGTTCAAAGCCCGGCCGAGGTCCTTCAAGTTTATTATCTGGGATATAAAATAAACCTTAACCTCACTGTCGTTCGGTTGGGACGTTAAGCGATGTTCCCGAGCCTGTACAATATCCTGGATAGACAAAATTTAGTACTCCCACTGTAGAGTCGGGCTCATATCCATCAGAGCGACGAAGGAGCGCTCTGGTAGTAGACAATAAGACCTCTTACTTAAAGCACGGGCTTGAGTCACAATAACGAACTAATAATATACATATAGTATACATACAATATCTCTTTCTTTTAGTATAGGTACCTGGTATTGTAATTATTATAATGAAGGATGAGGGAGTGGCCCATCTATATATTTAATTGTTCCCACGAGCAGCCCAGCACTGTTTCACCTCTTGACCTCACCCGGTCATTCGTAAGATTATATTGTAACAACCTCTTGATAATATAGAAAACCGGTTATCCAGGGTCCAGGAAAATGAAATATTGTACAAGATAAATAATATCAGTTAATAAGCGATTTATATTATAAAACAAAAATAATTGTATAACAATAAAGTTTACGATCATATTTTCAAAATGATAACTAGTTAATATTTTTAACAGGATTAATATAATAAATTAAAATATACATATGTAATATCAAAGGAGTAATTTTCCTTAATAGCTCTTCAGAAAATTATGTTTACACCAAGGTCAACCTTTAATAAATATATATATATAATACGGTGTAAAATTTCATATTTTTATTTCACATATGCATTTATATGCACTTAAATTAAAAATATCTCACAGTTTTTACTCCAAGACACAAAACAGATTATTAGCATAATAGCTTGGTAATCTTAGGTAATTTGTCTCAGTTGTGGCAGACTATTCTTATGTACATATTTCCTCTTTAACATCAACCTAATATTCGATATTTTTGAGTAGCGAGCAAAAATAATGTTAAATGCAATAAGTCAACTAACATCAAGTCACATATTTTTATTTTATACCCCCCCTTCAAAATATTCTGACTACTTCACATTTATTATCGTATTTTTCACTCAATATTGCCTAAAATTTTATTTTGTTCCTCGTAGCTTATATTTGAAGGTGTGATGCGGTGTGATGCGACAAAAGAGATTTTTGTCTTCGCACTCTCACATAAACACCCTAAAAAAAGTAGGTAAATCAGGGGCAATGTACTTCCTCATAACGAATTAATCAATTAACTTTTCGCTCCCCCTCCAAAACCAGTCGACCGTTTGCTCTAATATTCAATATTTTGCTTACTTAAGGCCTCCTTTATATCGTTGAAATTCACGGATTATGTCCTAATTGGGTTTTGACTACAAATATGAAATTCATTACAAAGTTATTAGAGTTTTTTAAGCCTCCCCTCTTCACGTCTGTCGATTTAGCTGAAAATCAATTAAAAAGTTAGTTATGTTGTTGCAGACACATAGACAGATAGAAACAATTTTTTTTCATATTTAGAATCTGGAGGTCTCCAACCACTTCATAAAATTGCACCGTTGTAATAATATACAATTTAGAATCATTTATATGAAGTTAAAAATGATTACTTACAGAACTGAAGCAATCGTATAGTAAGTAACTTGGGCTTACCTGTAACAAACATACAAAATTAATCAATAATTAAATAAATATTAATATAGGTAATTTTTTTTTTTTGGGGGGGGGGGGGGGGGGGGCTTTATTATACCATGCATATTAGCCATGTCTCTTATAACGGTGTTATCTACCTATTTATTACAACATCCATGACCCCGGGAGGGAGTTCTATCTACGAAATAAAACTCACTCCCGGACGGCATTCGAACCCGCAAACCATGGTGAGACCATGCGAACCAAAGCCCTACCTACGCTCTAGCCCCCATGACCCCCATTAATATAAGTTAATAACAATTATTGTTAGATATTCATTAAAATCAATTAATACATTAATTGGTTTTCATACATAAAGTGTATAATACTATTTGAGGGGTTATTAAAAGTGAATCATGGAGCCAGGATCCCATTAGGATGTTATTTTATGAGGAGATAAACCAGGGAATGAAGACATAAGGCTTGATTCATGTTGTCTGCAGTAACACTTTATTACAATGTCTCAGAACGGGGGGGCGTCTATATAAAGTTGAGGTCTCTACGTATTTCTAGGGATTCTTTTTTTCTAGGGACCCCTCCCCCTCCTTCCAAAGGGGGGCTTCGGAAATTTAGTGTTCAACTTTCAAAGTTCAGGTCTTTAAAGGTATTGAATAAGGAACACATTTTTAAGAAATGTCGGTGAACCACCGGTTCTGTTCTTCCCCAGAAGGAATTAATCTATTTTCGCTTTTTCGCTCCCACTCCAAAACTAGGCGACCGTTTGCGCTAATATTCAATAGTTGACAATAGGAACTCCTATATCGGCAGTTATTAGGGTTTTTGAATTGAACCCCCTCCCCTGAACTCCGACCCTTCGGAAATTCGACAGGTTATGTCCTCAAGGATTTTGACATAAAATATGAAATTTTGTGTCGATATATTTGTTACGAACAATGCCCGAAATCGTGCAATGTCCGACATCGTACAGATTCACCTGTGCAATGTCGACGTTGCACACCCAGACTGTACAATGTCCGAAATAAAGATATATTTCGGACTTTGCACAGCTTTACTCGTACAATGTCAGCATTGCCCAAGCCAAATCTGTGCAAAGTACTTATAATGGATTTAATTTTTAAACAAAAATCTATTTATTAGTGCAACTGGTCGAGTTGTGGCGATAATCATTCATCTGGGTACATAAATTCCTAGAACAAACATAAATCGAAATATTACAAAATTTGGGGGCGTATTGCCGGCGTTCCGCCGGCGGGACGATATATCTGCCCCTCCCGTCGTTCCTATATTTGAAGTAGTACAAGTTCTAGCTTTAACATAGAACTGAAATGTAATTCAAAATGCCACAACTCGTCCAGTTGCACTAATAAATAGATTTTTGTTTAAAAATTAAATCCATTATAAGTACTTTGCACAGATTGGCTTGGGCAATGCTGACATTGTACGAGTAAAGCTGTGCAAAGTCCGAAATATATCTTTATTTCGGACATTGTACAGTCTGGGTGTGCAACGTCGACAATGCACAGGTGAATCTGTACAATGTCGGACATTGCACGATTTCGGGCATTGCTCGTATCATATTCATTACAACGGCAGTTATTAGAGTTTTTGAGTTAAGATTCCCCTCTAATCCCCACTTCCCTTTAGCCGATTTGACTGAAAATAGATACATGTTGTCTTTATGGAGTTCAGGTCACACATATAAAATTTTGTGTCTGTATATTCATTCTACCGGCAGTTATTAGAGTTTTTGTGTTAAATCTTCCCCTAAACCACCCTTTTCCTTTTGGTCCATTTGGCTGAAAATCAGTAGTCGTCGTTAGACTGTTCTGAATTTAAATATAAAACTTCTTGTCTTTACATTCATTCTTTCGGGAGTTATCGTGTTCAAAGACACATAAACAGAAGAATTTTTTTTTCATATTTGGATTCTGGAGTTCGAAAAACAAGAAAAACAATGCCCAAATTTAAAATAAACCTTTTTTTTTTTCTAGTGTAGCTTCAAAGTAAGTCAAACGGATGGTTGAAATAGCCGGGGAAAGAGCAATATGGGATCCCCTAACAGTCCTACATGGGTCAGTTTGGATAAATGATGCAGTCCCTGCAAATGCTTACTGCACCATTAGCCTCACCCATCCTCTTAAATGAATAAAAACATTTCGGGGCCATGGCTCAAAATGTAATTTCGTTTAAGACGGAAGCAATAACTGGCAATACGGCTCACCCACCCTGTATATAATTCATCCCTTAATTCGGGGTATGGTCTGCTCTGTCCTCGGGGTATTTGGCTTGGAGCGTTCAGCCATTTAGTGAAACATATCTTTACAGTCCCTGATAAATGGGCTATCAAATGAGAAAATGTCACTTATCTGAATTAAAAGTAATATCAATACTTTCAATGTAGCCAAACATGCACAGCTAATGAGTCTTTCGTGAATCTACGTATAATATTTCGAACATTGGAACAAATTTCCTAGAATATTCGAAGAAAATAATTATTTATATGTTTCACCAGTGGCGGATCAACAGCTTTGGGGGCCTTGATGCTTTTCTATTGAAAGAGCCCCCTACCCCCCACAAGATATTTGTTGAGGGAAAATTATTGGATGAGGTCATGGTGGAGTAGGGCAAGAATTTAAAAAAATATTTCAAAATATGTATTGGTTCTTATCTCTTATCTCTTTCCAAATTTATTGTTTTATTTTGTATTTACACAATAAAAAAAAGGCACCGGTAGCTCAGAGGTAGCTTAGTTGCCTACTGAGCTCAATTCCGCGGGTTCGAAACCCGGCACGCCGTCCTTCCAATGATAGCCCCGAGCCTGTACGATGTTAGGTACTCGTTAAAGACCCCTACCCTAGGTGAAAAAAAATTAGGTTAGGCAACATTTTAGACATAGTAGTCGTCTCATGTCCACCTGAGTGACAAAAGAGCGCTCTGGTAGTCAGCGATATGACCTTGTACTTCAAGCCCGGGCATGAGTAACAATAACTAAGTACAATCATAAAATATGAACAAGCTGCTGATTGTTAGATCATTTTGGACTGAATTTCTTCCAGAGGTCACACATCCCTTCTTCGAGTCACAATCTTACATCTAGTAGGGGTGATTATCTGGTAGGTAAGATAAACCTGAGCATGCCGTCCTTCGGAAGGGATGTTAAGCGATGGTTCCGAATCTGTACGATGACAGGTACTAGTTCATGACCCCGAAGTGAATAAAAATTTAGGGTAGGCAAAATTTACGACTCCCAGTGTAGAGTCGGACTCATGTCCGCCAGAGTGACGAAAGAGCGATATGACCTTGTAGTTAAAAGCCCGGGCATGAATCATAATAACTAACTGTAGTAGAGGTGTTACCGGCAACCGATCGAACCGACTGGTCGATAAGAAGGAAACCTCATTTTTTTTAAAAAAGCTAGGTATCTTAATTATTTTTCTATCCTTTTATGTTATATTTTAAAAATTAATATGAAAGTAGTTACACAGTGCAATAGAGTTAAATTCAACATTTAATACAGTGAAACGAAGAGCCTCATAGTAGATTCGCCACTGTGTTAGATGATGCTATACAATAATTGTAAAATAGGAAACAATTATTTCAAAATATAAAGCAAATTGTAAAATAAAAAAGCACCCCTCCCGGATAGTTTTAGGACCATCCAGTCCAGAAAATTCAGTGATCACAGTAAAAGGCCCATATCGGTCTGTGTTAGTTCCGGTGTTATATCGCCTTAGATCCGATTATTTTTCGATAAGGTCATCCTGAGCGGAGGTGGTTAAGTGAGTGGAAAGGATTCAATAAAACATAAGGCTGGCGGAAGAAAATAGTCGAAGATCCCCCGCCTTCCAAGCATCCATTTGTTAACAGGTAAGGCAATAAGACTGGGAATCGAGTAATTTGGAACGGACCCTCCGTCTTAGATAGAAGAGGGAAAAGGGGGGGGGGCATTAAGGGGTCAGTGTGTGCAGGGACCAGGGGGTAATAACCGTAAAGGAGGGTGGTCCAGGAGGGGGCAGAGCGGCTGACGCAGGGGTCAGTCCGGACAGTCCGTCCGTCAGGTTATGGTAGGTCCCAGAGTCCCAGGAGCCGACCCGCATATTAAATCATGAGGTCATCAATCCAACCACCCCCCACCCCTAGGGTCAACTCCTCTTTATACTCCTTCCTACTGTCAC
This sequence comes from Aradus depressus, assembly GCA_963662175.1. Classification (NCBI taxonomy): domain Eukaryota; kingdom Metazoa; phylum Arthropoda; class Insecta; order Hemiptera; family Aradidae; genus Aradus; species Aradus depressus. Next base: position 44,400,325 of record OY759214.1, on the reverse strand, counting down.
ATCAAATTCCCTTCCTTCCCGCCAAAATAGTCTTAGAAGCTTCAGCGACAGCTTATCCTAAAGGATAGTATTTTTTGTTACTTTGGTGTGTTGGCTTTTTATTGGCTATGACATACGTGAGTAAGAAACCCAGAAAAAAAAAAAAATTGACTTGAAGAAACAATTTTACAGCGTGTCAAAACGGCAAAGCCAATGAATGCCAATAGAATCGAAGCTTTGCAAAACAAGATACTTTGTACAATTATGCCATGGCCATGCTGTTACCCAACATGGCACAGTATCCCCTCAATATTTCATATGACGTAGCACACAAGACTGTACTTACATTGGCCTCGCCTACCAATCCCCTGCGACTCCAGGGTTGGATACGCATTGCCCAGGAATGGATAGTGGACGTTGGTCACGAAGTTCGGATAGCCAAACGACATATGCATACTTTCCGAATTTCCGGGTACGCCTCCACTTGTGCCTCACCACTCGATGTACCAGATGTTATCAAGTCCCGGAGTTAACTCTCAACTCTTCTTCTTTAGGACGAAGAAGAACCCAAACTATTCATGTGGGGGCATCGAGACATGTCATCCTCGATTGGCCGCTGTATGACCAGGCCAGGGTGGAGTTGATTCGCGGGACCGGATCATACCTGGGACTGGCTAGTGACGGAGACCGGCTACCCAGTGTTCAGCCGGTTTGTCGGCTCCTGGCGGTGTGATGGGCTGGGGCGACCACAGATCGCCACTCGTTGGTCGACCGGTGGTCGCCCCCGGCCCACCTTAACTTCACTTAAGCACTAATCAGATCCCGAGCTCTCTCTACAGGCACAACGGGTGCTGTTGCACAAAAGCATGATGCACCCGAAACAATAAAGAACAATAATAAAAGGCAACACAACTCGAACTTCTGCAGTATGTGTACCATGATAGTGGTGGCGGGTCATCCATTTATGCGATACAAATGAATCAATGTAAAAAACTTATATATAAAAACTCTTTTTTACGGACTTTCAGGAGAGTGACATGATCCAGAACCTTCCAGGACTCTTACAGCCTGAAGGGCGGACTTAGGAAAGTGCCAGGGACGAGCCCAACATTTTTAAGTGGCCACAATGACGAAAACAATTTTTTGGAGATGTACTTCCCCAGCACGAATTAATCAATTAAGTTTTCGCTCTTTCTCCAAAGCCAATCAACCATTTGGACTAAAACTCAATATTTGACCTACATAGAAGCTTCTTAATCCAGATATTAAATTTTGTGTCATACATTCATTACATCGGCAGTTATTGGGATTTTTGAGTGAGGCCCCCTCTGATTCCTCCCACCCCTTGGCTGATTTTGCTGAAAATTATTAGTATGTCGTCATATTAATTATGTCGTCCTTATAAGGTTTTGAATAGATATATGAAATTTTGATTCAATGCATTCATTTTAATGGCAGTTTTTGTGTTAAAGCTTCCCCTAATCTCCCCTTTCCTTTGGCCGAATTTGCTGAAAATCAATAGGTGTTGTCCATAGAGGATTCTGGATTCACATATACAATTTCCTGTTGAAACATTCATTATCGGAAGTTATCGTGTTCACAGGTAGACACACACTCAGACAGACATTTTTTTTTCATTTTTGGATTCAGAGGAAAAACATGAAATTCCGTTGAAAACTCCGCATCGAATTTCTGACCGATTACAAAACATCCACTATATTTCGATATTCTACAGGTAAGAAAGTTAAATAAATATTACAGATATCAGGTCACACATTGAAGGGTTTCATAGGTGCATATTAACAATAACATTAACAATTGTCATTTTGCCCCCCCCCCCCCCCCCCCCCCCGACTATCGCAGAACGTATTATTAATTTGTTCGAAACCGAGGCAATTTATCAAAACATCTTCAACTCTTTCCAGATACATTTAGTTGCTAAATTTAAATTGATGCTGGCAATCTCTAGACCATGATATGGTCTACCCCTATGGTATCCCTTCCAGGTAGGAGATCATATTATGATCTCCTACCTGAAGGGGTACCGTTCTCCTTGACTAAGAGCTCTTATGAACAATGGATTATTTTTGTTGTTATCTTTGCGCAAAGTTGAAAACTTATTGTTTGAGGGGTAAAGAAGTTTAAAGGCGAAAAGGATATGGGCCAGAAAGATAGCCTGGAAGTGGAAACAAAGGAGGAAAGCCCCCCCGAGACAGGAGTTGTTAAGAGCCGTGTCAATGCTCTCATTGGATTATCCAATAACAGACACCCCTCCACAGAGAGGGGGGGGGGGGGGGGGAGGGGGTGACTCAAGGTATTAAAATAGCCCGGAAATGAACCTCAAGGTAATTTCCTCAAGGGGACCAACTCCAGTTTTTATGGTAATCCAAATCCCTCCCCACCTTGGTGGAGTTACTGCCACTGCCATTGTCACTGATAGGAGTCCCACTTAAATGAACTATCCTCCAACAGCTAGGTCAATGAAATACCAACCACCCCCTCCAGCCAAACAACGATCTTAGTAGCTCAAATTTGAATTATCAAAAGGGCTAATCGTAGAACTACTCAGTTTTCAGAAGTACATAACAATAATAATATTTATTTATTTTAAACTATAACATAGTATTAGGATACGTCATAAAAATTAATGCAACAAGAAGGTATATAAAATTTCATTAAATCATAACGTTGGACGGATATACATGAGATAAATAACGGAATAGTAAACAATAAAATTGAATAAATACAAAATAATAAGTATATAATATTAGATAATACAAGAACGTAAAAATAGTATTATTTAGAAACAGTTTTTTTTTTAATGATAAATATTTTTTATAATTCTTACAAAAGTGTCTTCATTTTTTATATAGGTTTTTCATCTGGGAGGTAAAAAACACCTTGAGCACGCCATCCTTCGGATGGGACGTTAAGCGATGGTCCCGAGGCTATGCGATGTCAGGTTTTACTATAAGGTTTAGTTGAAGACCCGGTAACTAAACGTTGGAAGGCAAAATTTAAGACTCCCATTACTGAGTCCACGAAAAGTTCCCAATTCATCCGAACACACTAGTGGAAGCAATGTCCATGCCAGGCGGCAAACCTCCTCGACGACTAAAATATTGTTGGCCGCCCGCCTGAGGAGGATCCCTGAGGACGCGGTGGTCCTGAGTAGCAGCTTCATCAAGTGATCAAAGTGTTTTGTTATTCTACTCTTCTGTTCAAATTTCAAATTGTGTTCTTTATTTACTGCAATTTTCCACTAGTCCGCGTTCCTAAACTAAGAAGTTGAACGAGGTTATATCGCGCACTACCAAAGCGCTCTTTCATACAGGCTCGGGACCATCTCTTAACATCCCTTCCGAAGGACGGCATGCCCAAAGTTTTTTCAGCTCTCAGATAAAAAAGAATAGAATATCTTGAGCTCAGTAAGCAAGCTCGCTACCTCTGAGCTTCCGGTGACCTCAATTCTTATATTAATGGATACACAAACAAAATAATATTGTCTTGATAAAGGAACACATTTTGGAAATTAGAAACTCATTAATATCCCTTAAAAACTCTTAATTTCCCTATTAAAATTGTATATGACTAAAAGATTCCGAAAATTACACTAATGGAGCCTCAATTCGGCAAAGAGGTCAGAAAACCGCCACGATTTACAATTGAAGTCCTGGATATGCTCACCCTTTCATCGTTTTATTAGGGTCCATGGTCCAACTTTTATTGCTCCTATCGTTTGGTAGAAGAGCGGAGTAGCTCTGTTTTTTTCTCTAATTTTATTTTACATGGTGCCCTCATAAAGAGTATGGATGCGATAAACAAGAACTAATCGTTTTACAGGCCGACTTTACGATAAGGTCAATTGATAAAACTCGCTCCCACGTTTTGGTTTAATTTACAACAGGGGCTATTAACAACTTGTGTGGTCCTTCATTCTTGGTGAAAGACGTTAACATCAATCAAAAATATATATTTTTTTTAAGGTTTAAAACAAACAGAAACTATAAATTTGGTGCATTCAAAATGTTAGTATTAGAACTATCGGCTTCTGGCAGAACCTTTAGGGCGAAGGAGATTACATCGAAAATCAAAGAGCTTTTTCTCTTTTAACATCCAACCAAAAACTGTTTCCAACGCAACTGCGTCATCATCAGTCGCACATCTAAGAATACATATAAAATAAAAAAAGGGATTATTCTGGTTCATAGAGACCACAAATGCATACAGTTTTGCAGATTTTTTACTTCTCCATGTAGCTGTGGAAGTTAATATAAAAAAATGAAGTGAAGTGTTAATAAAACTGTAACGTTAGCCACTGTGCTGATCCAGTGGAGCAGTCTCTAAGAAGGATATGAAGCTATTTGGATCCAAGTTGAAGTCAAAGGGTAGAATGGAGGGTTGCTGAGAGATATGTCTTCTTAACAGGCCACTTAACAGTGAACAGGGTCCTTAATAACTCCGGCAAGACACCCTGCAGGCTCCTTGGTTAATCATACCGGGGGGGGGGACTCTGGGGAGATGCAAATCAGATTGACGCCCTCCTTCCAGGCATGATCCCGTCCTCCTCCTCAATGCAGTCATTGAGACCAACAGGTAATCTAACAGTAGAAAACTAATCCATTCTTATAATTTCCAGAATTCGAGAAGGGATCGTCTCTTCACTATTTTTCATAAGACACCAATATCGACCATTTAGGGAAAAATGAAAGCTAATATAATCTGAAATGGTTAAAATGGAAAATTACAAGATGTATTTAAATTTCACTGGGGGATGGTTAGTAACATAATCTTGACATGAATAACCACAACGAGAGGTTACCTTGCTCCTGCGCCAAGGTGGTGGAGGTGGTTAAGGATGGGGTTCTGGAGAAGTTCTGAAGAGAGAGAACTAACGGTCGTAGAGGTGGCTTGACCCACGGTTTAAGGTCAGCGAGAGTCCAACGTCAGATATTGGTATCTTCTTGTTGACATACATGGTCGATATTGGTGTCATATGATAGAACCTATACTTTTTGCCCTAGGGATAAATTTTAGGGGTCTTTAAAAGAGTCAGGCTAAATATTCATTTCAGCCTGGAGCTGTGGTGTAGGATCATCCATCATTACAATAATCAGGGATCATTTAAAGTTTTCCCTGGCCTATATTTGGAGCAAGCAACGTAGCTGCAGAGATCATCTATTTTTTCAGTTAACAAATCCTAACAACCAGATTATGAATAAGAAGAGCATGAAGCCCTACGCAAATTGAATGATCATAAAATCTCTCCCTAACATATAATAAAACTAGAAGAAATTTCATGTTGTGAACAATTGAAAAATTAGTTATTAAATAATTAAAAATAATATCAAAAAATCGAAAGAAAAATATTTTTTTATTTTTTTTCTTAATCTCTTAGAAACGGAGCATCTTAAATTGGTTTATTTTCAACACCCTCTTTAGAAAGAAGGGGGGGGGGGGAGGGGGAAGTTACCTACTTTCTTTACTATCTTATGACACCAATATCGACCATTTATGGTAAAAGTAGGTAATATAACCTGACATGGCTAACCATCGCTCCTGCGCCTGGGTGATTTGGGTATGGTATGAGCCTATAGTATTATCTTTAGTCTTTTCTCAATCACAGGATCGAAATTTAAAGATTATCTACTACTAGTGGTTATTTTGGTTATATAAAAAAACATTTATTTTGACGGGGCGGTAACTCAGAAGTAGCGTTCTTGTCTACTGAGATAAAATTTCGAGGCCGAGTTTCTTAGGTCTTTTATCTGGGAGGTGGAAATCCTTGAGCACGTCGTCCTTCGTATGAGACGTTAAGCGACAGCCCCGAGTCTGTAGACGAACTTTTTACCCTAATGAATTTAAAGTTAGAGTAGACAAAATTTTCCACAGTAGATTCGGACTCATGTCCACCAGAGTGACGAAAGAACGCTCTGGAAAAAGGCGGTACGACCTCGTAGTTAAAGCCCGGGCATGAGTCACAATAAATAGCTACAATCATAAAATATGAAGAAACTGCTGAATGTTCCTATTTCTTCCAGAGATGTCTTCATCTTGGTTTGACATTTCAGATCAGTTACATGTTCCTTCTTCGAGTCACAATCTTACATCTAGTTGAGGCGTTATCGGCAAATCTATCTAAGTACCGACTCTATTATTTGGTTGATAAGTTAAGTTACTGTACTGACCTTGTACAGCGTTAAAAACCCCAATTCTAGGTGAATAAAAATTTAGGTTAGGCAAAATTTAGAACTCTCACAGAGTGCTCATGTGTTCTGGTAGTAGGCGATATGACCTCATTGTTAAAGCCTGGGCATGAGTCACAATAACTAACATAACTGAACATTTATTTTAATAACTACCGTGATTTTAAAATTCTTTATTTATTTGATAACTTCAAAAAACTAATTATTGACAATTGGCAAATAATATATAACAAATAAGGTATATTTAAAAATATTTCAACTATGTATGAGACATCCACAGCCCAAGAAGTTCATTGAATGTATGACCTCGAAGATAGTAATTTAATAATTACAGACAATTTGTAAAAGTAAATTTTATTGCACTTATTTAGGTGGTCAAATGAACATATATTTCTAAAAAGCCAAATGGGTGGGCTAGATTCCTTGAAATAAAATTCTAACGACGACCAATTAAACTGAATAGACTTCTTACGTTATTTTAAAAAGTTTTCACCTTTTTTTTTTAATAGAAAAGAGGATTAATTGGAGTTATAAAACTTTTACATTTTATTGCTCAAACCACCCACGCTTTTTTTTTTTTTTCGCAATTTTACTTTGAATTAATAGGTGCAAACCAGCGAGGCGTTCTCCTGCATTTTAAACACCCTCCTTCAGGATTTATTGACTAGGGAAAGGGTAATGACTTTTTTTTTTCTTCTTAATAGAAGGGGTGAAAATAGGAAAGAAAAAAATAAATAAAAGAAAAAGAAGTAAAAAAAAAGAAAAGATATTCGAGAAGCATAAGGCGCTGCTGGTGCAGGGGTTGCCTCTGCGCCCTTTGCTCTGCACCCTCTAGTTACTTCTAATGCTGTGTTAAATGTCTCAGAAAGACTTTTGCCTTTTGTCTCCCTTGTCTTTCATTTAGTCCCAAATTTCTCCCTTACTTTATGTATATTGGAACGTTTTTTTTTCTTCTTCCTTTCCCTTTTAAAAACGATTCGGAAATCTTCTTTTTTTCTTTTTCGTGTTACCGGGAAGGGTAAACTGAAAGACCAATTAAAAAAAGAGACAATAAAAATTTAAAAGAAATTGCAAAAAATTCATATTATATGTTAATTTTTTTTATAAACCGTTCTTTAAAAACAAGGCTGTGAGTCGGACGTCGAAGGAATAACTATAAGTCTATCAATCAACATTAATATTATCTTTACATCCAATGCACACAGTGAATGTACCGGTTTTCAAATAAGCAATTGCAATATCATTAGTGGCACATCCCACCAGTACAGTGTAACGGCTAAATACTGGCCAATGGGTCGGATGTGTCACCGATGATGGTCGCTTTTGGGAAGACAACGTCTATGAGGTGAGAAACTCTTTTAACAGTAAAACAAGAAAAGTTCTATCTACAGTAAAAGTAGAGCTCTCAGTAATTAAGAAAAGCCCTCTCGAAGAATAGAAGAAAAGCTCCCTGGTTGGTGAAATAAAGAAGAAAAAAAGTTCTCTCAACAGTACAACAAGGAAAGCCCTTTCAACACTAGAAGAAGACTCAACATTTTATTGTGAAAC